>OX365955.1:22433321-23683321 GCA_947247005.1 Spisula solida
CTGGCGGGAAATGTAAGCCAAACAGTACTTTTTAATATAATTATATTTTTCTCAAATCACCAAAACACGGGCAAATTATAATAAAATGATATTCGTCTTCAATATCTCCTATATGACAACATTGGCATACTCGCTCATTTCTTTCTAGTCTATTTCTTGAGAGAAGGAAATTGAACAATAGCAAGAGGTCCGTTGGGGTCGGTCACGTGCCACTGTATGAGCGACCTAGGACCCTTTTCGGTCTCATATTTTTCATTCCCCCCTCCCAACAGTATTTTTTTTAATTCGTGTAAACCTAGATCTACAAATAAAAACACGTTGCCTAATATCACCTAATGAATGTATGAAGAAAATAATAGATAATCGGACCGGAAAGGCAGCGCTCAACTTAAAAAGCCGACCACAGAAAACACAAAAAACATTAACATTGCCCTAGAAGTATGATTTTATGAATATATGATATCCTTATCATTGTATTGCATAGTGTACACGTGTTTTACAGGAAATTCATTTATAATTGGAAGTAACAACCGCGTCTTTGTTGCCTTATCTTGCTTTATAATAGCTATACTAGAAAAAGTTTATAATACTGGATGCAATTTCTACCTCTTTTTGTTGTACAACTGTAGTACAAACCAAACATTTTGTGTAATCTGAAATTAATTTGATGTAATGTATACAGACGTGCATAAAACTGAGATTTATCATTGTTAGACTGTACGAGGGAAGGTACAATATACTCAGTCTTCTCCTCATATTCGTGTACTGCAGGTATCATGTTCGGCCATCGGACACTTGAATGAGCGTAACTACCGTCGAATCAGAATCACTTGTTCTCACCAAGACCTATTGTGGGTTCGACTTCCGACCGAGCAATATATATATGAGGTAACCTTCTAGCTTGCTTGCTAACCAAGTACCCAACTATTTTCAAAATAGTTATAGAAATGGCATCTAGTGTTCCTCGATTATACATGTGATCGAAGATGTGTTAAGCCTAGGTCCCACTGAGCATTTATTGCCTCGACGATGTACTCCCGATGTACATTAATGAGTTTTCAGGGCATCGGGAATAGATCCATCGTGTTCTGGGGGAAGCTTGGGGAAAATCATGAGAGAATTGTGATATAGGAAGGAATCGTGATGAATCGGATGGAATCTGAAGATATCGGGAGAATATCGCCGATGAAGAATTCCTCAGTGGGACCTAGGCTTTACATTTGGTTTTCACGAATGTAATTAAACTTACTTCATTAACACTTTTCAGCCAATAAAACAGATGGCTAAAGGTAGACTCATCAGTGACGTCATATACCATGACAACCCCCTTCACGCCACGATATTGCCATCGGTTAACAGAATGAAATCTCTCTTGTCCGGCAGTGTCCCTGAATTATAGAAATCGGGTGCTTAAAACAAGTAATTGGCACATGTAATATATACTAATAGTTAATGAGAGACCAGTGAGTCGATGCAGACCCTTATGCCTCAAACATAGATAATCAAGCCCAAAAACATCAAGCTAAAATTGAAAATAAAGGTATCATAATTGATTGACAAAATGTTATCTAGTTGGATAGCTACCTTGAACATGGTTAATACATTCAAGCTAATTTGTCTCCCAGTCATTTAGATGACCTACTATCAGATGGGTTAACAAGAGTACGTACGAGTTAAAATACGTTCATGTGTATTTGTATCTTATATAGTTTCACGATTGTTTTAAAAAAAATAATGAAAAATATCGGTAAAGGTAACCAATTTACAATTCAACAATTTTAGGAACGGTACCCCGATAATTCGAAAAAAAAACACATTAAATTTTGCATATAATCTTAGTTCACGGTTGTACTTATTGTCTTATTTAGTATGTAAAGAAAGGCCATTATATGCGGAAGACATAATGCTCCAGTTACCAATCCGTATAAACAACGACTTTAACAAAACGCATACCATATTTGTAGGTCGACGATTGCTCCATCCACTTCAAATGTCTTTTTCACAAAGTCAGTAGCTGTATAAGAAAGTTCGCATGTATTACTAGTAATAATTGTAAAACAAGCATGCTTTTATTGTCAGTAACAGTTACAATATCCTCTCTAAGACAATTCGACAATTGATTGTACTCTGGTTTCTTACTTCCAAAATGTAGACGAAGGATAACTTGCATACAGAGTTGTCGGTACTTATAGTTGTATACACAAGAGTGTTCTCCCTTCTTTATCGCATGATTTAAACAAGAGGAGATAATGAGTTGTTGGTACATTAGTCAATGATTGATGAACTTTGTCGAGGTACATTCTGTTATCAAACTGTTAATTAACAAGAGGGCCCAGAAGGCCCTGGATCGCTCACCTGAGTAATATTCGAATGATGTTAAGTCGAGAAATGAACTTTTTCTACATAGAAGTTCATTTTTTTAGTGCAGCTAATCCTGATTCTCGGATTATTCCGGAATAGTAGGATATGCCTCTATGATAATTATGTTTAAGGTTAATGACCTTATCTGTTTATTTAATGACCTCAAAAAACATTATAGGGGTCATCTATTGATGATAACCAACCTCAAAGCAAAGTTTGATGATCTTAGGCCAAACTGTTCTCGAGTTATTGATCTGAAACCATTTAGTGTACCAGACAGCTGACATGTAGAAAGCAATTTACCCCAAACATCTCAGGCTGACCTTAAAAAATTCTTTGTTTGGAGTTACACAGAAATATTTAGGCGGGTAGGTAAGTAGGGAATGTTTTTAATTATTTTTTACGAACACTTAATAATCTCATTAAAGTAAAAAATGTCTCCTGAAGGCCAAATATGTTGCTGGGATTTTCGTGAGTAGATAGAGTAACTCCAACCAAAGAATTTATTAAGGTTAGCCTTAGATTGAGGGATATATTTGGTGGAAGAATATAAAACACAACTAACTTGTATGCAAATATATACACTTTATGGGCATGATATTTTGTGAAATAATGGATTGAAATAATCAAATTGATTATAATTATAAGACAACGGTTGCTTAACAAACATGGTACAAGCTTGATACTGTAAAACATACAATTTTCTTAATTGACTACAATTGTATAATTTTCATTAATGATTTGTTAGATGATCTAAATATAAAGCAATTTGCTTAATATTTTATCAAATAAATCAACTTCTTCCATGTATAGCTACATTTTATTTTGGGCCTGATTATCTAGTCTTGTAATACCTGGCAGGCTCATGTAACCTGATATGCTAGCATAACTGTAAGGTGACATAACTGACCATTAACTAGCTGAACACACAATAAACTTCTCCTACTGACTGAACAAATGACCAGATGGTCTACACATGTTTGAATTCAGATACCAGAGTCAGGGTTTAGTATATCTCATTGAAAAGTCATTAATGTCAGCAAGAAAGAAATATCCAACATTATTTCTTATCTAAAGGTGAGGTCAGTGGGAGTCTGCACTGTGGTATAAGAGAAGATTTTCAAAGTTTTCTACAATAACATAGTGACTGGGGTAGGGGGCTATTTTAACCCCATGGGGGTAAAATTTGTACAATCTTGTTAGAGGACCCCAATAATTATGATGTTACATGCAAAATATCAAAGTTGTAGGTCTTGTGGTTTCAGAGGAAAAGATTTTCAAAGATTTTTCTCTATAACTCTATTGCAAAACAAGTGACCCCCGGGACGGGTGCAGTTTTGACCCCAGGGGCAAAATTTTAACAATCTTTGTAGAGGATCTCATGATGAAGCTTCATGCAAAATATCAAAACTGTAGGCCCTGTGGTTTCAGAGAAGAAGATTTTTTAAGTTTTCACTTTTAAAATCTATTTTTAGCTCCTGTGACCTAATTAATAAATTAACCAGAACCATTTGAACAACTTTGGAAGAGGACCACCCAAGGATCATTCCTGTGAAATTTGGTTAAATTCCATCAATTGGTTTAGGAGAAGAAGTCATTTAAAGGAATTGTTGACGGACGACGGACGACGACGGACGACGACGGACGCCGGACAGCCACCTATCCTAAAAGCTCACCAGTGAGCACTTCGTGCTCAGGTGAGCTAAAAAACGAGCTCCTAACGAGATCCGTACTAGTTTATTTTGGCAAACTCGCACGGCGACCGAACGGAGCCCGTACGGACACCGAACACTCATACGAGCATCGTACGGATTTTTTTACTCGAACGAGCATCGTACGGATATCGTATGAGTGCATCTCTATAGATATTTCGTGGTCCGTACGAGCTGTGACCAGACGCTACGGACATACAAAAAACGTTAGGATTTCAAAAATTGTAAACTCGTACGGATATCGTACGAGCTTTGTGATCGTAACATTACCTATAGTTGGTAGTAATCGTTCCTGGAACTCTTTGCCCACCAAACAGCGCAGTAATGCTGTCTTCCCCACAGATGCATCACCGAGAATTAACACTTTATACGACACATCACAGTCTCTGTCAGATAATGGCATTGTTCAGTCTTTACACACTCAACAGTAGAATGATCATGTTGCCATATCACTCACAATATATCTGAAAATACGATACTTTTATACTTGTGCACGGCACGTGGCTCATTTCTATTCAATCGACTGGTCCGGAGCAGAGGAGTGTCATACTATTGTTCTAAAGTTTTAATCTCTTAGTTTTAGTTTCTACTAAATAATTTCAGGTCGATTGTGAAACAACTTATATTAATCACTCTCGACACCTCATTCCTGATGTTATCCATCGACACGAGGGTATTAGAGAAGAAACGCCAGTTTCCCTTTTATGCTGAACGCCAAGCAAGGAAATTCTGGTACCATTTTTATTTCGTCTTTAATGAAGGTAGGGAAATGTTTGCAATGGTATACACATGTTTCACAGATCCTGCTAATGTAAATCGTTGTTCGGTTATATTTGAAAAGGCGTGGTGGTTTTAACGAGGTATTATCGGACATTTGATCAGAATTATATTTCAACATTCGAGTGAAAGTATTATAATTCAAAAATAACCTGTATAACAGTATATCTCCGGTACACATATAATGGGTGTGTTGTACTTACTCAATCAACAAATAAGTATATATACCAATATACAAGGAAACATTTTAGCATGGCTTCAGTATTCTCCAGGAAATTTTATCATGGGTCCGACAAGTTATTTTTCTCAGGGGGTCCAGCAAGCTATTGGACGTAGCGAGGTGTCCTGGTCAGACTTCAAGTCCTGTCAATCTCGTATAGATATATAATATAATCACATTTTTGCGAAGGTTTACTCCAACGGGGGGGGGGGGGGGGGGGGGGGTCCGCGAACCCCTGCCCCTCTGGATTAGTCTGGATGAGTCGAGGCAAAGGTAAGGTGAAATTGCGTGATCCTGTATATCATCCTTCAAAACTGTTCCTCAGTATTTTGTCTTTAATTAAGGAGGTACGCGCGCCTTTAATCTAACGATCGAATTTTCTTTGAAACGTCTTAAAATGACAGAACAGTCTTCTAGAACAACATTGAAATCATAAAAATGATATGTCACCAGGCTCGTTTTCGATATACATGGCTTTCTAATGAACTACCATTGTATTTTGGGCATTTTATCTATTTCCTGCATTTATGGCACCACTATGTTCTTTTTAAGAGTATTACTATATGAAACCACTTTTAAGCCATGCATGATATTTTGTGTGTTCAGTTGTCATTCCTATTGACATTAGTCACAAGTCCAGCTGCCTGGTGAACAAATTCAGTATTTCAACATGATAAATAGTTACCCCACCCACTTGCAAAAAAGTGTGATTTTCAAACGATTTCAAACGAACGTCAAAAAATACCTAACGATCGAAAATGATTTAGAATTGGCCCTAAGTTGAGTATCACATAGAACACCAGTTTAGTCAAATAAAAAATAGGGGTCAACAGCCTTTTTTGGGAGCTGTGCATAAAAAAGTACTAATTATGAATAAATTTGCTTAAAATTAACCTAATTTGCATATTGTAATGAAATAAATTTTTATTAAAAATATTTCAAAATATGGCTACCTCTTATAACTAAACCATGCACTACATATTATATATAAGCATGTGCATTTGAACAATTGTAGGGACTTATTGTGAACCAATATTATTCACAATTTTGCCGTTTCCCACCCACTTTTTCATACATGCAAAAAATAAAAAGTTAAAAATATCTAATTTGTGCGATAATATTATGTTTATTTTCATTAATTAACATTCATATGCGATCATTGAAACTAAAATTCATGTTTGTTCTTATCTAATACCATTTTGAAATTTCGCGCATGCGCACAAGGCAGCTCGTACCTCCTTAAGAAACTGGAAGTCGAATGGGGTTTGAGGAAGGCTTATTACGGACTGGATCACCATACAACATTTGTAAGGATTCATAGACCGGTGATAAGTGAAATGATTCGGGAGGTACTGAACACACACAAAATATGTGTCATTTTGACTGGCCCTTTTCAACAGGGGCGACACTATAATAAACATGGCCTTTTAAAGTGGACAAGATTCGTTCGTAACGTAGCCCCTTGGGACAATGACCTTATGGTACTTTGTCAATAGAAGTTGTCTAAAGTTGTTAATTACGTAATTATGTCATAATTATCGTTTTAAAAGATGTTACCTTGCCTTTAAATAGTAGCATCAAACAGAAACTTCGGTCGCCCATTGCTTATTTATGCTATGTACGTATGTATACTAGTAATCGGAAAAGGCTGTATATAACAGTTATTTGTGACCCAGGTCAAGGTATGTAACATAGAATAAATATACATTTTTGTAATTTCATTAATTTTGTTTGTGTCTGTTCATGTCTGGATTATCTCAGAACTTTCTCTCACCATCTGTATTATCCCGTGATGTTATATCTTTATATATACACATACTTGATTCATACCAGAATATAAATATTCATGTATTTGTAACTGAAACTTGGAAACATTCGTAGATGCTAAAAATAAAACAGTGAAAGAGATTGAATAATCCGTGCTGTAGTTCATAATGACCAATTAACACAGATCAGCGAAACGGTGGAATAAAGTTTACATCGAGATCGAACTGCGAATACCTAGACTGGTACCTGTTCGAATATTGAATATATCTACCCGGAAATGTTGGGTAAGTTAAATTGGATCTAGGTACCAGTCTACAAATACAATATACCATTCTACTTCGAGATACCGCAGACACTCGCACTCAATGATCGTTCACAAGAAGTTCCGGGTGTAGTCTGGCTTACCTGCCCTAGATCACTATGTTACTAGTACTAAAACACATAGTACGCCGGGAACCAGACTATTCCGGGTCTGGGCGATAATAAGACACATTTCTTACGTCTTCATGTGTTGTCGGTTTTTAATACCCGGTTAAGACAAAAAATATTACTTTGGAGCTAGTAGAACAGTTTTTGAGATACCAGTACACTGCATACGTGTAGTTATGTTTATTTTTAACTGTATAATTATGCCTCCATATATATGTATATAACATTTCATGGCAATGATAATATTAATGCTAACAATGCTGATAATGCTAATAATAATAATTTATGTAAAAGCACATGCATCTTGAATAATGCGGTTAGTTAGAGACCGATAATGCTCAAACGGTATCCGACATAAGTTAAGTTAACAATTTTCAAGTGCTGCCTTCAGCAGTTCAGCCGTTCAGCCATCCTTTGATATTTTAACTTCCCCTGGTAATTGGGCTACGTAAAGAAACCTGCGTTTGAGTCTCCCTGTGGAGGCTATTTCTCTCCTTGTGGTGTGAATCCAACATCGATCTGCGGCGCCCAGGGATATCGAATATGTACAGACAACGCCCTCACAGGTACCAATTGACACCTTGGTCGAGTGGAGCATGTGGTTTATTCTTGCTCAGAGAAATTAAGCCGTGGCGCAAACGGGCATCGAACCCGGGACCTACCTCTAGGTCACCGCTTCCCGCTTTAGCAGTTACTCATGGTCTTACTACTTAGTTTTACTATTCGATAATCGAATACGGTCTACTCTTAAAATTCGTTCCCCGTATCCATAATATACATGTATATAAAACATATAAACATACAAAACATACTTGCATGTCCAGTGGTGAATTACGGTTACTTTATCCGAACAATGAATCAATGTTTTGCCTCAAGACCCTCTAGAATAAACACACATTGAAGAACACAATTCAGGATGTATGTGCGGTGTTAGTTCAGTATTTGACGCTTTTATCCAGTTTATCAAGATCGGCAGGTGCCTGATTGTAAGCCTCTGTAGTCCAATTCTTTTATCAACAGACTACAATGCAATACGTTCCAAAATTAAACATATATAGCACATACGTACGTATCTATGATACCGATATACTAGTGGAAAGCGAAACTAGCTGACAGAATTACCCCTGCAACATTTCTCCTCACAGAACAGATCATCCGGATCACATAAATAATTATACATTTTCCTACAAAAACAGCTGACTGAAGTATATACAAAAACTCACGCGAACTAGAATCTAGAGATACCGAGCTTCTCAATTATATTATGATTGGTCGTGACTGGTTTTAGTAGTTCAGTAAAAATTAATTGCAGAACAAAATACGTGGAATCCAGTCTACAGATGAACTTGTGTTAATGAGCCGGTCAATGGGTATACCAAATGCCACTGCGCTATCAACAAGTGGTTGCTATGCTGCGGTCACAAAACTCGTACGATATCCGTACGAATTTATCAACTAGTACGAGTTCACAATTGTTGAAATTCTAACGGTTTTTGTATGTTCATGGCGACTGGTCACAGCTCGTACGGACCATGAACAATCTATAGAGATGCACTCGTACAGACGCCGTGCGAGTTTGCCAAAATTAATTCATACGGAGCTCGTAGGTTAAATGTGACCTTAGCATTAGTTTTAAGTGAATGGTGTTTTTTACGGCCACATCACGAGTCATTTAGTATAGCAACCACCACTAACACTGGTTTGACTGTACCAGGGACGATCAATAGATAACGAGAAAATGCTTATATGACTTTGTATTAATATACAGGTTATTTTACACGTATTAGCAGAAATCGTACGGAAAAGTGTTCAAATCTAATGAAAAATACATTGTTTAGGAATTTGAACCGACCTTTCAAACCCATATATACCGATACTATGAATAAATCCAAGAATCGCTACAATAATGAATAAATGTAAAAAATAAAACAGCCACTTTTCGGCAGTTTTATCTCAGGCCTTGATAAGAACAAAGTACAAAAATGTAATAAAAATGTATACACAAAATTATATTTATTATGTACATTGTATATTTAAAAATTATTTATATAATTATGTATTACCTCCGAGATAAAAAGTTCAAAGAACTAACGGTTACACCGTTCTATATTTATCGCTTAATCTTATAATGTTGCTACATGACTTTGAATGAGTCAGTATTAGAATATTTCGTATTCTCAATATTGACATTATATATATATATTTCATAGGATAAAACCCGTTTTCCGCAATCCGGAATTCAACGGTCGGGAGAGGGTCAATAGGCGACACATGGCGGGAGTGTATAAATTATGTTCAACGCGTTTCTATTTAGTAGATTCACAAACCATACTGTAGTGTTTCATATTATCATTTAGATTAATCTTCGTTGTCCCTTCTCAGAAGAAGATCTATAGCTATCAAATTTAGATAAGAAGTCTCCATGAAATAATTCAACTAGAACTGTACACGTTTGTTTCCATGTTTGGTCATTTACTGACCACCTCAAGGTTTTGTTATGCGTGCAGTAGTTTAACTTTTCGTAAGTATAATGCCAACAAATTAACATGGTCCCCGAACTTTAAATTAGCATACTTTAACAGGTGATTTTTTTTCTATAATTTAACTCTGACAATTGTTTCCATAAGTGTGGATATTCGTGACGAGACGTTATCCATACTTAGTACCAATATCAATCACCGATATGTCACGACTTTAACGCTGAAATTGATACATTTCATACAAGAAGCATGTAATATACTCATGCGCAAAGGTCGAGGACTACGTTGAATTGTTCGAGCTATAACCACATGTATCTATCAAAAATAAAACAAAATGACGAAATGAGTAATTAAAACTACATCATTTAATTTAAAAATCCAATGCATTTCGCCATTAGGACTCATCAGCGTTATAACAAACGTTATAATTTTATATACTTACCAATGTAAAACACACGTAATTCCAATACTATTGAACACTATCAAACGCTAAAATGTTGTCAATACAAAAGACAGTTACCAGTTACAAACTTACCTCCGTTCTGATGTTCAGTGTTACCGTGTGTTGCTATAGTTGTTACAGAGGAGTCCAGTCTCAACCGCGTACGTGATTGATCATTAATGTTGATTGAAATAAACCAACACTCTACACCAGATTATGGTGGACAGTTAATTAATGCTATCATCAGTAGAATTGACTTTTGTCCATATCAGGTTATAGTCAGTCAGTATTCAAGAATGTTGAACACATGACCTCACCCATTATACACTCGGTATACTCACGGACAATGTGCATTGTTTAAATTCTGCAAAGATTGGTCATTTTAGAGAATTGTGAGAAAAATAGTCCTAATATCGTGGAAGAGTAAACATTTTAAGAAAACAATTGGTGGTGACGAAACAACAGGAAAGTTGCAATGTTGATAAGGCCAACACAAAATGACTTTGTGGTTTTGGTAACCCTACCTAGTACCTATTTGTCCAGAAATCAGACACTGTCATATAATTATTGTCCCTACCCTTTACATTGTATTGACATTTTACTATCGGTCCCGACCAGATAATATTTTTTTTATCAATAATCATAACTTTATTTTCAATTTAACTAGATTTTATTTTGGGCTTGATTATCGCCATTATTTGAGGGTACAAGGGGAAATAATTTCATGAAAAACGAGACGGCTGATGAGTTGTCTCCATTTATTAAGAATAACACCCGGTCTGTATGGACAGACTAGAGGTCACCTTGGATAGTTGATATTCCAGAATATGAACCAATAAAATAATTTCATAAAAAGATAAAATATGTTCCTATATTATATATTCATTTTTGTACCAACACTGTTTTCCGCATGTTACCAGAACCATACGATTATTTTGTTTTGATCTAAGTTTATATTGTTTATCTCATGGTACTTGGCACATGCATGCTTGGTGGAAATCCCCCAAGTAAAAACGTAAAAACAGTATTTTTCTTTCAATTTTCTTACCCTTATGTTTTTTTTATGAATGTATGTCAACATGAAGCCCAGTTGGTTCAGCATATGTTTGTAAACCAGAAAAGCCAAGTACATACACTTTGTTTTGGCTCGTTACGGAAATTTACTTTTATTATTTTTTCGGTAGCTGTTTGATTTTTTTGCAGAATTTGTTTAGTTCTTTTAGCAATTATAATGCATATTAATGTTGACTGTGATATCTGAAATCAATTTAACCGATCGGAGTGTTGGGAACACCTCTTTAAATATTGCCGAATTTTTATACAAAATGTGGATGTTCAGAGTTTGTGTTCACAACAACGGCGTGGCTACTCACAGGTTACGTATGTAATCAACTTTAGGTATACAATGTCTGTAATAATTTCAGGTAATTCAAGGAAAGATAACCGTACATCATCATGTTCATGTAAATGTTGCCAGACTTCGTTAACTAATTTACCGAGGACCAAAATAAGATTAATTGCTGCGTTTTCTCTCAATTACATTAAAAACGTTTTTATACGCGATAACATTCTGTTTGATATAATCTGAGTTCCAAATTCATTCCAAAAATACTCGTACATAAAGGAGCAACGTTCCGTGACAAACGGAAATGGCCGAGTTCTAACGATTGAAACGAACAAATGGACAAGGGGGGGGGGGTGATTCTGCGTGGTAATGGGCGAAGAAAGTTAGGGGAAATGGAGACATAATTACAATATGATCACAACTTCGCAAAACAAAATGTTTCTTCATTCTGATAAAGTCATCCATGAATCTTTCTACGTATTCTTAGTACATGTGACACGTGACCGGAACTACTGTCCGTCCATGGTACTGGTAGCATTACGATGTCTGCTATTTGTCTGTGTGTCTGTGACAATAATGATAAAAACCCTCTAATATTAAAGAAACCGAAAATAACATAAATGTGTATGTAACTTATAATTACGATAAAAGATGGTTCACATGTATACTAGATGGGATTATATTCTAATGAGGGCGTAATCCGAAACGTAAATAATATAAAAATACAAAAGTAACACGAGTTTTTTTAGAATCCTCTTCATCTGTCATTTATAATTACGATAAAATTTACATGTGTAGATGGTTATATCGTGGCTGAGTATTGCATTCATTGCGTGTTGTATGCATGTACAGTGTAACCTCTTCAGAGCGGTCCTCTCCTGAGCAACAACCTCTCAACAGCAACATTATTGCCTATACCTATGCCTATCATTGTTGTTACCGAAGTAACCATTAACTGTCTATATATTTTACTTCTCCATAGCAACAGCCTCTCTACAACATCCAAACATTGTGTTACCGAATGGGTGTTGTTCTGGAGAGGTTGTACTGTGTATGACTACTGTCGAGCGTCTATATAACTATGATCATCAGTATAAGTATCGTGTCTTGTGAACACGAACCAGAATGGTTAAATATTATAGTGCACATTCCTTACATGGCTACCTAAGACATATCATATTGTGTATTTGAAATTGAGAGATAAGGTATTGTCCACGTGTTACATGTATTACAAATCGTGGTTATGTCACTGGCTGTGCTGTTACAGCCATGCAGTTCTCATTTATCAGTAATTCAACCTTAAACTTGTCAGACGGATACACTAGTGGGATGATTCAACATTTTTGCACGAGTCCCTAATCAATGTCCACTTCATGTAAAGTGCATTATTTGCGAGTTTAGATTGTTAAATTGACATGTACTTGACTCTATCCTTGTTTCAGAGTGTATGCAATTGTCATGTTCTTTAGAAATGATGCAATTAAGTGTACATTGTTACACGTGGATAGCATGACTTCCTTGATAACTTTATCTACATGCTCGTATTTCAAGAAATGAAAATAAATCAAGTACAATTAAACCAAAGCCTTTAGAATACTACCCTCCAGATTAACAGGGGAGACAACCATGTCTCGATATTGTTATCTGACAAACCGAGTTGTCGCCCTTTGTCCACGGTTTCTCTACATATTTGTTCAATGATTCACCTAACCAGTCAGTATTCATGGACTGTATCATAACCAGTACTAACTTAAACCTTCCTCAACGAGCCAACAACTTCTCCAAGTGTGGAAGAAAATCGATATTGATGTCAAATTTTCATGGACGGTGAGACCTGCCGCAACTGTGATCCGAACCTAGATCGCCGGGTTGCACAATCCAGCACCCCCTGGGGCACTGCCGCTGTTCGATGTTTGATGAACGGTAAAAATAAATTTGTGTTTCTGTAAAATTATATGCGTTCGTAGGTAGACAAATAAGTGTTTTTAAAAAATTAAGTTGATTCGTCGATTCCGAATTCAGAGAAAAGTAAAAAGACAAACTATTAAAAGCGCGTTTTACTTCAAGAAAGCCATGTATACGTTGTACTAGCATGATTCTACATTATTCAGTACGTACATTCTGTATTTAACACGTATTCCTAGAAAATATCGCTATGACATGCGTGAGACAAGTCAAATGAATTTAAATCTTAACGTGAGTTTGAAAACAATTATATGTATTGATCAATGTGACAAGTGGACGCCTTAGGCAGGGGGTATTTTAGTGTTGTTTTCCGGTAAATATTGACATTTATTGTCCAGATTGTCAAACTTAACATTACAATGTACGGTTAAATCAGTTAAAATATTAATAAACATTTCCAAAACAAGACCACGTTATTATGTAACTTGAACCGTGTTGGTTTACCATGATGAGGAGTTATTTGCCCTTAATTATAACTGTAATTTTCATCTACATATTTTGAATTGTTTCCGTTTATAGAAACAAACATATGTTCAGCATGCAATAGTAGTTCCATGACCAGTTAGTCGAGTGTCATGATAATGTGACTTGATGGTCTCCATGCATGACTGTAATATACTGTCCTAAAATAAGAACAGCATTATACAATATAGTGCCTCTGTATTCAATTTTCATAATTATGTTGATGTAGGAATGTGTATTCATGATTGTACATGTAAAATGTCATATCTGTACCCGATGATCCTGTATTCCTTGGGTGCTTATTAGTTTTGCATCATTTATACGCTATTTGAGGACAATGATCAAAATAGATTTGAAGGCATTCACATTTATTTTTATTAGACATTTTGTGATATGTACTTTGAAAATCATTTGAATACAAAATAATAAAAAATATAGTTTTAGCACTATATCTTGATACATAATCAGTTATTCTTAAACTAGTTATAGTGTAGCAATACAACGTGACTTTTGGCTACAGGTCCAAGACGAAATTTGTCAACATTGGAAAACAGGAAATCGATGAAGAAATAATAACTTATGGCTATTCTTGTTTTCCAATGTTGACAATTGTCGTCATGGACCTGTAGCCAAAAGTCACGTGGTATTGCTACGCTGAGTAACGATGCCAAATACATTTATCAAACCTTGTGTGTATCAACATGGCTACAAGATAAATAATTGGACAAAACACTCAAGTGGTATAAGACGTTGTACACACACGTTGTTAGAGGTTGCCATGTATTTAACACAAACAAATGCGATTCTCGAAAATCCGTTCATTTATATAAGACGTTGGTAGAGGTTGCCACGTAAATTTAACAAACAGATCTGATTCTCAAAATACGTTCATCAGTTATATAAGACTCTACCACGTGAATGTGATAATGGATTTGCTATACTGAATGACCATACCAAAAAATGCTGATGAATTTAGATCGTTTCATATTCGATATGTCCAGAAACGTATTGACCATTTTTCTGTAGATGTACGCGAGATAAAGTAACCTTCGTCCATCTACATGTTATAAAACACAAGGTTCCTTGTGTATATGACACATGAAACGGCATGGAATGGGACCTCTGTATCAACACTCTTGTTAAACCATAATTTCTTTTTCGTCGTCGTCATCAAAAGAACTAAGTCCTTCGTCTGAAGTTTCGTCGAATAATTTTGTTCTCATAAAGCTTTCCATTTCATCATCTTCGTCTGTATCATCTTTGTTAACACTAAATACACTTTTTACTATATCAGACATGTTGCTAATATCATCACCAATATCACTACCACTATTAGCGTCCATCTCATCACCCGTCGTTGTAGAGTCATCCTCACTAAAACTATAGTCTACGAGACCATTTCCCTGGCAACGCGCTCGTGTTTCAACATTAGGAATTCTTTGGTCATATTCCTCGCACGGACTGACGTTCGGAACTTTATACTCAAATGTAGGCTCTAACTCGTCTTCTGATTGGTTAAGTATAAAAGCCGTATCCAATCCAAACGCGTCGTCCTCATGTCCGGAATCATTGCTTACATTACGAGGATTAGATAAATGTTCTCCCAATGTTGATGTGTCAGATGGAACGTTCAATCCACCCGCCGTACATCTC
This sequence comes from Spisula solida, assembly GCA_947247005.1. Lineage (NCBI taxonomy): Eukaryota > Metazoa > Mollusca > Bivalvia > Venerida > Mactridae > Spisula > Spisula solida. The sequence goes on from OX365955.1 coordinate 22,448,935, forward strand.
GGTGTATCTAAACCAGACTCCGCTCCGTCTCCACACTCCCGCTTTCTAGAATCAAGGTACGAACTTGGAGGGGATCGGTATGTTATATAATCTGCAAAATATTTCTGAAGCAAAGCTTCTTTACCATCTTTCTGGTTCATACGAGAAACTTTAGATACCACGTGATTGGCTAGTTTTTCATGGCGTTTGAGGTTCAAACGGTTTTCTCTCTTAGGTTTTTGACAGCGATCGTTTAAACTTTCTGTTGTATTCTCTGTATTGTATTTTCTTGTTTTTAAAGTTTTCCTCACCGCCAATTTTACGTCATTGACATTATATTTAAATGTTACATTTTTACACAGGACAAGTCCGAAGGTATTCGTCTTGCCAGTCACATTGCGAGTTATATCGGGTGATTTTGTTGACGACATATTATTTATCTTCTCAGACGACACAGAAGCACAACATCCCTTATTGTCGCTCGGAGTTAATCTACCCTTAAAGTTTTTAGAATCAGCTACATACATTTCTGTTACAAAGTTGCAGTCATTGTTGGACTCACAATTATTTGGGTTGTTTATGTCCGATAATACACCAGCATGCGGTGCACGGCGTCTGTTGATTAACTTTCTCCTTTTAGCGTCCGTTAATTTTGGAGCAGCAAACGTGGTGTGAACGTTTCTAAATATAAGATTATAGTCATCATCGGCACCCCATGATCTTATTACTTTTAAGATCCTACATTTAGCGGGTAGAAGCCTCTCGATACCTCGGGAAGACTCGTAGATTCCGAACGCTTCCGATTGGTTCTCGTCTCTATAAGTGTCCGATTTCTTCATCACCATTTCGATGACGTCAGCACATGTTGTGTACCTCGAGACTCCTTTAACGTATTTGAGATTCCCCTCGATCCGTAAAGGTATGTCAGTGTGTTTTCGCCGTTTTGGTGGATTCATCTGAAAATAAACAATATAATACATACTTGTAATAATATTTAAAAGAATATCGCTGGACATGTCAGCAGCTGGTAAGACTGATTAGCGTTTCGATAGCTTGTCATACACATTGGTACATATGTCTCATATAGTCATTGCAATGTATTTTGTGAAAATATGATAATACATATATGGACGTTTTAGAAAAGAAATTCTGAAAAGGTTCATTAATGTATTCTGGATGTAATCCAAATATAGTTCACTGTTAATTGAAAACTACAATGGCAAATTCATGTACATTTATTATTATAGATTACCGAAAATTTCAGAGCTGTCGAACAGTCAAAATGCATAAACAAACCCCGGTGCGAGAAGTAGAACATGTAGCCTGTCCTTAATTTGTCGAGATGTCATTTGTCAAAATGTTCAAATTCAAACATTAGGCGGGACATCAAAGCTGTTTTTTAACAAGCGTTAATGTGTTCTCTTAATGTCCTATTTACCATGTTCAAAACGTTGAAAACTAACAGTTCTCAACAGCCATTAAATCACATAGCTTGACCATAAAAATCAACAGTCTCCTATGCAGTAAATAAATCATCAAGTTTTGGACAAGATGTAGTTTCCAGTGACTATTCGTGATGTTTGTGCTATATTACACGGTTGTCAAACGCTGACTGCAGTTTATATTATATTGAGATAAAACCTGTCACAGATTTTTTACAACTGTAGCCCACGGATTCAACATTCACTAAATCTGGTGATATAGTCACTTATAGTGTCCAGTTCGTTTGTAGGCATAATGTTATATACACATGCAGCCTCTGTATATAAACACCTTTTGGAGCTGCAAATATGGGCCATTGCTTACAGGTCGTTGCTCTAAACAGATTAAATTTATAGTAAATATAGGCTTAGGGAAATATTGAAGGTGTTGTTATAGAGAGGCTGTTACTCTACAGAGGGCCTCTCGGGAAAGGTTATACTGTATAGTCGAGGCAAATATCAAGTAGTGTTGTTCAAAGTTGTGGTGTTATGGTTGTTTAAATAAAGGTGAAACGGGTATACAATATTATAGTATAACCTCTCTAGAGAAACACATTTAGGAAACATAAAATGTTGTTGCTGTACAGACGTGGTTTCTCCGGAGAAGTAAAATAATTGCAAACGGATTCTTGGAGAACTCAATGAGCATGATGCTATATAGAGGTTCCCGTACTGTACAATACAAGAAATAGCGTTTAAACATTGACTGGTTTGACAGACAAATAGATGCACTGCATGGACCAAACTATCAGCAAAAATACCAAATGGCCTTATTTATAAAAATTAAATTCAAGTAAATTTTCTATTTTATAATGGTCAATATTATATAAACATCACAATACGTGTAAAGTAGTTAAATACATGTATGACAGCGTCCATACGAGTCGAACAAGAGGATATATTCATGGTTTCAACATGATTGACTAAGGGTCTACCAAAATGACTAACCCTGCTTGTAATAGTATACTCAAACTCGTTGTAAAGACAGGAAGAAGCGACATTGTTTCAAAACGTGTCATTCTTAACAATAATTTCAATTGAGATTGATTTAAACGACGATTATCAAATCTTTAATCAATCTAAAACAGGATATCAATCTAAGAAGCAATCACTCGAGCAAGTAAATGAACATTGAATAGCATGATTCATCAATGGTATGATAAAACATGTTCCGTTTGATTCGTTTGTTCACGATTTCCTTTGCTCTAACATTTAATGACTAGCTTACAGTATGTCAATACCATAAAGCAATAGTTTTGTTTGATTCTACCTTGGTTAAAAACATTTGAAGACGCCTGTTGAGAAACAATATGTGTGTCTTCAAGTACATGACAACCTTTTAAGTAATGCAAAATTAATGTACATGTACTACATTTCGTTACTTCTTTTTAGAATAACCGCATGTTTACGAAAGCCATTACCGAGTATAGTCTGTCTATACAGACCGCATATTCTATAATTTATGTCTTATACATGCACAGCCGGCAACTGATCAGCCTACTCTATGTCTGTTTGGTGTCTCAAACATAAATTATATAGTCAAGCCCAAAATAATATCATGCTCAAATGATGAAGTAAACATACATGAGTTTAGTTGATGTTCATAGTATCTAGTTGGTAGCCACATTTAATGCCGAGTTTGACACCAGCATTACTCGTAATTGTTCAAAACTAAATGACCACAGTCCCAAGGAACATTAGAGCGATCTCCCAGAACGACATTCCCTTTGGTAACTGCCTCTGTTTAACACGTATTATCACAGAGGGATTACTATTAATAGTTTCTCTCTGCAGTAACCACCTCAGTAAAACAAACCACACTGGGTTAATCCCAAATGGGGACGCTCTTGGGAGGTTTTATTGTACTGTATATACTATATAGTTAAATCTAAATAATAAGAGACCATCCTTGGTATCCTTGAAGCTGATATCATTATTCAGTGGGTCTTACTATATTTAGGTTGAATAAAGAGTAAAGAAGTGAAAATGGGTCTGATATTGTAGTTTTATTTTTAGATGACCTTATCATTAAGGTGGTCTTTAAGTGAGGTTTAATTGTAGTTCTTAATAATAATAATTGTTTAAACATATGCACATTTAAACCTCATTTTGATAATCACTATGTTTTTTCTCATAACAGTTATTACTTAAAAATAGTTAAATATAATTATACATTTGTAATATTTAATGAATTATTTCGATATTATTAAAATAAATCGTAACAACTTTAAGCTTGAAAAATAAATGGATTTCTTCTTCAACATACCTTGCATATAAATCCGAATGTTTTATGTCACCTTTTTCAGTTAAAGTTTTTATTACACTGAACTTCAATACACTTTGCTTGGACAGTAATTGAAAATTGTCATACTCATTAAACTGTCATACCATTTTATACGGTTGTCACGTGATGGACAATATGGTGACGTCACGTCGTAAAACTCCTCAAAATTTGTGGGAGGGCCGCACATTCAGTTGGTCGTCTGCTTGACACGAGACCTTACCTTACATTTCATTGACCCCTAACTGAGAGAAGCTATTAATGTTACAATGTACCTTTTATATGAAACTTAATTGATATAGTAAGGGCAGTATTACTCATAACAAATTAATTAGCCATGTTTGCTTCATATTTAGAGAACCCTGTTATATAAATAGGATTAGATACATAGAAACATGCCTAAACATTGGCTATATTTGTCCGAGGGATTACCAACATTAGGGGCCGTCTTCTTCAAGTGGACCTTATTATCACATTGTATGTTATGTGTGGTAATGTATTTGCTAAAGGATTTAGAAAAGGGATTTAACGGGCCCCATGTAGATACCTCACAGATTATGTGTGTAAATCCCACGGCTTATAATAGTTAGGGAACAGAATGGAGAGGGGTTCCCATGGAGTACATGAAATATACGACGATGTCCTAGAGCGGGATACTAGTATAGTCCATGACGTGAAGCAGAAGAGTACCACAAAGTTATATACTCCAAAAGCGCAGTTCAATATATCCCCACAATTCCAAAGAAGTCATGCATTAACCCTCGCTATATTTAGATATATAGAAAACCCCTAAAAAGTATACATGTACCTTCAAATTGAGGCCCATGTGGAAGATTATTATTATTGTAAATATGTTAGCCTCATAGAATAAAGACTTTACTAACTTACTTACTAAATTATAGCACCCATTTACATAGCATTAACTTAATTACGAATATGTAAAAAATGTAATACCATTTTACTTACCACAGTCACATATAGGTGCCGGATCAACACGAATCACATTCGACACGATCCGGTGTGTGAACCGTATAGCCGCAATATAGCTTTGTGGCGATTCATGTTGGTCCTGGAACGTCCGGGACTGTCATTGGTGCTCAGGGGGACAACACGACTGTTTTGGGAAGTTCAAAACAGCCGCATTCATCCGTGATGGTCCGCAGCGAAGGCACTCTCCGGGCAGGTGCGTTTAGCTGCTGTGTAGGGTCAAGGCCGGCCGTATATGTGCCTTGATTGTCCGGGAACATTCGTATCTCTGCCTTGATTGTCCGTGACGGTCCGTTAATTTATTTCAGATTCCGGACCATCATGGATCATAACGGCAGGGATACGGTTGTCCCATGACCTTCACGGCGGTTACACGGAACACGCCGGTACATTCAGTGTAGACTCCGTGTTGGTCCGTGTTTATCCGTGTCTTTCACGGTCGTGTTGCTCCGTGTTAGTCCGTCGCTCTGCTTGGACGTCCTTGATTAGTGCGGGTTCGTCTGAGCGACTGCCGTGTTAGCACCGGTCTTAATGGTCGTCGGACGACCATCTACGCTAAAAAGCAGCACTGATCGTCCCGGTGGGATCGGCACTGTCCGTGACTGTCGTGTTCATCCATGTTTATACTTTACTGGGGCAAAAATATAATATTAAGTCAATACCATGCATATTGATTAATGCTAACGAAATGATTACTAGTATAAGTGTTGGACCTTTTATTCTAAAATGTTTCTTGTCGCATCTTTTTATGATTAATTTCAAACAACTTGAAACATGATAAACACTTTCATAAGCAAGTTTATTTTTTGTAAGGATAAGCTAGTGTTTCTATGCATACATACATTGTTTGGGGAAAACGTGTTTAAACTAAATAGTGAGGTATTTTTGTTTGCGTACATCGAAATGCTTGACATGTAGTCTCTTAAGATGTATTGTTAGCGTACGTGTACTCGTAGCATATACAAGTATATACATGCAGATATGCGGAATTACTAAATATTTGTCTTAATGCAAGTTACTGTATACACCTTTTACAGGATTCATATTATCTTGATTTAGAACAAACTGACCTCACGTAGAAGCTATTGACCCCAAATTGTCCATGACCCCTAATCCTGTAAGATTAAGGGTACGAATCCCGGAGATTAAATATAATTTTGTTGAAGATTTACAAAACTTTGACGAGTGCTTCGTGTCTAACTACGGATTCAGAGATAACTCTGTAGATGTTATAATACATTGATTTACACTTTATGATATAATAACAGTTTCTTTCAATGTAATCGGTACACTTGAAACTTTCTATCACTAAGACGCCTAACGGTCAGATCGGAGACAATAATCTGCTACATGTACTTGAAATGTTAATATTAAAATTCAAAATAGTGTTACTCAGATGGTTGGTATGCATTTTAAAGTGTTTTTATAAGTGTACATGTGCGCGTGTTGTATCAATCCCTCGATCGGGATTTTGAGGGGTCGAAATTCACAAGGTCTAAGCCACGCCTTCTCATAAGAAGCCCGTTCTTGTTTTTTTACCAGAACGTATATTCCAGTATTTGGAGGTAAATTTATAAATGTCCATAACACCCAAGCATCATATAAAATAGGTACTCATCGTATTTGTATAAATGGATGTACATGTATAATTACACATGTATTCAAATTGGTAAATTGGTGAAATAGACAAATCTACATCGCTTTTAGTACACGCACATTTCCTATGATTTCGTGACGCCATTTTTTAACAAGGTGGATTCAGGATTATAGAAGGTGGCACATTTTCTGCATAGCATTCTCACGATAGTCTAGCATTGTTCACAAATAATATATACGATATGTGACAAGCAACAGGTTACTGATGACGATGGTGTCATCATTTTACCATCAAGATAGACAGAATGTCTCTGTTCCTACCTGCTATACTTGACCTCTCTTTTAGTGTAAATTAGTTCATCTTCAAGTGACACTTGATTCAAGACGTGAACATTATTGTTTAACAAGTAAAATCGAACGTTTATGTCACTTTAATCGCCACCTAGCTATGAAATTGTCATTTTTTCGAGGCCCATTATCCTCTTGTTACCACAGCGAAATGCAAGCGGGCGTGATGTAGTCGTGTATAGTTACACAAGCTATGTGACCCGTAATGTCCAAAAGTTTGTACACCAACTGACCGGAAATATAATGCAACTTTCAATTACTAGAAGTAGAAATAATGTTTGGGTCGGCTATATCTGTCTTGTTTCTTTGCTGTGTTATCAATACTTTGGGTTCGTAAGTTGAACGTGTCATTGCGAAATAATGCCTTGACAGCATGCAGTGTACAGTCATGTAGTATACCTTTTAATTTGATGTTTTATGTTAAGATATGTAGACCAGATAAGTATTTTTTTGGTGATAGAAGAATTAAAGAACGCGAGATGACACGATTTCACTCATTTGGAGACTGACATAAAACAATATATAAAATAAGATTATTATGCTAGTCAACTTATCAATTTTATTGTTCAACTTACTAGTATCCGTATGGAATTTACGAAAAAAAAGACTAGTAAAGTCAAAGAACTAAATAAACATGTATATTTAGGTATTTGGTAAAGTCGAAAGCTTATATTTATGTGTTTGTTGTTTTGAATAGAGACATATAAAATTTACGCACATACAAAGGTGAAGTGATGTACCGAGTTAGAGTCTACTTTCAGAAATACGTCTGTTCAACCGCCTGCACATTTACGCCCCTCCCTCCGAGTATTGAGTCACAAGTCGGCTGTTACACTTGACGCCGATTGCAGCTACAGCAGATGGGCTTTAGTCTTCTCAGGTACCCATTCACACATCTGGGTAAAGTGGTGCATGTGCGTTGATATTAGCAGTGGCGAAGGCGAGGATCTAACACGGGACCTGTCGATCACAAAGTGCGCGCCGCCTACCTCAATGTCACCGCTACCACATGAGGTTTTACACATAACTAAACAATAAATCATGGTAGAAATACGGGATACTAAATGTTGAAGGAGCAATACTCAATACTTTGTATATCAATTGTTATAGACAAACAGTAGTGGATTATTCCCAATCAAATGTTAATACTACATGTATATTAATTGACACCACCATTTCTCTCACAAAATGTTGTTATCATGAAGATTAGGAGTTCTCTAGGATGGTGTTGTGGTGGTTTAGATTTCGCTATGTTTGCATATACATTTAAATGATCAAATAATGTTTATATAAGAGCGGTTGAGCTTAACATATAATATGAGTACATAAACTATAAATTTTCTAAAAAAAAATACCGTCTCTCCCGAATCCGGGCCTAAATTCGTCTCATACATATATACCTCGGTTACATATATAAAAGATTTTTTCTAATTTGGTATAATATCATATCGCATACTTTCCCGTCATATATCACCATGCTAAATATGTAATTGTATTAATGTTGCTTTGTAAAAAGTCCTTTTCATGACTGAATATGCAAATAAACTATATTCTATTCTATATAATTATACCATTATTCGCAAAGATAGTCGTGTATAATTCAAATCTAAGCTTCCTACACTATTACAACATTGTTTGCTCAAAGGAGGAATGTTAACTCCCCATAGCACAAAATATGTCCAACGTATGGTTAAAATTACGACCAAGTATCAAGTTGATGCTCGGGTCATTAATTTCAATCAATTGAACACAAAACACATCTCATTTCATTACATAGCCCGCTCAGTACACCATGTCGGGTTGAAATAATAACATCTTGTTTTCATCGTAAATTCGAACCTTTTATGTCAACTTAATGGTTTTAAAGCGAGACAAAATCATTAGAAGGTTGACAGTTCAATATTTGGTATTAAAGTTATGAGGTCATTGTGTCTAAAATGTCAAAAGTCCTTGTCGTGCAGGTAACGATGCGCAGTTGTCCAAGAAATTTGTATCGGTAATACAATTCGGTTTTGCGTTTGTTACAAGGTCAATGCACACTTTTAGTGAAATTAACTAACTATCATCGGGCTGCCTTTATAAAACATTCTCGAAACGCGCCTGGGAAAGTCTTCAAATAATTATGAAGAATTTAACTAATAAATAACGTGTATATAATGTATGGCCTTCCTTCACAGACCAGAACATATATCCTTTATTATACGTGTAGGCTAGAAGCCACATTGTGGCTTAGAAGCTGAATAAATATTGTTTGTCCTCGCCATTGTAGCAGCTTCCTGAGTGTTCTATCCAACAATTCAATGTACTTGAGACAGAATTTCCTTTTATACCACTCGTAGAGTTAGGTGCAAGTTTGGTCTTATAAGGGGCGAATTTGGGAACTTGGTGAAGCGTACTTAGGACGAAAAATTGATCTAGATCAAACTCGATCCTAGGAATGATGACAAAACGCACAATAGTATTTTTAAACAATCCAATTGTCTTCATGTGGTGATCTTATTTCAGTTTTAAAAGAACGCCATTTTAGTGAACATGAATTATGTGCGAATAATGTTGTAGTAATCCGTGTTATCAAGGTGGTTTCTATGTATGAGATAGAAGTCTGGATTACCTCTCCTATCACTAGTTGAAACCGTACGGGTATAGTACGACAGGAAACTAGACTATTGAAATAGTCATATCATTGATTTGATCTGTATTGTATATAGTGCTGTACTCCTTTGGTATATTTTGTTTTAACCATACTGACATTTTGCAAACTGTCGCGTGTTTTTTTATTTGTATTTGTCGGAGAACAAGGTTTTTGTCATATATGTCTGTCCTTACCAGTTTTCTGGAACTGTAGTTGTCGGCCAGTACTGCCATGTTCTTCAGAAGGCAACGTACCACTTCTTCATTATGTTGAGGACATGATCAGTAGTAAATACAATTTTCTATCCGCTCGACCCACCAGCCGGGCTAAAATCAACCCGGGGCTACTAGTGGTGTCTTGATTAGAGGGGTTCCACTGTAACCAGAAGCCATCGTTAGCTTTTCTACTATCATCATCATCATCAATGATAGAATTATTGAATAACAATGATCACAAACCTGTCGATAGCTTATTGTTATTAGCCACTGAATCGCTTCAAACATTGACAAACGTGAACATTGTTTTATGATGAGTCGCAAATACTGCCGTTTATAGCAATTTGAATACTGTAATAATGCTAGGTACAATGCAACCTCTCCAGAGACGCCTCTCTTTAGCCGAATATAATCATTTTGTTTCAGAAGTAATCATAACTATAATCGTACATTTGACCTCTCCACAGCAACATCCTCTGTACAGGAACCCGAATATTATGTTTTCCCGTGTGTGTCGCTCTGGGGAGGTAGTACTGTGTATACAGTGGATTATTATTTCTATTCAGTACATGTATTCGGAAGATATCACGGTATAACATCATCTATAAAAAAAGGCCCGATGGACTTTTGTACACATTTAAGGGATATAGTTACGTCGTATATATAATACCGTGCAATACGGTAAGAGGCCCGTCTTATTATATATCGTGATTTCTTCCCAACTTGTTAAATGAAAAATAGCAATATAAAAAAAAGAAGACGATCTGATATTGACATATTTATTCACATCGACAAGCACTTCCGGCGTAAGTTGATAGTAATAATAATATTATATAAATATACAATATATACACTCTACATATTATATGTACACATTTACATTATGCAAATATACATGGTTATGTACATTATTTAATTCATTAATAAATAACACAAACATGCATCTATATACACATGTAGTTAATAAATACTGGGATATAATACAGTGGAACTATAGACTGATATAGCTAGAGATAGAGAGATGAAGAGACAGTGAGACAGTGACGTAGTTAGAACGACATGATGTAGAAACAGAAAGAAAGAATAAACAAACAACGATGTACAGAATGTTGAAAAAGTTCGTTCTCAATGTTTGAGTTTCAATATTTCATTTTTCCAACCTCAGAAGATTGTAAAATGTTCAGGTTGAAATCCAGATAGTTCTACCATTGTTGTAATCTCTGGTATTAACTTAAGCTATTAGACTAAGAAATTAACATTGCCTACTGCATACATAGCTCAAATAAAATTGTAGGATAATTAAACTTTGAGAACAAACTTTTTAAACACCCTGTACATCTAACTGCACAAACATACAGAACAAGTAAACGCGCCCCATGTCCATAATGCATGTACTATTTACACTGTGTTCAAGAAGATTTCAAGACTCACACGTGCATATCTTCCCTTTCTTGATCACTACCAAGTGAACATAACCCTTCATCACTTGAGTCATCCAGTACCATCGATTTCATAAAACTGTTCATTTCATCATCTTCGTTTTCACACTGTGTTTTGAATATAGATTTGATGTAATTCGTAACATCAGTGTTTCCTTTCGACGAACTGTTGGTCGTACAGCCAATGTTTTTCTTTACGTTATATTTTCTGGTTCTATCTGACATAGACGCTCGTATTTCATCAATTGTGGAATTCAGTACTCTGTTTTCTGAACTAATATTAACAAATCCATTACAGAAAGCACCGTTATCATTAACGTCATCATCAACACACACGTCACTGCTGTCAATCACACAATCACTTTTGTCCAACTCATCGTCGGTAATACTGTAGTTAACAAGTTTATGATTGGAATTAACTTGTTGTTCGCCAATGTTTGATGCTTCATTGGCGTCAAGAGGCGTTGCGTTGGTGTCACACTTGTTAAATTGTCTAACGAATGCAGTATCAAGATCCGTGCTGGAGTCAGAATCTTCCTCGTGTCCTGAGTCTATCATTGTCAGCTTGTTTTTACACATTGTACTGTAAGTATCCTCCGGTTGCGATCGGAGCATCTTATAAGGTCTTGTATAAGGCTTCTCTTCAAATGAACCGCACGAATCCGTGGAACTTTGTTGATCAGAATCTTGCTGAACATTGCTGTTAGTTCTTGATCGTGAGCTTGGAATTAATCGCCTTCTTACAGACTGTAACTTGGAGGCATAAGATTCACTTCTTGGACGTCCATTCACTGTACCTTCGGCAGTTCGCACATCCCATTGTGAGTAACAATGATCATATGTCCTTGGTTCCGCATCAATAAAACCAAAGTTAACTCTTTTAACTGCATGCATTTTGTTTGGGTGGAAATCTGATGCTTTAGGCATCCTGTTCTTGTCTTGAAGTCGCTTAGTGCTACGAGAATGTCGGCGCTTTCGGAGAGTTTTCTTTTGTTTGACAGGAGAATTATTTGACGAAGCGTTCGATTCTAAACTGGATGCACTCTGCTGATGATGGTTGGCACGAGCATTTGCCTTTTTGGTCATAGCAACAAAAAAGTTGATGAGTCCCGTCATTTTGGAATGATCCAAGTTTGATAGGAATTCTTCCATGCTACTGTCCGAGTCACTGGACGAGGTACTAGTCGTTGGGATACTGGTGTCTTTGACTTGAGACTCCATTCTGTCGTGTTGTTTATCTGTCGTTTTATCGTGTTTGTCAAAAACCTGTTTGAATGGATTACGACGTTCTCTTATAGTTGGTTCTTGTTTTGATTTTCTTTTCAGCTTCCATTTTTTCGTCTTTTCTGTTAATGCTAACGGTGTAAGAGGGTCAGATTTCCGTAACACTAGACGATTCGGTTCACCTTTCCATGATTCAAGTACTTTCATAATCCTGTTCTTGCATGGTAAAGCTGTTTCTATGTCGTTGGAGACTTCATATATAACAAACAGATGTCGGTATTCCTTTCGGATTCCTGTTTTCTTAAGTACCATTTTGATGACGTCACCACATGTTGTGTACTTTGACGCTCCCTTCACAAAGCGCGTCACGCCTTCAACTCTCAAAGGAATGCCTCTGTCCTTCATATGCTGAACTTCGGCCATCTGAAAAAATACAGAAATATTATAGTTCTAGAATATGTTATTTAATTAAAGTGCCCATCTCAGATTTCAATCTCGCTGATTAAGAAACAAAAACTGCAAATTGACAACGGTTTCAATATGTTGTGTTATTTAATTAACGATACTGCACAAAACAGGTGTGCCTCCGCAGCTCAATAGTTAGCGCGCTTGGTGTCTAGTCTGGCGACCCGGGTTCAAATACGGGTTGAGGCAATCATATGCCTGCCATATTTCAGCAGAAAGCTGACTGACAAATAAAAGCTATGCTCGGCATTTTCTCGGCATTCGTCCGTTCAATAACTAGCCTTTCACGTGTAAGTATTTTGTCAGGCTACAAGTATAGTTCAGAAGTTAGGTACGATTACAATTTATATGCGTACATCGTCATGCTGTTGATGATCGTATTATAATTATATTTTGCTCTGATTTAATTAAACCTTGTATTATGAACCATTACGTCACAGTATGGCGCCTGGCAACGTAAAACAGACGCCTGTGTGAGTGTGTCCGTCACAATATTCGAGTATGGTCATCCATATTGTGCATGTGTGATTTGACAACTCGACAGGTTAATAATGGAAGTCTCGTGATGAGGCTGCCATCCTCAGTATATTGTCTGTACTTAATATAAAATTGCAATAATAATTGTATACGGTTGCACACGGTGTTTGAATTTTAAAAAAGTATATAATATACTGTTCATGTTTTTGGTACTCTTAAATAATATTATAATAATAATAAAGACTTTATTTATAGAGGGAACATACTTGACATAATTGTCAATCTGTCGTAAGGCCCTCAACAGTAAAACATTGAAACAACAGAAACATTACATCAATAAATCTAATAACAAATGCACAAAATATCAAATAATCGCATATTGTATAATTATTCTATTTCATTTTGTATAGTATTATAATATATGTACAAACTTCAACGCCTATACAAACTTATTTTCACGTTGTAATTGGAAAAATTATCTTATACTTATATTTCGGAAATTCAATTTAGTTTTACATTTCAATGTTTGCATTGTGTTGATGCCATTCCGATTCTTTTCCACAGGTCATTGGTAATTTAGTTCACCATAACTGCATGGATACTTGGTAAATCAAAATAACGACAACATATTAGTTTGTAATGAAAAGAACCGTTCAAACTCGAACATTTGAAGAACTCAGTTTTAAGATGAGAAATGTATATACATTGTATATGCCCATGAATAAACCAACGAAGCAAACAGTATGCCTTAACTGATTTGATTTGTCTTAACAAATGCATGGAATTAATGCAGAACATTCCTAAATGCATGCACTTGTTTTTAAATAAAACCATACATGCGGATCTTATTACAAACATTGCTGTAACCAGAACTGTTCAACGTAAATTATAACTTACATTATTTCAAAGAAGTTAATATCCAAACCACAGGTTTATGCAACTATATCCTCGCTACAGAACTCTCACCAACACAACTCATGTACATTTGAAGATACTGTGCATCCTTACATCATTTAAATAATTACCAGTCAATATTCTGACAAAAAATAAATGCGGCAGCGTTCTTTTTTACATCACGTGACTTATTGATGGCGCGTCATGAAACTTTACGACGTAATGTCTAATTGACAAGATAGCAAGGTACCCGGAGGTCAAACAGCGACTCTTAATTGATAGTTTACCCCGTTTAACCCTTAATCGGACTTTGATCTTGTGTGATTAAAATAACAATTGGTTTTAATTAAAAGGCGAAGGTGTTTAACACGAAATGTTTATCCGATTACAGTATAATTTTATCGATGCAGTTTAAGATTTTAAGCCGATAGACATTCTTTTTTCTTGCAATAAAAGTGACATTGCCGATAAAAAAAACTTGAAACAAGATTGTTTGTTCAACATCAAATATACCGACATAATAATTATTCTTGTTAACTCTTGTAGATTGTAGCTAAATACTTGACAATCAGAGATCACAGACTGGATTATTTTAAATACCATGTTAGACGTTCAAACTGCTTTGCATATACATGTACATGTTTACACTTTGTGGACATTTCTAATGTAGTAGTCTTTATTACTACATGCATGTGTACAACAAAGTACAAAACCAATGATAGAACACAATTAGTCAATTTGATGAAATGTTCAGGAAGTATCAAGCAGACTTTATATTTGGTGCTGTGTTGTTTTTGTATGCTTTGCAACAAATAGTTTTGCAATAATTGATACAGTCCGGTTACAAAACATGATTCAAACTGTACTAACGTAGCGATTCCTTGTGCTTAAAGTGTTTAAGGGTTGTTCCAGAAAAGATTGGGTCCTGTGGCAGGTAAATGTGTCAGGATTGTTTCCGTTTGACTGATCTACTATCGTAATGCAGAACATCCAAATGCAGTATTAGTAGCGTGAACACTGGTAAAAACACAGTACACAATCCTGTTTCCGTCGTAAAAACCTTACACTTCCATACACAGCAAAGTGACAGCATGGTAGATGTTAGGTATTGTGCACGTAATTGCCGATTTGCTAATAAATTTGAACTTGTATGTAAAGGAAGGAGTCTGGTATCGACCACACAAATATGTCATAGGATTCCCCATGTTTGTCTGATGTGAGTTTGATTGATGCTTAACAAGGTGGTATATCGCGCGTGAATGGTACATGGGGCCGGAATACCTTAATAGTCTAAATACCTTATATTGACATGGTGGGCACCCTAAATACCTTATACTGATCTGTGACTGGTACACGAGTGTACAATGATTACATTAGAATATAAATAAAACTTTCTACTTTGTGTGGTGATTGATATTTATCTAAAATACGCGATGAACAAAAACTACTTGGACGAATTCGGAAGTAGTTATCCCTCCTCATAAAGATGAAAAAGGGGACCCAAAGCCTTTAATTTGATAAGATTTACAATAAAATAGGGGTCATGATCTTTATTAGATAAATGTAATACAAACTCTTTGATTCATTGATCCTACTGTTGAAAACTTAATGAGTTTGAATACAATCGGTGAAGCATCTTTACAAGGTTTTGACATTGTTAAATTACTTGTTTGACATTTTGTCAAATAGTTCAACATTATCTGGATGACGATCTAGTTGACATCCCCTTGCATTGGCAATACGGTGATTCAGATATATATAGTGTTTCATTATCATAGTAACAATATATTCGTCTGTTTCATCTTGAAATTAGTAATTCAACCACAATAGATTATTTATTGTGAACATTACAAAAACAATGCGCTACCTTACCCACAGACGGCTAGTTTGTTTTTATTTTTTTAAGGTTGCGGTCATGTTTTCCAAGGGGAGGGGGTTGTCAGTTATTCTTAGAAGAGCATTTCAAGGAAAACTAGTAAGGTGTTCCACGCACAGTGAATATAAGTTTTAATTTTTTGAAAAATTGTGTTGATTTCAATTGAGTCATCATTTGATAATAAACAGTAGATTTATATACATGTACTGTGAGCCTTTAACAAATAATTACACAACGTCTCAATGTCATTAAATAGGAAGATGCATCCACAAATCTTTCACCGGGACAACTTATGGCATATGACAGACCAAGGAGGTCCGCTTGTCAATTTATTAATTTACTACATGTATACACATAGCACACCATGTAACAAGTGAAATAATCATGTGACAATATATACTAAGAGTTATAAATCTTTCCTAGATTACTAAGATCATACATCATAATATTACAGTTGTCAAATGCCATATTGTTCAACTATCAGCCCCATCCATCCAGTATCCCCTACTGCATGTACCACTATGTCAATGTCAGTTACTAAACTTGTCAATTATCTGTCAAATTATAATTATTTATTAAGATAATAATAATAATTAAATATTTCCTGATATTTCCGAACTTTTCTGATATGTTTATAATTAAAAAAAGTATGGTGTATCACTTGGAATGTTGATATTTGTAAACGACTATTTGGACTAAATTAACCGGTTCTAACGCACAAATTGTTTCTATAGTTTTAATTATGCCAAAATAAGTACGTGCATTTAAAAGCAAAATATTGGATTTTTTAAATTTTTGTGGCTACAATTATTTATTTTATGGATCCGTAATGTATTTTTAAATACAAATATACGTTTTTCATTCTTAAAGTAAAACCACATCTCGACTTAAGTTAGAGATGAATTATATTAGTACATACATTTATTTGGTAAATCGACATAATCAATGTCTTTGACCATTTACATTTTTATATTAAAAAGGTCGGGAATGAAAAAAATAGAACAAGCGTGAATTCACAGAAAGTATTGAAATCATAATTCTTCTTGTATATCTCTGCTTATATATTGAGTCCGACAAAATTAAAATATCAACTAACAAACCAATAGCGAGTTGAACGTTTCCGTAACTATAGTAAGTACCTTTGGGCTTACTCTTAAAAAAATGAAGCGCTTGATGTTTACAAAAATATATTTAAGAATTCATACCGTGAGTAGATGCATAATTATATAATCCTTGATCTTCAAGCCAGTTATGTAATCAGTGATATGTTGTATAGTTCGCTATCACAACAATTGTACAATTGGTAATAAGTGATGAAGTACCACATGGTCTACAGATTATATACATGTTTCATACAGACAACACTTAATACTCAGTAAAGTACTAGTCGTTCACTTAATCAGTGTCTTAATATTACGTATGAAAGTGCATATTGTACCTCAATCACCATCCGTCGAGTAAAATGATTTTCAACAATAAACCCAATTCTCTCAACTAATTGGATCACAATGAACGGATTAGCAACCAAATCATAAGTACTTATTCTCAAAATGTCAATTTTAAAATTAACCGTAAACACGCTTTGGATAATTAAACTTATCGAGTAGTGTAATCGATACGGAGTATAAATTCTCGCGCTTTGACGCAACGACTTAATTGCCATTCAATTAAAATGACAAACATTATTATTTTATAACAATTGAAATATTGCTGATAAGGCTACAAGGTGTGAATCTGTGATCAACACAAAGCTTGATTACAGGTCTGGTGTAAGCCGTACTCTGTGTTGGGTTGGCAGATTTTCACGGCTGGTTACTATTGAGAAACCCCAAGATACTCGGGTTTATGTATATTAGGTGGATGGTATCTGGGAATCATTATCATTTATGATTTCTGCATCTACACAACTATCGATTAGCATTATTACACGATCACTACTTTATATCATTTACACTGAAAGATGCCTGTCAACTCCAAACTTAAGGTATGTACACTTTATATTTTTAGTTCGTGCTCATAATAAATGTTTGTTTTTTTAAATACATTTATGCATTATTAAATATTATATGAAGCAAACTGATTTATTTATATCATTTCACAAATTATCAACAAATTTGATGCTCTATTTTATAATTAGGACCTGTTCTATAATAGTTTGTAATCTCAGGGCCCTGTTATAATCACGCATAACATGCGTGTTATAATGTAATAACATTTTTCTTTTGAAATTGCATTGACTATACCGAAATATAAAAATGTGTGTTAAATAATTCCTTTATTTTATTGATCATATACTGAATATTTAATAATTTGTCTACAACAAATATAATATAATTTTTCATCGGTAATTTACAATCTTAACATATTTGTCAAATACGTGTAACATAATCATTACTACACATCATTGGTTTATAATGCTACAAATGTGTACACTTAACAAGATTCTATCGGCTGCACAGTAACTATCGAGCTAATTATCATAATTTAGTGGTTGTATAGAACTTATATTTTGGTTATTATTTAAAGTTATACAAATATTATTTTTTACGAACAATAGTCTAAACCTTAGTAGGCGATTATAATACAATCAGCATTCCATTGTATAATCAAATCAACAAATGATCATAATTTCTATTGTCCCGACACATGCCATGAATTCACGCTGTGTTTAAAATCCAACCACAATATGGTTAAAGTCTCTCCAACTGTTGTGTCAGCTACTTGTGTGCATTCAATACGCCGTGGAGCCTGTAGTGCATTCTGCCGTAAGTTGCATTGTATTTGTTCAAACTGAAAATATTTCACTATTAAATGGATGTTATTACTTTATTAAACTTGTAGACTAGAACCGAAATATGGCTTAGAAGCTGAATAAATGTTGTTGGACGTTAATGGATGAAATTATATTATATTATTCAACTTATCTATTTTTAGATTAAGAAGGCGATGTCTTCCGGACGCAGCACACTTGGGCGGACATTCTGTGTCACTGGAATGCAAACCAGTGCTTCAACAACTACAAAGTCCAAAACCTCCGAATATCTAAAGTCGTCAGACAGGTCGGATACCGATTCAAACACATCCGGATACCTTTCCTCCTCATCGTTCGAGTCTTCCGGGGAAGAGAAACGCTTGGTACTCAACGAACAGAAAGTATTCAATGTTTGGAGTAAATGGAGCGAACGAGTAGAAATACCAAAAAGTTCCACACCAAAACAGCCATCGGAATATGCTGCATATAAATCACGTGCTAATAAGTGTGTAGACAGCAGTTTGTTAGCAATTAAGAAGGATTTCAATAAACAAACAAAAACCGAGGAAGTGAAAGAATTTGATTCGTTCTGGGATATTAAAACACCAAAAGTGCACAAAAGTTGCTCTGAAAGTGACGTCAGAAGAAGTAGTGACGTAGTTAAACACGACGCCGGATCAGAAATTGACGTCAGAAACAGACATTCATCCACCGGTTCACAAGATTGGAAGAGGAAACCATTCCTGACAATGTCAGACTCTCAGCTAGATGTACGAACATGTAATACTGAGAGCACGAGATCATACACGGCGTTACCTAGATACCGAGTGAAAGTTGACGCTGATCCAGTAACAAATAAACTCGCACAGCAACTTGGTGAAAGTTATTCAGACTTTGGTGATAGCGGAGTACCTGTGGACGAGTCAATGAGTGAATTCTTGTCAACTGTGGATAGACAAAATCTGGCTAGTTTCTTGAACTTTTACGATAGAATGACCAGTGGTCCCGCGTATGAAAAGGCACGAAGAAATCCAAATAATTACGAAGCGGCGTATTATTAAAACTTCTATTAAAATATAAAATATATGTTATCACATGATAGTGCAATTATGTTGTGTTTGTTATTAAAACTTATGTCTTTAATATTTGTTTTCTGTTATATTTACTACACTGGCTGTTGAAAGGGAACCACTGTATGATGTCGTATGCAGACTGTAACTTAACGTGACTTAATTTGTGCTACAGTATTGTAAAATCATTACTATTTGTGCGATATCAAATTTCATTGACTCTATGGAAATCGAATACCAACGATTACTCACAATCTGACTTACGTAACAATGTTTTAATCCACTTCAATGTTACAATCCGACGAAATCTTTGAAATTTGATAAAATAGAACAATGGTTTTACAACTTACGTTTTAACCAGATGATCATACTGCACAGCAGTAGTACTGGAAGGAATACACATGACGCTATCACTATCAGGGATGCATCACCACTTATACTCTCTTACAAATACATTTTGTTTTTCATTGCTACACATTCATCAAATGAATATATCATAACGCTGGTTTAGAATTAGAAGGTCGTAAGTACATAATTAATATTTTGAGAAAAAAACTGCCAGAAAACTACACTTTGAAAAAAGTTTTTTAAACTCCAGTTTGGTCAACATGACCACTTCCGATTTTCATGAAAATAGGTTGATAAGATGCGCATTGAGATGTAGATTTCAAATATGCAGGTCGTAGGTAGACCGTAGTACATTATTACGATCTTCTCATTCTAAGCCAGCGATAAGATGGATGTTTAGACAGATCACCGCTTTATGATACTGGCACATGGTACTTGGTTGTATTGTACAACCATATTTAGTTGATTCATCTACCAATAATACCCCGACAACACGAATCTCGAATAAACAGGAACACATTCCGAATCATAAGTCGAACTGGACAAAATGCCTTTCTGATAAATTAGACAATCCCCGATTATTCCAACCAAGGTATTGTCAAAATGTGCCTCGAATACTAAACATTAAACAATAGTCATAATCAAGTACAGGACATAGACAACAACGAAGGTTGTTGTTATACACTGAAACATCTGGGAATTCTAACGTAAAACAATCCGAATGCAGATGTTGAGAATGCACTTATCATTCTCAAGGAATATTCTTCGATTTCGTGCTTATAGAAAACATGACCAGTCCTCATGTACTCGGGACATACAGGAATGCAAAAATAACCGACTATAAAAAAAGTAGTTATATCGTTAATTTTGCGGCTAATTATAACTAAGAATTACTTTCCTTTGTTCCGAGAATATTAGAAAATAAATGATATTTCTGACAAATGAAACTCACAATTGCCATCAAGCACATGTATGCATCATGGCTTTTAAGTTCTCAATGAACACAAATCCAGTACAAGACACGTATTACATGTCTACATTTGACAGTAATTGCAAGCTTCATTTAAACATTACATCATTACAAACGTACAGCGGTGATAGCTCAGTGGTTACGCACTTGGCTGTCCAGAGGTCGTGGGGCTAAGCCCTGGCATGGTAACTTCTATTTATTGTATTTCCCACTGTATCTGAAAAATCTGCACATTAAAGAACCAGACTGTCTATTCGAAATAAGGGCTAGACGCACTTCTGCAGCACTGGACACGTCTGTATCTACTGTCTCTACCTTGCAGAGGCTGTCTCTCAGTCTGTCCCTCTAGCAACACTCTATGTAAAGCGCCGTTGAATATGAAAAGGGCGCTATATAAATCAGGGCTGGTATTCACAAAACATCTTTTTTTTCTTAAAAACACCAAAATTTCATAAGTATGTCAACCAAACATGACAATCAGGATTATTGATTTTTTGCATAGGTTTAAATCATTATGTAAAGAGCGACTATAATCACTAAGAAAACATGGGTTAATGTTCAATTTGTGCACGATTATATGCAATACTAATTTTTAACTTAAGTAAAAATATTTAAGTTTTCAACTAAGATGCTTTGTGAATACCATTTTTTATATTTATTACTGTAAGTCGTTTTGTAAGCAAAAAAGAAAAGATATGCAAATTACAAAATGTATACATTCTACTACATAGTCTAGTTATTTTTCATATCGTATAATATTTATAAGAGAAATGATTCGGAGGTACTATGTGCATGAAAGATAGATGGCTCACATATGTCAAATTGGCTGGACCTTTCAATAGGGGTGACACTACAATAAAAAAAGCGTGAACCTTTACCCGGTTTATATTCGTTTGAATATAACATCAACTCATGTCGGACATATCATACAATCACGATAGAGTTGTGTCCCTTTATAATATAAAAATGTACCCCTGTTAATAATGCGCACACCCCGGTGCAGTTATGCTTAATTTACATTAGCGAGGGGACTATGAGATAAAAGAGCAATGGCTCTCGGGGACAGATGGGAATACATGCGACACAGAGGCTGAGTAGAGAAGGAAAAGTAGTGCACATTCAGTGCAGTTGTTGTTCGGTCTAATTTAAAATGCGCTTCCCGTTGATATAGTAAGGGGTGCGTATGGTTTCGTGCAGATGTTTTGCGGAGAAGGTACGGCACGTTGTCCACCGTAATCATGTACTATCATAACTAATAACTATTATACGCCGAAATCATAATTAACCTTAATTTATTTCTTGACATACTAGCAAAATTTCATTACAATATCTCCCAAATTTAGACAAATTGTGTTAGTAATTTTATGACTTTATGATGAAGCCGGGCGATCCACAGAACGTTAACGCCAATATTTGCCAACGAGGTCATGCATTTGCTGCAGTTGCTGCACAATCAGTGTGACATACGAACATAACTCGCACGAATTCGGTTAATGCCGGGATTACCATATGTCAAATGTGTACGGCGTCTGGCTGACATCAGCCTAACGGATATCATAGGCATGTTACATTTTAACGATACCAGTGCAATTGTTTGTGGTGTGAGACCTGAAATACGTCCCTCGAAATGACACAGGATGATCCTTACTTAACACAAAACCCTGGTTTATATACACGAAGTATACCTAATATATCTGGGTTCGATTCCCGGTCGCGAACAGGCTAATCTGGATTACCTGCCCCTTACACTACGTGTCGAGAACCAGACTATGGCATGTCATACTCCATGAAAATTTAACAACAAAGTCGATTTTTCTCCATTTGTGGAGAAGGATAGTACTGGTTATGGTTGAACTATAGTCCCTAAAGGGTGTGCTACCGGTATTTAAACATTCTATACAAAGGTCCGATGTTAATTGGCCAAGAGGCATGTTTTAGGGGTTTCCAAAGAGTCTCAATTTCAATTTTATAGAAAATATAAGTGGCATGTCAACATAAGGTGTGTATAATAAACGCACCATTTACTTTTTACTCCGGGTTTTAAATAACATGCATCAAGTGATATGCTCAATTAGTTATATAAATATCAATCGTTGAATTTTGTATAATATATTATAACATCTAAGAAGTTGTTGTTCAATCATAAACGCTTTCTAAAATCCCTTTGCACACGCACCAGACATCACAAGCTACTTAAAATAGACAAACATATAACAAGCCGCGTGTTGGCTAAATTGGGTATAATATGATCATATCTTTAATATTATTGAACATCATTTGTTTAGTATAATACTTATGTTACTATACTAGTATATAGTAACAAATTTGCATTGAAAAAAAGTATTATGCGCCCTTTTTAAGTATTATCAGCTTTTGGCCCGCCTCGTGCAGGGCTATTATCATGATAATAGCAACGTGACGTCATTTGCATCTTAAAGTGGCCGCCGCCGAGCGTAGGCCTTCTCGAATCACTTGCAAACCAGATTGATGGATTAGAACAAGCAGGATAGCACATTTCAAAATTGCATCAATATTCGATGAGATTCTTCTAGAATCTACACAGCAAAAATTATGGCGTACGCCTGGCGTACGCTTAGGTCTGGCGTACGAAATGCGTACGCCGTTCATACGCTTTTCGTACAATTTTTTTGTCGTATGAAGCGCGTACGCCAAAAATGCGTACGAAAAGCGTACGATTTTAGGCGTACGCCAAATTTTGGCGTACGCATTTCGTACGCCAAATTTGTTCGTACGAAAAGCGTACGCCTGGCGTACGCATTTCATACGCCATAATTATGCGTACGCCTGGCGTACAAACATAAATGTCAAAATGGCGTACGCTTTTCGTACGCCATAATAATGCGTACACCTGGCGTACGAAATTAAATGTCAAAATGGCGTACGCTTTTCATACGCCACTTTTCATACCGCTTTTTGAACAGTCTTAAATTCTCATTGGGGGTATGATTTTCATAGTAAAAACGTCTTTTATGCGTTTTTCATTATGCATGAAAATCATACACATAAAAACTGGTTAGGAAACAGTCCAGAAAAACTGGTTAGGTGAATAAGCTGTCTTATGTAATTGAAAAACATAAATAATAAACAAAAGCATGAATAGGATTTGATAACAAATGGCAGTGAAGTTTTTGTAGGCGCTCGGATAGCTCAGTCGGTTGAGAATTCAGCCTATAGATAAGTCTTGAGGTTTGAGACCTGGTCAAGCTGCACATTTTCCCTTGCTAATAACAACACAGTCCTGGCATAAAAGAAAAGGCAGGAAGGCTTCAAACTCTCATACCCTTGTGTCAATGGATACCATCAGAAATGAGGTGTTTAGAATTTAAGTTACACAAACTTTTGCAATTATCCAAACATCTTTAAGATTCTATAAAAAGTGAAGGATTTCTAAATGTAAATCTATAAGCTTAAAAAAAGTAAGTGTCCAGAAAATTTTATTTTATTTTCACTCGGAAATTTGATTCAGATCCATTATACTTGGGACTGAATATCAGAGTATATTCAGTCTCAGATTTTAAGTACTAAGATATTTATGTACATAGATCTAGCTCTACATAGAGCGAGTGTACCCATTTCCGAACACATAAGCGGGAATTTTAATAGTTCGGTATTATGTCCGTTTTTATTGCACATTTGTGTGAATCAAACAAGCAACATGCATCTGCTTTCAAACGCTATAGTAACTAGTGTTATAGACGGTGTCGAAGTAAAGATATAGCCTTCTAACGTATCTTGATCAATGTACCCTTTTCCGAACAAGGGTCTCAATTCCGAACAAAACAGTTCCTAATTCCGAACACATGGGGGATTTTTAAAAAATAGTAACAACAACGGTCTTTAAGCTATAAAAGTGTACAATTTAATTATTTATGTCTTAAAAGATGTTTTAAAGTTAGAATAATTAGGCCTACTCAACACAAACAATTTTTAGGTACATCACCCTTACGGAAAAAGAAAGTTTGCGGTAAATATGCCGCAACTTTGCGGCAAAGTTGCCGCAAACTGATTCGTTCGCCGAAAAATCATCGTCAATGTTCGCAGGACTTCGCCGGTAGTGGTAAACTTCTGGCAGACTTCTGGTGATGTTACGGCAAATTCGCCAGAACTGATGACTGCTCACCGGAAGTTTACCAGAAACTTCATATCTAAGTAAGGATCACCATAGGTTCACCAAAAACTTTAGTGGAAAGTATTTGTTAGCTGTAAGTTTGCCAGAAACTTTGTATTGTATAGATTATCGCTAGAAGTTTGCCGAAAACTTTAAACGGTTAAATATGTTTGCCAGATATTCACCAGAAACTTCCTGCATTTCCAACAAGCCATAAATATCTTGCGATTTGAAAGGAGTACTTTGGGTGGCATGGTGGCGAAATGGTTAGCGCTCTCGAATACCAGTCCGGATGCCCCTGGTTCAAATCTCGCCATGTATCGGTGTTATACACTGGAAACATTTTAAAAAGAGTCTATTCGAAAAGTGCTTAGGGTAGCACTAGCTCATCTGGATTCCTATCACACATTTCTTAGAGTCAAATTTTCATTGATGGATATGACCAGTAATTTTTAAAGTATCGTAACCTAATTTCGAACCCGGATATACACCAGAAACGTTAAAGAACCAAGGAGTCTATTCGAAAGTTGCTAGGATAGCGCTAGCTCACCTGGATTCCTATCACAAAAATCATATCAAACAAACTTTAATTAAACCCGAAACATAATTCCGACTCATTTACATATTACGCCTTAAAAATTTTGCCCCCGCTTTTGACTTGCTTAAAATTTTAGACCGTAAAATAATTCCAGCTCATTTGGATATTATAACTCCTAAAATATTGAACCTTGTTCACTTTTCCACATGTGGAGGACATTCAGCATTTCTTTCAAAGTTTCATAGACGGATATGACCAGTAATTTTTAAAGTGTCGTAACCTAATTTCGAACCCAGATATACACCGGAAACGTCTAAAGAACCCAGGAGTCTTTTCGAAAAGTGCTAGGATAGCGCTAGCGCACCTGGATTCCTATCACGCACATCATATCAAACAAACTTTCCGTCTCATGCCTGGAAGCCCGAAATTATTGGCCAATTAGGCAGGGATGAAACCGAATGACAACGCACTACCACTGTCTCAGTGGACTGCAAAAAAGGATCGACTTAAATAATTAAACCCGAAAAACAATTCCGCCTCATTTGCATATTACGCCTTAAAAATTTGGCCCCCGCTTTCGACTCGCTTACTTTTTAGACAGTAAAATCATTCCACATCATTTGGATATTATTACTCCTAAAATATTGAACCTTCTTCACTTTTCCACATGTGGAGTTCATTCCACATTTCTTTCAAGGTTTCATCGATGGATATGACCAGTAATTTTTTAAGTGTCGTAACCTAATTTCGAACCCGGATATACACCGGAAACGTTAAAGAACCCAGGAGTCTTTTCGAAAAGTGCTAGGATAGCGCTTTAATAGCGCACCTGGATTCCTATCACACACATCATATCAAACAAACTTTCTGTCTTATGCCTGGAAGCCCGAAATTATTGGCCAATTAGGCAGGGATGAAACTGAATGACAACGCACTACCACTGTCTCAGTGGAGTGCAAAAAAGGATCGACTTAAATAATTAAACCCGAAAAATAAGTTCGCCTCATTTGCATATTACGCCTTAATTTTTTTCCCCCGCTTTCGACTCGCTTAACATTTTAGACTGTAAAATCATTCCACTTCATTGGGATATTATTACTCCTATATTATTGAACCTTCTTCACTTTTCCACATGTGGAGGACATTCAACATTTCTTTCAAATTTAGTTAGCAGACTGATAATTAGCAAAAATGACTTACAAGTGTAAGTTTGGGTGACATATACTTCTCTACTGAGTATATAGGTCATTCTAATTCTGACTTTGTTCCAGTCTAAGTTCAACTTTCCCCCAAAATACAGTAGGCCTACAATCTTAAATAAAGACCATCTCATTATTAAGGCCACCTCATACATAGTAATATTTAGGTGTTTGTGTTAATGTTTTTGTTCTTATGTTGCATTGTAATGAAGTATTATCAGAGATAATAATATCATAAAAAAATATAATGTATTTAAATGAGCTTATAATGGATACATATATATAAATTATAAGTTATGAAGATAAAAGTAATCATGTTGTACATTAGGCCACAAAGATATGGTATGAGACTAACATATATAACACAATAAACTCATACTGTTTCTTATTACACAAATTAGCACCTTGACCAATAATGCCTCTTATCAATATCTCAGTTTCCTGTGATTGGCTAGTTTGAGTATTCCCCTGTGTCTGGCTTTACTACTGCCCATATGGTGTTCATTATACAAGTACATGTATATTAGCTTCTCATAGCAATCTGGGTGCAATTTATGCATACTTTATTGAAAATAACACTGGAAGCTATATTTAAGTTTTAAAACATATACTTTATTATTTTATATTGTAATGTTGTGACTCATTCTTGTTTGAAGTTGATTTCCAGAATCAATTTTGAGATCTATGGATAAACTCACTGGTATGTAGCATAAATTATTATTATAAGCTCAACACATGTATTAATTGAAATACAACTTAATTAAGATACAATGTAATTATAATGCTGAAGTCTCAATATACTGGAAATATATATATAAATTGATGACATGTTGAAAATTATAGAAATTAAAGTATTCATGCATTAATGAATGTTTAAGCAGTAATGTGTTACACTTATTAATCATTATCCCTGAAATATAGGTTGATCATCTTAATTTCCAAAAACTGTGAGTATGATATTTCATAAAAAACAATATCTTGATCTACTTCAGTATAACCTGGTTTAGAAGAACTTCATGAATTCCAAAACGCTGGAAGGCAACAGTTGCAATACCATAAAACAGATAGCCTGGTAAGTAAAATGTAAATGCTGACTGTTATGAATATTATCTAAGATAATTATTCTGCTGTATTTCTAAAACTTCATGTTTAGCCATTGTTTCATGTATTTTACAGCATTTTACAGAAAATTACTGACCCCTTTGATCTACAAGTTATTGTTTTAAGTGTCCACTTTTTGAATAGGGGGCTGTGGACTTCATATGTTTACTACAACAAACTTGTATCCATTTTAAAGTTCAACCTCTGTAGAGCAACACCCGTTGGTAGCTGAAATATTGACTGTTGTTAAGAGGTTGTTGCTCTATAGAGGTCAATTTTATATTAAATATCAGCTTAAGAAAATTTTGAAGGTCTTGTTGTAGAGAGTGTATTGCTCTACAAAGGGTCACTCTGGAAAGGTTGTATTGTACTTTAAATTACTGTTATTATTTCCTGGTGCATACCTCTCTGAGAGTAAATGATCAATATGAGGGATATAATGATGATTTGTTTCAGTTATACATTTTTAGTAGATAAATCATATAAATTTATTTAATTTAGTCATAAAAGTTCTTTAGGGGTAGTTAATTCTGAAAAATTAATCTGTGACTAATAAATTGTTTATGTGTTTTGAATTATTTTTCTTTCAGATCATATGGAATATAATTATGCAAGGATTGGCAGCTAATAGAACCAGATCAACTGATGGGAATTACTTTTGATTGTGATTCAGTTTGGATATTATAGTTTTATGACTTTAAATAGCAATCAGAAAAAATTGGTTATTGTGACAAAGAAATGAATTAAATATTTTCTATCTGGAATTCTAGTTTTGTGAAAAAGTGTGTTTGCCAAAAGGTTGCCAGAACAGCAATTTTAGCATGCAAATTAGTTTGCGGCAAATTTGCGGCAATGTCTTTCAATCATACATTGAATGTTTCACAATATGCAAATGAGGTTTGCGGTAAATTTGCCGTAATCAAAAATAGTTTCCGGCAAACTTACGCGCACTTTTACCATGCAAATTAGTTTGCGGCAAGTTTGCGGCAATTGTCCTTTGCCCATATTTGGAATATGCAAATTTCTTTGTGGCAATTTTGTGGCAAACAAATCTGCTTCAAAAACAGTTTGCCGCAAATTTGCGGCAAACCTCATTTGCATGGTAAAAGTGCGCGTAAAGTAGTTTGCGGCAAATTTACCACAAACATTGCGGCAAATTTGCCAGAAGCTTTGCCGGAGCCCTTATTTTTCGGTAAGGGCATACATGAATAACAGTTGGTCGACATACTAAATGCTCAAATTTGTTGAGAAACATGAATGCATGGATAATGGTTGCTGTCATGAATACATATTAATAAATACACGAATCATACCACATACACGCAAAGTACTCGCATGTATATATTTTAGTCTACACTATCTAACAGCAAACTCAATTGAGACAGTCGTCATGATATAACAAATCATACTTTACTATTTTTTGGAAATTTAAAACACTAAATTATTTAAAACACAAACGTTAGTTAACTTTTGAAAACTTTTGCTAGTATAAGCTACTAGTGAATACTTGTCAAGTTTAACAGTATTTACACTCGAACGGAAGTTCCTCAATACTAGAAATCATCTCATCTTCGACGCACTTGAAATGGAACCTTCTGAAGCAATTTGAACATTGTATGAAAGCATCATACTCCTCTTCACATTTATAACATTTGGATGTTGCCACTTCAATGCAATCATCGCTACCAGACATCTCAATGTCACGAAGTATTTTTTCTTCATTTGCTCGTTTCTGTTCCTTTTTACGCTTGAAAGCTTCACGTTCAGCTTTTTTCTTTTCCAATGCCAACTTTTTGCGTTTTGTTTCCTCTTCTTTTTGCTGCCGCTTTTTCAATCTGTCTTGTTTACGTTTCTGTTTTTCTTCTTCTTCTTGGTTCTTCTTGGCAATCTTTTCTTGTAGCAATTCTCGATACTTAGAACCAGTGATTGCTTTTGGC
Organism: Spisula solida; assembly: GCA_947247005.1. Taxonomy (NCBI): domain Eukaryota; kingdom Metazoa; phylum Mollusca; class Bivalvia; order Venerida; family Mactridae; genus Spisula; species Spisula solida. Next base: position 22,478,873 of record OX365955.1, read on the forward strand.
ATTAACACTCGCTGGGCTTTAGGTTTAGCAGATTTTATTTTAGGCAAGGTAAGGTATTTGGAAAATGGAGATGATGCATTACAACTGGCATTAACAGTAACTGCCGGCGTATTGGTCTGCACACAACTGGTAATAATAGAAGATGACTGGGTAGCTGAAGTAGCAGATATATCTGGACCTGATGCAGATGTTGTTATGTCTACTGCTCTGGTTTCAATTGCCTTATCACTGTTGCTTGTAGGAACATCTGGATTAGGGATGGCTTCAATTTCTACAACGATGTTGCATGGTCGTTGAACATCAGAGACCATGTCTTCTTGAGATACAGATCCGACCACGGCTTGATCGTCTGTTTCAATAACTTTCGTAACAGAGTCGTCAAGTTGAGGATTAACCTGAAATATTTGGCTTGGAGCTAGTTTCACAGATGTTAGAACTCGTGATGGATTAACTGGATATAAGCCAGCTTCAAGAAATCCTTTTATTGCTGCGTCTATGGTGGTCGCCTTCATCCACGCTTCTTTGAAAACTCTCGCAAAGGTTTGTTTGGTGACGAATTCGCCCACATTGGCAAGCTGGTAGTCCCGAACACCCTGTCTCCATGCAATTTTCAGTTGACCGAAGAAACGGAGATCTAGTGGCTGCATAACATGGGACGAGTGTTCTAGGAGACAATACAGCTCAATCCCATGTGCTATACAGGTGTCTGATGCCTCCATAGAAACATGTGTTTTATGCCCGTCTATCAGTAGAAGTACTGGTTTACGGACGTTTCGTGCTTCGATACCAGGTATGAAAACATTGGTCAACCAACCAATAAAAACCTCCGAATCCATCCACCCCGTGTCTGAACGGCCTAGAGCGGCATCTTCAAATCCTTCCAATGGGTTGTATGAGAATCGTTGGCCAGGAAATATTATCATTGGCTGAATGAAATGACCTGAAGCACAGGCAGCCGCCATGATGGTCAGCTGTGTTTTGTCTGAGTTCCCATAGTGATAGACAACGGGAGCCCCCTTAGACCCAATCACCTTTCCACTCTTACTTGGACATAACGAAAACCCACTTTCATCAGCATTATATATGCGGGTTGGATCTGTAAGAATATTAGGATCTTTCAGCTCCTCGGTCACATATGTTGTAAAGTCATTAAACCACTTGTTGATTTTATCTTGACTTATTATTGCCCTTTCTTTCCCCAGCTGGATGGTAGATCTAATTGTCAGTTCAGGATGACGTAAGAAGAAACGTTTAAGCCATTTTCTTCCCGGTTTGTTATTAACAAAAGGATTAGGACGGCCATCAGCTTCGATTATCTTTTGTATTATGTGGCAAAGTTCAGCTCTAGTGCGCCCGTAACCGATCCTACTCATATGAAGGGCCCATTCTGCGACCCTGGTCTCCTCTGCCTCAGTAAGAACAGGCTTAGTACCTACTGCATTTGTTGCATACTTTTTATGAACACGGTCATGGAGAGTGGTTTTGGGAATATTAAATGACTTTGCAGCCTGGCTGAGGGACAAAGAACCATCAGTAACTAACTTGGCAGCTTCGTTCACAGAGTTTAGGTCATATTGACGCCGCTTAGCACCAACCTGGCGGCTCATCTGAAATAGAAAATAAACATTCAGTATTTTTAATAAAGACCTAAAAAGCAAAGAAAACGAATTGATAAAAGGTGGGGTTTTACTCTACAAACATTGATTTGGCTGTATAAATGTTTTGTTAATCATTTTCAAGATTTGTTCGGAATTAGATCCCAATATAAAATTAATGTTCCTAATGCCGAACATGCTTTGTTGCTTCAACCGCCATTACTTTAACCATTCTAGCATTTCAAGGTCGAAGCATATGTTTATAACCTCCCGTAATAACAAAAAGTTTCAAAGAAAACATGAAACATAATCAATGGTTTCCTAACAACCGGAATGTGAAATATTAAGAATCAAGTAATTTTGCTTACCTTATGTGGGAGGATGTGATCAAGTTGAGCTTTATTCAAAAGCAGGCACCACTGGCATCGAAGACAGATTCAAAAGGAAACATTTATGATGTGACGTCATAATTATGACATCACATTGTAAAAAATGATGTATACAAACCTATAATGTAGGACTTATATTTTTGTTCGGTATGCGAAACCATTCGGTAATTGGCACACTCGCTCTACATTAGAATAGAATATAGTTTATTTTCCAAATTCTGAACCCTCTTAGGGCTACTAGATGTTAATTTTTTCTAATTTTAGAAATTTATTTCTTCTCCATCTTGAGAACACAAATTGTTTTCAAATATCTGAGTTATATATTCTACATAATATTATACGACAGGCTCGACTTTTGGAAATATCCGGAACAGGTACGGTAGATACTAGCGTTTAGTAAAAACCGGATCTTTTTGCATGGGAGAATGGAACGTTGTCACCGTCACTTGCGCGTGAGCGTCTGTTGTGTTTTCGTCTGCTGCGGGATAAAACCAATGAGATGAACGGAGATGAACGTTCTTGTCGACTGAAAATGTTAAAGAATCTGTTACCTAGGCTGGTAACTGTTTCCGAAGGTATATAAACGAATTTGCATCTCAAATTGTTGCATTTTCGATTTCGTAACCAACTTTTTTTGATACCAAGCAGTTTCGTAACCAAGTCGGAATTCCAACGAAGTCTAAGTCTGCTTATGGTTTGCATTAAATTATTAAAAGGTGCCATATTTCTGGAAGTTATTACCTCCTATGGAGAATGTTAATATACATGTTGATTTAATTTTACTGAAGGCGGTACGAGTCGAAAGTCGTCATTTCAGTTAAAACTTCGTGGCTACAAAAAAGTCAAAATGACCTGAATACGTTGGATTTGTAATTCAGACTTTTCACATCTATAGGCCTACATTAAACGTAAGGAGATTGCATGATGTGGGCTTCTAATTCCATCACCCTGCTAAACACTAGTGACGGTCTTCAACTTTGAACTGCCCATGTCACTGTGCTCGCAATCAATTACTGATAATTACTGGCAGGCTTCTAACCACTAGTGAAGGAACATCGGTTGCAAATCATAATCGATCATCAGCTAGAATCAACTGGCACTTCCGATGCGATTTTTCCGATTTATAATCGGCAGGACTGTGACTGAATACGCAGTGTGCCCAGGTGCCTATTTTCCTACTTCAACCCCAAGTCGCGAAACAGGGTGACAAAGGGAAAATCAATGATTTTCAGTTTTACTATCAGAATTTGAAGAAATTATTTGAATTGGTTCTATAGAAGCCATAGTCAAAGAACTTATTCATCAAAATGTTTGTCTAATGGCAGAGTATTGTGAATGGCAAATGCAGGTAAATTATTTATTGCTTGCGTTTTTAAAAAAAAGAAATTTTAAATTTGAAAGAGTGGAAATGTTGAACTTGAAGTGACATTTACATTTATTTATATTTATCACAAAAATAATTAGGCCTGAAAAAAGTGGTTTGTTTCTGGTTACAATACATGCCCAAAAAAACAAGGGTCGGTAGGTTTTTGTTGTGTTGATTTTATGTCTGGTGCGCGCACTTAATTCGGACAAAAAAACAACAAATGCCGATTTTCGTACATAACTTGGTCAGTTAAAATAAACGGTCTTTCGGGTAACCGGAAACAAACCGCCCTTTTTCAGGCCTTATGTGATCTTCCACATGGGAACAAATCACGGAACAAAGTCAATGTTCTTCAACGTGTGTGATTACAAATGTGTGACGTCACCAGCTTTTTTGGCGTGAAATGTAAAGTAATGGATTAAATATGCCAAAGGCTCTCTTAATAACCTGACGTCTGTTTTCGAGATTCATTTAAGAAATGTTGATCTGCAAAGACAACTCATGATGGATCCGATTCTATATTATATTTAGTTTCAGTTTTCTTGTCTGGGGTAATTCTCTCTAAGCATTGCAGGGCTAGCTCATGCCTACTTTTTTCTTGAGCCTATCTTGGCTCCAGTCGGCTTTGGTCTTCTAAGGGCTATAAAGGATAGTGCGCTACAAACACTGAACACTTCTTCGATCTCCTTTGTCATAGTTTAGACATAGTCCAAGAAATCTTAAACAGGTCAATTTGAAAACATAAAATTAAATAAATAATCATTAGTATGTTTGTGTGAATGCAACCTTCAAAAGTAATTAAAATCAAGTGTAACAGTTTGCCAATGCATGTACTGAGATACATGTGCATTTATATACAAACCACAAATTTCAGTTAGTAGAGGAGGCAGCCCTGATATAATGTTTTTCTTGGTATTTCAGATACATCAGGGGTTCTACAATTCCGGATTTGATGCTTTACAAAGAAGAAACTTTTCTGCAGAAAATAAAAGTTATTTGATGAACAAATTTAAAAAATTGGCTAAGTTATGGCCATTTGAAGTTGCATAAGCTGAATTTTAACAATAGAACAATGTTTGAAGCAGAGTTTTGTTAAGGGAGGTGTCCTAATGGCACCTGAAGCAGACTGGCGTCTCATTTTCAGGATTGGGCATTATAATACATAAATGGTGCAGTGAAAGGAACAGTTCACTGAATATTGACAGATGCCTTGGAGAGAACCACTTCTTCTGTTTCCATTAAAATTCATCCAGTTAATCAACCGGACTTTGCTTATATACAGAGCTACATATTGTACGATGTGACGTCAAAATAATAACAGGGATCCTTCAGTTCCGGAATAATCCAGAAATCTGGATTTGCTGCTATAGAAAAAAATGAACTTCTCTGCAGAATGGAAGTTTAGGCAGTGTCTAACAATGACTGTTTTGTTCTGGATATTGAGGCTTTTGTATGAATATTTAATACATACATGCTTTATTAGCTCCCCTGTCACATAGTGACATGGTGAGCTTTTGTGATCACTCTTTGTCTGTCCGACGGTCCACAATTGCTTGTGAACACACTAGAGGCAACAGTTATGGCCCAATCTTTATTAACCTTGGTCAGAATGTTTGTCTCTATAAAATCTAGGTCAAGTTCGAAACTGGGTCATGTGTTGCCAAAAACTAATCACAAAGGCAAATCTTAGAAAAAGCTCGTGAACACATTAGAGGACACAATTACAAACCAATCTTCATGAAACTTCGTCAGAATGTTTGTCTCTATGAAATCTAGATCAAGTTTGAAACTGGGTCATTTGGGGTCAAAATCTAGGTCACACAGTTAAATTTGAGAAAAAGCTCGCGAACACGTATCAGGACTACAGTATGAACCAATCTTCATGAAACTTGGTCAGAATGTTTGTCTCTATGATATCTAGGTCAAGATCGAAACTTGGTCTTGCGGGGTCAAAAACTAGGTCACAAGGTCAAATCTTAGAAAAAGCTTGTGAACACATTAGAGAACACAATTATGAACCAATCTTGATGAAAGTTAGTCAGAATGTTTGTCTATGAAATATCTATATAGGCAAAGTTCAAAATTGGGTCATATGGGGTCCAAAACAGGAAACTAGGTCGAATCTTAGAAAAAGCTTGCGATCCATTAGAGGACACAATTATGGCCCAATCTTTATCAAACATGGTCAGAATCGTTGTCTTTATAAAATCTAGGTCAAGTTTGAAACTGTGTCATATGGGGTCAAAAACTAGAATCATGCAAGTTTCACCTCTCGTTTATGACTTGCATCACTTGGTGATTATATCACCGTAATTATCATTAAACATGTACAGCAGTGATTTATGTATGTATAGTTCATTGAATTTCAGTAAATATCATCATCTAACCTGTTAATATAGCTTGGCAAAGCTTTTCATCTGTTTTACTGATATCGACTTATCCGCCCATGGAAGAACCTGCTGTAACCATGGCGTAGTATGGTTGACATTGAAGTTATTATTGAAATGTTAAAGATGTGTAAATTATATTGAGTTTATCTTTGCATGTATGTTTAGCAGTATTATTATATCCCCAGTTACAAAATATATGGGGGCTATATTGGAGTAATGCTTGAGGATGGTTGGTTGGTACGTATAATTTTGTCCGTGCTATTTGGCTGTCACCATTGGTCAGATTTTAACGAAACTTGGTATGAATGATCAGTACCAAGTCTAGTTGTGCACATCGTTGGCACAAGTTGGTGGAATCAATTTTAAAGTAGTTATTGCCCTTTGTATTTTTACACATATAAATTTTGTCCACGCTATTTCTCTGTAACCATTGGTCGGATTTAAACAAAATTTTGTATGAATGATCAGTACCAAGTCTAGTTATGCATATCTTCGACACACGTTGGTCGGATCAATTTTAAGGTAGTTATGGTCCTTTGCTTTTTTACACTTATAAATTTTGTCCGCGCTATTTCTCTGGAACCAATGGTCGGATTTCAACGAAACTTTGCATAAATAACAGTACCAAGTCTAGTTATGCATATCGTCGGCACATGTTGGTCAGATCAATTTTAAAGTAGTTATGGTCCTTTGTTTTTTTACACTTATAAATTTTGTCCACGCTAGTTTTCTGTAGTCAATGGTCAGTTTCCAAAAAAAAATTGCATGAATGATCAGTACAAAGTCTAGTTGTGCATATCTGACTGTGTCAAGCAGTTTCTGGGGGTATTCATCACCTTCAGTGATATTTCTTGTTGATAATAACTAAGTTGCTACTTCTGAATCTTACATTGAGTTTATTCTGTGTGTTGAGGCAGCACACACTATTTTGTAAACAGGTTTGCCAAACGCTGGGGCATTATTTAAATGAGCCGTTCTCCAGAAAAACCGGGCTAAGTGACATTGTATTAGTAATTATGTAATAAGGTTAAGAAAACCCTCTTAAATGAAAAAAAAGTCATGCTCTTTGATTTAAGTTCTTGGATAATATACAACCATGTCTTAAATTTATTTTTTCTCATGAATCATGTTAAAATATCGTCTGCCATTCCTATGGTGACCAATTTCTGAAGAGTATCCATATTGATAAAACAAGGGGTTAGTGGTTGAAAACAGTAGCTACATTTCTCTACAAGGTAAAAATCGCCGCGATTTAGATATGTTTTATTAAAAAAAGATTATAATTCTAAAATGTGATACAATTTTGATAAGTTTTCGTTAAGAATTCATCAAATACTGGATTTATGAACTTCTTGTCAACGTAACGTCAAATAACGTTTGAATGACGTTTCTGACGTCACTAACAAAGAGGGGCGGGGGGGAGTGGTTAGTTTTAAAAGTCTGTAACTTTGTAATTTGATGTTATATTTTGCTCAAATTTTCAGAAACTGATTAAAGAGTCTTGTCTTTCTAATGCTATATTATCATGATTTTTCGCATTTTTGTTTTTCTGGAGAATGGCTCAAATGTATTATATTGCACCTAGTCTACCTAACTATTAGTTGTTTGATCTATAAAGCATATTTTATAGTAACTTTGTGTTAAGCTACTTGTATTGTTTAACTGCGCTGTCATTTAGCGCTATTATACCAAATGCTATGCTTAGCCCTATAACCATCATTAGCTGGCACTTTATTTCCTCCAATCTGATTGGCTGCCAGCATAAGCCCCAGCATTTCGCAGACTAAGGCGCACTGTCACAAGCATTTATTTCCTGCAATCTGATTGGCTGCCAGCATGAGCCCCAGCATCTCGCAGACTAAGGCGCACTGTCGCAAGCATTGTCTGCCCAGCTTAGATCTTTGCATCTAGCACTTGAAACTTTGTTTACTAATGTTATTACATACATTTTACAAAGGCCAACCAATACAAGCCTTCTTTAGGTATATAACTTGAGTATTATAGAACCATTTTAGATCCTTTAAGATATTTTAATTCTTTATTTTATTCTACTGAACAGTGCTTGCTGCGGCTCACCTTCCCCACCCCTTTCTTTGTTTATTATTGTTGTCGCTTAAGACTATTTGCTTAAGACTATTTCCGTCATTGTATTTACTGGATTTATGGCATAGATCTGTCTTAGGTATTTGTTAAGATAAGAATCTATTCTGTTACATGTATGTGAAACCTTAGATACAGGCAAATAACAATCCTGTCCATTAAATACATATTCAGGTTACAAAAGTTGTTTTTCCATATTTTCTTAGTTTGTAGACCTAGTGAGAAGTGGCTCAGAGTATTGGCTTCAAACACAGTGATCACAGTGATGTTGCCAAGAATTTTGGACAAAAATTTTTTACCTATCATCATTATTGTACATTTGGCGTACGAAAAGCGTATACTTTGGACGGCGTATGCTTTTCGTACACATTGCGTACGAACGGCGTACGCCAAAGTAAATTTTCACCTATATCATTATTGTACATTTGGCGTACGAAAAGCGTATACTTTGGACAGCGTATGCTTTTCGTACGCATTGCGTACGAACGGCGTACGCCAAAAAATCAGTGCGTATGGAAAGCGTACGCCGTTCACACGCTTTTCGTACGCCAAATGGCGTACGCCAGGCGTACGTGGACCTTAATTTACGCCGTTCGTACGCCAAATGGCGTACGCCAGGCGTACGCTTTTCGAGTGAAAAACGTACGCTGAAATTTTTCCTGTGTAGACATTGAATTTTCTGTTATTCCAAAAATGTAAAAAACAACATTTTTCAGAATTTTGCATCAAAACATACATCAGGATGTAGCTAATTGTCTAACTGAAAAAATGAATACCCATATCATAATTTGTTTCCATTTATTGATAAAAAAGTTACGGAGAATTTAGTGATAGACCCCTACGCGCAATTAAAGATCAAAGTTTGTCAATTTATCGACGACCTTTTTCGAAAACTATCTCTACCAATTTCTGAACACGTTATGTCTAGTAAGTGTTTTCTTAAATTGGTAGTTTTAATGAAAAAACTACAACATAAATATTATACAGAACAATGAATGGCTGAGCAGTGCCATGGAGTGATAATCGCCCCGGTAGATTATAATTGCCCTCGGGCTAGCGCCCTCTGGCAATTATCAACCTACCGGGGCGATTATCACCCCATGGCTCTGCTCAGCCATGTATTATTCTATAAATATACATGCACCATAAGCGTTCCAACAATGCTTAAAACGATGGATCAAACACGCAATTCAAAATGAAATGGATTGAACATATACATGGAACCACATTGGCAATCGATTCATGAAAAGAAATAAATTACATAATTTATAACGAAGTTTTTAATCCAGTCCTATTTATCTTCTACTTATATAAATAATCATACACATCACACTAATAATCGTAAATTGTGATGTGTAACCTTTAATGACGTCAGCTTTCAATTACACATGTATCTTTACTCATAAACTTCTGCTCATGGTGGAACATTAATGCTTCATACATGACGTTGAATGTGCGCCCTTTGGACATCGTTATGATTTCACAAAATGTTTCCAATCATATAGTCACTAGTTTACTGTAAAGCCATTTGCATGACATAAATACATTTGTATATTAGTTTTCTTAGTATTGAACGATACTACTTTTTCGCCGTTCATCGAAAATGAATATTATCACGAAAGTTCACTTAAAGTAGAGAAACTTCTGCTAGCAAACTGGGCCGTACATTTATTATTGCCTATTCCTATGTTGATTATACCGAGGCGTCAACATAGCGTGTGCTGTGCTCATGTTTTATGTGATAATAAATATATTTTATGAACCCACACTGTGAATTATGTAAGCCATCATATTCTAGCAATTTGAAACTTCGTCATTCATGTTTGTCTAGCCTATATATAGCTTTAAGACGGGTTACTTCATGCTTTACAAAAATAAAAATAAACATAAATAAAACATATTTTCTTATAATTATACGTATTTAGATGGCATTGTATTCTGGAACCACTAAACTCGATCTGATGTGTATTAACAGTGTTGTTATGTGTCTCTAATTATAACAATTATTATTTTGACATTTCTAGCGTCATTCTCCAAACGGCACTAAAGAAGCAACGATTGTAAGTAAGCCACATTAAGACTATATTTGTCACTCACATTCGTCAAAATACCAGTGAAAATGGTCTCCAGATGGTTGTCTATATTTACAACGAAAACCTTTTTGTCATTTAATGCCGTCAGCAAAGAACAGTGGTGCAGTGGTATTAACTTTGCCATGGTAAACGACCACCCTTCTCAATCACTATTACACGAACAAATAGTCACAGACCATCGGCACCCGGCGCGAGTGTGTCCCCGTTGTTAGTCATCGCGATGATGGTGATGATTTTGATAATGATGACGAAGTCCCTTTTAGAACACCTTCAGATCGATTCGAATAATTGGCGTGCAATTTTTATTGCTTAGACTCTCTATATTAATATTGCATGTTTAGTAAATAGTAAGTAAATGTATGTAGTTTATAGAGGTGACATGTGCCTCTATAATAACAAACACCTATATAAAACTAAAGGGCCTATAGATTACATTGGCGATAATACGGATTCCGAATGAAAATTCAGTTAAAGGTAAACATAGATGGAAGCATGTTAATGCATCACGGGTATTGAAATAAAACAAGCATGCAAATAGTAATTTTATATGTTGGTAGATTTAGACGACCAACCAAGTAGCAACGGTACATGATGCATATTTTGTGTCCTTTAACATTGTTCTCATTGAATGGGGGTAGTTTATATTTGGGTTTTAATTTACTTGTCTGGCGCTATCATCTGTTAGCGTGTACTGGCGTCAGGATTGCGTGCAACTCTTTAAGCACAGTCGAAAATCATGGCACATTTGGGAGCGTCTGTAAAACTTTCCTTTGTTTAAACACTGCTTGTCTGGTATTCATATACATCATTGTCAAGTTACTATTAGTACTTCATAAATTGTTGCCGAGTATATCAAAGTCAGACGGACTTGATTTGTATATATATATAGACGGACTTCATGATTCCGATTATTTGTCTATCTTCAGTTTCTATAACTGGGGTGGTAATACTCGATGTTTTATAAAGTTCTGTCTAAAGTTGCATCCGTCTACGTCTAACCGTAACTTCATCTGGTAGCATCGACTAGTACATGTCTTATATTGACTGAAATAAAGGAACACATTGCTACGAGCGTACAACTAAATGTATAATTTATATACATATGAATATGAATGCATATGCGTTCACAACGTTTTCAAAGTTTAACGAAAGCGATGGTAATAAATATACGATCGTCTAATTTCAAATTAATATCGATATATTTCATATCAGTTCATATATCGATATTATTGTCGATATAAATAAATAAACATAAAATAAATATACCAGAGTTATATAGCGCCCTTTTCATGCAAACACACGTTCAAATGAACTTCACATGGAGTGTGGCAGCCACTAGGGCGCAGTTGCATTCTCTACTAGAGCTGATACAGCATGGTCTGACCAGAGGGACATATTGAGAGAAAGCCCCGGAAGGGAGAGAGAGAGAGACACCAGAAACAGGCATGTCCGGCGCTGCAGAAGTGAGCCTAGCTCTTATTTCGAATAGACAACCTTCTTAGCCTTCCTTTTTAATGTGCCCGGTGTATAGCACCGATATACAGCTTCCTGGCACCTTCACCAGATACTTTGCAGTCCAAACGGTCAGATATAGTGGACAATTACTACGAATAGAATTTCAGAAATGTTAAATTCCGATGCCGGGGACAGAACCCTCGATCTCTGGATTGACAGTCCAGTGCGTTACCACTGACCTATCTCCGCTTATATAATTATGTTAACCGCGATCATATAAAAGAGAGCTTGTGATGTTCGGATAAACGCAATGTTACAACAAGATGCATTTTGTTCTTAGGTGTAGGTTTGATCCTAGCCTTGGTGTGATACAAGGAAATAAACGGAATAAACGGAAAATACATAACTAACGTTATAACTATGTAGAAGAATAGCAACTACATTAAAACTCATCACAAAACATAAATACATTCTAAACACGGATTACCATAAATATTAAGTACTCTGCTATATTTTGCCGACCTTTTTTAATGTTGGGCATTCCACGTATTTTTTTAAATGAGTTCAGTACACCACAGTGTGAATAAACAAAATTCTTAAGTTTCATTTATTCTTGTTTTTGTCACAGCGGCATCTGCAGGTGGTCTGTGATATTTCTTGTTTGTGTTTTCTTTCGTGAGCATTTCTTCCTCTGCTGCTTTGCTTTGTGCAAAATCCTGGCTGATTTGTCCTTAACTTACGTATTACTCAGAACGACCGACACAATTAAAGTACACAAATAATATTTAGTGTTGCTATCTTTCATTAATAAATTCTGTAAAATACGAGGGATGTTCGGAAAGTTTGGAAACAAGTGCGTGATATTTTTAATTCTTGATATTTTCCAACGAAATGTTCAGCAATTGTTGCTACAGGTTTTTATGTTTTCCGTGCTCGGCTGTTTAATTGTATTCCCTGTCGGATTTTTATTATCTTTTACGGCTTGTCCGTATACCATCTGGATTAATTTAAGAGAATCATAATTCTAAACTTCAAACCTGCTTCCCAACTTGGTTCTTAGACACGAGATGTGTGTTGTACTCTGGTAAATATTTTTAGAAAATCTTACGTGTGTGTTTGCTTGTCATTACGACAGAGACATTCTGAACATTCAGTTGCCCCGCTCAAACGTTTTTCCTTATTGATATCAAATTAAATTTAAATTATCAAATGAACAATTTATAATTAACAAGCAACAAGACATAATATGATGAAATCAACTAGCGTGCAATTTCTAGCATACATCAGTAAGTTCTAGACATCGTCAGTAAGCCACGCCCAGGCTTACCTGACAATAAAATAGCAATTGAATTAACACTCTTATGTGGATTGATATAAATATACATATACGTACCTAGTGAATAGACTAAACATGAAGCTACAGTTGTAGAATATGTGATCGAAAACTATCAACAAATAAAACTATTGCGGCACTTGTCCCGAAACTTTCCGAACACCCCCGTTTCCTTATCGATGATGGTGTAGGCGTACTGTTGTGTTGTATTACCACCTTCCGTAACCTCAGCTTTTATACTTTACTCCGTGTCTTCTCCGCTGTGCCTTCAAATAATATTGTTGATTATATGGTGGAACGTATTATATTCCTATCTCTTTGTGTGTTACTTTTGCCCGATCCAGCCTGATCTATCAACAATACAATCTAGAGAATGTAATACAAATATAGACAAGTTTTGCGTCTCCAAAACGTAACCTTTGCCTGTTTCTTGGCAATAAAATGATAACGTTTTGTGAACGGAACACTCCTTCCTACATTTCCGATTTGTAATATCTCATGGGACGGAAATACCATGAATGAACATAACTTTATGCAGCAGACATTAGTGCGAAAAATGAACACCAGACCCTACTTCAACAGAAACGATGAATGGAGCTTATATTAATGTAAATATAGTCCTTTGCCGTCTGTCTAGAAAGTACGGCAATGTATTGATCGAATGTATGTGCCAGCACATGATTGATAACATAGTATTATATTTTATTCAATATATATAGTACTTACCATAAATGAATTGCCGATAACATAAATTATTACACAAATATACAGTATTAGTAACACATGTTTTAGTTAGTTACATAAGCCTTTTGTCAGATCAAGGGAAATCAAATGGTACGGTCATGTAACAAGATCTAGTTGACTTGCTAAGACAATCATGCAAAAAGATTATATTAAGTCAGACAGAAAAGGCAGCACTCAACTTAACCAGCCGAGCACAGAAAACATTAAAAACACACAAAGCACTGAAAACACGGCATAAGGCACAGTTAATGGAAGTAGAAGAAGAGGCCGACAAAAGAAAAAAGTGGAACGACAGCATTACTGGGTGGACGGGCTTATCTCTCAGCGAGTGTCTAAGGGAAGCAGAGAACCGGGTAGTGGTGGAAACTGGCATGGAAATGTTCGGTGGTGCCCAAACGGTCCCCCAGACTGTGGGACAGGTAACAAGTTACAAGGTAAGCCTTTTGGGTTTGGAACAAAAAAAACCGACTTGCGCTTAGGCAAACGGATTGGCAAACACTCAGCAAAACACCGCGTTCATAGACCTTCTCTGTAAAAGACAATGAAGATCAGACTGTGCAAGCAGCAATTAGCAGAAGCAGCAAAACACAGAAGGCACAAAAATGAACACGCATAACAGAAAAGACAAACACAGACAACAAGCAATACCTAACACAAAACTGAACAGGAAAATGAAACAAATCAGCTACAAATCCTAATTTAAAAAAGTCCTAACAAGTTTCAGAAACACTGTAAATGGTATTAGTAATGGAAGTTATACCATGTATTAATATATTTGACATATCGTGAATGACTAAATGACAAGTCCTGAAGATTTTAATATTGACATAAACTATGGAAAGGCTTCCCTTGATGTCTTTTGTTTGAAATAATAGGGTAACTCATTCCGACTAAGTCTAACGGGATGATGTTTTGCTGCTAATCGTTCCAATGTGTATCTATCCATTATGGTTGCGTCGTGTGTCCCTTTCATTACAGAAAGATATATCCTTCGTGGCACGTTCGTGATTTTTAGACAGCATATCGCATTCCATATCGACGTTTAGTTTTATACCCGTAGTAGAATACTTTAGGAAAGACAAAAATATTACAGAAAACTTCTCAAAAGTAGACACCATTAGATGGCAAAGACACAGAGGAAGATCAAAAGAGATAGATGTGTAGAGAACACTCGCCAATGAAATCAAAAGTATGGGAAAGACTCTTGGTGAAATCGAAAAGATTGTAGAAGACAGATCGTCCCTTTGGTGCAACAAGGTTGTATCTCACTATATAGTGTATAGAGAGATACAACCTTGTTGCGCCAAAGGGACGAGATGTCGGTGGAGGGACCTGCGGTAGCAGCCTTATGTGCCAGCGGGCATGATGATGATAAGTAAGTAAGTAAGTAAGTAAGGAAGTAAGCAGCATGTCTTAATAGCTTAGATGAGCATTTAAACATTGCCATTGATATTGGCTCGAAATGTAGGTTATATTTTAAAAGTAAGACATTAATATAATCAGTACACATTTATATAATTTATTATTTAAGCTTATTTAAACCACAGGAATTTGAAGTTCTATTAATAAAATATCATAACATTCGATTAATTCATATTCGCTCTTTTCATATATTATACTAAAAGGATTGCAACGCATTCCTCCTCGAAATGGAATCCAGTAGTCAGTGCTAAGAAAATAAAATACACAAACGATTAAATGAGCGCATTCGAAGGAGATCACGTATATGTACCCCATCCAGTCGGCTGTTGGAGCATTGAGACCATGGATTATGGAGACCAGGACATTTCTGGAGAATTGAGACCAGCTTTCTGGAGTTTTGAGACCAGATTTCTGGGGTATTGAGACCAGCCTGTGGAGTATTGAGACCACATGATTAATAAAGTTATTTGACTATTGAGACCAATATACTGACGTATATTATAGGTTGATTTTAGACATAATTTAATGGTTAAAAATATCAATAATATGCACTGCAAACTAACTATACAGTACCATATATTTGATATCACTTGCAGATTTATTCAGGACAAATGCAATGAATTGAAAATATGTTTGTCTGGTCTCAATAGTCGAGCCTGTATGTATATAAACATGAAATGTTATTATGCCTGATACATGATCATGTAAGTAACTAATAAATTTGTCCAATTACTTTAATGTCATCTAACTGTTCTTGATGTGGCTGTTCGTTGTCGATCATCACATTCAATCAAGTAACGACACACCGACGCAAATGCCCTTCGTGTCCCTCGTAAATATACATAGACAAAGCTGTATACAATACATATGCCACGTGTTCCGTTACTCTTTTAGATGTCGCAGTCATGCACTCCGGGCTTGTCATAAATCGTTGTTTAGTTATGAACTAATCATTTGTAGATAGTTTTATGTGGCTCTGAATAATTATTCAGGTCAAAGATTACACATGTAATATATTACTCATTCTTAATATGAACTAAGGCACTGCCTATTTTGCGGATTTTATTTTAAACATTAAAGAAATGCTAAGCTATACACTAGCTGGTTTTCGTGCGACTTTACATTTCCTTTTTTCAGACATCCCTAAAACACCCAACAAGTGGACCCTGTATCACACCGTTCTAGTAAAACCATATACTAGAACCATATTCCAACAGGACCTTGATTTTAGTTGCAATGGTAACTAGTGGTCATGTTTTTGACGAATCAAAAGAAACAAAATATGTATGCAAGAGGGTCGCCCAACATCTATTTCCTTAAAATTATATTGAAATATGGCCAGTAGTTGATTTTTTATGATTGTTTAAACGCTTTTCGAATTGCCTCGGCAACCAGAGTTATGAATAATTTTCAATTCTTTAAGTTAATAATAGGAAGGACCACACCAGGAACATTCCCTTAAAGTTTAGTTGAAATTGGCCAAGTGGTTATAGGAGAAGAGGTCGTTTGAATGAATTATTGACAGACGGACGATGATCGAAGAGTAATAACAACAGTTCACCCTGTCACTATGAAAACGTTTTTCCAATAGCCATGGCAATCAGAGTTTTCAATATATATCAACCATTGTAGTTATAGTTAAAAAAGACAATCCAACGAAATTCATGTGAAGTTTGTTTGAAATTGGCCTAGTAGTTTAGTAGGCGAAGTCGTTAAAAGAATTGTTGAAGAATGAACGCACACACGGATGACGGACAAAGACAGATCACAATAGCTTACCTTGTCTCTATATGACAGATGAGCTTAAAAGAGCCAAATTCCGAAAAGAGCCTTTTCATGTAATTCCTGCTTTTTGTATTTTCGGTGTTAAACTAGAATTGCCCCACGGTGACAAATAATACCCCCACAGAACTACCTTGTCCCAGAAACCATGTTTTCTATTTTAAGGAACAGTTACCTCAACCCCACCTGCCCCATTTCTGAACTTAAGAGGCGTATTCACATATTAAGCAACCCGTCCAGCAAGTTTCACCACAATATCACATTCCTAACTAAAGTTATCGTCCGGAAACCACCAGACCAACTGACGGACGGACCGATTTGCACTATTTAGCCAAATATTAGGGTTATTTTAGCATATTATGTTACCACAGTCCCACAATAACGTTGTGCCAAATGTTGTATCACAACTATGCGACAACGCTTATCGGCCGTGAACTCCGATTAACTTGTGACACAATGATGTGAAATAACCCTGACACAACCAAATAACAATATCTTATCAGTTATAATAATAATTATAATAAAGACTTTATTTAAAGAGGCAACACAGTTGGGTATATACCCAGTCTTCCCTGTGAGCCTCATTATACATTTACATAATTATATGTACAGATATGAAGGTTACATAAAAACAAAACAACATAAATTTATATACACAGCTGAAAGAAAAACAGCATACATGTAGTACTGCGAAATCAGAAAGTATTGTTAGGAATGTGTTTTCGCAAAATTAATGCTCGTGAACATAAATTAAGGCACTGAAACGCAGAACATATTTCTCTTTGATGTTTAAAATTCGCGAATATTCAACTCTGCGAATTAACTCCCAATATAAAAAATAGCCCTCATATCTAGATATGAGGCAAAAATAGCATAGCTTATATTGCATACCTTTATTCAGGCTATAAAGAACAATATAAAAGACTATTTAGTCGCACTCTTCCATGAAAACTAGACAAGGAATATTTTCCTCCAAATGTTGATAAGTTTTGGACTCTGCGTGGTACGTCTAGATACAGGAGACAGTCTAGAATACTGGTTGAGGCAAATAGAATATCGTTCTAAAATACCTAGAGGTAGAGCGCACGCTTTGGGAACGAGAGGTTACGAGATCGATCCACGTCTAAGCCACTGCTTAATTTCTCTGAGCAAGTATAGTCCACATACCCCGCTTTACACAGGTTTAAAATGGGAACCAGAGAGAGTAAAACAGTAAATATGCTGTGGCTGCCTTGGGCACCAAGTGTAATAGCAGACTCCGATCAATGATCGGGTGGTAAATGAATATTCGGTTAAACGGATGTTTTAAAATAGCATTTAATTAGATACTAGTACTTGATATTCCGTGACCCCACCTTCGTTAATCACAAGTTATAGTATTTGTAATAAAATCAACATTCCAGACCGTTATAACAACAGAAGAATCCTAAACTAAAGTTTGAACATATCACAGTTGCATTTTACCAGTAAGCGTTTCTATTAGCTATTGTGCGAGACCACATCAGAATTAAACATCATGCAATGGTCAATTACGATTGCAATATTTAAGGAAATTCAGCTTAAGCGGTGTGTGTTTGTCACAATTTTATGCCATGTCAGACAAAACACCACCCTGTTTCTGCAGATAAAATTTTGTTTCAATATACCGACATTAATGATGAGCCGCTCGCTTACAGTGACAGTGTTGCGTGGCTAAAGCGCTTTGATTGTTCAAATTATATAAAAAATGACTGCTACAATCTGTTTTTTTCCAATCACATGTCATAAGTTTGTTGTTAATGTTCTCCTAAGTCTCGCCTTGTGGTGAGACAGACATATACTTTACAACTGTTATGGAAACTATATATGTTCATGATAGGTTTTGGATACACTCCCGACGCCAAAACGAATACAAATCATTGATGAACTGTCGAAACGTAGAACGATAAAAGATAATTGGAAATCTCGAGGAGGGATGACTCACGTTGTTCGAAGACAATGCCAAACTAATTTGATCGAAAATGGATAAATATTGCTCCCAAAGGGCTGCTATATATAACTCTTGATGGAAATAAACATGATATGATGTTGTGTTGCTGATGTTTGGTTTTGTTTTAAATACATGCCAAGGAGTTATTCAAATGACAACAACTCAGAGAGCTAAGGTCATTAAATTGAAACGTTCATCTAACTATTAGTGTGTTCATGGCGGCAACTGGTAGTGATATTGTTCTGCTATAGTATAATTACCGATTTGTCCACATTGCCAACACAGCCTACGTATATATTTATTGGCAAAGGTCTTTACAAATATAGCCGTGTGTTTGATATGCTGTACTTTTGTACATATTTTGGAAACATCCAAACATCAGTCACTTGGCTTCGACTAAATTGAATATATCTTACATAATTCCTGAAGATTGTTCTTAAATAACTTATCGACTTGAACAACTCATTAGTGAAAGCTAAGAATGGCAATTTGATGTATTAAAATGCAAAGTAGCATGAGAAAGACACCGTTTGTCACGGGGGTCTACTACATTATAGCTTCACTCTAGTATATTGCGCGAACATTAATAGCATAACAACAAGCCATAATATTTGTAATAAAGAATTGAGAGATATAGGGTGTTGTAACCTTTGACGTGCTTCTATATGTCCTTATAAATCACTACCCAAATCACCAGTTCGTAATAAAGGAAAAGAATACATGACAGTCCCGCAGTGAATGGCTGCGACATCCCAATGAGTTACTGAATATCAGAAACTCATATTTATATCATATGATTGCACGAGGGATACGATGAGCATTAGCGTGGGTGTAACGTTACCTTTGGCTACTAGTAGTCACCCCGAGAACAGTCAACTTCCATTACCGTTATTGGACACATTTATTTGTTACTTACATGATTAGGGACCGGAGATAGCAAAGGTTCATCAAAGGCCACGTAAGGTTGATGCTTATCAAAAAAATGACGAATGCATGGTATATTTACATGTGTATTGTATTTCATGATATCTAGTGTTATTGGCCGATGTATATTTCCTTCTTAGTTTCACTTCTAAAAGTACGGCTTAGAAAAACATTGTTTACATACAAGGACTTAACACGTAAGTTCGTAGCCATCAATCCCGAATGCAAAAGTTTGATCTCCGTTGAACATCACTTCGGAAAAGAATATCTGGAAAGGAAAAGAAAATTTGGCGAAGAACATTGCTAGTAGAACTACTACTATAGCTATAGTTAATATGTGTTTATCGAAGCTAGAGCCGCAGAAACTAGTCAAAGTATATTCAAATGGACAGAGATCATTGTACCTTTTTGTTCCACCATTTTCAGTTGCATTGTCGCTTCCCCCTTATAGAGTATAGACAACAATGATGTTGTAATTTCGAGGATTGTACATTCTGTACACTCATGTGTCCTGGCATCAACAAAGTCTTTCGGTAATGATTCGTTTTCTAAAGAAATTCGGTGATACTAAATGGCGATTTTTGTGAATATATTTGTAAAAAGATGTACACTAGTCGAATGTTCTAAGTACACACTTTGTAATTTTCACTTAACTGAAAAAGTATTTGACCTATCAGTGAATCGAATATACCATTGGAATCAGGAAACTATGATCTATCGAGTTGATTTAATCACCATTCTGAAATATAATAACAACATTTAGAAAACGACCATTTATTTCACTGCTTAAAACAACGAAATCGCACATCAATAGCATGTATGACCACCGTCTGTCCTGATGATAGCCTGACCTCCTCTGAGGCATTGAATTGATAATGATGTGTACCAATTGCTGCGAGAGTGCATTCAATATTAGTAAAGGGTTCTTTGCAAGTTCCTGTACGTTTTGGTGTTGCCGTCGTGCTCGGAAGCGTCGCCCCAACTCATCCCAGACGTATTATATCGAATTTAGGTCCGGGCTTCAAGGCGGCCTTTTAATCGTGCAACCTAAATATGAAATGGCATCAAAATAAAAGTCCATGTGATAAGAATTGTGCTCGTATCTTTCGAAAGACATGATTGGTCGAAAATAATGACTTTTGTCAAATTGTAGTAGTAATTCGGACGACAAATGCCTATCGAAAGTTACTTATATGATCAACCTCAAATTGCTCCATACAAATTGATGTACATATTGTGTTCAATTCAACAATTCCAAATTATTTCATGATCTTTAAGTGATACAACCATTAGTCAGATGTTGCCAGAAACATGTTTTGACGCATTTAAGGGCTAAATGAAAATGACGCCATGTGACGTCTCAATTTTAAATCTAGTTTTTTCGTGAATTCAATGCAACTACCATAACAATAAGTGGTACATGTGTTAACATCTCCAAAACAGCCAATTAATGAATTAAATCTTACCCGTCTTATTGGCATGCCAGTTTCAAGCATTCCCTTCGCACTTGCGCACCCCTGAGGCGTCATTTGCGTCATATGTTACGAAATATTTTATGGCTTTTTGTTAGGGGGTCGAATGTTAATCGTATATGAAATGATTTAAACATATTAACACATATTTGAGATGTGTGCTCGAGAAAAATGTGATTTTGTCATTTTCGTCACGCATCAATGATTTTCACGTAGATCTTGGTTTTTCTTCTTCTGTATTAAAGACAATCACCAACATATGATATTTTAACAGTTTTATTGAGTTTAGATGATTATGTTCCTGATTTATTCTAGTTCTAAAAGTGTGTACTTAGAACATTCGTCAAGTGTATTGAATATTTCAGTACTTTTCAAAGAATTATTTATGGGATTACCATCGTCATCATTTATAATAATGTAATTTCTTCATACTTAGTTTTTTTGCGGATGTTTGCCTTTCTTGTTAATAACCTGGTTAAAATTATTTCTTGACAATGATTTAACCAGTTGTTTCCAATATTGAACCTGTCCTTTATTCTTTAATTAGCTTTTTTCGCTTATCCCTTGCTTTAATTACATTTGACATTTCTTTCGTAAACTAATGGGTTGGTGCTGGTGTTTCACTCAAATAGTTCAAAATGGAGCATTTGTGTTTATGTTTATTGACGTTATATACAATAACAAGAAATGTTGATGAATTAGATATTCCCCACCAACTATGTTTAGAGTATTTAGTCGCATACAGTTGATACTTTGGCATGTTTGATCTGTGCACAGCACATTGACAGCGATTAGTAACTGCATGGAACTCATTCGTGCTAACTGGTCGGAGCTGGCGAAAATAGTTAAGTAATTCATTAGATTCGAACTCGATACACATTCGTCAATTTGCTTCGAATTAAATGATTTTTATGATGCTACATAGTTTGTGCAGCGAGTTATGGTAGAATGCTGTGCAAGAAATAATAGTCAGCACATTAACGTGTCTATACTTCATGACAGTCCCTAAGTGTATTACTTATTGGGCAATGTTTAACACAAAAACATAGAATTACAGCAAGTGCACCATTTAATAATCTCTCTTATGTGACGGCAAACCAGAAAAGACAACGTATAAAAACCTGTTGACAGTACTGTATATGTAGTTATCGATAAAGCACTAGTGTGCCCCTACACCAACTTTAATAAGACTAGTGGCAGAATGAATGAGTGAATGATTAAACCCATAATTAAAGTTTGTTCAAAGACGAGAAAAGTACAACTTGTGACATTTAACTTTGTCCTTTATTCTTAAGTATACCTATAAATCACAGTTATAATACTCATTCACATCGTGAAATCGTGACAAACTTTGTTTATTCAAATTGTAGGTAAGAATAATAGAGCAGATTAATATAATAACAAATTGAGAAAGCCGGGAATGTGTTCCATTATCAGGTTTGATTTAAAGTTCTTAATCTATTTGCTGTTTTCTACGTGGCTTTATTATGGATTGTTTAATTTCTCCTTGTCTCGCAAGATTGTGAGCGAGTTCAGCTATCATACTAGAGTTGACTCTAGTGGCGTAAGAATCTAAAAATAAACTAACTTTTGGAGCTCTTTAGCAAAACCAAAAGAGTTAAACTACAGTGTAAGAGTCAATTTCAAAATTCGAAGGTTTTCTTGCCCTGATTGCGTAACTTACACATAAATATGATAAATGATAGTAAAACATTTATCATATAAACCTATATTATAGCCTAAAAACGGTGATTTTGCCCATACGTTAACGGGACGAAAACCATGCGTAAACATAAAGATTCACGCGAGAACGCGCTGTTAACGTCCAGTTTTACGTATGCTCGTTTCAGGGCCTAACCGACGAATATAAACGATTTTACAGCGTCTTATGAACTGCATTCCCATTTTATTTGTAACTAGTAATTGACATTCTATAAGATTGCAATAATAAATTAAAACATACCCGCATTATCCATGTTTTCTTGGTATTTGCCGATCTCAGAAGTCGACGCTCATAACAAAAACTGTTATGACGTAACGTTCGTTTTTGCGACGTTATGTTTGTTTACGCGACGTCGCCACAAAATCTCCCGCCACAATGTATTTTTTCGAAATATAAACGCATTTATTGTTGTTGTATATGCTATAATAGCGTTTACGCATGCTTTTCGTGGTATTACATCTGCAGAGTCCCTCGGGAGCGTTGGTGCCCTCGCCCTGGCGGGCTTGGGCACCAGCCGTCCCTCGGGACTCTGCAGATGTTATAGCCCAAAAAAGCATGCGTTAACCCTACATATGAGCCAGTCTCCAGGAAAACCTGCTATAATGACATTATGTAATTACTATATGTAACAAGCTTTTGAAAAAGCTCTAAAATAAGACAAAATACATATGCATTGATTTTATCTTAGATAATTTACCCAATGCATATAGTGCTATATCTTAGCTTTGAATTTTCGTATGAATTATGTCGAAGTCACATACTTCGTTGCTATGGCGACCAATTTTGGAAAAGTGCTCCGATTGAGAAAAGCAAGGAGTTAGTTGATTAAAACAGTAGTAGCTATCCTCTAAATCCGAACAATTTCGAATATGATATATATTTTAAAAATTCAAATATAATTCTAACACGTGATACTATTTTGAACAGCTTATGCCAAGAATTCATCAACATATTTAATTATGAATATTTGTTACAGTTACGTCAAATAACGTTCGAATGACGTTTGTGACGCCACACAAAAATATCTGAATAGTGACTCTACAAAAACAGCTGTTACTTCCTTAAAACTCGAGATATCAACAAAATGTCGTGTACGTTTTGCTTCAATATGATTATTCTTTATAAGCATTGAAAATCTCAAAATCAATATTTTTGTCAAAATAGCAGGTTTTCCTGGAGACT
The DNA here is from genome assembly GCA_947247005.1 of Spisula solida. Classification (NCBI taxonomy): domain Eukaryota; kingdom Metazoa; phylum Mollusca; class Bivalvia; order Venerida; family Mactridae; genus Spisula; species Spisula solida. The sequence continues at coordinate 22,502,812 of OX365955.1, forward strand.
GGCTCGTATACTTTATTTATAGTAACACTGCAAAACGAAATTATCTGTCATCAGTACATTTGTGTATTTGTGTTTTTACTGCCTAAAACAGGGAACAAATGAATGTCCCAGTACCACAGTGCCGTGCTTTTATTAACAGTATTTCATGTCATATGTTATGAGACAAAACTTGTATGTGCATTTTGATTGTGAATATTTAATAATATACAGAACATATATTGTAAACAAAAACATACAATGAACATTGTAAACAATAGATATTTTATGCATGTCCCATAGCTTTGTGTCCTTGGTGTAACAAAATCGATTAGGTACCTAATTTTATACAATGATCCCCTAAAATACCAAAATAACTTCTTTATTTCGAAAGAGTTCCTCATCCTTCTCACAACAGCGATGAATCGTTTTTAATTTAATTTATAATTGGAAATCTATAGACAATTCAATGTTTGTATCCTTGTCGTACTTTTTTTCTTTGTCCGTAGTGTAACGCTGTTTTTTATACATCAGAAAGCATATTTTTCAAAAAAGTTCCACTTTTGGTTTAAGATATATGTATACAGTAGTTTTGTAATGTCAGTATCGAAGTGCTATAAACGATGTGTATGTTATGATGATAACATCTCAAGAATGTCCGTGGTGTAACTGTCCATGGTGTAACAATTTGAATTTGTTACCCCACGGACAAAATCAGTAAATTAACTATTAAGTTCAGAAATATATTGACATTTTTAATTGCTTACGATTGCATTTCATTGACACATATTTTTAAAGCAGATATGTGTTGCAAAAAGCATAAAAATGTCCTTATATTTCATAATAAAACTAATAAATGTAATATAGCTGTTACACCATGGACAATTTCTTTAAGAAAATTGCTATACAATTTCATGTGACTCATTCAATTTACCATTTCAGTAAAATTTATTTAGATATGAGTATTTTCGTTACTATGTACTTGAAAATCAGCTGAATTCAGTTTTTTTTAAAGAATTTATTGTTAAATTTTCTTGATCGTAACACCAAAGACAATTTACTTAAGTGACTTTAAAATTGAAGTTGAAAAACATATGAGCCAGTCTCCAGGAAAACCTTCTATAATGACATTATGTAATTACTATATGTAACAAGATTTTGATAAAGCTATAAAAGAAGGTAAAATACAAATCTATTGATTCTATTGTAAGTAATTGGCCCATATAGTACTATACCTTAGCTTTAAATTATGTCGAAAGCACATACTTCGTTGCTATGGTGACCAATTTCAGAAAAGTACTCTGATTGAGAAAAACGAGAATTTAGTTGTTTAAAACAGAAGTAGCATTTCTCTGAATGCAAACAATTTCGATTTTGATATATATACACAAAGAAATAAGTTAAGCACACCCCGGAAATTTAAAATTGGTTGTGATTGAAAGCACTGTCATAAAATGACGACTTAATTGAGCTAAGAAATAGTAATTTGATAAGTAGCGATAGCTATTGAGTAATCATAAACCAGTAAAGGTATGAGTTTAGTTTATTCTTATCCAAATTATTGAAGCATAAGCAAATGTGTTGTTTTTTACCAAAACTGTAGGTGTTTATATTTATGGTGTTCGAGCGTTTACAAAACATTTACTGGTGGATATATTTGGTAAATATTGACGATTACTTAACCTTAAATGACATTATGTAGCCAAAATTTTAATAATACTGCAAAAACTAGAACAAGCTCTGCACCAAGAATGGCAAAATTTATCTCAAAATCGCATTAGACGCCTTACTGGTAGTATGAGGAGAAGGGTTGAGGCTGTCATCCGGGCACGTTGCGGTTACACGTTATTAAAAATTTGGCTACATAATGTCATTTAAGGTTAAGTTTCGTAACTCGTATGTGGTATGATATTTAAATACTATAAGTAAATGCAAACATATTAGTGTTTGTCAATTAGATCTTGTTACTTATATAGTAAGAAATACTAACACGCGTTCGGAACGTTAATACTATCTTTTAGTGCATCACCAATCGAACACTTACAGTGTAGCAATACCACGTGGATTTTGGCTACAGTTACAAGTAGAAATTTTTAAACATTGGAACACAAATAAAGCCATAAGTATTTTATTTCTTCATCGATTTCTATAAAATATACGCCACGCTTAGGGGAACGTATTTGCTTTCCGTGAAATATAAGATATTTTTCAGCAGTGTAACTGATTTTTCCATTACCCTGTGAAACCTACACGTTCTACGGTTTCACAAGGTAATAGACAACAGGGCACAGCCGCGGAAATTTTTTTTATATTTCATGGAAAGCAAAAAATTGTCCCCATAGCGTGGCGTATGTTTCATAAAAACCGATGCAGAAATAAAATGCTCGTGGCTTTTTATTTTCCAATGTTTACAAATTTCTTCTTGTAACTGTAGTCAAAAGTCACGTGGTATTGTTACACTGACTTACAATTAGTATTATTATTAGCATTATCATTATATAGTGGGTCCCTTTAACTAGATTGGCCTTTCTATCTTTGTCATTTTTATAATTGTTTAAATATTGTATTATTGTACAGTATACACCATTGTTATGGTTTGTTTTCCCGTTTACTTTCATCAGCCATTGTCATTTAGTTTTTTGTCAATGTAATATTATAGAAAAACACCACAAAATAGCCAATGCGATTGCAGTAAGCAGGGAAAAATCTCAAACCGGATAACGGAAGTTAATGACAAGCGATAAAATATAACAGTATTTATTAAACCATAGTTATATATCCATTTTAATGTACATGTTTATACACGTTCAAAAGTGCTGTACAATCACGCCTAAGACATGGTTAAAACAATATACATAACTCATACAACTATGGACAAATTTAAAAATCATGGATATGACTAAAATACGAAAATACGAAAAAGGAGATTTTCCGACGAAAAGGACGAAAAGAAATTGATGGTGTTTGATCATAATTCAAGACAATTTTTATGACTTATTTCCCGTGCGCAGTGCGCCGGGTCCATCGTATGGCCACTTTCGGATATGTTATGCATTAAATCTTTCTTTATTATATGGATCATGGATCATGTGGCAAAATATCATTATGTTTTCGTAATTATCACAAGAGCTCTGTGATTAACTTTCGTATCACGTCTGGCGCCTGCATGACTATCACGTAAAGTAGAAGGTACGACACACATATAGACAATGGCGCCATAGAAACAAGAACATGCTCTTATGGATGGTCACACTGAGGTAAGTGATTGTACCCAAACATGTATTTTGTTTGAAACAAAATGTTGTCTGAAAGATTATGTAATAGCAATATAGTATATGTCATAAGGACATTTATGATACACATTATGTATCATATATCAAGTACATACACGTCGTATACATGTATATTATTGTTTTAGCTACATTTACTACTCTGAAGATGTTAAAACATTAGAGCGAAATCGAAGTTCCTGTCCTTGTGCGTTATCATGATTTTGACTTCTATATCTAACGGTAGTCGTATGACATTACGAGTACTTTTGTAACAATATGGTCAATTTCCACAGTTTTCATTTCATAATCATCAAGAAGGCGATATTCGTAATACCATCAAAGATATTTTTTCCAATCACATGTCATAAGTTTGTTGTTAATTTTCTCCTAAGTCTCGCCTTGTGGTGAGACAGACATATACTTTACAACTGTTATGGAAACTATATATGTTCATGATAGGTTTTGGATACACTCCCGACGCCAATACGAATACAAATCATTGATGAACTGTCGAAACGTAAAACGATAAAAGATAATTGGAAATCTCGAGGAGGGATGACTCACGTTGTTCGAAGACAATGCCAAACTAATTTGATCGAAAATGGATAAATATTGCTCCCAAAGGGCTGCTATATATAACTCTTGATGGAAATAAACATGATATGATGTTGTATTGCTGATGTTTGGTTTGTTTTAAATAAATGCCAAGGAGATGTTCAAATAACATCAACCCAGATAGTAACAAGAGGAAACTGTTCTAAATAAATTTCATAACGGCTTTTCTGTAACCATTCTTGTATTTGTGACGGTAACAAGCGCTGTTTATTTGTTTCGCCACAGTACAATTATCAATCTATCAGTGTTGCTAACAAAGACGGTGCACATATATTTATTGATAAAGGCTTCCAAAAAAATTAAATCACGATTGCGTAGCACGAGTGATTTAATTTTTATCATCCAAACGAGTGTCCATGTATTATTCACCGACAAAATACATGAACAGAGTTTTTATTTCGATTCCTAATACGATAACATCCTGTACTATTTAACTGCGCGCATTCCATTTACACCCATTTGACATTGAACTTAATTCCACGCTGAAATGCAGAGGCTTATTAACCGGTACATTGACCACCCTTGTTAATGAAAACGACCTTCGTAATTTTCTAAAGGACATAAGACATTTTAAACATTGAAACAATTATAATAACACGAGTATAGGGTATCTATTTTATGAAATGAAAATATGAATGAATTGATTATCAGAAGTTTTTATGAAACTTAGTTTCGAGAGTATATTGGAGTTTCTAAAAATAGATGCTTCAAAGCTGTACCACTGGATACTCGTGCAACTTGCCTTGGTCGCGACTGGTTGAAGTTTTTACTATAAAGTTTACGTTCATTCATTCATAAATATGTCACGTGATACGGTGCGTAAATAGTAACAACCAATTTGACAGGTATGTATTATGCCCTGGTTAGCTTTATGCGTATATGGATTAATCCGCTGATAGTATTAGAATAACAGTTATAACATTCATAACAATATGATTGCAATAATATGATATTTATACGCTACGCTGCACAACTAAGATTTGTCGACGACGCTATACAAATCTTATTCTGTAGAACTTTACGCCAGCTTATCTTCATCCAATTCGTAGCTCACCTGTAACAATTCATGGTCTAATATTTATGCAACTAGGTCACATTGATCATTACAAAAATATGTGGGTCAAGTTTGATGTTGGATCATCTTTTGTAAAAAACTAGGTCACTTGGTCAAATATTTGTTTATATGTTAGTGCAGATGTACTGAAAGTCACTCAAGTACCTGTGTGCAAAGTGTGTGCGTGCACAAACACCTGTGGTGCTACAACAGCAATCAATATATGATATGCTAAAAGAGTATAGACGTAGGTCTAACAACAACTCGGACCGATAGCCTGGTCGAAAAAAATAGCACAACAACATTGGAAGCTAAATAGACTATATAATATATAGATACTATGATGTTCTAAACATCTGAGGCCATGCCTCACATTCCCTTCCCTTCTAATGTGAGGCATGGCCTCAGATGTTTAGAACATCATATTATACTAGTAGCCTCAGATGATTAGTACAGGCCTCTACACTAGTCGAATGTTCTAAGTACACACTTTGTAATTTTCACTTAACTGAAAAAGTATTTGACCTATCAGTGAATCGAATATACCATTGGAATCAGGAAACTATGATCTATCGAGTTGATTTAATCACCGTTCTGAAATATAATAACAACATTTAGAAAACGACCATTTATTTCACTGCTTAAAACAACGAAATCGCACATCAATAGCATGTATGACCACCGTCTGTCCTGATGATAGCCTGACCTCCTCTGAGGCATTGAATTGATAATGATATGTACCAATTGCTGCGAGAGTGCATTCAATATTAGTAAAGGGTTCTTTGCAAGTTCCTGTACGTTTTGGTGTTGCCGTCGTGCTCGGAAGCGTCGCCCCAACTCATCCCAGACGTATTATATCGAATTTAGGTCCGGGCTTCAAGGCGGCCTTTTAATCGTGCAACCTAAATATGAAATGGCATCAAAATAAAAGTCCATGTGATAAGAATGTGCTCGTATCTTACGAAAGACATGATTGGTCGAAAATAATGACTTTTGTCAAATTGTAGTAGTAATTCGGACGACAAATGCCTATCGAAAGTTACTTATATGATCAACCTCAAATTGCTCCATACAAATTGATGTACATATTGTGTTCAATTCAACAATTCCAAATTATTTCATGATCTTTAAGTGATACAACCATTAGTCAGATGTTGCCAGAAACATGTTTTGACGCATTTAAGGGCTAAATGAAAATGACGCCATGTGACGTCTCAATTTTAAATCTAGTCAATAGAAACATGCAGTTTTTTCGTGAATTCAATGCAACTACCATAATAATAAGTGGTACATGTGTTAACATCTCCAAAACAGCCAATTAATGAATTAAATCTTACCCGTCTTATTGGCATGCCAGTTTCAAGCATTCCCTTCGCACTTGCGCACTCCTGAGGCGTCATTTGCGTCATATGTTACAAAATATTTTATGGCTTTTTGTTAGGGGGTCGAATGTTAATCGTATATGAAATGATTTAAACATATTAACACATATTTGAGATGTGTGCTCGAGAAAAATGTGATTTTGTCATTTTCGTCAATGATTTTCACGTAGATCTTGGTTTTTCTTCTTCTGTATTAAAGACAATCACCAACATATGATATTTTAACAGTTTTATTGAGTTTAGATGATTATGTTCCTGATTTATTCTAGTTCTAAAAGTGTGTACTTAGAACATTCGTCAAGTGTATTTAGTCTATTTAGCTTCCAATGTTGTTGTGCTATTTTTAACAATCAGATGCTAGATCGTTGCTGCATCACAATATTTGACTTTATGTTTGTAGCATTCTGGAAAATGTGACATTTGTCCGCCATGTTTGTTTTTGATAGTTGCAACTTCTGGTCAGTATTTAATCTCTAACCTTCAAAGTCGGATCATATTTTATTTAAAACTAGATTGTAATAAGTTGGTATTTTCTAGGGATTAGTATGTTTAATTGTTTTATGTATTTTTGGTAATGTTATCTTAGTAATGTTCAGTCTGTTTACCGGCTCTAATGCCAAGTTGTATTCTCTAAGCTCATTTGCATACCAAATTCGTTCTGCATACCAACTTGCTCATTAGCAGCGCGTGTTTTTCTTCACATTGCCAATGTCCCAGAGCAGGCCAGACGTGTTTCTGGAGCTCTCTATTTTTTGTTAGTATTTGTTAAGTAACTTTTCATTCAACTTTTATTCTGAATTGCTTTGGTTAAATTAATATTGTAGACTTTATTGAGGTCATTATCTGTAACTTTATTTGACATTTTGCGGTCGTGTAACTTTAGCCTAGTTTAAGCAATCTGTCGTCTGTCTGACTCTGGCTTCGAACTATCGTTATTTTAGTCTTAGTAACTATTTAGTATTTGGTCTGATATCCCCTCTTGTGTTGTTGTTAAGCCCTTTTACCTAATAAATTCACGTTAAGCTGAACGGAACGTCGTCTGTACTCTTTGAATTTAATATTATCTTGGCAATTGTCACTGTCTCGCACAGTTGTTAGCCGCTATCTGGTCTCTTGTAGACAGTTTATCCACTCTCAAGCTGTGATACACGCTACCAGTGTATTTAACCAGTTTTCGACTAGGCTATCGGTCCGAGTTGTTGTTAGACCTACGTCTATACTCTTTTAGCATATCATATATTGATTGCTGTTGTAGCACCACAGGTGTTTGTGCACACACATACTTTGCAAACAGGTACTTGAGTGCCTTTCAGTACATCTGCACAGTCACTCAGTACACATACACACGCACGGGCGTTACAATATGTTATAGAGGCCGGATTTGTGTGGAAGTTTATCAGAATTTTTGTCTCGATAGATTCTACAAGGTCATGATTTAATACAGGTGTCCTAGTGTACACAACAAGGTTTTTGGTTAAGGCAATATTGAAATCTTATACATTTACTTAAATCTTAGTCTGAAATTTTAAATTATTACTTAGGTCGCAAAATGGCCCTGGAAGCACTACTACGACAGAATAGTCTGATTTATTGCAAACTACGTGGACATACATTACTGTATTAAAGGTGCGGCCTTATAACAAACAAGATGCTGTTTATGGCGTAGCTCCGCTTTCTGTTTTCGTCCGTTTGTGTATTCTTCAGTTTTAATTTCACTAGGCTAATGGGTATGAACATATGTGTCACAGGCCCGCATTCCGAGAAAATTACAGAAATATGGTCGCCAATAGAATAACTAAAGTTATTTAATATGCGATATTCTGTAGCTCATAAATTGTCATTTATATTTTAAACTTTATATAAAATACACAATACATTAGATCTACAAATATTTAGGTAGGTCTACATACTTTCCATTGGATTAAGACGCCCGCATTCATTCCCAATGCAATCGTAACTACTAGGCTATTTTTTTCGTCATTTGGATCCCTAAAAAACAAAAAGTTATTAATTGACGATTTTAGGCTTAAATTACGGATTTCATCTGCAGTAAAAATGAACCAGACATATTTATTTATTTTTAGTTTATTCTCATTTTAATTCTATAACTTTACTTTTGTACTCCAAATTGTTATAAAATCACACCATCATGTACTGGTTCATTTTAAAGACGGTTTCCTATCACTAAAAAGGCTTCGGAACAGAATTTAATCTTCGCAGAATGATATGGAATTACATTTTAGCCACTAACGCCCCCGCACTGTCATGAATGGTCTTCATACAAATATATTGGCTTTTATTTTCCCTTGCCGGATTATATCAAACTATCTAAACAATTAGATTCGTCAAGTTTTCGTCTAATCAAAAAGTTATATTGTTCTCTTGAGCCTAACTGAAGTGATCGGCGATAATAACTAGCATTAGTCATAATATGTGGCGGGTTAGTTGGCTGCCGCTGGCTTTACAGCTTTGCAAACATGCATCGATAATGCACACTCGCTGAAATATAGAATATTCCTAAATGTATTTAAGGCGGACACATATGTATACTTTAATTCAGGTCCATCTGTTGCTATTCGCACAGCCAAACATCACAGTGACCAGTAAGCAAATTACAGATTATATAATAGTAAGCACGTTGGAATACGCATGATATAAGGGTAATAACAGTGACTGTCATATAATGGTATTAATCGTGGTCCCTACCCCTCTACAGTTTTGTTTTTACGGAACAATTTTGAAGTGTTTGAGGAAACGACGCAATCAATCATGCAAAGCAAGGTACCAACATATTTAGCTGAGAAGCCATCGCGTGATGGCTGGGGTGTCATGAACTAAACGGTTCTCGATGTTATATATCATATTTTTACCTCAACATATAGGTCATTTTTGCAGAGGATTCTATCATTTACACCACGTGATTCCCCACCGTGATAAGGAAAACATTCAAAGAAATTATTGATAAACTTTATGAAAAAGATAATATTAAGTCAGACAGGGAAGGCAACACTCGACTTAACCAGCCGAACACAGACACCATAAAAACATACAAAGCACAACACACACTCGAACGCGGAAATGATCCGTCCAAGTCCTAGCTGTCAAAACGCTGAATGAACTACTTGTAGTGTCAGCAATCAAAAAGTAAAACGGCTGTAATAGCTAGTTTTAGCTTTCTGTAGTCCTGAAAAGTTAAAGAATAACGGTATTAAAAAGTTGAAATCATGTCCCTACAGAAAATGAAGTGCTGGACATACAAAATGCGCAAAACGAAATAACCCTCGCTGTTAAGGCACAATATGATACTATGTAAAAGATAGCTGCCAGTATCTAAACTCGCACCACAATTTGAACAAACATGGTACAATAAGGATTTTAAACATGCAATGCAGTATTGCAATTACCTAGCATTGAATAAAGAAATGGTTTTCTATAGAAAATGCTTATAGCGATAGTCTGATTGTTGCGTGCGGTACTTTAATGCTCGACCGATTTTAGCTAGTATAGTTTCAGTTATAGCGTGGTATTCACGGATAGTAGTTATCCACATAGTATTACTTGTTCCGGATGTATTCTAAATTACTGCAATATATAATTACTAAGCTGTATGCTTTCGGTCATATTTTGTAATTAATATATTTTCAATTTATTCAAATTAAAATATGTATAGACTAGTGTAATACTAGTCTCATTTCGAAAGCAATCTCACTTGAAGCTCAGCATTCAATACAAAGCCATACAGTGCAATAACAAAGACAATTGCACAGCGACAGCTGAAATCATTTGCTAAGGTCCACATAATGCATACAGTTTGTTAATGGAAGTATATGATACATGGATACGTTTTAATTGCAAAGGAGTTTCTATATAACGCATGCAAAAAACAACATTTGAATCCTTCTCGGAGGACATGCTGGTCGCAGAAAACACTTGTCGCAGAAGCACTGACGGTACTTATTTGTCATATCGCGCTCTAGGAACTGCAAATACCGGATAAAATAGTGGTACGTATTCAGTAGCTTATGATACATCATGTTTTGTGCTTGTTGGTGACTAGTGGAAAAAAGTCATTTACAATCGCAGTAATTTATTTCCAACTTTAGCGTCCAGTATTTGCTGCGCTTGGAGTTTTATCCGTCTAGCTAGCAACTTCCCTGATTTGCGGAATAGCAATCCCAGACCAGTTTCTATTAATATTGTTTGCTTACATCTCTGTGGCCATAACTTATGACAAAACGTATTTATGGGTATTGATCATAACATCCAATTGTAATTTTTGGATAGCAAGCCGCCCACACACTCTGCTAAAGTAATATTATTCTTCATTTTTTTCATCGATATAACATCTCATGAAGGCTATCTGGAATTCATTCATAAATGTAACTAGAGGCTGGCGTTATTGTCTGGTAGCGGAAGAAAGCAAATGAGATACAAAACACGTTATCAACAGTTTAATAAATGACAAGCGAAAAAAACTACCTGGCAAGGCGAGCTGCTTTTGAAGTCATGCAACAAGGTGTAGGGAGCACAAATTGTCTGTTTAATTAATTACCAACAACGATTTGTCTCCTTGGCATTAGTATTCCAGTGTAAAGTTAATGTTTTTATGTTCTGAAATACATTCAGATTGCAAAACGTATAAACCAGACAGATGGGTTGTGCATTTGCTACGATACGAGTATTCCTAAATGATTATACTGCGGTTTGTCCCTGATTCCGTTTCAGAAATATACGTTACCACCTGTTTGTTTTGTTAATGCCTTTAACAATAGAGCTGACTAGGTATCGATGGTTGTCATTGTGTTAGCTCTGGTAAAATGATCAAAACAATGCTGCAGAGCTGCAGAAGAATTTTTGGGGGTGTCTACATATGTTTCTAGTACCTTTAAAACAATAAGCGTGGAAATACTTCGGATAATACATTTTCTTCGTTTGTACATGTATTACATTGTATTAACATTTAAAACATTTTGAAAACTCTATAACAAGTAATAATTGAATCTACACACCTTAATCCGTCTGATGAGTTCAAAGGGGAAGAGATGTAGTTTCTCATTCATCGTTATGTTATTTGCTCAGACATGAGTAGTTTTCGGTAGCGGCGACTTTCCTTTCCTTGTGATTGGCAGTTCGGAGATGAAGTTCGATTGATTTCATCTCTGGTGAATCATCGACATCCTATCTGGTAGGAAAAACAAATGGTGTAACATTTCATTCATAAAGACATGAGTCAGAATTGCATGTCGGCTTTCCCGGATCGCACAGTAGGTACGGCGCGGTACGAAGACGGCGTGACAAAATAACATCATGCATTCAGTTACGAGGGAGAGCTGCAAGTACAAATGGAATGGCTGCTCGGTACAAACTTCTGTTTCCATTTGATTATTATTATAAAGTAAATAATAGTATGGAAATTCGAATGTACTGGGCCTAGCAATTTACGTATGTTTGTCACTCGGCTATTGTAACAACGCCAAACCTAACCAGTATCAACGAGTGTACCTCCCACAACATCAGTTATATATTGACATACGGATAACACCATTGACCATACATAGTTATGTTTATCTCTTGGCTTTGTTTAACAGCCGCAAGGTTGTTGAACTACGACTACGGCTTGTAGGATGGAAGTCATTATTGTGAATATAAACTGGAAATGAATATTGAACCTTAAAAATGTGTGTTAGTTTTGTTTGAAAGACGAAGACTTTATTTGCGTAACACGGGTGATATTACTTTAAAGGATGCTGCTTCACAGATCGGCTAACATTTTTATATGTTTTAATATACCTAACCAAGTATTTATGTAACAGAAAGCCCCTGACGGTTGATGCATGAAAGATTTATGGCAAGTAAGCAATTTAAACCACTCTCGATATCGCGCAATCAGTATGTTTCCTTTTGAAAATATCGCAGAGTTTCCTTTCAAAGTGCTTTGTGAATTATGTAATCCACACATGATTGAACTGTAACTTCTACAAACTACAGTGTAAACATCAGCGAGGTATTCGGCTTGTTTTGAAATTCGATTTCATCGAATGCAAACACATTTCAGGCAATTTAAGTGGTAGTAGTGCTAATTAATACCCTATAGAATTGTAGATGTAAAAATGCTAAATAATTACAAAGTGGCAATATTTTGCAAGCTATTTTAAATGTCAGTGTTGATGTTTATGGCATATATAGTCATCTTTACCAAAATAACCTGAATATTTGACAATTTTGTTTTATTTTTGCAATACATGTACACCAATATGTGAGACAGCACCATTAATATAAGGCGATCGTGACTATAGTTATTTGATGACAACAGGAGTTGTGTACAGCTAGCATATATATTCTGAAGGTAACGTTTACCTTATTACACTATATACTCAAATAGGAATGCTTTATTAAATAGTATACGCCTATCTTACCTTTTACTGCTTGGTGATACATCCAAGTACTACAATGCAATACCAAAGCGTCCTTTACATTTGTCATGAAATGTCTGAGGCAGTTCCGATTCGTGTAGGTGGACTTACTTGCTCTGCATTGTGTTACATCGCTCTAGATTGTCCCATGATCTGTCTCTAATAATATGTATTGTACGATGCATCGCCGCAACTCTATTATAGCTTTACATACATATTTTGCTTTCTCAGCTTGAATAAGATGTTCTTGACCTGTCCCAGGTCATACGATTGACCGTTATTAACGACAAAAACCTATGCCATATAGAGTAAAGTGCGTGTGTCAATACCCGAATCACTTTTATCTGCATTATCACTTGCTTTAAGTACATGCAATAAATGGTCTTCTTTGTCTGTGGATGTTGTAAGAACTATTAGGATTACTCCGCAAGTTATGTTTTATGAGTATACAGTGTACCTGACTTTCAGACAGCAATGTTGGCCTAAGCAAACGACATTCAGTGCACACATTCGCAACAGGCAAAATGCTAATCATCCAATATTTCTTCAGTGCAACCAGGTGTCACTTAAGTTCGACCAAACACGTATTCGAAATGTTGACGATTTGGTTTGTACGTGATCATATATCGCTAGCTTAGAATTAGAAGGTCGTAAGTACAAAATCAATGCTTTGAGAAAACAAGAAAAAAATGTCTGGAAACAACACTAAACACTTATGAAAAACAAGCTACAGTTTGGTCAATTTTTCATCAAAATAGGCTTAAAAGAAGCGCATTGAGATGCAGATTTTAAATATGCATGAGTCTTATAAAGTCGTAAGTAGTACTTACGACCTTCTAATTCTAAGCCAGCGATATACATGATTATTGGCGTGATAGTACTAGGCTCCGGTGAAATTTTGAGCAAAACCGATTGAATGTCAGCAAACAATAATATATCGTACAATATAATATATACGTTCATATTCAATTGCTGTATGTTGTCATTAAAACCCCTTTCAGATTTGTCGTGCGACGGGCGTGCGCCGGGCGTGCGACGGGCCTACGATGTAAATTTGAGGACTATTGTGTGTCCAAGCCACGACGGACTTTAGAAATGTCTGCATCGTGGGACCGTCTTGCGTCGGAAAACATAATCGTTGACCCTCATCGTAGAATTTTGGAAATGTTCAAAATGTTTTACGGCGGGTGACTGTCGTAGGTCCGTCGTGCGATGCCCATCGTCGTCGTACGATGGACGCACGACGGACGCACGATTTGTTTGTGATTATAATGTCAAACTAGGAATCACAACACTATCGTGCGATGGACGTGCGATTGTCACACGACAGTCTTGTGGACATTCACTATCCTACGACAGCTATGAGTCAATCGCACGACCGTCATATGACAATCGCACGACCCTCGTACGACGCTCTTAAACATATATGTCCTTTTTCAAAATTCATACCATATAGTGCAATTCTAAGATAAAATCATATTCTCAGAGAAAAATGTGTAATTTGGAAACAATAAAACCTCTCTTTAGTGGCACACATTTGGGAAACATAACATTATGTCTTGTTGTAAAATATCCCTAATAAGGATCACTATAATATTTTTTGATAATTCACTCTTTTTTAAAAAGAGTGAATTATCAACAGATAACATTATGTTGTTGTACAGAAGTTGTTGCTCTAGAGAGGTAACGGAGTATACATTTTAAATTATTTCTTCTCGAACAACATGTTAATGTTGCTTAAGAGAGGTTGTTGCTCAGTGGAAGGCTGCTTTGGAGAGGTTGCTGCGTGCGCGGACCATATGCACAACTAGACTTGGTATTGACCATTCATACAAAGTTTCGTTGAAATCCGACCATTAGTTTCAGAGAAAAGCGCGGACAAAATTTATGAGTGTAAAAAGAGCCATCACTACCTTAAAATTGATCCGACCAACGTGCGCTGACGATATGCACAACTGTACTTGGTACTGATCATTCAGGCAAAGTTTCATTGAAATCTGACCAATGGTAATAGAGAAATAGCGCATACAAATTTTTCACGGACCAACCGACTAACCAACCAACAGACCAACAGACCAACCATCCTCAAGCTTGATTACAATAAAGCCCCCATATACTATGTATCTCGGGTTATAATTACACTTTACTAACGTACGTCGGTACATTTCGACGTAGATTCGCAATCGTCTTGCTACGAAGAAATTCCTACGACTATAATCAAGTGTCTGTATAACTATGATGATGCAGCCGCATGCATCAATGCACGTACTGGTACAGCATGTCAAATTACCATCGATTATTGTGAGGTTGTTATCGAAAAGATAATAAACAAGAGGGCCATTGCCCTGTAGCGATAACATGAAGACTTAGTTTTTTACCCGAGACAACCCAGATGAGATCTTGACCCCTATTTTATACAGACGCATACTGTGGCCAGGTCTCATAAAGATTAGGTAAAAAACGTGACCTCTAAAGTGTGAACAAGGTTTTGCTCTGACCTGGTGACCTATTTTTTAACCACAGATGATCCAATTTCGAACGCGACCTAGATTTTATTGAGACGGACATTATGGTCAAGTTTTATTAATCAAGATTAAGTGGAACATGTGACGTCTAGAGGGTTGACAAGGTCTTTCTTGGATGTGGCCTAGTTTTTCACCCCCGATAACCCATTTGCAAACTGGACCTTGCTTTTATAGAGAGGAAAAGTGTGTCCAAGTTTCATAAAGATTAAGTGAAAACTGACCTCGATCTAGTGTTTACAAGGTTTTAATTTGATGTGACCTGGTGACCTAGTTTCTGATGACAAGATGACCAAGCTGCGAATTTGGACTAGATTTCATAGAGACATACATTATGACCATGTTTCAAAAAGATTAATAAAATATTGTGACCTCCAAAGTGTTAACAGTCAAATTGTTGACGACGGGCGACGTACGACACACGACGGACAAAAGGACGACCACAAAAGCTCTCCTTGAGCACTTTGTGCTAAGGGTGCTCAGGTGAGCTTAACATCGGACAGGGAAGGACACACACAACGGGAACACCGGGGTACTTAATTCACAAATAGAACACACAGAAAAGACAAATTGACAGACCATAAGTACATTGACAAACATAAAAGGAATTAGAAAACAACCAAATAAAGAACCACTTAAACATGTCACTATATTCAGACAGCCAACCGCCTCAGATTTTTATTGCTGAAACTAAATCATTGAGCTGAAACTAGGGCATTCAGCTTTTTTATAGCTGCAACTTGGCGATTCAGCTTTTTTCATTGCTGGAATTATGTCATGCAGCTTTATTATAGCTGAAACCAGGTCATTAAGTTTTTTCGTCACATGGGACTTGGGCTTAGCGGTGAGGTTTATTTTCTCGTTCAGTTATGTGTTGGGCATTGTGCCGTGTAATTGTGGTATAACTGTAATGTTTGTATGTTTTCTGTGCTCGGCTGGTTAAGTTGAGTCCTTCCTTTCTTGTTCGATTTTCTATTATCTTATGAGAGTAAACCTAACATAACCGGAATAAGAGTCAGTAGACAACAACGAATCGCGTAGGACGACCATACATCACAAGGGTATCCACCAGGCAGCACCTATCAGGAACAGCGAACACGTCATTTCGAAACAAGGTAGTGCTTTGTTGAACCGTATACGAGGGGCAATACAGAATTAACCAGACTGTGTCGATTACAACAATACCATTTGTCGCAAAGCATAAAAACAACACATCTACGATAAACAATGTCTGCTTGATATTTCCCGAACATGCCAAGTGATTTACGCAAATAGCAATTACACTATATATAAAACTGTACAGTAGGTGAACGCTGAGCGGGGCCAGGTAAGGTGACGTGGTGTGACGTCGTTTAAGAATTGTACATACTTCATAATGGCTACTTGTTAAAATAGGCATTTTTATGCCGATACATTTAACATACCAATAAAACAATGAGTACGGACAGTATAGACATATCTCACACCAAATGTGAACTTTTTCAGTCAATATCGTCCGTCGCATAAGTGTCGCATTTCACACTTGTCAGGTAACATGTTTCTCTGGTGTTCAACGCCTGCAGTTCACAGCGTCTCCGAGCGACTCAACCAACGGTGATATCAATGATGTCATTCGGCATCGTTCTATAGCGCATTCAATGTCTCAGCACTTTACTTAAACCTCTGATTCTACCCACACAAATGCATGTGGCAAAGTTGTCTCTCTCTGATGACGCTTGTCAATTAATTTTATACATTGTAATTGGTGAATATTCGAGTTTGTAACCAAATTTGAAAACTTTGCGAGTTGTTTTGAATCACTCGGAACCATGACTGAATGTGTTCTTTCACTTGTTGTGTAATAATTGAAGAGCGCATGTCGATGAAATTCAGCATGCAACGCCAATTACACAACAAATCTAAATCTAAAGTCAAATTCAAAAATGTATGTATTAAAATTAGTTTCCATTTTAAATAAAGGGTTTTCAAACGTCTTACAAAAGTGTACTTGTACATAAACATCAGTTACATGTTGATGCATATCCTTTAAAATTATGAACATGGCTTAAATTATAGTATCAGTCCGGTTAATTCTGGAATGCCCCTCGTATGCCACGGATAGGATATGTAATACGTATGCCATTGTGATATATTCGGTCGTAAAAATGACACCTTTCAAATGTGTCATATTCGTCTGCGCTGTATAATCGTGCAGGATATAACTCCACGTTTGTCTGCAATGCTAAACCCCCATTACCACACCAAAGAGAGACCTCGTGGCTGACAAAGGCATTTCCAACCCATTTGACACGTGGTTGACCAAAAAGTGTTTGCCAGGTACCTGACAGTGTGTCTTATAGCGCAGAATAAAGCAGAGTAGCGAGTTTGGTTGCGTAGTAATAAAATCACGCGTGAATTAATATACGCATCCGAAAAATAGTTTCATGTTGCAGTACTAATCTTTAGTATGCGTGTATCACTACATCTCAGCCATGTAATATTCAGATGAAAATAGTTCATGATAATGGCTAATGGTGCTGTACTAATGAAAAAGTTGAACCATAGTTCAGAAAGGAATGTATACATTTCTATCTAGTCGTATTGTACAAATGTCAGCTAAGTCGTGAACCAGTCGTTATCCGGGCATTTTACGTGATACGTGTATCATATTGTATAAATGGCAATGTACTATAGATAGTTACATAAGCCATATACATGACTATCTGATCTACACCAACCAATGTACGACACCTAAACACGATTTTAATGGACACTTCACAGCTTCATAAAACGGAACTATTGCTACAAGGATTGTATAAACATACATGTAAATGTGCCGCTCTCCAGGAAAACTGGATTTAATGACAAAATTGTAAAAACTTGCAAATACATCGTAAAAAAGACAAGACTCTTACAAACGGACATCACACATCCCAAGGAAAACTCACAACAGTTACATTTTACATACTATTTTGAAAGATACGAAACAGTCTTAAGCTGGACTACGACATTGCAGAAGGGCACATACAAAATGAACACAGTTACACAAAAAGGCTGAATGGCCAAATAGTTTTGTTCTTTCTATTTATACTATTAGGTGGACAATACATTAATAAAGAAAGGTTGACTGACGCGCTTCCGCCTTGGTAAGGACAACACCACATGTCGCTGTGAGTTTATATATTTTACAGTGGACCAACCTAGCACATTTCATACATCCAGCATTTGGTAATATTTTGACGTAAACTTTTCAAAATTGGATAACAAATGCGGGTTGGGCTATAGTATTTCGCTTGTACCTAATAGTATGATATTTACAACAAACTAGTGAGGAATTGTATGTTTGTGTTAACTTTCAACTAATTACTCATATTTAAATCCGTTTAGTTCAGTTGTGACCATAGATCGACTAACACTGTCTACTTGTGTACACTGATTCTAAAATGGTTGGGAAAATGTTCATTTTCTCTAACCAAATACGGTCTTATTCGGGCAAAAAACCAGATCTTATTAAACATGAACTGTATATGGGGATAATGAAATGACTTATACATTGTACATCAAATACTTGATAGGTTATGAAAATGGTGTTATTTCATTTGAAGCACACCGTCGGTATAGTTCTGAACTGTTCTTGATTATCGGTTTCACCGTCTGCTATCAGTTGAATGCAGCTATTTTTACTATCAATCAATTGTCATACATCTTTTTTCTAGTACTTGTAGTTATAAAGGTTAAGAAATTGGCAATCAAAATTATTAACTCGACTATTGTCCCTATACTGTACATAACGTTGTATGTTTATTTGCCTTTGGGTTTAACCTCCCTTAGTGTCTTTGCATGCACACTGCTCCTGTTTAGTATTGTGTTCTTACGGTTCGTTGTTGTCTGTTGGCTCTGTTTGATTGACTGCGGTTACAAACTGTCGTAAGTTGTAAGTTGTCATGCTCTTGCAGCTCTTGTGGTTTTAATTGTTCTTGTTATTTTCTGTAGATGTCTTTGGGCTTGTGGTCTGTATTTTCCCTGTGTGTTTGTAGTTCGTGTCCTGTTGAGGGCTTCTACCATTTCCGTTCTAATCTCCTAGTTTCGAATTTCAACAACAATTACTAGATAATGATGGTAGTAATTTTGAGCTCCGTCAACAGTAGTAAGTGTACAACTTAAACAAGCAATCAAAAGTCATCAAATCTCATTATTCGTCATTTTGACTTGGACCACTTTCACACAGAGCTAGCATTTTCACACTGCTCTTTCTGCTGCTTTCGTCCTTTAGTGTTTGTGTTGGGTACTATCTTCCTTGTCCGATGTGTTATTTTATTCTTTCTTTGATGGTCATGTATTCGGTTTACCAGTTACCATTGGCAAAAGCTTTCTTGCTTATTATATTTTCAAATATTAACTCACCAAAACAAACAAACTACACAAATTGCAATGAAAGCAATTTAACACATGATATAGTTTGTTAGATATCTGTTGATTCCGTTTTCAATACTGAATAATTATTATGTTTATGGAATAATTTGTATGTTTAATATTTGTAATAGACTCTTTCAATTCTTACAATAATGGCTTTGCACAAATGTTGTACACTGAGCGAAAGTTACGACTAGAATAGTCTTCATTTTTCTTCCAGTATTTCATTTTTTGGTTTTGTTCTAAAATATGAATTACGATATTTGGTGGGTTTCACTGTATGTTTTTTTAACAAAACTGCTATGTCAAATTCAATGCACCATATAAGGAGATAATCATTGAATATTTGAAACGTTTGAATTAGTTTGGACTGTTATACGGAATATAAGAAAAATGAAATGGTCTAGTTAAAATATTTTCACAGTATATTTGAAACATGTCTGTACTTTTATCGGTAATGGATGTAGATAAGACAGTAATATGAAAAAGATAATAAAAATTCGGACAGGGAAGGCAGCAAGACATATAATATACATATGTATACGTGCTTGAATAGCACAAGCAGTTGCTCTGTATGATATTAATTTTACGCAACGGAGACATACATGCTACTAATTTGTAATCGTATACGCCATTGTAATGTTACAATGAACTACAGTACGTTGTAGTGTATTTAGCCATTCTAAAATGCGCCTACGATATACTGGAACAAAGGTTTCAAGTTGTAACTCACGGTATATGTACTTTAATATCAACACATTGTTCCATTGGCATTTGAAGTTTAAACCACAATAGACCATTGTGAGGCGTATATATTTTATAAACAAAGCCGACGTTCAACTTTACATTTGCTGACTAATACGCGAAATTGACATTTCGATAAAAGTTTGCAAAATATAATTGTATGAAGAGTGTAATTGGTAGCACATGACAATACATGTTATGTTTAATGTAGCTGTGTGTGGTCGTTATTGTGATTTTCTACCGGGTACTGTTTTACTAACAGTGCGTATTTGTCACTTAAATCTACGTATGCATATTTCTCTTGCGCAATTTTCTTAGTGCGTTTTACGAATCGATCGCAAGTTGTTGCATACATTTAATTAATACGTAGACATATTAGATATTGATCGTAGGCGTGATAATAATATCATCAATAGAGCAGGAACGTGAATAAAAATATACATAAACGTTCGATAAGTTCATATTCAATACACAATTTATGTTATTATTAAACTTTTTTGTTACAAAATACAGTCTATTAAAACATAAACTCCCCAAAAGTGCTAAACCGCCAGTTTATATTTCATTCCCGTTTTGTGAAAAATGCATGTATTCACCTGAAATTTCGCATACCGATACATGATTAAGAGATGCAGCTGGGTGTTGGTTTATTGTGCGCCAACACTTATTTACGAGGGACGTTCAGAAATAACGTAGACTTTTGCTGTAAAACGACCAATGTTGTAGACAGATTATAAATGAACATGTTTTTTGAAATCGGAATTATCTGGCCACCTGGTTGCATGTTTTTCAAAACATATTTATGGATATTATAGATATGCCCGCCATTTACATAACCATGGTTACGTGTACCCAGGGCAACCCATTTTTTCCACTTTGTGTCATTACTTTCACTGCTTATAGTATCGTTTCAGGTTAAACTTTCTGTTTAAAACTCCGCAAATATATCATGTTATGTCATAAACACTGTACACAGACGTTTTGGTGTAATTTAAACGTTATGGATAGAAATACGCAACATGTGAATAGCACAAATGCTGTAATCGATAGCGTACGTCATGACGTTATTTATTAACACAAACATTCTCGCAGTGATAACTAATAAAGGAATTAGGGGAAACTCCCACTGAAACCTTCAATATGATCAATAATATGCATAGGACGAGTTCTGGCTGTCATAATTTGGTCTTAACACGATATTAAAATAGTATGAAAGAGATGGAGGTTGCATTAGAACACCTATAGTCACACTGTCTAGAAAGAAATAGAAGAACTATTTACAATAGTCAGCACGCTACCACCAACATTATCAGACATTACGATCACAATTAGTATAAAGGCATTTTTGAGAAGTGCATTGTATGTCAATGTTTATATTCGCGACTTAGTGAAGTGATCGTTGAGGTTATTTCATCGACACCGACATTGTAACGTCACTGACGTCATTTGTGTTTCCCAGCGCGCGTGGTAGTGACTGGTTTTGAGAAGCTATAATTTATGACAGACTTGTTACAGATATACCTTATTTGGTGTACTCTTCGCAGAAAGATTCCGAATTATGATGGTGTATTTATAATTTTCGTACTACAACAAATGCGAACTCCAGAGTAAAAGTCTACGTTATTTCTGAACACCCCTCGTATAAGTAGAGGGCATATAGCATTGGTGCTGTCCGTCCGTCCGTCCGTCCGCACGTAACACACATCTTGTGTGGTGAACTCCTCATAAACTGTTTGATGGAATTCATTCAAACTTTCACAGATTAACAACCACAATGTACAGGTGAACGTAAAGGATGGAATTTTTGCTATGTCATTTTTTTACCAGAGTTATGACCCTTTGTTACTTTACTATATATCCCATAGCACGCATGTAGATTTAATTAACATGCGTGCCCATAGTGAAAATATTTGTGTGTTTAACTCCTCATAAACGGTTGGGTGGAAATTCTTTAAACTTTCACAGATAAAAAACCTCAATGTAAAGGTGACCGTAAAGGATGTAATTTTTGCTATGTCAATGTTTACTTGAATTATTGCCCTTTGTTCTTTTTACTATATACCCCAAAGTTAAAAATATTGTGTGTTGAACTTTTCACAAAAACGGTTGGGTGGAATTTCTTCAAACCTTCAGATTAACAATCTCAATGTATAGAGGACCGTAAAGGATGGAACTTACATTGTGCCAATTTTTCCAGAATTATGGCCCTTTGTTATTTTTACTATATATCCAATTGTCAACAATCGTGTGTGTTGCACGCCTCACAAACTGTTGGGTGCAACTTTTTCAGACTTTCTCAGATTAACAATCTCAAAGTATAGATGACCGTTAAGAATGGAATTTTCGCTGTGTCTTTATTTACTGGAACGATGGACCTTTGTCATTTTCAAAATAATTATTCTCCACAAGGCTAGAGAAATTGAAAAATGATGTTACCTCAACCTTTTTTTGCCCCGCTCCTTTCCCATTTAAAATGATATGTGCTATAATGGGGGCACCCGTGTCGCATGGACACAATTTCTAGTTTTGACCGTTTTGCAAATTGTGTGCATTCGGGGTATTGCGTAATAATGCATCTTTTGCACGTGCAATGCATGTGGACCAGCATTCACGCGCATTACTGATGACTGTTCATCTTGAACAACGCATACAATGCTGAAATTGATTCGAGATGAACACCACTGTGAACACAATTCCTAGTTGACATTTTTTTATTTCATTTATATCTAAGAAATAAAAATCTGTTCGCGTATTTCGTCGGTGAATAAAACACGGGCAGGTGCTCGGATGCGGAAAAATTAAATCACGAGTGCGTAGCCACAAAGCCCGAAGAATGGTTCTTGTATTGTAATTCACATTTTGTAATTTTACTGATCTGTCCTAAACAGCAAACTCTGATATACGGCTTCATGCAAATCAACCAATAAATATCAAGAAAGGTTCACATAGTGATCAAATGATGATTTACGGGGCTGAGGATGACCGAACTAAAACGTAAGACATTTGCTGGCTTAGAATCAGAAAATCGTACGTACAAAAGCAATAGTTTTAGAAATCAAGAAAAAACTGTCTTAGAACTACTCTTACTTATAGAAAAACAAGCTTTTAAAACTTCAGTTTTGTCAGCATGATTACTTCCGATTTTCATGAAAATAGGCTCATAAGAAGCGCCTTGAAATGCAGATTTCAAATAAACACGAGCCTTATAATGTCGTAAGTAGTACATTCTTATTCTACGTGCAAGAGATTGTGCACCATAATCACACCACATGGTGATTAATAATTCACCACTTCCTATTGCCATTGTCAGTAGATGAGCCAAATGTATTTGCTTCACTAAAACGTTTAGATACATTTTACATGTAAAAATTAATCAAAGAACAGAAGTT
Organism: Spisula solida; assembly: GCA_947247005.1. Classification (NCBI taxonomy): domain Eukaryota; kingdom Metazoa; phylum Mollusca; class Bivalvia; order Venerida; family Mactridae; genus Spisula; species Spisula solida. The sequence goes on from OX365955.1 coordinate 22,526,571, forward strand.
GACTTACCATCTAAATCAAATAGTTTAAACATTCTATCTACAAAGGCTCGGTTGTTTCGGTGTTTATTAGCATGCCGTGTCATCGTTTTTGAAAAATCCCTATAAAATTTCTCTTGTTAAGCATAGAAACGTCTTGTCCTGAAACAGAAAAAAGTATCACGGGAATCAATAAGCATACATTGTTAGTGCAAGTCAAGTCCGGGACAAAGTAAAACTAGTCGTTTGGCGCTTAGCACTTAAACGGGCCAAATTGCCTCTCTGGTATGCTCTCAGGCGATGGATACCACTAGAAATTATGTTTTGTGAGTGCGTAATATATATTGTAGAACTTGTTCACGATCCGCCGAAAACAAATAAGCATAAACCAACTACACATGCAACGGAAACGAATATAAGCGCCACAAAAAATACCGAAAACTAAGATCAACATCACATTAATTTAAGTTTTTCTGAAATTTTATTCAGATGCATTAGTGTCCAATCATTTTGCAAGTATAATTCAATATTTTCCTGGAAACAACGAAGACAATAATGTATAATGATAACGTTAACGTAAATTTAATGATACTGTCATCTCTTCTTAAAACATTGAATAAACACCAAATTGAAGGTCAATTTGTTCATGAAAGTTAGTGACAAGGAAGGAAACTTGTTTGTAGTGTTTGATTGTTCATTAGCGGACACGAAACTACAGCATTCAACCACGCACGAGACAAACTATAAACGGTCACCATGTTCCCTTGTAATCCCATTTATTAGTGTCAGACCCTTTGAGCTTGTGTAACTTTAAACACAGAAAATATTGGTTCCATTAAAAGATTATTTCTTGACGCGTATGCTGTTTTATTTTTAGACTAAAAGAACTGTTGTAAGTATAGCTTATGCGCTGCGCCCTTTCAAGGCTTATGTTAGAGGGATAAAGTCATTGTTAGGATAAGCCACCGTGGTCAAGAATAGCAATGCTTTTGATTTTATTTGTGATAGTCGTGCATTACGGAACAATTGACGTCCTCACGTTTCGCAGATTACATGTACTTGCACTGTATTAACCATGTTGTGTATGGCATGCTAATTGGTAAACTGGTATCAACAATTGATTAAGATACATTTATGTCAATTAATCTGTTAAACTCCTTTCGCTACTGTTTTGGTGTAAGGTGCTAGTACTATTGATTATTTCACTTATGTTGGAAAGCGTACTATCCAAGACTACATTCATTGTATCCCCTTTCACTGATCGGATTGTTATGGTGCCTTCTCATATAATACAAGTTATCCACAGTGTTATAGTTAAAACTATTAAGCCCTTCAGCATCAATACGGACACTCTCAATGGTGTAGATCCGTGTATACTTATTATTCCGTGTGTCACAAATGATTGTCTCCGTAGCCCAGTGGTTAGCGCGCTTGTAGACTAATCTGGACACCCAGATTAAAATCCATTGGGGGGAACGCAGTGGGAAGCTTATTGGCAAATAGAGACTGCGCTCGGCATTTTATTAAAGTTCGTGTTTTGGATTGACGTTAATATAAAGTTTATTAGCTCGAGAATAAACCATTTGTCTTACCCCAGAAACGATATAAATCATAACGCTCAGCGATTGGTTAAATCCAGAGGCTATTTTTAGATGGGTATATAAGGAAAAAATTGGAGCTGGAACATTCTTTTAATTCCTGACTTCGAAGAAAGCAGTCGTATGTCGATTAATTTGTACTTGACAATTTAAGTAATATGCTAATTGTTTATTTATACATGTATGATTATACAATTCCAGCCATGACAAATATATTGCCAAACCTTAAAATTAAAATAAATGAATGAAACTTATTACAGTGTTGTAGTTTCTGTGGTGGGACAATTACCCTTTCCTGACAATTTCAGTCTAAGGTCTATTGTATGTATAGTGTGAAGGTCCTCCAGACTTTATTCTGTGTTTACCTTGTCACATAAGTACGTAGTTGGACTAAAACTACGTTAAATGATAATCTCATCTCCCAAGCGGATCTGTTCTTTGACTCTGGTTTGGGAGACACTTTCTCGTGAGCGAGGTGTTCAATGTAATGATTAATCTTGCATCCATGCTTGTCCTAAGGGTTGTACTTTAACGTCTTCGGTGACGGATGATACGTTCTGTGTCTGTATCTTGTGTGGGTGGCTATGAGCTGCCAACGGTTCTATATGGTTTTGAACTGTCTGCGCATTGCATTATTACATAAAACGAACAAGTGTCGTGAGGATTTCTGTATGAAATATAACCTACTTGGTGACTACAAAATGTTCGTCAAAGAATTATTACATGAAATTGTATACCTTTTTGACTGGAATATCTAACATTTAAGAAGCATGTAACGTCAGTTGAATGACTCATAAAGTAAGGTAGCTGGATAATTATATTCTGAGAATAATTAATAATAAGAGTGTATCTGATAGAAAACATGGATATTGATAATACCGACCCGCTTTTATAGTAATACAAATATATTGATTTCTTGCCGAGCAGCGTAATGTTTTACCCAATGAATGGAATTGTCTGCGATCTGTTAATTACGGAAAACTCTACTGTTGGAGCAATCTACGTAGTGTCAAGCCACTCCATTAAGTGAATTCTTAATGCATGCTATTCCGTTCATATGCGTGTAGTGGTATTGGTTGTATAGCTAAGAAACAACCAAATAACAATTAAAAAGCCGGATAAACAGCACATGTTCTCAGACTCATACTACATGGGACAAGGATCGTACGACAATGAGAAATACCGGGGAAATTAGAAGACATAAACCATTAAATAAACCGACCTTTGTAAGTATTAACACTCTGTAAGCAGTTAATTCATAATAACAACCGCTTCGATATCGTAGTTGTAGAGAATTAGTTCCAAATGCAATGTTGTAGTTTAATCCTTCAATCGTTTCCAGTAGATCATCTATACACAAGAAATATCACTGAATGTGATGAATACCCCCAGATACTGCTTGAAACAGTCACTTAAATGTGCTCTGACAAAGAACTAGACTTAGAACTGATCATTCATGCATCTGTCCATTGAAATAAAACCAATGATAACAAAGGAAAAGGGTAGACAAAATTTATAAGTGTAAAAAAACAAAGGGTCATTACCCCCTTAAGATCCGACCAACGTGTGTCCAGGATATGCACAACTAGACATCTATCTTCTTCTATCTTTATGTACTGCCGAACGCCTCTTCCGAGTATTATTGGCAGGGTGCACGCCGGATAGTTAAAAGTAAAAAGAGTGAAGATAAAAACTGGAAGCGAAAGCTTCCAGCTAGACATGGTTAAAATGTTAAAAATAGTAAAAGGTAAAAGATAAGATAAAAACAACTGCTGGGCATCACTGATAAATCCTGGCCACTGACTGCTTAAATAATTCAAGATCAGTCAGAGTCGCGATTAGGGAAGGTAACCTATTCCACAGGATTGTGGTATGGGGGAAGAAGGAAAACTTGAAGAAGTCCGAGTTGGCTTGAATGGGACGGAGACTATTGGGGTGCATGTGCCTTGTTGACCTGGTGGGGACTTCTAAATAGGCCGGGAGAGATGTACATACAAGATTATTATAAATCTTGGTACTGATCATTCATGCAAAGTTTCGTTGAAATCCGACCATTGGTAACAGAGAAATAGCGCGGACAAAATTTAGAAGTGTAAACAAACAAAGGGCAATAACTTCCTTACAATAAATCTTACCAATGTGTGTCGAGGATATTCACAACTAGACATGGTACTGATCATTCATGCAAAGTTTCGTTAAAATCCGACCATTGGTAACAGAGAAATAGCGAGGACACAATTTATAAGTGTAAAATTTAAAGGACCATAACTCCCTTAAAATTGATCCGATCAATGTATGCCGAGGATATGCACTACTGGACTTGGTACTAATCATTCATGCAAAGGTACGTTGAAATCTTACCATAAGTAACAGAGAAATAGCGCGGACAAATTTGCACGGACCAACCGACCAACCACCCAACCGACGGACCGACCAACAGACCAACCTCAAGCATGACTCCAATATAACCCCCATGTACTTTATATCTGGATGTATAATCATATTTCAACAAAACCTTAAGATACTGACAAGGAATACATTAACAGCAGACACGTCAATGCAATGTTAACGGGTGTTGGCACCGGACTTGACGTCTGCATAGTATTTGAAAAATCCAGATCGCGACATACAAGTTTCAGTTTCTTACATCAATAAGTTGTTTTAACATTTTTTAAAACAACGCATTAACGACTGTCTCTTAGTCTTATTTATGTAAATATTTGATATGTTTATGATATTACTGTAGTTTTAGTGTTTTATTGAGTTGATGATAAGAGCCTAATGTCTCTTATAATTCAATGGTGAACGGTTATGTACATTGGAATTGTTTCATGTTGTGTAAACGATATGCATGTACATAAATGAGACAGAAATAAGGAATATTATATACCGCGTGAAGATGACACTGTCACATGTGTATTGTTTGACGCTCAACTTACGAGTATTGGTGACATGCCCACATAATGCGACTAGAAATAATTTTATATCTGAAATATTGTCAGTGGGGAACTTTTTATCCTTACTGTTATTTCATTCGTAAATGACATTAATAATACATAATTATATTTATTTATTTATTTCGATATTGAATTTCTACAAATATCTAGATTTTTCCCAATTAAGAGCGTATCAGTCCGGTTTAATGTGTATTTCTTTTTCAGATGTTGGCCTACGATTTGATTGTACTACGTCGCAACTGATAGTTTATGTGGATGCAAATATCTTTTATTTTGGTGTAAATCATGCTTTTATGTTGTTGTAAATATGAAAAAGTATGATTAAATTATCTATGCACTGAAAATTGTGGCCTTCTCGTAGGAGTGTTAAGACTTCTGATGACTGCACACTCATTAGCTATAGTTAGATACGGTTAATTAAATCATCGAAGCAGGTGCTTGCTTTAGCTTCATAGGGCATTGCATATCTTCATGAAGTGGTAACTTGGAGACGCTGGTAATTGTCTACCTCTGTTAGTACCGCATATGTTTTTGTTTAGGAACAGAGGGACTAGATATAGATTTTTATTATTTTATGAGTAATAAATTCAGATTGAAAATTAGTGAAAATTTGCTGAAGGCGTCATTGTGTCCGCATTGTCTGCCGAAACCGAAGACATTGGGAATATTAATGAAATTTGTACCGGAAAACTTTTGATAAAACATATACCGGTATTCGGCAAATTGTGTAGGATCGGTATACTTCGTAGAAAGATCATTTATCTTGGTTAAAGATGGAAGTGAAGTGTGTTTCTTCAGGCTGGCTGTAAATTTTGTGACTAGGTGAAGGGCGTGTGTAGTCAACCTAATTTTAACTTGCACTGATTGAAGTTCAAACAAATATAGGGTACAAGTAATTTGTTAAACAAGCAACCGCCTGCCCTAACCCACCTATATTCCTTATTATAAATGACCAACTTAATATTAAAATCATTCGTATTATACAGCCATCTGTTTTAAGCAGTAACGTCTGACATAACCCTTGGATGGCTGCTGAACACAGTCTATATAGACAGTTCACTCCAAGTATTGAAACCAATCAAATCAACCACTATATAATCGTCAGACTAACACCCCGTCATTATAACAACACCTTACCAAATGGAATAATTCAATGAACATATCGCTAAATATTTGTTGAATTTAATGAGGTATTAAAATGTTATTAAGTTATTGCTGTATTTGCTTAGTATCAAAAGATGAGTGTTTGTATTTAATTATGATATATATGTATCAATATATTAACCAGAATATTCCAGAATTATTTCAGAATAACCAGCATAAACCATTATACAGTGAAATGTGTGATCCAACATCAATTGAACTCTTGATACAACAGCAAAGAACACTAGAATATTCCCCCATAAAAAGCCGGGCCGTGAAGCATATTTGTTTGTTAATACATTAAATGGCAAACAGTTTTATCTTTACATTAAACATTTTGATTATATATTCAATTTGTGCGTTATGCTTAACGTGTGTCCTGGTGTTACCTTGATTCCCTGGTAGAGTCAACAAAGATATTGTAACGCCCGTGCTTGTGTTTGTACTGTTTGTGCGTGCACTAAGTGACTGTGCTGAATGTACTGAAAGGCACTAAGTACCTGTGTGCAAGATATATATGTGCACAAACACCTGTGGTGCTACAACAGCAATCAATATGTGATATGCTCAAGAGTATAGACGTAAGTCTAACAACAACTCGGACCGATAGGCTGGTCAAAAACTGGTTAAATACACTGGTAGCGTGTATCACAGCTTGAGAGTGGCTAAACTGGCTACAAGAGACCAGATAGCGGCTAACAACTGTGTGAGACCGTGACAAATGCCAAGATAATAATCAATACAAAGAGTACAGACGACGTTCCTTTCGGCTTAAGATAAATTTATTTGGTAAAAGGGCTTAACAACGTGAGGAGAGGTAATATAGGACCAATATGTGATACTAAATAACTTATACTGAGACTGAACTAAATGCTAAATATTTAAATCGAAACCCGATCAGACGACACGGACTGACGACGCGCAAGTTCAAGACCGCCAAAAGTCAAATATGTCAAAATATCGTTATAATTAATGACCTATGATAAATAGTAAATAGTAGAAATAAAGCTGCAATACAGACTTTAAGTTGAATTAACTTTCAGATACAAATACTAACATAAATCTAGGACAGCTCAAATAACGCAGCCGGTCAGCTCAGAGGACAGTGTCAATGTGAAGAAAACTGGTGTACCCAAAACGAGGCTGGTATGCAAATGAGCTTAGAGAATAAAACGTGGCCTAGGAGCCGGTAAACATGACTGAACATTAAGATACAATTACTAAATTACCTCTAACATAAAAACATACCATTCTATTATAAAGTACCAACGTATAATAATTCAAGGTATAAATAGAATATAACTGACTTTGAAGGTTAGAGATTAACTATTACCGGAAGTTAAAAACAAATATGGCGGACCATAGTGACATTTTCCAGAATTCTACGAAAACAAAGCCAAATATTATGATACATCAGCGACCTAGCATGTGATTGTTGAGGTAAATAGTTAAATCTAATAAATATCTAACTATCTCTATAATAACATGTTATGACATAGCATAATATGGACAAAAGCGGCATCCAAACTCTAAAAATGTACATGTATGTCATTGTAACTAAAAATAGCACAACAGCGTTGTGAGCTAAATAAGACTTATTGATGCCAAGTGTGTGATATTCTAATCGTATGAGGCCATGCCTCAAAATATGTTTGAATAGCTGTTTACTTCCTACTCCCACACCTGTTAAAGAAGAAGTCGTTTTATATCCATTTAGTAATGAAAATATTGACATGTAAGGAATAAACGTATAGACAAGATATAAAGTAGTATTCCAGAGGGTGGTGGTGGAAAGTCTATAGCTTTACATTAATTGTTTGAAAGCAAAAGTAGGCATTGGCAGATGTTGTATCAATGCCTTAATAATATACTCAGTAACATTTAATGGAATGTTTCTTCTTTGTCATTATACGGATGTAAGGTGTATTTTCTTCAGCACGTTGAACTATGTTTTGACATCATACATTGATTATGTAAATAGGATGTGATGTATATTACTTGAAATATGTCATTTTTAAAACATTCAGGATTAGAGATGAATTAAGTTGTAGCAACCCTTTTCCAATCCCATGTATGCGTTATATCTAAGACAATAAATATGGTTAAATTCAAACTAAAGAAATATCAAGTTTCCAATGCTAGATGTTTCACTGACGGAAAAATCTAAAATAAGCGCGTGATGTTTGATATTGACATTTAACTACATTGTCGTGAGCTGAGCTGACATGAAACATGATAAATGAAGTGTTGTTGTTTCAATGTTTTTTGCTAGTAGCAAATAGAAACATAAATATGAATAAGGAATCGTCATTTGTCTTTTATAAATAGTCGTATTATTGTCATTCAAATACAATATGTTTCATTGATAAGACGCGTCATATTTCTTATGGATATATGAATATGAGAAAAGAATGATCGGGTGACAAACAACATACATTGTATATTGGCAGCTAGTAGTTTAACACTGGAATTGTTAAACATTGACTCATTTTATTCAATCGTCCGACAATACGTATAATATTTTATTAGCATAAACCATTATACAGTGAAATGTGTGATCCAACATCAATTGAACTCTTGATACAACAGCAAAGAACACGAAGTCTCGACGCAACGCAACAGAAACAATTAATAAATTGATCTGACTGATAATACGAAGTTAAAACGAATACGAAAGTTTTGTTGTATAATGCAATGCTTATTACAACTATATAACACATTATCCGTGTAGCGTTTGAATTGTATCATTTCTAAGACTATTTAGTACAAACTTTCAAACAGCAAATGATGTTGATATATTTGTAAAGCAAATGGACAGTTGTTTAACCTAACGTGGGTTACAAACCAATACTATATATACAGCGTCATCGCCTAATAATGCGAAGAACGAAAACAGTATACATGTACCATTCGGCTATCACAATAAGTCCAAAAAACAGGAGTGAAAATAACCAGCAACAATATGACTACAACATACCACACCAGTAATGGGTTGATATTAGGACGACAGTACGTTTTTGAACGGTCAGTTTAAGCTAAACTGTCTATTATGTTAGGAGTTTAATCCCGTGGTGATTTCTGTTTCTCATCGTCTGGGTTATTGGTTGGGGGCACGATATGTTTGATATTAAGGTCACGCGTGTGTACCACATTTTACCTCCCAACGGTGGTTATAGCTACGACCATGCCAACAAACTACTCCTGTTTTTCATTGATGATTATTAATATGTCATGTTCTTGAATTTATGTCGGCGTATACGTTATAATTATGTCCGTTCCTTTATGCGTTGTTATAAACTATGAGCATACTGTATACAATTATTTTCATCCGGGTCATGTACAGACATGACTGTGGGGTCTTAGATGACTAAAACCAAGATTAAATATAACATATTGAACATGAAGATGAGGTATTTTCTAGACACATTAGATCTATAAGATAATAATTTAGTACTGTTGTGATGGTATTACCGTATAACTGCATTAAACTATATTTTGCTTCTGATTTACGGTGCACGAATGGACATGTTTTCTGATGGACATACATTCCAACTTATACGACTGTCATTGACAGAGTCGGGGAATTGAGATGAAATCATTAACATGTACCTTTATAGGCACCGATTGAGTGTGAAAAGGTACTTATTTTTAACCTATCTTGCTTAAATATTAGAATTAAAATAAATATGTTTATCATATTTTGTAGCTTACGTCTTATTCCTGCAAAAGATATTTCATGAGTGTCTTGTCATATCGAATTAATTAAACGAGTTAAAAAATAATGATATGCTAGGATCTGCCGAGAATGTTTCGATTTTATTCAATGCGTTTTCTACTTTCAATATTTGAAGTCAGAAATGTAATGCTCCTTTTATCACATGTTAGTTTATCAGACTTAAACGTAAAATACGACTTTTTTACCTTTTATAAATGCGCCAATTCGACGACGTCGCTTATATTTTAAGTATAAAGATGTATTACATTAGTGTATTATCATATTTATTTAATGGCTTACTAGTATTACACACCAGCGATATCTAACATCTGATTAATACAGAATTCATATATAAACTCATATGCACATATATTCAGTTCATATATCACCAGGTATAATTAGAACAAATAAACTAAGTTGAACTCTTCTGCTTTCGACGTATTTGGCAAACTGAAAAGGTTGCAGTCGAAACAATTAAGGAGGTACGCGCACCTTTGATCTAACGATCGAATCTTCCTTGAAACATCTTAAAATGACAGAACAATTTTCTAGAACAACATTGCAATCATAAAAATAATATGTCACTAGGCTCGTTTTAGACATACATGGCTTTCTAATGACCTACCATTGTATTTTGTTCTTTTTATTTATTTCCTGCATTTATGGCACCATTATGTTCTTTTTAAGATTTTTACTATATGAAACCACTTTTAAGCAATGCATGATATTTTATGTGTTCAATGGTCATTCCTATTGACATTAATCACAATTCCGGCTGCCTGGTGAACAAATTCAGTATTTGAACATGATAAATAGTTACCCCACCAACTTGCAAAAAAAGTGCAAAAAGTGTGATTTTCAAATGAACGTCAAAACATATCTAACGATCGAAAATAATTTATAATTGGCCATAAGTTTAGTCAAATAAAAAATAGGGGTCACCAGCCTTTTTGGGAGCTATTTATCAAAAAGTGCTTATTATGAATAAATTTGCATAAAATTAACCTAATTTGCATATTGTAATAAAATATAATTTTATTAAAAATATTTCAAAGTGTGGCTACTTTATATAACTAAACCATGCACTACATTTTATCTATAAGCATATGCATTTGAACTATTGCAGGGACTTATTGTGAACCCATATTATTCACAAGTTTGCCGTTCCCCACCCACTTTTCATGCATGCAAAAAATAAAAAGTTAAAAAATATCTATTTTGTGCAATAATATTATGTTTATTGTCATTAATCAACATTCATATGCGATAATTGAAACTAAAATTCATGTTTGTTCTTATTTTTTACGATTTTTAAATTTCGCGCATGCGCACAAGGTAGCTTGGACCTCCTTAAACAGAAACAGAAATAATGGGCAACTCAAAACAAGAGCCGTATAAAAACTACAAATGTAGATTTAGATTTAGAAACGTTGTTACTGAGTCCTAGTTCAGAAGGCCTGACTATATTTATGACATCGCAAATATGATACTACGTCATATTTTGTAACTATAAGTCTGACTATTAATCGTGTATATGATATGTCCTTCATGAAACGTCGTTGGTCGTGCTGGGAATCGGGACAAAGACGAAGTTAAGCTCTACCTTAACTCTCTATTCCTTGTTTTGATTTGTATACTATCTTAGCTTGTTTTAACTGTTTAAACCATGCACATGTACATATTTCATGGTATTTGTTATTTTCCATTAAATCAGAAGTTAAAAGTCTGACATTAGTAATGTTTATGTAGTTGAACCATTTTTTTTCGAAGGCAAGTGTAATGCCAATGAAATAAGCTTAGCTTGTATACAAAATAAGTCATGTTTGCAATTAAATTTTGCCTAATATGTCGATGACATTGCCGATAGCTTTCCGGTTGTAAGTTGTTGTGGTCCTGCAGCTCTTGTGGTTTTACATTTGTTCTAGTTATTTTCTGTAGATGTCTTTGTATTTGTGGTGTTTCTTTTCCCTGTGATTTTGCCTTTTGTGTCCTGTTGAGCTCCCACCATTTCAGCTCTAATCTCGTAGTTTCGAATTTCAACAACAAATACTGGATAATAACGTAGTTTCGAATTTCAACAACAATACTGGATAATAACGATAGTTTTATTTTGAGCTCCATCAACAACAGTAATTGTACAACTTAAACAAGCAATAACAATCATTAAATCTCATTATTCGTCATTTTGATCTGGACCACCGTCATACAGAGCTAGCAATTTACACTGCTCTTGTTGGGGTTTCCGTCCTCTGGTGTTTGTGTCGTGTAGGATCTTCCCTGTCTGATTTGTAATTATATTTTGAAGGTGATGCATTTGAATTACCAATTACCATTTGCTAAAGCTTTCTTGCTTATTATATTTACAGATATTAACTCAAATCAAACAAACTACACAAATTGCTATGTAAACGGAATTTACTACACGAGATAGTTTGTTAGAGTAAGATATTTGTGGGGTTTTTTCAGTTTTATATAATCGTATAATTATTATGTTTATGGAGAATTTGTTTTGTTTAATATTTGTAATAGCCTCTTTTTATTCGTACAAGAACGGCTTTGCACAAATGATGTATACTTAGCATAAGTTCCAACTAGACTATTCTTCAATTTTCTTCCAGTTTTTCACTTTTTAGTTTTTTTTCTGAAATATGAATTATGATACTAGTATTTGCTGGGTTTCAATGTGTGTGTTTTATCAAAACTGCTGTGTTAAATTCAATGAACCATATAATGAGATAAACATAGAATATACAAATGTTTTAATTGATTTGGACTGCTTTTATAACTATCAATGGAATATAAGAAAAAAGAAATGGTCTAGTTGGAACATCTGCACAGTTTATTTGAAACATGTTTGTACTTTTATCGGTATTGTATGGAGAAGAGACTTTAATATAAAACAGATAATTCATAATCGTACAGGAAAGGCAAATATGATCGACGTACGCAATATTTACGGACAAATTAGTGAGTTTAGTGCTCGTTTGTCGTGCTTCATTTGTGTACCAATTGCATCGTGACTTTGGTTTGAAATGCAGCACGCAGTAGAAACAGCAGCACACGAAGGTTCAAACATGCATACACATTGTATATTATTTATGATGAGTGTTGCTTTTGTCATGATTAGCTGTGGTCGCTCTTTAAATGAAACTATCTTGTCATGCCAAAGCCTATGTTACCAATATAATTAACGACATTATTATTATTATTATCAAACTATTAACTTTAAACTAGTATCTCAATTTGTCAAAATATTCTGTATCAGATGCTATGCATTAGGATGCCATCAATGAAACTATCATCAGTGTCTCCGCATCACTCACTGTTGTGTCCTTTCAGAAGTATTCGTACTTACCTATCTCTGAGTATTATTAACATCCCCTGCTCTCGAACTGCTCTCCCTATCAGCCTCTGTCGCTTCGGCTGCGTCATTGGCACGCTTTAGTGCTCTAAAAATGACACTCGTATTTTTTTATGCTTCGTTCGTACTGTGTTCCCTTAATTGCAATGGATGATTTTAGATGTATATAACCTGATGAGCACTCTTTATTGTCATGTTTATGGTGTGAGGTTTGTTGCAGCTTAAAACCTGTCTAAACCCCTTGGGCAATTTGGCGATGTTTGTCCCTAGGCGGAATCCGTATTGTCGAGATTATCTTAATGTATATACAGTAAAATCTCGTTATCCCGAGGGCCTATTGGGACAAGCCAAATGCTCGAGATAAGCCAGTTGCTCGACATATCCGAAGTCTATTAATTAATATACAGCATAAAACAAATTCGCCGGGACTTTGAAATTAAATCGACATAGGCCGAATTCTCGTAATAACGATGCTCGTCTTATCGAGGTTTTACTGTATTGGTATTTTTAAATTGGTTTCGATTGTTTACATCTGTACACATGAATTTCTCTGTTTCTTGCGCCTTTGTGTTCTTTGGATTGTCTAGCTATGTTAGTGAGCCTGTCCGAATTCGTTATTATATTTTCATGTTGACTTTTAGCTAATCTCTTAAAGAACCCTTAAACAGGTTAACTAGCCTTAATCATCTGTACGTTTGCGTTTATTCTACAGATAGAGAAACAAAACGAAAAACATGCTGTCGGCGCACTGATGATGTTGCAAAATGAATATTTAGTAGTACATGTACTTGCTCAACGCTTGATATAACACATTAGCATGAGTTATGTCAGATTCAACACATATTTCAGCCTTTTGCAAACATTTTGAACATCATAAATGCTATATGGAGCCCGTATTCTGTCCCAAATGCTTGTCAGCGATACAACGTCATTGGCAACCACTACATATTTTCATATGATTTAATTGGTATACCTTTAAGTTAATAAATATAAGCGCTTACCTGGTAGTAACTCGGATTTTTGTTCTTATCATTGGGTGATACTTTTTCGGCGATTACGGCAACAGATACGTTACGCTGTTCTTATATTCACTACTTATCGTAGAAGCCACTTCGCCTATAGCTGTTTGCAGGATTGTACCTAGGCTTTCATAGACCAAAAACCTGAAAATGTAGATGTGTATGACGGAAGGAATAACCTGCAATGATGTTTGACACGCACGGAATACCAGTTGATGCCGAATGGTGACAACTTCAGTTTGTTCTGTATGTTTCTTTTGTAGACTTCCATTCATTTTTATCATCGTTAATATATTCTTAGGAGTTTGCTGTCTATTGTTGGAATTGTTAAGTAGTGATTATAATACGACACGTGTAGTAATAACGACTTTACTTAAAAAGACAACATAGTTGGGCTAGAGGAGTCTTCCCTGGGAGCCTATAGTAGATATGTTTGATTGTTTATTAATTGCATACACCTAAGCTAAGTACAGGATACCCCTAGTTTATAATTGTGTAGATATGTCACTACATGTATGAAAGTGGTTTTAGTATTTCGTTTTTGTTTTGCAATTGTTAGCTAAACCACTGATTCTTATATGGTAATACAAATCACGGACTCCACATACTTATCCACCGGGTTACCATGGTGACTAGAACACTCAGATGTCATCCAGTATATCCGGTTTCGATACTAGATTGGTCAAGTTGATTTCCTCTCTGAAATTGGTCATGTTTTTCTTCTGTATACGAGTTGTCAGTTGTTGTGAGAGATATAAGTTAGTACTAGTCAATTAGTAATGGTAAATGTTACGCGGAAAGCGGCGCTTAACTTGAAATGTGTTTAAACCCATTAGACTCCGAAAACGTGCAAGTTGCATCTCAATAATAATAACCCGCTCATGCTTCATCATTTATTTATTCAAATACTACATAAAACATAAAATAAATAAAATAGCTTGCAACTTCATAAATACATGACAATATATCGCGTCAAAGATGACCAAAGATGTTAGACTACATCGTCAGAAACTGTCAATTGGTCTTGGTAATTAGTCGTGGTCGTATACTGATAACATTAATCATAACATTTTATTAATTATGTATATATAAATATGCCAAAATAATATTTAGTTTCCCAACAAAACAGTAGGTTTGACTGGTTTGACTTTAGATGGCTGCGGATATTAGATAAGCCATTCAAAGTCGTTATGTTACTTAATGTCTACGAACCGTGCAAATTCTGAACCTCAATAAATTCATACTTATATTATTCATATTGCAACATTTGAAAATAAACTGAATGGTCTATCAATATTACACGCGATACGTACACTGGGAATGAATGTCAAACATGATTGACAAAATGTTGCAAGTTGTTTCGAAGAAGTCATCGTCAAATCATTGCACACTTTCTCACAATCAAATCAACACTAAATGTATATAATAATATTTACACCAGATAAAAATAGAAAATTTACACCACAAAAAATAATTGTCGCCCATCTCGCAGGAATATACATATGCACCCTTATTTGTAATTGAAAAAAATAGTGTGTAATTTAGTCTAGATTTATTTAGTCGTTATTTATTTCAATCACAGAACCGAATTGTCCACAGGTACTGACACTTAGCTGTCATACATGCTATTTACATGACCACTTTATCCTCGCCAATTATTATGTTTGATTCTCGAAATATAAAAAAGAATTTTCGATTTGCTGATATTTAATTAAATGTAAAACTAGTGAACACAAGCAAACTATGTGATAATTGTTGGCAAGTTTTATGTCCCAAAACCCTTGTCGTCATACCTAATTAGTCTACTACGATCAAAAATGAGTGTGTGTAGAATTGAAATATACCTCCATGAGTGAAAAAATAAATAATACATTGTAATGACGTTTTTAACAATCGTTATGGTATGTATAACATATGATAAAATACATTTATGGTCCGCGTATGTACGTGAACATGCCATTCACCGAATGGCGTTTAAATTGCCCCGACCGCAAATGATCGGTGTCCCGATATATTGTCATTTGTGTTATACTTTATAATGAGTGCTTCGTATTTCAATATAGGAGCACATGTACACCATTTGAAATCATGCACGCACACAATTTCGGCATACTACGTGTGCATGCATTTTTCAAAACAAGTAACACAACGCCTTCAAGACCGCCACTAAGGAACATTGTTATTTGCTTTGGTGGCCTCAGAGAAAACGTCCGTCACCGTTTCTTTTCGGTTATCACAGTTTTGTTCTTGATTTTTCTCTCTGTCGTCAACAAAAGGTACATAAATCTCAGAAGTTATGACTAACAATTCCTAAGATTTGAAGAACAGCTTTGAACTCCCTATGCTCAATTACTTTGTCGCCTGAAATGAAAAAGTATATACATTTTATTTTTCTGCCATCATCCGCTTTTTGGTATACAATGATCCTGATGGAATGTTAAAATCCAAAGTGAAAGGTCAAGAATTTGACGAAGTGAATAAGTGGGAAATAAAAAGCGGAAAATGGTATAATGGGTTGAGACGAAGTTTTACATATTGGGATTACAAGATACTGATTTTTGGCAGCATTATCGACTTTTGGTGACCTTTTGCCACAAGCAACTATGCATCTATATACTTCGTGGATGTAATTTTATTTCTCGACCAATTACAGACTAATCAGTGGGCATTGACTGGTGATTTGACTGGCCTCCACACTTCCTTATAATAGCTTCAGCAATCAGTGGATTGATACTCAGCTGTCCAACAAGTATACACAACTAGTATCGCCTTGTATTAAATCACATTGATGAGAAGGTCAGTCGCTGAATCCACAAATTTCGTCAACTCTTGGGCATGTTATAAAAATAATATGGACATGTTTTTGGTACACGCATTATACTCTAGACATGTATGATTTACTACTCTCACTTACAAATACATTTTCTTGGACTGATTGCCACATATCCAATGGACGATATTTGACGTTATTTAGTAGTTTGTTTTATTGTGATAATCTCGATAAATTCTTTATATTATAATATAATCATTTCCAATGTTGGAACTGCAGTGAAACTAGTTTTAAAAAAACAATGTCACAAAGCCCGAAGAATGGCTCTTGTATTATTCACATGTTTTTGACTTTACTGAATTGTCTCAAAAAAGCAAACTCTGAAATACGGCTTTATGCAAATCAATCAATAAATAATAAATTTAGTTCACATAAGGAGCAAATGTTGATCTACGGGGCGGAGGATGACCAAAATAAAACATAATGTATAATGCAAGAGATTGTTTATCATTAGCATACCACATGGTGATTAATATTACTCTACCGCTTACAGCCATTGTCAGTAGATGATACTAAAACATTTGGTTACACGTTAGAATTAATTAAAGAACAGAAGTTGACTTACCATCTAAATCAAATAGTTTAAACATTCTATCTACAAAGGCTCGGTCGCTTCTGTGTCTATTAGCATGCCGTGTCATTGTTTTTGAAAAATCCCTATACAAATTTCTCTTGTTAAGCATAGAAACGTCTTGTCCTGAAACAGAAAAAAAGCAAAAGAATAAAACGTATCCCGGGAGGCATAAAGCATAGTGTTAGTCAGGCCCATGATTCGCCACGCGGCCGCACCATACCAAGGACAAAACAAGAATAGTTCATGTGTCACATTGCTTGGCACTCAGCACTAAAAAGGAACAAATGGCTTCTCTCGTGTGCTCTCATGCGATGGATACCACTTGGAATTATTTGTGAGTGCGTACTATAGGTTGTAGAACTTGTTCACGATCCGCCTATAAAAATGAGCATTAACTAACAACGCATGTAATGGAAACGAAACTAAGCACCATTAACATACCGAAAACTAAAGACAACGTCACAATAATTGTAGTTAGTTCTGACATTTGATTCACATGTACTATTGTCAAATCATTTTGCTCATCATGACAAAATAATGACTTTTCGGTTGTTGTTATAAACATCTATATTCTGGTCTAATGTTTAACAGAACATTCTGCCCACACTATAATGATACTGCTCCCTCTTCTTAAATCATTGAATTAACACCAAATTGAAGCATACTTGTTCATGAAAGTTGGTGACAAGAAAGGGCACTTGTTTGGAGTGTTTGATCGTTAATGAGCGGACACGAAACTACAACATTCAACCACGCACAAGACAAACTATAAACGGTCACCATTTTCCCCTTGTAATCTAATTTATTAGTGTCAGACTCTTTCAGCTAGTGTAACTTTAAACACAGAAAATATTTGTTCCATTAAAAGATTATTTCTTGATGCTTTTGCTGTTTTATTTTTAGACTAAAAGAACTGTTGTAAGTATGGCTTATGCGCTGCGCCCTTTCAAGGCTTACGTTAGAGGGAAAAAGTCATTGTTATTAGGATAGGCGACCGTGTTCAAGAATATCAATGGTTTTGATTTTGTTTGTGAGAGTCTTGCATTACTCAACAATTGGCTTCCGCACTTTTAGCAGATTACATGGAATTCCATTGTATTAACTATGTTGTGTCTGGTAATGCTAAATGTTAAACTGGTATTAACAATTAATTGAGATACATTTATGTCAGTTAATCTGTTAAAATCCTCTTGCTACTGTTTCGGTGTAAGGTGCTATTACTATTGATTATTTCACTTATGTTTGAAAGCTTACTACAATCGACCATATTTCTTGCGTCCGCTTTCACAGATCGGATTGTTATGGTGCCTCCTCATATAATACAATTTATCCACGGTAAGTGTTACAACTATCAAATACATAAACCCTTCGGCAACAGTCCGGGCAATCCCAATGGTGTAGATCGTTGTATGCTTAACATTGCGTGTGACATGGTTGCCTCCGTAGCTTAGTGGTTCGCACGTTTGTCGTCTAATCTGAATACCCAGGTTTTAATCCAGTTGGGGGGGGGGGGGGTACTCTGTTGAAAGCTCACTAGCAAATAAAGGCTGTGCACGGGATTTTATAAAAAATCGTGTTTTGGATTGGCATTAAGTACCCCTTTCCGACATTTCAGTCAAAGGTTTATTGCATGTGTAGTAGAAAGTTCCTTTACACTCTATTCGGTGTTTACTCTGTCACTACTTAAAAAAAGAGTTCTCGCAAGCGGATCTGTTCATGGAGACTGGTTTGGGAGACACTTTCTAGTGAGCGAGGTGTTCCGTGTAAACATAAATCTTTCATTCATGGTTGGTTTACTACCAACATGTCCTAAAGGTGGTACTCAAATGTCTTAGGATACGGGTGGTAAGAGCTTCCAACGCTTCTATATGTTTTGTGTGTGCATTGCAGTATTTGATTAATTGAACGTACGTTGTAAGGATTTCTGTATGAAATCTCACCCACTTGGTGACTACAAAATGGTCGTCAACGAATTGTTCCATGGGAATTGTATACTTTTTTGATTGGAATATTTAACATTTAACAAGCATGTAGCGTCAGATTAAGGACTCATATAGTAAGGTAGCGGGATGATTATGTTCTGAGAGAAATCAATAATAAGTATGTCTCTGATAGCAATTATGGACATGAATTATACCACCCCCGCTTATATAGTTATACAAATAGATTTATTTCTTGCCGAGTAGAGTAATGTTTTACCCAGTGAATGGAATTGTCAGCGATCTATTAATTACGGAGAAATATACTGTTGTAGCAATCTACGCAGTGTCAAGCCATTCTATTAAGTGTATATTCTTAATGCAGGGTATTCCGTTCATCTTTTGCGTATTGGAGGTTGTATAGCTTTGAAACAATTAAATAACAATTAAAAAGCCGGATAAACAGTACATTTTCTGAGATCAATTGATTTGCTTGTTGTGTCTAAATCAGTCCTCGGAAATATCTCAAAACACTTTACATTGATAGAAGCGATGTTTGCGCTAAATATACGTCCGGTAACAGATAAGAGATAATTGATCAGAACTTTGAAAACGATGTTTTGTATTAAACCCGATATCGGTTAATACAATGTTCTGAAAAACGAATTTGAAGGGAACGAAAATAGAGTGATTTGTTTGCTATCGCTCTTGTCTTTGTCAAAACTGACACTAGTTTAGTATGAAAGAGATTTGATCTGTTCTGTTATCAAACAGTGCTTACAAATATTGAACCTAATTATACTATTGTACATCAATTAATAGTCATTAATTATTAGGCAACTCATTCTACATTGGGACAAGGAGTTGTCCGAAAATGAGACAAAAAGGAGAAATTAGAAGATATGAACCATTAAATAAGCAGATGAAAGTGTTAACACACTATTAGCAGCTAATTCATAATAGCAGCGGCCTCGATATCGTTGTTGTAGAGAAAAAGTTCGAAATGCAATTTTGTAGTTTAATCCTTCAATCGTTTCCAGCAGAACATCTATAAATCACATTTCAACAAAAACTTAAGCCGCTGATAACACTTGAGAGAATAATTACCAGGACCAAATTCAACTACCAATGGCATTGCGTGATTCGGATCACAAGACTTAATCTTACAATTGCATTAGTGTTATAAATACAATTTAATAAACAAAATATGCACTGTAAACAGAGGGCTTGGTACAACACCTAAGTTCGATTAATTTTCTATTTCATCATTCTCAGTGATAAATCTTACTGTTTACGCAAATGTCTCACCCACGCCTCTGCAGGTTATCTCAAATCACAAAAAAGATATTACATTTTTTCAATGAATTCAATTATTTGACACTTGTAATGAAGTTACATAAATGTTATGTCTTTCCATAATGAAGTTATTACTTATTGTCAGGGTACTCCTGAGGATGGGTTCGACTTAATCATATTAAAAAGAGATAAAACTGACAACGAATACATTAACAGCAGACACGGCAAGGCAATGTTAACGGTTGTTGGCACCGGACTAGACTACTGTATGGCAATTGAAACATCCAGATCGAGACATACAAATTTCAGTTTCTTACATCAAAACGTTTTTTAACATTTTTTTAAAACAACGCATTAATGGCTGTCTCTTAGTCTTATTTATGTAAATATTTGATATGTTTATAATAGTAATGTGATATTATAGTAGTTTTAGTGCTTTATTGAGTTGATGATAAGTGCCTATTGTCTGATATAGGTTAATGGTGAACAGTTATGTACATTGGAATTGTTTTATATTGTGTAAACGATATGCATGTATATAAATTAGACAGAAATAAAGAATATTATATACCGATGTCGTGAAGATGACACTGGCACATGTGTATTGTTTGAGTCTCAACTTCCGAGTATGGGTGACTTGCACAATGCCTACACAATGCGACTAGAAATAACCTTATATCCGAAATATTGTCAGTGGGGAACTTTTTATACTTACTGTTATTTCAATCGTAACTGACATTGATAACAAATAATCATATTTTATTTATTTCGATATTGAATTTCTACAAATATCTAGAATTTTCACGATTAAGAGCGTATCAGTCAGGTTTAATGTGTATTTCTTTTCAGATGTTGGTCTATGATTTGATTGTACTACGTCGCAACTGATAGTTTATGTGGATGCAAATATCTTTTATTTTGGTGTAAATCATGCTTTTATGTTGTTGTAAATATGAAAAAGTAAGATCAATTTGTCTATGCACTACAAATTGTGGCCTTCTCGTAGGAGTGTTAAGACTTCTGGTGACGGTACACTAATTAGCTATAGTTAGCTACGGTTAATTAAATCATCGACGCAGGTGCTTACTTTAGCTTCATATGACAGTACGTAGCTTCATGTAGTGGTAACTTTGAGACGCTGGTAATTGTATACCGTTGTTATTACCGCATTTGTTTTTGTTTAGGAACAGAGGGACTAGATATAGATTTTTATTATTTTATGAGTAATAAATTCAGATTGAAAATTAGTGAATATTTGCTGAAGGCGTCATTTTTTCCGGATAGTCGGCCGACACCGAAGACATTGAGAATAATAATGAAATTTGTACCGGAGATTTTTAATTAAACATATACCGGTAATTGGCAAATTGTGTAGGATCGGTATACTCGGTAGAAAGATCAATTATCTTGGTTAAAGATGGAAGTGAAGTGTGTTTCTTCAGGCAGGCTGTAAATTTTGTGACTAGGTGAAGGGCGTGTGTAATCAACCTAAATTTAAACTTGCACTGATTGAAGTTCAAACAAATATAGGGCACAAGTAATTTGTCAAACAAGCAACCGCCTGCCTTAAGCCACCTATAATTTTTTTATTATAAATTACCAAATTTATATTAAAATCATTCGTATTATACAGTCATCTGTTTTAAGCAGTAATGTTTGACATAACTCTTGGGTGGCTGCTGAACACAGTCTATATAGACAGTTCACTCCAAGTATTGAAACCAATCAAATCAACCGCTATATAATCTTCAGACTAACACCCCGTCATTATAACAGCACCATACAAATGGAATAATTCAATGAACGTATCGTTTCATATTTGTTGAATTTGATGAGATATTAAAATGTTAATAAGTAATTGCTGAATTCGCTAAGTATCAACAGATAAGCGTTCGTATTAATTATGATATATACGAGGGTGGTCCGCAAAAGTCGCGAACATTGATTTTTATTGTAATGATTATTGTATTCACAATTGGCATACATTGTCTTTTTAAGAGATATGTTACCATTGTAATTGCTCAATTTGGTGTTGATATCTTAAAGCATTAAAATCTGCGTGATTTTATTGCACCTGCAGTAGGTCCGATCGGCGCACACTCTACGACGTCAACGACGACGTTTCTTCTGTTTCAGCACCTTGGCTTCATTGACTGGTGCAGTTTTAGATAAATTCGACGCATTCTCGTAAATCAAACATGACAGTTAAAGTTCAGAGAGATACTTCGACACGTATGTTAATTTTCCGGAAATAGTTTATGTGCAACTGTTTAACATATACCGTGTTTAGACTTCACATTTTACCGTCTGACGCCAGTCGTAGTTGATGACGTTATTCGCTCTGTTAACTAGGGCCGAGTTTTCCTTATAGGCTTGGCAGTCTTCATGTTGTCGTCAAGTTCCCTTTAAAACATTTACACCAGGTGTAGACAAGAGCCCTACATACATTCCCTCGATTATTTGTATGTTTGACTTCTGTTTTTGATTAAACGGGTGTCAGACCATAGTCCGGCAGTAATTCGTTGCGCCGCACATTTCCCTGACGTCGCCTTTTTTGAATGACGCGAAAACCGGAGCGGTGCGAATAAATTCATAGTTTTGCTGTTAATGACCTTATTGACCCTAAATTTCGCACAAAACGTGCGAAACTGTGGTTTTGACAACGGTATATTTTTTAACACTTATTAAGCTATAAGCTCTTGAATGAAAGCCGATACGCTTTTACAAATAATAAAAGGGCATGCGCCGACTCTACCCAACTCGCATTTATTAATCAAGTATAATTACCAAAATTAAGAAGGAAATGATTTTTTAATAGCACACATATGTAAAGAAATAACTAATGAATAATATGTGAAAGATTTTCACGAAAATTATGCGTAATGTTGAAATGAGAGACAAAGTTCGCGACTTTTGTGGACAACCCTCGTATGTATCATTATATTAACCAGAATATTCCCCCATAAAAAGTCGGGCCGTGAAACGTATTTGTTTGTTAATACATTAAATGACAAAAAGGTTAACCTTGACATTAAACATATTGATTATATATTCAATTTGTGCGTTATGCTTAACATGTGCCCTGGTATAACCGTGACTCTCTAGTAGAGTCAACAAAGATATGTTTGAATAGCTGTTTACTTCCTACTCCCACACCTGTTTAAGGAGAAGTCGTTTTATATCCATTAAGTAATGAAAATATTGACATGGAAGTAATAAACGTATAGACAAAATATAAAGCATTGTTCCAGAGGGCGGTGGTGAAAAGTCTATAGCTTTAAATTTATTGTTTGAAAGCGAAAGTTACCATTGGCAGATGTTGCATCATTGCCTTAAAAATGCTCAGTAACCTTTAGTGGAATGTTTCTTCTTTGATATTATAAGGATGTAAGGTGTATTGTTTTAAGCACGTTAAATTATATTTTTGGCATCAGACATTGATTATGTAAATATGACGTGATTTATATTGCATTAAACATGTCATTTTTAAAACATTCACGACGAGAGATGAATTAAGTTGTATCAACCCTTTTTCAATCTCATGTATGCGACAATATATATATATATCGTTATATATACGACAATAAATATGGTTAAATTAAAACTAAAGAAATATCAAGTTTCCAATGTTAGATGTTTCACAGACGGAGAAATTTAAATCAAGCGCGTGGTGTTTGATATTGTCATTCAACTACATTGTCGTGATCTGAACTATCATGAAACATGAGAAATGAAGTGCTGGCAGAAAATAGAAACACAAACACGAATAAGGAATAGGCACACTTGTCTTTTATAAATAGTCGTATTATTTTCATTCAATTACAATAGGGTTCATTGGTAAGACGCTTCATATTTCTTATGGATATATAAATATGAGAACAGAATGATCGGGTGACAAACAACATACACTGTATATTGGCAGCTAATAGTCTAGCACAGGAAATGTTAAACAGCGACTCATTTTATTCCATCGTCAGACAATACGTATAACATTTGCTTATCATTTAAGTAAATTATTATACAAGGAAATGTGTGATCTAACATGGGCAACCATCATTAAACAAAACTACAAAAAAACACGACGTGCCGACGTCATGAAGCAGAAGCGATTAATAAATCGATCAGGGGTGGTATTCAATATTGATCATACTTGACTTAAGGATAAAGACAACCAATCAGAACACTCCATACTAAACTCTTGGTCAGTAACAGGCGATATGATTGGCTATCCTCATTCTCCTATTAAATAAGATCAATATTGAATACCGATCCTGGCTGATAATACGATGTTGATACAAATACGAAAGTTTATGTTGCATGAAGCATAATACAATGCTTATTTCAACTACATACAATTAGAGTGATCTAAAACCTAATAGTATTAAACATGAAAAGACAAAGCCAAATAAACATGCAAAAGCAGATAATTGAATT
Organism: Spisula solida; assembly: GCA_947247005.1. NCBI lineage: Eukaryota > Metazoa > Mollusca > Bivalvia > Venerida > Mactridae > Spisula > Spisula solida. The sequence goes on from OX365955.1 coordinate 22,551,393, forward strand.
GTATCATTTTCAAGATAATTTAGTACACACTTTCAAACAGCAAATAGTGGTGACGTATTTCCGAAGCCAATGAATAGTTTGCACATAAAGTGCGATTCGAATCCATTCTATACGGCGTCATCGCCTAACAATGTGAAATACGAAATAATTTACCACTCGGCATCAACTCCGCAAAACAGGAGTGAAAATAACCAGCAATAATATGACTAAATAAACCCACGCCAGTAATAGGTTGATATTAGGACGACAGTACGTTTTTGAATGGTCAGTTTAAGCTAAGCTGTCTGTTATGTTAGGAGTGTAGTCCCTAGGTGACTTCTGTTTCTCATCGTCTGTTTTATTGGTTGATGTCTGATATTAAGGTCACTCGTATGTACCACGTTTTACCTTCCAACGGTGGTTTTATCTATGACCGTGCCAACAAACTACTCTCACATTTCATTGATGTTTATTATTGTGTTATGTTCTTGAATTTATGTCGGCGTGTATTGCCTAGTACTTTAAACATGTCGTCCTTGAATATCCGTTGTCCAATTAGAGTTGTTATTTTAACTTATCAAAACACTCTTTCAGTACAATAAAGAAAACACACGGAAATTAGTTAGCGACAGGTCAAACGTTCTAGTCTATACGTTATATGTCCGTTTCTTTATGCGTTGTTATAAACTATGAATATTTTATATATTACGACACCCGATATAATGACAAATTCATTATACTGACATCATATTGTTGAGACAAAAGTATTAAAATGCTCTTTTTATCAATTCAGTATACCGACATATTCATTACAACATTGCAACGACATTTTTGTTGGAAACAAACAACGTCGTTGTGTCGAAGCCTGACTTTACACGTATTTTCATCCGGGTCATATAATATACAGACATAATAATGTGGTCTTCGATGGCTAATACCATTATTAAATATGACATTTGGAACATGAAGATGAGGTACTTTCTAGACACATTAAATCTTTAAGATCAGAATATGTTACTGTTGGTGTGATGTTATTACTGTATAACTGCAGTAAACTATATTTAGATGCTGATTTACGGTGCACGAATGGTCATCTTTTCTGATTGATATTACAACTAATTCGACTATCATTGACATAGTGCACGAATGGTCATCTTTTCTGATTGATATTACAACTAATTCGACTGCCATTGACATAGTGCACGAATGGTCATGTTTTCTAATGGATATTACAACTAATATGACTATCATTGACATAGTGGGAGAGTGAAACGACATCATACATTACATGAACTTTTTCATACACTGAATGATTGCACATAGGTATTTATTAGCGTTAATATATACATATGTATAGCGCGTTTGCCGTCTAATCTGGCGACCTTGGTTCAAATCCGGGTGGGGTCACACATATATTCCTGCCATATTTCAGCATAAAGCTGACTGGCAAATAAAGGCTATGCTCGGCATTTAAAAAACAAATGACATTTAAATAATTATTTTATCATATTTCGTAGCTTACGGATTGTTCGTGCATAGGATATTGTATGGGTGTCTTGTCATATCGAATTAATTAAACGGTTTCAATCCCAAGCCGCGTCTTACCAAAAACGAAATAAAAATGATACCAGAAATTCCATTGCTAGACGCTCAGCATAAAGGGGAAACTGGCTTCTTTTTTCGCATACCCTCGTGGCGATCGATAACATCAGGAATGAGGTGTCGAGAGTGATTAATATAAGTTTGAAAAGCTTGTTTCACAATCGACTTTAAATACATTAGTATAAACTAATTAATTAAACGAGTTGAATATAATAATGATATGCTAGGATCTGACGAGAATGTTTCGATTTTATTCAACGCGTTTACTACTTTCAATGTTTGAAGTTAGAAATGTAATGCACCTTTTAGCACGTGTTAGCTTATCAGACTGAAACGTAAAATACTACTTTTTACTTATAATAAATGCGCCAATTCGACGACGTCGCTTATACTTTGAGTATAAAGATGTATTACATCAGTGTATTATCATATTTATTTAATGGCTTATTACACAGCTGTCACCTCAAACATGTGATAAATACAGAATTCATATATAAAAACTCATATGCACATATATTCAGTTTAACATATGACCCGGTTAGAAATTCTAGCCCTAGTTGCACTCTTCGTGCATATAAATGCAGATAAAGGTTAAGAAACGCAGTTAATAATGTCCTATTCCAGATGGCCTAAATATGTTATGGACACCACACATACGACGCTACGTCACATCTTGTTACTATAAGTTTGTCTATTAATCGTGTATATGTTATGTCCTTTGAAACGGCGTTGGTCGTACTGGGAACGGGGACATAGACGAAGTTAAGCCTTGTGTTAGCCCTCTCTTCCTTGTGTTGATTTATATACTAAATTAGCTTGTTATAAATTTTCAAACCTAGCAGATGTAAATATTTCTGGCTGTGTGTTATTTTCCATTAAAGTTCCGAAAAGAGTAATGTTTATCCAGTTGAACTATTTTATTTCGAAGACAAGTGTTACATGCCAATGAAATAAGCGTTTCTTGTATACAAAATACGTCATGATTGATGTAGTTGCAATTAAATTGTGCCTGATGTGTCGTTGACCTTGCCGATAAGTTTCCGACAAAACGTCTTGCTGCTAGTTAGAAAGGTTATATACATCACTGTCAGACAGGTCAAAAATATTTAAGAAATAGTTCACATCACTGAGGGCCCTATGGCATTATATGGACTGGCTAGTCAGCCCAAGTTTTGTATATGGACCGAAGCGAAGCTGAGGTCCATATACACAACGCGGGCTGACTAGCCAGTCCATATAATGCCATTGGGCCCGAAGTGATGTGAACTATTTCTTATATTATACCGAACATTCAATTTCGATAGTATAGGCCTACTTTTGTAACTAGGTCTAGATTCTAATAAGAAAACCTTACATACATTTGGGTTTAAGTTGTTTATGTGCTAAAGGACTACTTATTATTTTAGGAGGTCTATCCTCTATTTTTATAGGACAGCAAACCCACCGAAATAACCCAGAAATGTGAAAAACCGTGTTGCTATAATAAATCTATAGACAACTTAAGTTGTTTCAAGTATAAATCTCCATCCCTGGAATTTCGACTTTTTGTTCATTTTTATGCAAACTAATGCGTCTATAGAGTTCATACTGAACTTTGTATCAATACCGCACATAAATTGATCCATGCGATTACTGTTGGCAGGACATTAATCTAATTTAAACAAAAAACGTTACGAAAAGATAAGTACGCGCAACGTCACGCTCTATGGTAGCGTCACAGTATCCATGATGTCATGCAATAAACAAGACGTTAATTTCAGCAGCCGGTCAATATTATTTTGCCGGTCCATATTTTTTATAATATTGACCGGCTGTTGTATTTGGAACATGTAAGTCAGCCAGTCTATCGCTGGATATATTGACTGATTGGAATAACAAAGAAACAGTTGAATGAAATTCGGGTGAGGTATAATATTGTTAAATATGACATGAAATAACTAGATATAAAAACAAGAAATAACCTCTTTATAACATCATGATTGAATCTTTTGAAATGTTCTTATAAGATTAATAAAACCAGATAATAGGGACACTAATAATCGTATTGTTATTTCTTTTATGTTGCACCATTGTTATTGCTTAATATTTAACAAACATAGGAGTATTACTAAGTTTGCGCTTTGAAGCTGTTTTCCAATTACAAGCGCGATTATTTTACGACATTGTTAAATTATTACCTTTTAGACATAGTATTTTCAATGACAAAGATTATATTATTCCGCTGTTGTCAATGAACTGTGTTTGTAGCCTGACTAAACCCGACTTCTGTAACGGTTTTGATGTTGACATTTCAAAGTTATTTTGCTATAATTTAGTATATTGTTTGAATGACTAATTATTTTAGAACGTATCGAAAGCACTAACGTTTGAATATGTTTATAATCCATTTCGTTACACACGGACTAGTTATGTTAAAGATAAATGTTTTGATCATTAGAACAAGGTGGTGGTATCGCTGTGGGACTATTGACCTCATACTGGTATGATTTCATAAACGCCAAGCCGGAACTACAACGTATAACCACAATAAAACAACAACATACCCATTTTTAGATAAACAATAATGACGAACGTGACAGAAAATACGAACTCAGAGGGATTATCAGTATGTAATGACCTTTTGACAAAAGCAACGTTTTATACTCACGTTCACGCACCCTCGTAATCCCTCCCCTTATAACCTACCCAACTTAATAAGTTTATTTCAACCGTTCATTCATGTCTTATTAACTGTCCGTTGTTCCAACCAGCTTTCCATGATTTGGAATCAACATGATTATGCAAGCAGTGTTTCCATTGGAATCAATACCCTTTGCACACATGTGGACGACATGACCACAGTCTTATATTCTGTATCAAAACCGCAACCAAAATAATTTTAAAGAGGTTAAGAAATTCAAATAAATGGTGCATTGTACTTGAATACGAACAAAGCATGACAATGCGTACAGCATTCTCAATACAAAACGAGACGATTCAACTGATGCAACAACTTTTACAATGACATTCAGGCTCTGACACTGTCAGCACTGACACTAGATGAACATAATTTTCAAATGAATCTTACCTATTGACCTTTGGTGTCGATATGATGGTTGTACATCTGTGTTTATTGATATCGGGAGGTTGTTCCGCGTCCTACGGACACTGGTGGTGTGAACTGGCATCTCTGATAGATAGAGACTGGAAACTGTGAGACACAACGAGATATACACTGAAAGTCGGTATACTATCACAATCGTGGGCATATCTGAAAACAACAACAAACGCAATATGAGAATTGATTTGCCTAGAAAGTCATGTCAAACGTTTACTTGTTGTATTTCTCATAAACTGCTAGAATGCCCTCAGTGTGTGCACATCTGAAATTAATGAAATAATTCAACATGATTTGATTGATAGCAAAGTGTTGTTCCACCTGAACGAAAGAAATACTTGTGTGTTGTAGTGTATAGGGACTATGCGCATGTCGTAGCCATCTTTTGAGGACATGCTTTGCTGCAATGCTTAACATTATACGCACAACTGAAAGGAAGCGAATACACGTAATGCGATGCACATGAAAAGTACACGCGCACCTCGTAGTTTAATAGAAACCTATTACAATACCCGTAAACTAATGCCAGAAATGTGGACTTATGCTTGCATGTACGGTTGTTATATTGCAGTTGAACACGCTGCGACGAACACCTACTTTGATCAGCCCCAAACGTATTGTACTGAAACCATTAGCATGGGAGCAAGGACATGGTCAAGTATGCGATGAATTTTCATGAACTGAAATACAAAGGTGGTATTTAGCTTGCATTGCTGAAATCGACACAATGACAACTGTTTATATCCTGAGAGAACAAACTCATGCGCAATCCATCATTACGTGTAGTTTTAATTCGTTCGCATTATCTCTGTCATTAGCAAATGTATCATACTTCAGTGCCATGAATGATCGGATAATCAGAAATCAATTTGTCGCACTTTCATTATGATTGCTATTTAACATTTACTGTGCACTGAATTATCATCTGACAAAACAAGTGTTTCAATTGCTAATTAGGCGGTCAGAACATATGATCAAAAGCTCTCAAAACTCATTCCGACATTTCCAGAAGTAATTGTTTTCAAAATATCATCATTTCATCCGATGAAAGATAGATACACTTATGGACGATGTACTAGTAGTGACTGCAATAAAACATTGATTCGACTGAATGATGTGTTGGTTTATGTACGGATGTTTGTCTGAAAGTATTTTGGTCAATTTTGCTGACAGGGAAGACTGGGCTTGCCCAACTGTGTAGCCTCTTTAAATAAAGTCGTTATTATTATTGTAACACTGCAACATCTGGTACATGTTTCAAACTCCCTGTCGAGTCATCCTAAAGAGATTTTTCTCACTTTGTATTTTAAGTTACGACTGGTGTCATTTTATGTTCAGAAAGATAATGAAAAATCAGACAGGGAAGACAGCACTCAACAGGAACATCCGAGCATGAAAGGTACACAAGAGAAACCTTTGCAGCAGAACTAACACCGACCACAAGCGCACAGCACAATGCCCAACAAAAAACTGAACGAGAAAACGAAACCGAACCGCTATAAGTCCATTTTTCTGATGCCAAAACGTCTAAACATAAGAATTGCCTTTAAAGGGTATAACCCTTCAGCCGCACAAATGATATTTGATTGTATTCAACAAACTAAAATAAGTAAACAAATATGGGATGTTAGGGCGCATAAAAGAGTGTATGTGTAATTATCACCACCTCATGCAACTAAATAGCACTAACGAATATGATAGGGGAAGAATAGTTAATACGAAGAAGATAACATGCTTCACAAGAAACCCTTCAACCGTCCATCTTTTTGACGTCATTTTTGAACTCCGGATCGCTCACAGAATTTCCATCTCAGAGATTATGCATAGTGAATAAAACCGTTACCAGGAAGTAAGTTAACATTTTAATATATCCATAGATCTAGTTTATGATATTCGAAGAGTCTGACTTATTTTTTCATGATAAGTACATATGGTACATCAGCTGTTTGCCTGGTTTAAATAACCATCGTGCCTACGCTAACAAATATGACGTCACGAAATAACGCTTGAAGGTGTTACATTCATAAAAAAGATCTTAATATGACATTTTAGTAGACACAAAACACCTCACAAACATCTAATTCACAGACACTACATAAAGTTTCTTCCTACCTTAACAGGTTTATATGATATGTTATATAGTCACAGTGACAATTCATAGTTTCACAGGTTACTATTATATGCACAGTCAGTTACGAATAATGTTTAATTGAAGTACATGTATATTAAAATCTCACCCCTTTAGTTGCTGGACAAAAATAATTATTAGGTATTAGGTTGAAGTGTGTAATTAAATTATAGTGATAAAATATCAGCAGAATCAACAACCTTTCCTCGCCACACATTCTCGCATAAATATTAAAATACGTACACCGGATAATTGCAACGTGTTACTTTTTAGAACTCGCGTTCGTGTTCAATATGCAACATTCAGAGACCTTCAGTGTGCATGTATGGATGTGCGTAATCCGTTTGATGTTTCTCGTTGCTCAGCGTTTTGTTTCTATTTCTGGTATGTACGTATATGGTTAATGTCTATAGGCGCTCTTTATGTGATTCATCTCCTTATCAACTTTATTTATTGGAGCAAGGCCTGATGCGCGGTCACCTTGTGACATATAAAACATATAATTATTAATGCTTATTATTCGAATATCTGATAGTTATAGTACGTTTATCGTGTCCATGACCTTAATAATTAAGCCCTTATTTGGCGGGTGATTACACAGAAGCCTTACACGTTTAACTAGTCAAGCAAACTAGATCACGCGGAATGCCATGCGTATTCGTTTTAAGACACCATTATAACAAATTAATTTCCTTGCCCCAACCCCTTACAAACGCTCCTAGCGACACTAGGTTACTGGTAGGACATACATTGCCGTAGTAGTTTATTACAAAACTGAACAATGAGGTAGACAACTTGAAATAGTAACACAAATTGAATAGACTCGTCATGATCGTCCAATACCCTCAAATCTCATAAGATATTTTGTCGTTAACACGTGTCCATTGTTCAACACGCTGTCGCTGTTAATGTCTAGGTCCCTATGAGAAAAAGCCATCGGAAATGCGGAAGTACACATGTTCTCCAAATGGCTCCCGATGAACCCGGTGGTTCCCGCTACTTATGAAAATTTGGCAAACGATCGGAGCTGTCCCATATTAAGTAGGACAATTTATGCATCGGGAACGGTCACCGACACTTTGGCGATTTTTGCTGTGCATATAACAATTTATAGTAAATACTTTATTAATTCCCACAAGAAGGTCGTGCATCTTTTGTCTACAGTACAACTTGTGCATTTGCCGTTATGAAGACAAACGTCGAAGGTTAATCAGAGAAGATTCTTGGTGCAATCCCGAAACCGGGAATGTGCCACCGAAAGGTTGCCGAACATTTGCCGAACTTTTAAGTATCCTCGATGTCACGTTAGTAAAACATTGCTGAAGCATCGAGGAAGCCTCTCAGATGCCTCGGAGAAAACCTGTTTAGCAAACACATCCCATAATATTGCCCCGATGGCGACAACTGCAATTGCATCTGAATGGAGATGGGGCAGATGTATCAACAGAAACAACGGCACATTGTACAAATTGCTAGCTCTACATGAAAGTGACCCCAATTAAAATGACGAATAATTTGATATGATGAAATTGATTGATTATCTACGTTTGCTACAGTTCATGCTTCTTTTGGTAACCTATACGTGCCTTCTTTTATTTGTTCATATATGACATACTCTCTATTGTTTTCACGCATCTGTGCTATCCATATTGGTGCATTTTATTGATTACAATGTCAATAAAACTGAACAATCATACCTTTGGAGCGACATTGCGAATAAATAGATCAACTATGTTGTGTCTATTTGAACAAAACCGTTTTCGATATCAATGAATACAACCGGATATTTTAGGGAACAGATTTAAGAAATTGAATGACATTTTGTCTTTAATCGAGATTTATTCTATGTTTCCCTGGTTTAATGCTCTTGTACGAGGTGTGTCAAAAAGTCTATATCATCTTGACTTCTGAAAACCGATTCACCGACATTTGTTTGTTATACGTTCTGTGGAAACTATCACCTAGTAGATATTCTTCTAACAGACGCCCCAGTTGTACGTGTACGAGCTATGATTTTGATTACATCACATTTCGATAAACTAAAAAAATTATTTACAGCATGACATCTGATACAGGAATTGCACTATTGTAGTAACACAGATAAGTATATTCGTGGCGGTGGTTCAGTGCTCATTGCGTTGGATTTGTAAAATACGCCCCAGTTTCGAGTTCGATCACGATGATCGCGACAGGTCACATATTTTCATGGAAATTTGACACAAACATGGAAAAAATGATTTTCATTCACAATAGCACAGTGCAGAAAAACAGGTTAGATGAGTCGCCCGCCGTATATAACTGAATAAGGGTTGGCAAAGGGTGAATAGTAAAAGGTAAAGTACCGAGTTAAGGTCTCTTTGCAGACATGCGTCCGTTCAACCGACTGTAAATTTACTCCAAGTCGACTTTTACACTCGGCCCGGCTGGCAGCCACAGCACTTAGCCTTTTGAGTACTCATTTACACTCATGGGTAACGTATGTGGAGCATGGGAGTTATTCTTGCTCAGCAGAGTTTCAAAACGTCTTGAACCTACTGATGCGTTTGACTACGTCGAGGGTTTCACTTACATTACTAAACAAGTTAATTTAATTTCAATACACAGAAATTATCACTAATAAATTCGGTTAATCGTTTTCAGACGACGTGCATTACGATCGACAATTAAAACAACATTAAAACTGACTTTAAAACAGAACCAATCGGGGTTAAAGGTTAATAATCGTTAACTACTGAAAAAAGGTTTCCTTATATATTAGATTTTGTTCCAAAACACTTAATGTTCAAATAAACAAAAACAGCCTGATTGTATATAGCCGAAAAGACGTTCAAAATATGAGTACGTGTTTATTTACCTTGTACCAAATAAAACCTATCAATTTGTATACAACAGATGACAGTAAGGGAAAAATGATTTCACATACAATTCTTAGAAATAAAACTAACATATTCCATGGTATACTTATACGAGGGTCATTCGTAAAGTTCTAGGACAGCTCCTAAAAACTTAGTTAAAGATTGACTACATTTTAAAAATTCGGCATACTGTAGGTAGAATGGCGTGTTATGAATTTGAATATGGCACATTAATGTTGCTGAGTTAACATATGCGTCAGTTAACGTTGCTAAGGCAACGCCTGTAGCGAACTACGGAGCAGTCCAAACGTTCGTCATCAATCAACCAATCACCGTATCTGTTTTGTAAACAGCACCAATAACCTAGAACTCCTCTACTTTACGGATGACCCTCGTATTATCATTTAGGTCAATTAAACATGCGCTCTTATTTTCTTTATAATCCAATTCCACGTATATATTGCAAACGACTGGCTGTCCTTGCAGATATCAGTTTTTCGTTCAGTTGTGTGTTGGGCATTGTTCCGTGTGTGTTTTATGTTGCGTGTGCTCGGCTGGTTAAGTTGAGTGCTGTCTTCCCTGTCCGATTTGTTATTGTCTTCTTACATTAACATTATTACTTGTAACAAAGTAACGATAACACAAATACCCGTTTCGACATCTGCCGATGTTTACCCTAGAAGACAACAACGAATATGAGCTGTTTTGGCCCGCGTATCTAAGTAATTAGATTTGTTGAAGGTAATCATCAACAACTGCCATGATGCTTGATATTGCTTCTCACATAGTATAAAGGAACATTGTGTATCAATAAACGTTTAAATTCAGATAACATGCTACTTCACAACAACAACAAGACATAGACTCAAACAATAAATTCAGAACGTTTGTTCCATTCAATTGAGTATCAACAATGATTAAGAACAAAATACAATAACTTGTACGACAAAAAGCAACCAATGTAGTGATCGATAGATGCATTTAGCTGAAGAGAAATCATGAAACGAATGAACGTAATTTATATCAATTATAAACCAATCTATTGACTCTCATGAAACGATTGCATATGACAAGCCATTAAACTTCAATAAAGGCTACTCTATTGTCTGCTAACAGATTAGTGTTATTCGCCACAGCGAGGCGTCATCATGAGTATATATTACGGAGATAGTGACGTGATCCTGACATTTATGCATAATGTATAACGAGGTTATTTCGTTGCATATGTATCACTTTTCGGGAGTAGATCGTCCAATATCGGTCTTTTCAAATTTGCTAATAGAAGGTCGAGGATCAGGTAAAACTATCCGTACAATACACTATTTCCACGAGGTTGCATACCATTGCTTTTACTTAATTTTATTTATGTAGATATGTTTATTACCGTTGCCATTTACAATATAATGTGTACATTTGTACAACATATATTTGTAATATAGAATGTTTTTATGTTCAATACATTCTATGAGTATATTAGGTTACAGATTCCGACCACAGTTGGTCTTTCAAACCCAGAATGGAAATAGAGGGGATGTTGGCAATAGAATCCAATGTACTAGCTGTCTGAATAATGTTGTAAGTAGATATGTTTTAACGTTTCAAACCATAGGGTATAATTTAATGCCTTTCTCTTAGTTTTGTTTTTGATATACGGCGCTTACATAACACACACAATCAAAGGAAGTATTATTTTATGTTCCGGTATAATATCTGAAATCAAATGACACCAAAGATTTAACTAGAGTAAATGTTCTTTCATCTTGCTACAGTTGGAAACCAAATCATAAGAAAATGATACACGGCCAGACTCAGGTGTAAATAAGGTTGGACTTTTATCATTATGTGCCTGTGTGTGTGGATGGTATTTGATGGTCATTTGTTGCCATTTGTATCAAGTTTGATATTTGCTGACATGTTGCAAAGTGTATTAGCTCAAGAATAAACCATTTGTCTCAGCCAGAAAACGCTCAGTGATTGGCTAGAGTAATAATAGTAGGCTATATTTAGAGCGTATATTAGGTAAAGTTTAGACTTGGAACAATCTTTTCACGTGGTAGAGTGCTGATGTAAGTTTATCTGTCGTTTTCTGTGTTAAGACAAATCACATTCAGATATTATAAATGTATACTTTAATGAATACAGCATTTAATGTATTGTAACTGACATTTGAATAGGCCCCTGAATCACATTAAATAAAAATGTATAACGTTTCTTATTCATTAGGTCGACTGTTTAACAAGTTATTCCAACTTATGTAATCACTCTCGACATCCAATTTCTGATGTTCTCCGTCGCCACGAGAGTCTTGGAGAGATGAGCTAGCTTCCCTTGTCTGCTGAGAGTCTAGCAAGGAAATTGCTGGTACCGTTTTGATTGCGTCTTTGGTATCATATAACACAAATAATACACTAAACGTACAACACTCGGTGGTATCTTGACGAAGAAGGCCAAACAATGATGCGACAATTCAAAAGCATTCAAATTTCCACTTGGTATCCAAAGTAAAAATCACATTTTAAATAAGCTTCATTCACAAGAAAACATATTTAAAGATGTTCAAACTAATAAAAACGATGCACAGTCGAAATCAACAGACAAGCGACTTTGGTGGCTTTTTTGTTATCCAATGACATGATAATCGTTCGATACCCGTAACATTTAATAGCTTGTAAAAGTCCACCAGTTTTAGAATCCTAACGATCTAGTCGATTCTTAGCGTCTGGCAATAGCTCGTACAGTCAGAGCTCGTAAACTGGATTCGTACGACGCCCGCTAAGGTGATCATATTGTGCCCGCACACACTTATTATAATGATATATGCGAACGTTTGGTGTCTAAAACAGTTGTCGTATGGGAAACTAGACTTGACAAAGTAACGTTTTGAATGTTGTTTTAACTTACAAACCACTATTCGAAAATTCGACCCGCGTTGACTTAAACAACAAGCGACGTAGAGGTAAAAAATCCCCCGAACAGACGGTCCTATGAAATCTGATTTAGGTCGTTTTTACCGGACAATAAAGTCAATGGATCTAGTTTTGCTGTTAAGGTATTGGATAGTGTTTCATGGCTTTGACAATGCAAGGTGTTTATGACGGTTAACAAGCGTGCCAAGTTTGAAAGCAATACATTGACTGACTAACTTGAGTTTCAACAACTTGAAAGTTTTGGTCAACATTTCTGGACGAACGGACGGACTAACGGACATGAAAAACACCATATGCCTCCTGCATCAGTAGATACCAGTGTATAAAAACTTATTGTATGTGTCGGATATAAAAAACTGCCCGAGGGCAACCTTTTCTTTGTCTGTATTTAGAGACTTGAACATACTTTGCTTATATAAAAACCATAATTAAACGAATAAGTATGAGTCCCTGTATAAGATAATAAGATAAGATAGATAAGATAAGATAAATTTATTAAGTCTCACTCTTGTACATGTTTGTTACAAATATACGTATAAAATGATAAAAATGTAAAATGTATTTGTACTGCTGTCAATTGATAGACGGGACTTAATCATGAAGAAATTTAAATCCATCACAAAAGTCCATGCATTGCGTACGAATTACTGAAAAAACACCACAAGTTTTGTCAATGCGAACTTAAAAAACAAACAATCGTATAATTGTTACTAAAACCGATGCCATATTTATATACTTTTAGCAAACCTATGCCATATCTAATTAACTTCACATCACTAATCTCTAGAGGTAATCATTATTGTCATAGCTAGTATACTATGTGCTAGATCAAACGAAATGATATTGAACAATTCAAGAAGATTCAGCCATGCTGGGAATCTATACTGTATATTTAGGAGCTTTTACTACATTAGCTGTTGAGTGTTCGGTTAACAATTTCCATTTGACTTCCTGCTTCTAACATAAAATGAGCCAGTGAAACTGTGTACGTATATCGATGATATAGCAGTAAGAACATTTCATAATTTGTAAATAATGTAGGCCTAAGACGAAACATGCTGACATGTTATTACACTGCTCATGTTAAGTTCCGCACAGTTGCAATTGTAGGATCTCGTACTGCATCCGCACGGACATTGAAGTCTCGTAAGAACATTTTACGGATTATTTAACCTTTGCAGAACTCAGGAGCTCGATTAGAATTGCTCCGAGCTCTTGGAGAATCCAAAGTCGGGAGAATTTCGCAAAAGTCACGTACATACATCGTATGAACTCTGAGGAGCTCGTATGTTGTCCTTGCGGATTTTGAAAGCTACGAGGTTTACCGATGTTCGTACGACGGTCGCAGATGACTCGCATGGACAAATGTTGTTACCATACAGACATAGTACGAATACAAGTGCGAGTGGCGCACGAATCTACGAGCATCGTATGAGCTTCTTGCGAATTCCGAACGACTTTACGGTGATGTCTGTACGGAAAGCATATTATTTGATCCTCTATGAAAATCGTACGGGAACAGTATGATCTGAGACCAGACGCTTCATGCGGTTTGACTGAGACAGTAAATATCCTTAAATCGGTCGGATCGATCGAATTTTTAAAACCATGCAAACATCGTAACTTCTAGGCATTATTCCGTCATGCGTTCTTGCTGAAACTCGACGTGATTATTTCAGCAAATGTTGGCTGCCTGAATTGCTATGAACAAACCCATTAACTATGTACAGTAAACTTCGACTACTAAAACCAGACATATATGTGATCCTAATAGCGAATCGTTCTTAATAGAAGATCATTTTATATATTCAAGATTTTGATTCTTTAATTTGCTGCAATTGCAAAAATTGCCAGCTTTTGAAATACTTACAAAGATCTGAACTTGCGGAACTATATATATGCAATTAACTTATGCCTCTTTATAAAATAAGGATCTACATGTTGAATATGACAACTGCTTTTAAGGACATCAACAGGCATCAACAGGCATCAGGGTACGGTTTTTATCAAAGGAGTTACGGTTGTCGTAAACTTACGTTCAAATTTAAATTCTTTATAACTCTTTAACAGCTGCAAATTGGGGTACATAATAATATATTATATTGTTTGAAGGAGTTCATTAACTGTATCTTCGTTAGTATTGCAACCCCATTATTAAACTTTAGTAAACGTATTACAAATAATTTAAATTTTATCGTACGTTTATGATATCCGTAAGTGCTTTGGAAAAACAATACCCTGATGATTGTACATTAGTGTATTGTAAAATGAGACATTTTGTGCTGATATATTTCCGTAAATTTTCTGAAACATTCCATTTTAATGGGATCGTACATTATCTTAAATAAAACGTGATACGTTACATATTTTAGGGATATATTAATTCGCGGTAATGAACATCCACACAATCATATTAACTGATTAATTTGCCTGATATCAATATATAGATTTTCCAAATACGTTATATATGAAATATTGGACAAATAAAATAAAATCTGCCCAACTTCTAAAACGGGAGGGCAATAATGAAAACATACCAACGCTAATACATCCAATTGCTTAAACAGCAGCAATGAAATAGGCGAAATAGTGACTTAATACAATTGTATAATTGATAATAATTAATACTAATAGTCTATGTATTACCTTACACAAATCGGCCCAGCCTTACATTACACACTCGTATCCACTTCTAAAATGTTCAGCAGTAGTTGGTATTATAGTGCCAATAAATATTCACAAATATTCTTAAGATAAATATTCACAAATATTCTTAAAATAAATATTCACAAATATTCTTGAAAATAGTGTATAGCAATTTTCTCTAAAGTATCCTTATTTCATTTAATATTCATGTATAACTATATTTCTTGTTGAACGGCTAACAGCAGTTCCATGTCGATGAATTATCACAAATATAATAATTTTCAAATTTAGATAAATTTCGACACAAATTAACTAAATACTGTATAATGTTATTTCGTAAACGACACCAAACTATTTTTGCAATACTATCCTCATTGTAACGTATATTCTGAAAAGTGTTCAATATTTCATTTATAATTATTATTTTGAATATTTCCCGATCTAACTGTTTATTACGGTTTATGATGCTTACTAAAATTACGCTGAAAATGAAAAGACTAGTAGAATCACAGTGGAGTCATCTTTATATAAATGGGATCAATAAGTATCCCACGCACTATATATTTATTATGTCTATCAATACTTTAACAACTCAGCCTTGCTGCCTACACATAGTGTCAGTGTTTCTGTATATATTGGCTAATAGATGTCCATTTTTGATACTGTATATACCAGTGTTCACATACCACCGGGATACCATCCTCCCTAGACACACACCAATAACTGGTTTGGAGACTTAAATCAACATTAGCTAATCACTAAGTTATTAATCAAGAACTAGTTGTAACAGCACATTAGGGACATGTTTAACGCCTATCTCATCCCATTCACACATAAAATGCCAAATGACTTTCATGGAAGTAAATTAAGTACTGTTAATTAAGATTGTCATACTTGATGATTCGACACAAAAATTCACGAACGCTTTTCAGTGTTTCCCACCCAACTAGAGACGAGCTGGTTGGAAACCCAGTAGAAGTCTAGCGTGTATCGGTGTTATACATCGGGCACGTTAAGGGACCCAGTAGGATTTTTGGAAATAGCTAGTACAACGCAACACAGAAAAAAAATTTTATATTCCAAACAGACGACCACACCTGATCATTTGTAAAATGTCTTTCACGTCTTTCTATCGAATCAACAGTTACTTTGTATCACGTAGGCAATACAATCTGGGTATGCAATGTTTTGGGTTCGACTGAGACAGTCGTAATAAGTGCGTTGCCATTCGGTTTTATCCCTGCCTAATTGGCCAATGACCTCCGTCTTCTAGGGAATAGACAGAAAGTGTGATACAAGGAAAGCAGGCGCGCCGCGCACTAGCCATTTCCAGATAGACTACTGGGTTCCTTAACGTGACCTATGTGTAGCACCGATACAGGCGAGACTTTCTCTGAGTTTTCAACCAGCTGGTCTCTAGTTAAGTGGGAAACACTGAAAAGCGTTTCTGGAATTGTCATTGTCCTGGGCTAGATTCGAATTGGGGACCTGCGGATTGGTAGTCGAGAGCGCTAACCACTCGGCCGCCGCTGCATCCTGGGTATGCAATAATCATATTACTTCATAGAACCGTTGTCCATTTCCTTCTTGACCTTTCTTCTACTAATGCGGTGGCAAAGTCATATCCTGTTCCGTGACGAAGCTCTTGTCTAGATGTACAAAATATAACACTAAGGAATACCACCGCCTTTACTAACGTCTGCTTATGATCGAGAGGTTGTATGTTTGTTGCGTGACCGCGTCAGACCTAATTTTTTTTCCATTGCTCTGTACTAAGCATTAACACGCCGTATAACTGACTGCTCTTCTCCCATATCCTCAAGACAATGTTAAGTTTCTGGAATGAGGTGACGTGAGTGATTAAAACGTTTACAGATATAGACATATATAATATTATTATTTATTATATGCTTTCATATGGAGAGTGACAATGACAGTGAAATTAATGTTGTTATTTTCTCTGTTTAATGAGCTGGTTCTATGTCCATACAGAAAAAATAACGCCGGGCTTCAAATCATGCGTCACGTCAATGTGACGCCAAAATTGTCACATGGTCACGTTCTCATTCCAAAGTATTTTCCAACAAGGTCAATAACTGTGCCATTTTACGAGAATTTGAAGTATAACAATACACAGAATGTGTTGACTTTCGGTGAAAGGTCAAATTTTATGTAATTTCTGGTGATCGCAGAAAAATGAATTCCACTCGTGAAATTATTGATTTCTATGATAACTTGGTGAAATAGAATTTGATCTTACACCAAAATTCAACAAATATATTTAAACTAATGAAAACTTGGACAGGTTAGGCAGCCGACATAAACAGGCAAGCACGAAAGGCAGACACAGGCACACACAAAGAAGAAACAAAAAACAAAGGCCACAAGTTTACGTCACAATGCCCAACACAAAACAGGAACAGTAATCAACCGATATGCAGTACATGGTGAAACTTCATTGATAAATATGGAACTATTCTTCACTTCTGAGATATAGTTTTAAATGCTCTACCAGCAATATCATGCCGGAATATAATATACAGCATATAAAGTATGAATTACTATTTAAGAAATAGTTCACATCACTGAGGGCCCTAAGGCTGACTAGCCAGTCCATATAATGCCATTGGGCCTGAAGTGATGTGGACTATTTCTTATATTATACCGAACATTCAATTTCGATATCGTGGGCCTACTTTTGTAACTAGATCTAGATTCTAATAAGAAAACATTACATGCATTTGGGTATAAGTTGTTTATGTGCTTAAGAACTACATATCACTATGATAGGTAGGCCTAACATCTATTTTTGGTCTTTCTGCATATCCACCGAAATAACCCAGAAATGTGAAAAACCGCGTTACTATAATAAATCTATAGACAACTAAAGTTGTTTCAAGTATAAATCACCATCTCTGGAATTTCGACTTTTTGTTCATTTTTATGCAAACTAATGCGTTTTTAGAGTTCTTACTGAACATTGTATCATAAACGCACATGGATTGATCCATGCAATTACTGTTGACAGGACATAAATAAATTTTACACAAAAAACGCTACGAAAAGAAAAGTTCGCACAACGTCACGCTCTATGGTAGCGTCACAGTATCCATGACGTCATGCAATAAACAGGACGTTAATTTCAGCAGCCGGTCCATATTTTTTTGCCGGTCCATTTTTTTTATAATATTGACCGGCTGCTGTATTTGGAACACGTAAATCAGTCAGTATATCGCTGGATATATTGACTGATTGGAATAACAAAGAAACAGTTGAATGAAATTAGGGTGAGGTATAATATAAGTTAATAGTGACCTCACGGAGGTCAAATGGACGAATGCACAATACTGACTTTTCCTATAAAAGTACATAGATATGTATAACCTAGATAATATAAACATAACAATACTCTTACAATTAGTTTTTAAAAAACAAAAGCGTCAAAAATGCTTTGGAACCATTGTGAACGTTGTAAGACATTCTACTTTATCATATTTCATATTGTCTGTATTTTCATTTGTTTCGTATGGAGCCATATAACTGCCACCACTTAACTTCAAGATTTCATGAAAACTTTCGTAAAAATTATGGGATATTTCATGAAAAATATAAATATCATGAAGACAGGTAAATTAACTTAACACGAATTTCTGCTTGTTAGTGCTCTGAACTGACACCACATAAAGATGATGCTTGCACGAAACTAAAGTTTTTCATGAAAGCATAAAAATGTTTCTCAAAACGTAAAGATGTTTTTGGTGAAAAAAATCGACTTTCGTGAAAAGTTTCGCGAAGCGTAAAAATGGCTTCGTGAAAAATAATACACTTTCGTGAAAAGTTATTTGTTTTCATAAATAAGTTAATTAACAGGAATGTTGTGGCAGATCAAAGCAGTAATTGGCAATTTTTCACGTTAAGATATTTATCTTGCATTCATAATATTTTTCTGTTTTCATGAAATCCCTCGTTAATTTCACGAAATATTTCATGAAAATTAATATTTATGTGGTGGCAGTAATATGGCTCCATAGTTTCGAATTCAAATCAAATTAAAAATATCAACATATTATTAAACTATATACACTCTAATAGTATGATATCATGAGAGTATTGATAAGCTGCAAATATCATATTTCAACTGGTTTGCATAAACAGACTATTGAACGCTTCGGCATTTCTGGATTGCTTTCCAATAGTACTTAGCGTATTTTTTGCAAAGAGATACCGAAACGATAAAACTGGCAAACGGATTATATTTCATGGTTTATCAAAAAAAACCAGAAGTCATGGACAATATAATGTGAGTGGTAATTGACCTTTACAAAATGAAAAAAATAGGAGAAAAGTTCTAAATATAAAGGGCATGTATCACGTTTACAAGATCATTCATTATAATCAAGTTCATGCGAATATTACACATGAGGGATATGATCCATGATAGCGTAGACTTTTGCTATATTTTACATATGTATTAAATCATCATTAAATTTTACAAAATTGCCATCATATTCTTACACAATTTCAAGACACAATAATGTTTCAGTGAAAAGGTTCATGTTATTTCCTTAATGTGTAATTTCTCAGCATATCCTGATCAATAATTGTTCCTATAATAGACCATTTGCACATTTGAAAAACAATGTTGCCGTAAGTTATATCAAAGGTCTACGTTAATTTTGATCTCCCCTCGTATACGCATTTTACGGCAGAATATTGGCCATAACGTGGAAATAATTTCAAATTAAAAGGTTTTTATTTACGTTAAAAGTTACTGTGTGATCTGCATTTTATATTTATGTAAATTTCTGTATTCGGCAGAATACGAGACATCGTGTGGTAATGCAGTTCAAATAAGAAGGTTATTATTTACGTTATTAGTTATCTTGTGATCTACATTTTAGATTTGTTGTAGATGTCTGTATTCGACAGAATACGAGACATTGCGTGGTAATGCAGTTCAAATAAGAAGGCTATTATTTACGTTATAAGTTATCGTCTGATCGACATTTTACATTTGTTGTAGATTTTTACATTAAAATGTCATCGGTTTGTCATGTATAAAGGCGATCATTGACGTTTACACAACCCCTTCAATATGTATTTAATCATCTAATAACTTTACTATGATCAATATCTAACTTGCCGAAATATCATAACATCATATAAAAACAACACGAATACGGTTCCAATGGTATGGTAATTGTATAGTACATAGGTATTGACTTGATCCTAAAATATATTCCTGATCAATGTAATAATTATGCTACAACGTTCTTGCGTGGAACATATCATTGTGCAACATACGACCTTCCGATTTGTGTTTGTATTGCACCTCGAACGTCTACATGAGTCTTCCCGCTTATGAAAACATACAATCTCGGTTAACTACCGTTATACATGTAGATAAATTTCAGCTGTTAACGTATGGTAATAGAAGGTCGAGGATCATGTGAACATCTTCGTACTATAATTACGTAAAGCTTAATCGAAAGCCGAAAATGCCTTACAAGAAATCTCATAAAGACATGACTGTACAATACATAAAAGAGCATGTACCTGACTATACGCACATAGTACATATACATTCTGTTTTTGGCATTGCTTATGCAATCTAACGAGTTTTCGCCTGCTTTGGATTTGAACGTGTCGTATAAGTTCGTCCGATTATCCGGCATGTTTTTATATCGTGTCCGATTAACCGGCATGTTATTTCATTCTATTTTCGATTATCGGTCTCTGCCATATTGCCCCGGCTTATGCCATCTTTGGGGATCAGCGCAGTACCGGATTCCAAATTATTCAGGTTGTGAGAAAGTTTTTCTCTGTCTTTGTAATGACATGATCATTGTGGTTGTAAGTCAGCCTTGGACAAATTATGCCAAACCTTGTAACACTAAATAATTTGTAATTATTATATATATTAAATAGTAGTCTTAAGTCAATTGTCTTTGTTTTACCTCTCTTGACAATACATATACACTATATATTTGGCATTGCTTATGCAATCTAACGAGTTTTCGCCTGCTTTAGATTTGAACGTGTCGTGTAAGTTCTATAATGACTTACCTAACAATGCCGAGTAATAAATATCCAACACCTTTGAAATGTATACAGGTTTTCCGGGAAATGACACTACACATTAGCCAGGTGTATCACGTTGTCCAGAATGCGTCACTAGACAAAGATGCGACTTTCTCAGTTCACATATCAGCACCATGCAAGTAGCAACACACGTTTAAGTTGGTCATTTTGACGAGAAAAAGAGGTCGCGACCGAGTCACCTTTCAGTTGTAAAGTACGAGGTTATTTCTCAAAGCTACTTAAAAAGTTCGTAGTGGATATTAAGTAGCAATGTTACATATCGGTGCTGAATCAGAACACGCTTAGGTGTAACTAGACATCGTAGAGGAACATAGTACATTGTTGATCTATATACTAAGTTCGAATATCAAAATCAATTATAAAAATAAACCATTAGAATGATATTTTAGGTATGTGATAACAATGCTCACCATTGTGAACCTAATAAGTTTCTGACGAGAATTATATTTGATTACTTATTAATGTGATCATCCCGTGGTGTTGTAATAGTCCGGAGTTAGCCAAGAAATTAAGCAATACAATTTATTATTTGCTTTTATGGACATTTTTCAGTGAAAATAACAGTGAAAATAACAGTGAAATCACAATAGTAACAAAATAAGGGAATTAATACCCCTGTCACTCGAATTTCAAATTAGCCAGAATGAGCCCGAATGAGTCGGAATGAGGATAGAATAAATATTCGAAACGCAATCCGAATGATGCTAGTAATTCGAATTGAACACAATTATTAAAGCTTTGTCACAAAGTCGTTCCAATATTTCGAATACATTCCGAACATACACGAACGTTACATACCTCGAATTACTATTTCTATGGCATTCCAAATCTCGGGAGTATGAAGGTGTATTAGTCATTCTTATTTCTATTATTGGCCCATACGTTTGTCACACCCAGGAAGGTGTTAACTATGCTAACAAGAGTGTTTTGAACACACGATATTATACCAGGAAGAAAGGTTGAGTGTTTACATTTTAGTCTCTTTTGGCTTTGGAAACATTCGAAAGCTGTAAGTCAATATTGTCTAGTTGACAGAATCTACGGACCATGTGAATTTCAAGGAACACCTTAAGTTATGCATGTGCTAAGATATCTGTTTTAAACTAAACATACATAAAATATGGTTTAAAATAACCTTCAGTAGAATACTACTATGTTGACCGCTCCAGACCGAACTGGATCACCATGCAGACCAAGAAAGACCAAAGTCCAACCACATGATCGAGTTTAACAAGGAAACTCAGATCGGAAATGAAAACGAGACATGCAAAAATAATGTTGAAGCGGTTTGGTTCCAACATTCAGATTGCGTTCAAATTTTGCCAGGAAGAAAAGTGATCTATTCTGACACAGACTTTGATGAAACAATAATATGTTACCGAACTTGTTGTCCAAGTAATTAGCCCTGTGATGTGTGAATTAATTGATTAAAAATTTATAATTTCCTTGAAATTAGTAAACTGTAGGTGGTGCTCAAATATGACATTTTAAATGATGTCTTTGATCCTAATATTCAATTCTAACACGATCTGTGAATTAATCCATAAACGCATAGAGCAGACCAGGCCATGTATTATTACCACAATAAAACAGGGTATCAAATTGGCTGTTACTATTTACGCCCCGTATCACGTGACATATTTATGAATGGATGAACGTAAACTTTATAGTAAAATCTTCAACGGATCGCGAGTTGCACGAGTATCCAGTGTTACAGCTATGACGCATCTATTTTTAGAAACTCCAATATACTCTCGAAATTCAGATTCATTAAACTTCTGATAATCAATTCATTTATATTTTTCATTTCATGAAATAGATACACTATATTCGTGTTATTAAAATTGTTTCAATGTTTAAAATGTGTTATTTCCTTCAGAAAATTACGAAGGTCGTTTTTATTAACGAGGGAGGTAATTGTACCAGCTAATTAGCCACTCAATTTCGTGCGTGGAATTATGTTCAATGTCAAATGGGTGAAAATGGAATGCGCGCAGTTAAATAGTGCGGAATATTATCGTAATTAGAATCGAAATAAAAACTCTGTTCTTGTATTTTGTCGGTGAATAAAACACGGGCACTCGTTCGGATGCGGAAAATTAAATCACTCGTGCTACGCACTCGTGATTTAATTTTTCCGCATCCGAACTCCTGCCCATGTTTTATTCACCGACAAAATACGCGAACAGATTTTTATTTCTTAAATATGTTCCAATATAGTTTGTGTACAATTTTTATACATGACAAAGATACCCAAACATGGTATATTTAATTCTGGTCTAATGTATAGCCGCTTGAACTTCTCCCATCCACTTCATATGCAATGCAGCAAAACAGCACCCTGGTAAAATCCTTATAACTTTTGTCCAATGTTAAACTTGTTTTTAAATGTTTTGTAAAGTAAGTGATATATATAATTATAGTTCTTTAAATTTATGCAATAACAAAATATGTCACCAACTAATCTTTTTCGCAAATTTAATTTTCATTTGGTTAAAATTGTCTTAATTACTGAGAAAGTCAATGCGAACATTTCAAATAAAATATATTGATATGTAAATATTATGAAAAGCTGAACCAATCATTACTATACAAACCTAACCCCCAAGAAAGCCATTTGACATAAATAATTTTATTTTTAAACCCACCAACGTTTTTATAATGCAATACACATTTATAAGATTTAGGTTAATTTTACGCATTTTTGTATTTATAAACACGTAAAGTACTACGACAAATGACGCATGTGCTCTAAAACCCATCATCCTTAAAATAGAAATTATATATATAGTATTATAGAGGATATTTGTCGATGTTGGTGTAAGATCGAATTTTATTTCTCAAATGATCACAGAAGATAAATATTTTGGCGTAGCCACGATTGAAAAATTAATTTTCTGCGATCACGAGTGTTTCTGTTTATTATATGGCTCAAGTTCTCTTTAAAATGTGCCGTAAATGGATTTAATGAAAAAATGACGTCGAAATTGGAACGTTACGACGTGAGAATTATGACGTTATGATGACGTAACGCATATTTTAAAGCCCGACGTCATTGACGTTACATTTCTTTTTCTGCAAAACAAGGTAATCCAAAAGACGGATATAATCCCACGCCGTATTTATGAATAGTGAAATTGTCCAATAAATTACACATTTGCTATGAGTTCATGCAATTTGGTCCAGGCGTTAAAAAAATTAGGAGAGGATGGGAAATGTAAGGTTCAAACCTTTGACCTTAAACTGTGACCTTTACCCCGCATGGTTGAAATGTTTGTTCTGCCTGTCGGCTTTATTAGTAATACATTTGGTATGAGTTTCATGCAATTCGACCCAGGCATTAAAACTTAAAAGTTTATGGAGTGGACAAGGAATGCAAGCTTCGAACTTTTGACCTTAAAGTGTGACCTTGACCTTGAGCCGGCATGGATGGAATGTGGGTTCTGCACGTCGTCTTTATTACTTACACATTTGGTATGCGTTTCATGCAATTCGGCCAAGGCATTAAAGTTATGGAACGGACACAAATGTAAGATTCAAACCTTTGACCTTGAATTGAGACCTTGATCTTGAACCAGTACGGTTGGAATGTGGGTTCTGCACGTCGTCTTTGTTAGTTACACATGCAATATGAGTTTCATGCAATTCAGCCCAGGTATTTAAACGTTATGGAGCGGACACGAAATGTAAGATTCAAACCTTTGACCTTGAATTGTGACCTTGACCGGCATTGTTCGAATATGGGTTCTGCACGACGTCTTTATTAGTTACACATTTGGAATGAGTTTCATGCAATTCGGCCAAGGCATTAAAAAGTTAGACAGCGGACACGATTTTGTTACGGACGGACGGACGGACGGACGGACGGACGGACGGACGGACGGACGGACGGACGCACGCACGCACGCACGCACGCACGCACGCACGCACGCACGCACGCACGCACGCACGCACGCACGCACGCACGCACGCACGCACGCACGCACGCACGCACGCACGCACGCACGCACGCACGCACGCACGCACGCACGCACGCACGCACGCACGCACGCACGCACGCACGCACGCACGCACGCACGCATGGGGTCCATTCTTATAATCCCCTCCCACTTCGTGGCGGGGGATTAATAGCAAAGTGGTAATTTCACTGTTATTTTCACTGAACAATCACCATAATCCATTGATAGCAAATATAATATATGATAGTAAAAAATTGGAGAGGAGAAGCAGCACCAAGCGAACAGGTTAGCACAGAAAACAACAAAAACAACATAGACGACACCCACACAATGCCCAACAAACAACTGAACGACAAAATTAACTGAACCGCGAAACTTGGCCTTCTTTCAGACTCGCCTACACTATTATTGTTTACCATTACACCTGAACCGCGCATTGTATTAATTTGGCATATTTAACACTGGCATTGCATCAGAATCAGAGGCAGGCTAAAGTTGTGAAAGTAATTTGCAGTATGATGGCGACTCTATAGACGTCCAGTGTGATGAAGTTATCAATCTCACAACCTTGTAACCCGACCAATATATCGGGATCAACTGGACAACAATAGTCGAGTGTGTATAGAAATTGTTTTATTTCGAACTTGTGAAGACCACTCATTGCGTCTGTGTGATTTCGACTATTACAGCTATTTTTTGGGTTGCTTGCTGTGATGTGTGGGAATACTATAGTGTCAAAAGTTACAACCATCTACTGCATATTACAATATACAGTGACCTGTTTACATAATAATAATTACAACAGTTATTATAAAATTGACACTTATGCAACATTTGTGAGACGGACAGAATTGAGTTCGGCTTGAATGAATGTGTTATGTTTATTTGCCTTTATTTATCTTCGCCCCTGGAAATCCATATGGGCGATGTCCCCAGAAGAGGTTAGTCACTTTAGTTCTTAGGGGATAGTGCAGGATACTGAAGATGCCTCAGTTCCAGAAGCTTCTCTGGTTCTTTTACGTATAAATGTTGCGGGAAATAACAATTCTAGGATGTTAGGCTGCCAACTTCACGGACATCATCATACTATGATGCTCAAAAGATGCTACCGTATTTAAATCACAAGCTGTGTTGATTGTGAGAGTACAATATTGAATACTGTATATGACCTGGACACGGAATGAAAGAACAGCCAAGGGTAGAGCTACTCTGGAGGACCACTGTTGGCGGCCCATACCCCAGTACGGGTGGTGGGGCCTAAGTAAAGTAAGTATATGTACAGACAGTTCGAAGACATACAGAAATGGCGACAGCCATCCCCGCAATAGACAGGTCTACACGTAACGTATTATCCGTATCCCAATAAGGATAGTACGTGAATTAAGTCTATTTACAATAAATGCGCACCGCAAAGCTTCGTAAAGTAGTATATTTCCATAAAGGGAGATAACTTCAAATGATCACCAAACCGACGTGAAGTTTGACCACACTTATTGTACGAACCTATCCTAGTGATGCCAAATATTGCCGAAGTTTTAGCAATGGTGTGAAAATGGTGTGTCCATGACAGCAACCATTATGTCTAAGCGGTTAAATTGCATATCTTTTTCATTGTTGTAGTCCGTTCCCCCAGCATAAACCCAGAAATGCGTTTAAATGTCGACTGTTTGAAACACAATGTAACAAGGTTCCGGGTACACATTCCTAACTTTCAGCTACATTTGAACATAGCTTGGTACACAGTGTTTGAATTTAAATATTCTGTACTACGAACTGTTTACAAATTGTTTCCCCAAAACAAAAACATTTGATAAACTACGATCTATGACTATTAAGAAAATTTCTTACTACATTGTTTTAGAAGTTCATAATTAATGGCGGTTTTGAACTGACTGATAATAAAACAGATGTTTAGAATGGTTTACTGCTGAGTGTTAATAATGTAGGATGAAAAGTGTTTTCAAACCGTTACTGCATTTTCGAAATTGTTTCACGCTCTGGTTATAAGATCAATACATTCTGCCTGAATATTACAAACAATTTGTCGAACATGCATATCCGTTAATTAAATGTTTATTACCATAATTGTTTTCTTTACCTACCACAGAGTTACAATAAGTATACATAAAGAAGATCGTTTCAGACGTGTGTAGAAGGGCGAAAAGAAACGCACGAGAGCCGGAAACTGTAACGTGAAATACTTTGTGCGACTTTAAAGCAGCTTCACTATGCGACCGCCACACTGTTCGACAGAAACTGTTTAATGTGCAACACCATGCACAATCCTATGGTGGCTGGTATATGCCATGTCGTATTTTTGCTTTTTCGGCACAACAAAGCGAAACTGTGACAATGCAACTTTGTTGTGTTTTCGCATTGTTATGGCGACAAAGCAAAAATGCGACAATGTAACAATGCAAAAAGTCGACTTTGTCGTGTTTTTGCATTGTTAAATTTTCGCCACAAAAACGCAAAGATACGACAGACGTAAGGCGAAAACACGACACATTTTTGGTGTGGTATTGTCGCCCTTCATCTGTCGTATTTTGCTTTTTTTCGCCACACCAAAGCGAAAATGCAACAATGTAAAGATACGACTAAGTTGTCCTTCCGCTTATTTGCATGTTTGCTTTGTTGTGGCGAAACAGCGAAAGTACGACAAGGCATAATCAGCCGCCATTCAACTAATGTTCCTTGATAGCTTTATATTGATTTTTGCACGGAGTTTCGAATTATAAATATGCATGTAGATTGTATTTAGAATATTTCGTTGAAGCTAAATAATAATACTATTTTTGTCATCACTAATTGGGCATATAAGCCCCAGGCATATACACCCCACCGAAGAATACTCCCTTTATTTATCATTATTGATTTGTCTCATGCTTCACTTTGGTTTATTACTTACTACCGAAATGCCTGGTCCATTATCTTACACTATTTTGGTCTCCACGTCTTTGTCCCTAATAAACGAATTAATGGTATCTGCAAATGGTTATATCGTTTTTTCACGTACTGTGAATGTGTAGGACGTTATGATCATTAGCAACTCACAGACATTCTATTTATGTGTGACCCCCATTGATAATTAATTATCCATTTATCTTAGTTATCAAGTTGATAGGGTTGTCCCATAAATATAGCGGTAAGTTTCGTATAGCACAGACTCAGTGCCTTAAATTTGTTAAGCAACTTTGTTTAACACATTTGACGCACCATAAATTATTTATTTACTTATTTAAATTGGTAAGAACAGGTTTTACGAATATATGAGGTATACAGAATATGCATGCAAAGCAGGACACGTCCAGCATAGAAAACGTATGGACGAGTAAAATGACCCATGAAATACACATACTATAAGCATACGAAATGAATATGCCATAGACTGACCGTCATAACTTACATCGAATGAATATCAAAGTAAAATCTGTTTAATGTTAGTCAAAAAAATTGAAAAAATGCGGTTTTTAAAATAATGGCCGATTAAATAAGACGTTTTGCTTAATTCATGTGTCAAGTGGTATCACCACGAAAGGTTGCCATTGTCAATGGTATACTCATAAGGTAGTTTGGTGGTAACACAAGTATATATAGTCCGTCGGAGAAAACACTAGCCTTTGTTTACGAATAAAAAATAAAATTAAATGCATTTTCGAAGTTCGCATTTGTTCAATCCTGTGCATATTCACGTTTAAGCATATACTTAACTGATAACAACCGATAAGTAGACCGTGCAGTGTTTTTATTAAGTGTGTTTAATTATTCATTGATAAGTCTAGAGTTATATCCGGAATTATCTCCAACAATGACAGGATCATGAGAGTCAACAGTAACACGCGGCTAAGGCCGTGTAACATAAAAAGTACTCTTATACAAATCACTTCCAATAAAATCGTCATTTACTCCTGTCATTGGTGTTAGTTATGAATTTAGTTAAGCGATATCAATTTCACAAGATTTATGTTACAAGTTTATAATAAACATGATCTAACCACGTGCTAAACAGCTTGATAAATCGTAAGAACGTAATAAAATACAACTTTGAAAAGGAACCTGGCAAAACAAAAGGTTTACGGAATTCCTGGAATTACTAGAGAATGTTAAGACAAAGAACACTTATTATAACGATCTCTATCGATATAATAGCAAGCGTTTTCTACCAACGAGTTCGGATCTTTCATCAGAAACTTCTAGTAAGCCTTTTGGCGGCTTTTCCAATTATGATTTCCCATAAAATGCTTCTGGTTTAGTACATAGAAATCAGCATGTAAACAAGCATGCTATAAAACTGTAAATATAATGCGGGGGCTGTAATGCAGTTAGTGGGGCTTTATTATAAACCTATTTTGAAAATTAAGTCAGACTACGAAATAAAATGTCAATGTCATATTTAAGACGAGGAATAATGCATGGTTATTTATTTGTGAGCTTTGGTGTTCGTGGTGAAATGAACAGTCCCATGGACAAGTTGTTTACCCGGCAGAACTTATCGACCGGCTGGTAGAAATGACTAAACACTATTATACATGTCGTAGAACCAAGCATAATACTAGGCCTAATGAAATTTATATATGTCAATTTTAAATGTTTCGTGTATGCACTAGTTTGGATTCATTTCTTCTTTGCAGTTTCACAATCTTTTTGCAGTCGTATGCATGTTGGTTGACACGATACGTTCTTCTGTTAACAAGTAACTGAGAATTGATTTCAAACAATACAGAAGTCCCCTACCAGTTTGAAGCCACACTCTTTAAATTATTTTCAATGTTTCTGTTGCCATAGCATTCACATTTTAGACGTGCATAACCTCGCTATTGCCCCCTATCCAATCCACAAACCAAGTTTCATAAACCTAGCATTGAAACTGTTTGAGTTATGTCAGGATCTAGGTTTTTTTACGGATAGACGGACTGACAGACGGACGGACGGTGGGCAAACCTATAGTCCCCTCCGGTAAAAACCGGTAGGGGACTAATAAATTATAACCCATAAATATAAATAAAGAATACTAATCCGGATATATGTCTAGATCTCAACCCACTATAAGGACCTGATGACAACCAGTAGTAGCTCACGTCAAGGTACAGGGTGATCATTAATATATGGTAACATAAATAACTTTGATAACTCTGTCAGATTTTATGATAGAGAAGTGGTTTGAACCTTGTTATAAAGTTAATAAGCCCCAAGTTGTTTTCGATATGAATAATAAACGCATGTGATATAAAGGTGACATCAAAAACGTCCTTGATAACGTACATTTTCAGTGATTTCAAGAATTTGGCCACTGTATCATTTCGCCGAAGACCATACATTTACTTGGCCTCTACACTCACCAGACTTGAACCATTCGGGTTTCTTTTAATGTGGATGCCTAGAGGTAGGAATGAATACTCTAAAACCAGAAACAATAATAGTTTGAAAACTTCAATAGCGTGAAATTTGTAGCATCGGTGGTGTAACATGCAAGGTTTCAATTGGTTATTTTCGACGTATTTTGGGGCTGGTTTTGATATTTTATAATAAAGGGGAACGTTTCGAACTTATGCTGTGAAAAAAGTATTTGACATTTGAAAATGGTTTATGTGTAGAATAAAACTTACATATGTATGATTATCAAAGGTACATAACAATATATATTATCGTAACAACTGACAAACTTATTTAAGTTATTTGTGTTACCATATATTAATGATCACCCTGTACCTTTGACATTAAACAGTGGCAATGTTCATATACATGTATATAATTGAAAATGAAAGTTGAAATGTTCAAACCTTTCTGTTTTATTCAATTTTAGTTTTTAATGCTCTAGATGAACGACCAAACACTTACATACAGTACTTAAAACTTTAAACTGTTGATTACGTCGGGCATTATGTTTTAAAATGAGGTTCTCATTGGCTGGGGTAAAAATAGTTACAGTGGAAAATCCCATGAAATGTGTAGTACGTGGTCATCAGAACTTACTTTAAGGAAGTTCGTGTGCTTGTTTCACGTTTACCCCGTTGTCCTCAAAATGTACTTTCATCATCATTTCCGTGAGGGCGGATAAAGGCGTCATAGTCGTGTTAGATTTAATGGAATTAAAGTTTCCGCTGTAAATGTCATACTGTTTATGAACTGATAATTATCATGAAAAGTCTATAAAAATATATAGTGTGTGGTAACTAACACAGTAAGTTATGTTAGTTATTCATCCTAGAAAACCATTAAATAATATCTAAAAAACCATTACGTAGTTTTTCAGGTGGAAATAAAATGGATTTACGATACTATTTTATAGGTAGGTTTTGTTAATGTTAAACGTTTGGCGTATTTGACATCAACAGACATGTCAAGTGTACTGAGCCTCAATAATTACCTAATACCACACTGTATCTCTCCATAATTTATGAGTATAATAATTTAAATGTATGTACATTCACATTTTCCAATGTGTCTTTGTGGGGGGAATTCAGAACGAGCACAAAATGTATTTAACTTCGGCGTTCCCTTTTTCCGTTCCATGAAATAACGTTTTAAGGAAAGTTTGCTATTCTTTATGTTTTTGTTCATTTGAACAATGCTTGAAATACGTAGTCTTTATTGAAAATATTTAATGACATAATACTTTTTACTATTATACTACAGTATTCTTTTCCACGAAGCTTAATACCACGACCATTGATAGTTGGGCAAAAAACCTCAAGATTTGGCGACTATATTGAGTACGGCTTGAAAACCTTTTATATAGGAGATTTTTAAGCCGATTATGAAATTGTAACATTTTGTGGCGGATTTTTAGATATCCAGTACTCATAGTTGACGAGACTGGCTCAGCTGCTATTCTAGAAGATACATAAGATATTTGAGGGGGAGATTTTCTTCATTGAAAATGCCACGGATGGAATAAGTCACGTCGTTGCCTTTATAGGTACGTGTAATGCTGACTGAAATCATGACCGGCAGACATAATCATGTCCATAACAAGCACTTAAAACCATTATTACGTGCTATTAATAACGTTGCCTTTGTAAACACATCCTTTACTTTTATCATACTATTTTGGTATTGTAATTAGTCTATTTGTCATTGACCATTTCACATTTATCATATATTTCGTACGAGTAAGTATGTGTCTCTTGGTCAAAACAACAAGTTTCTCTTTACTTATCAGCCATATTGGCTGGGCTTTCCGCCAGTATCACTTGATTACGTCGACACTTTCTGTTCACCAAGCCGTTATTCTATCTTGACTCCATCTCCATTTTAATGCCCACACCGACTGAAGCCGCATAAACATTGTTTCCAGTCCATGTCTGTTTCAAGTGGGCGGGCATAAGATAGAACCTTTATGCCCATACAGACGGTTTGCAATTGCCATCGTGTTCTTACACTGCAAATGACGACACATTAACTCGACCAGTACCAGGAAGGAACTTACACAGTCATAAGTATGTTGCAAACTGCGAATGATAGTATGTTACAACTGTCAGAAGTATCACAGGGTATCAACCATAAATATTTCAATTTTTTTTATTTTAAACCAAGATAACAAATCGGACGGGAAAGCAGCAGCGCAAGAAAGGTACCGAAACAATGTAAGCTCTCCATGAAATGACCCTTTAGAATAATAACAACTATGACGAATACTGCGATAATTTGATGACTTTTGCTTGATCATGTAAATATTGCTGTTGACGGTTTTGGAACATTAAATCATCTTCTAGTGGGTTATGCAGGCACAAAACCGAACACACAAGCACAGGACATCATCGACGCTCAAGCCGAGAATGAGTACTATTCGTGCCACTTAATATCAAACTATCACATTGTTTCTTGTATCCAGGCTGTTGGGTGGGTTACGGGCAAAAGCTGTAACCTTCTGTAGAAATTTCTTTAGTTACACGGAAGTGTCGCTAAGAGCGGTCAAAAAATAAAATACTTACGTTCTTTTTTAAGTTTGTGTTGACATATATTTTAATTCTGTTTTAGTCAATAATTACGCCAGATACCACGTGATATTACAACACCGACAACAAGAGCAAGATAACTTACTACGACATCCTGTCGCCTCAATGAGTCAATTATCATCCGATCCGGCACACCAGAACGAAATACATGGCCGACCAAACATCACAAGACCAAACCGGAAAACAACACTCAACATGAACAACCCACATGCCCTTTTGGAATGAAATAAATGAATCAGCCTTTCGCTCGGCTTCGATGTTGTCAAAAAATGACACTGTGTCAAGTATCTTTTAGTAATAGTGTCTAGTTTTTTAATTATTTTGTGAACAACACATACATAACAGACGGTTGACTTTAGGGCTTCCGTCTTGATACGGACAATGACAAAATAAATGTCACTGGGGCTTAAACATTTTACGGTACATATAACCTACCACTCGCCCCACAGACAATCTTATTGAACAGGACAGTACTAATAGAAGTTTCCCTCCATGCACCTAAGGGTCATATTAACAGAACCGATCCCAACTGAGTTATACTGACTATCAACTCTTTGTCATATCTCCATTCAATATACGATAATATTTTGTGTATTGTGTTTAATTTTAAGTGTCTTTTAGTGTATTGTTCTTGGTGTGTGATTATTTGACATGTTTAAAAAAATATCTAGTTTATGCCTGACATGACCATGTGTTCTATGGTAAAAGTTTTTGTTAATTTTATTGCTGTTTTAACTTGTTGAAGAAGACCTCGTTGCAATTAGAATGTTCATTGTTATATTTGTTGTATTTTCATGTACATTTGTATATTGATGTTTCATCTTAATAAGTTACCTTCTGAAAATAAACAGATTATTATTATAATGTTATAGTCGTCATTAGCCTATTCCACAACTGTTTCTGCTCCCACGAGGAGACGAGGGGCTGGGTAAATCAGTTCAGATATTCTCCGGGTGTATTGACACAATTATCAGAAATGTAAGAAGTGAACTATATTTAGTTATATATTCCTTTGTGTTCAGTGCCGCAGTTGGTTTTCCTAAGGACGTTCTTTGTAGATAAATAGTTACAACGTTTATAATTGTCTTTTCTGAACATTACCATATTCGTATTTATAAACACATGGATAATGTATACTTTCATTCTAGACCTGCTTGGACCACTTTAAGCCGCAAATAGCCAATCACAGCGCAGTATTGCCATCGTCTGAATCCCGTATCCAGCACTTTTGGGCTGAATAACCTATGATTCTGATCCTTTGTTATTTTGAATACTAAGTGCAGAATATAATTATATTTCTTGGAGCAAACTGCATTATCTGGTCAGAAATAAAATGTACAACTTTTTTAATGTGTGTGAATAACGGTAGATGTACAAATTAGTCAGTCACTTGATCTAAGTCGGATAGACATCTGGTATCACTCGCTGAAGCTCGCCGTCTTAATCTCATAACCAGCGATACTCATTGTCTATTCTATACGTATTGTGATGCGTATTGTGATACAACAACTTCAAATAGTCTTTGTTAATTTATACAATACATGTTTACAAGTGTTGTGTCCGTTCAAATTAACCAACAATATACCGTCTTGCAGATCAATCTGGACTTGTTAACAAACTCAGACTTTTCATAGATTGGAATAAAATGTATTATATGCCTTCATGTATATCGTCGTTTTGTTAGGAGATGAACATACCTGTATTAAACACTATATAATTCACAGACCAAAGTCACACAGAAGCGGTGGCAGTGGCTATGCACCCACACAAATGGGACGGACGCAGAAGGTATCACAAATAGCAAGTATTTACAAAAGTTACAAATTTTCGGGGCCGAATTTTCGAGGACTACTTTCAGCAGTTCAGCCGTACAACTTACAAGATACTGAAATATATACCGTTATACTTATCACATGACCGTACAATAGGCAATTGCATGTATCAGATGTTCTGAATTGATTTTTGACTGTAAAATGTAAATATCGTTTATAGAACTTATGAATAAAACTTTCCTAAAAGAAGGATATATACTGTTGAGATTTGTATGTAAAGTATGGAGATTAGGTAGACGTATTTCATTTACCCCTGCAAAATATCATACCTGTGCTTTCTCTAGATACTGAGCAATCTTCATTTGATACGATTTGATTTACCACAAACCCTTTAAAACCAGAAAAATAATATTAAAGACAAATGTACGTCAATAAAGTTAAAAGATATTCCAAGAAAAGTTTATGCAAATGCAATTATATTTCTATTTGTGAAATCGTTATTGAATTTTTAATTTATTTTACAGACGAACTATTCCCCTGATGGCTGTTTAATGTCTGTTCATATTCTGCGTATAATGGAAGACAATACCAACTTGGAGTATATATACGTGATGCAAATAGAGGAACAGTGGTTATACGCTCAATAGATGTTATTCCATCCTTAATTATTGTACTTTGATAAGTAAACAAACATTACGCCACAGAGGCTACCGACATAACTCGAAGCCCAACTCGCCACTGTGTGACAGGGTCTTAACATTTAAAACCGACGCATGTATACTACCCACCAAATATTATTATACAGTACATTCATATTGCTCGGGAAGGCGTCCGAATGAATACGCAAACGTTCAGAGCATGTAAAAACTTTCAAAGTGGCCAATACACTTGACGAATGTTCTAAGTACACTTTTAGAACTAGAATAAACCAGGAACATAATCATCTTAACTCAATAAAACTGTTAAGATAGCATATGTTGGTGATTGTCTTTAATACAGAAGAAGAAAAACCAAGATCTACGTGATAATCATTGATGCGTGACGAAAATGACAAAATCATATTTGTCTCGTGCTCACACTTCAAATATGTGTAAATGTGTTTAAATCATTTCATACACGATAAACATTCGACCCCAAAACATAAAGCCATAAAAATAGTTCGTATCATTTGACGCACATGACGCTTGAGGAGTGCGCAAGTGCGATATGAATGCTTGAAATTGGCATGCCAATAAAATTGGTAAGATTTAATTCATTAATTGGCTGTTTTGGGGTTCTTAACACTTGCACAAACTTTTTATTATGGTCGTTGTATTGTATTCTCGAAAAAGCTGCATGTTTCTATCGACTCGATTTAAAATTAAGACATCACATGGCGTCATTTACATTTAGTCCTTAAATTCGTCAAAACATGTTTATGACAACATCTGACTGATGGTTGTATCACTTAAAGATTGTGAAATAATGTGGAATCGTTGAATTCAACAGAATAAGTCCAGTTAGTTGTATGGAGCAATTTGAAGTTGAGCATGGAAGTAACTTTCAATTGGCATTTGTCATCCGAATTACTACTAGAATTTAACAAAAACTCGATCAATCATGTATTTTGTAAGATATGAGCACATTCTCATCACATGGAATTTGATTTTGATGCAATTTCATATTTAGGTTGCACGATTGAATGCCCGCCTTGTAGCCCGGACCAAAATCCGATATAATACGTCTTGGATATGTTTGGGCGACGCATCCGAGCACGACGGCATCACCAGAACGTACAAGAACTCACAACGAACACTTTAATAGAATGGAATGCACTCCAGCAGCAATAGGTACACATCATTATCAATTTAATGCCTCAGAGGATGTCAGGCTATCATCAGGGCAGATGGTGGTCATACATAATATTGATGTGCGACTTTGTTGTTTTAAGCAGTGAACTAAATGGTCATTTTCTAGTATGTTGTTATTATATTTCAGAATGGTGATAACTCAACTTGATAGACAATAGTTTCCTGAATCCAATGGTATATTCGATTCACTGATAGGTCTAATACTTTTCCTGTTAAATGAAAATTACAAAGTGTGTACTTAGAACATTCGACTAGTGTACATATGGAAAGCTTTGAATACAGATTTAAAGCATTCCAAACATACAAATCTATAACACCATATATTTGCAATTGCTATTCCTCTGACAGGTCGGCTCTCGTATGACTGGGTTCAAATGGACATATAGAAAATATATCGATCAAAACTAATCAAACGCGCATTTAATTTTTTGCAACTCATTTCACCGCTCGCAAACCTCTAACTGAAATATCAGTTAGATCTATTAGGTATTTAATGTTATCAAAAGTGCCATCGAGAAGATGTAAGCAATGCAGTGGTGTTAAGATCTTTAATGCAAACCACAGTATCAACTAAAACATCCTTTAAATCGATTAGGTCATTAATGTTATCAAAAGTGTCATCGAGAATACTTAGAGCATTATATGCACGGAATGCTATGATGTTTAGATCTTTAATTGTGTACTTGTATTCATCTATTAGTTTTTCTACGTCAAGGGGAACATAATTGTACTACCGTAACTAAATATTGTATTAGTTAATTAGTTTACTAGTTTATTGTATTAATTGTATCATGATTAGAAATGTTATATTCAGTAATATAGAAACTTTCCTAGGACTTCTGACAGCTAAAACTAGGTATTTCAGCCGTTTTACTGTTGCCACTGTGTCAATCAGCTTTGACATTCAGCATTTTGATTGCTGAAACGAGTTCATACAACTTTTCGACAGGTGGGACTTGTGAGGATCATTAAATCATTCAGTTGTGTGTTGGGCATTGTGCCTCGTATGTTTTTAATGTTTTCTGTGCTCGGCTGGTTAAGTTGAATGCTGTGTTCTCTGTCTAACTTATATTATACTTTAACATAGATTTACGTTTTTGGTGTTAGTAAAAATGATTTGATTTTATGTGGTACATGTATAATTGAAAATTGTTAAATGGTGAGTGTATTCTTTCCAGAAAGTCTTAGATATTAGTGGATCCGGTTTTTGTCAAATTATGTATATGAGGCTTTATAATCACACTAATACATAGACCGCAAACCAGTTACCAAATCGGCACACCCAATATGGGCACACGCTATCCATAATCGACTTGCGAGACAAGCCATAATGGATTCGACTAACGGCTCGTCATGTATGGTTTTCAAGCAGAATACGAATACACTCATCCAAACACATCTTCGTAATAACAATAGTTCAGCACAGTGTGTAACCTATAAATATTCAATACATTTTCGAATCTAATTTAATATACAATCATATGTTGTACTTTATTTCAAATCAGCATGTTTGATCTTAAATTTGCTGCCGATTATTATATATGTGTTGCTATGATATAAGCGGATTTAACTCAGTGGTAACGCACTGGACTGTCAATCCAGAGGTCGTTGGTTCCATCCCTTGCATCGGTACTTGACATTTCTGAAATAAATACAAATGTTTATGCAAAGTATCTGGAATTGGCAGAAAGCTGTGTATCGGTGCTATACACCGGGCACATTGCAGAACCAGGCTGTCTAATCGAAATAAGAGCTAGGCGCACCTCTGCAGCACCGGGCATGCCTATATCGAATGGCTTTCTCTCCTTTCAGGGGGTTTCTCTCAGCCTGTCCCTCTGGTCAGATCATACTGTATCTGCACTGGAAGAGGATGCACCTGCGCCCTTGTGGCTGAAACACAATATTGTAAAGTGCCATTGAACGTGCGTTCGCATGAAAAAGGCGCTATATAAATCTGGTATATTTATTTTTATTTTATTTCAACTGTCTTGATTTAAGAACAAAAACCTGCTAAGATGTACGTCAAAGATACAAATCTGAAGTAGGCATTCAAATTTTCAAAACGCTTCACGTGAGTTGTTTGAATTTATATCCTGATAACTTTTTCTTTTGTTATAACTTCATAAAAGTATCAATGAGGAAATTTGGAAGTTGATTTGGAAGATATTTTTTATAAAACCTTTGAATGTTATTCGGTGCGTTCATTGCACCATGTTTAGTTGTTAAATGCGAATTCGAATGATTTTCTTGCGTTTTCAGTAAGTGATTTAACCGTAAAACCAACACACTTAAAATCCAGTACTTATGGTTCCTGATGGTGTTGATTGTGGAACATGCAATGATACATCATACCTAGTTTACATACTAGCACTGTGTTTGACGAATGTAAATGCGGACCTCACTGCTATAAATTCCTGCAAATCATTTTATGTTATTCTACCAATTTGAGGTCCACTGCAATACTCTATTCACTGAGCGAAAACATTTGACCCAATTATTACATTCATTGGCTAGTAGTCTACAAACTCGACCAAGGCGTTAATTAGTACCTGTTGGTAGTACCTGTTGGTAGTACCTGTTGGTAGTACCTGTTGGTAGTACCTGTTGGTAGTACCTATTGGTAGTACCTGTTGGTAGAAGGCTGTGTCTAAAAAAGTTCGATAGTCCTGGGCGCCGCAGATCGATGTTGGCTGCACTCGTACCAGGAGAGAAATAGTCCCCCCAGGGTGATTCGAACGTAGGTTTCATTAGGTAGCCCAATGACCAGGGGAAGTTAAAATGTCAAAGGGTTGCTGAACGGCTGAAAGCAGCCCTCGAAAATTGTAACTTAACTTGTTTTCTTATCAACAGTGAGTGCTTATGCTCGCCGTCTTCATTGCGAGCATATACAAACAGGTGCGTGTTTGTGTTATGAATAATAATCCTTATTACTAGTCTGTAGCAATTAACACCTCGTATATAGAAACAATGAATTCATGAATGAATTATTATATGAATGGTGCACACATGTCTTATCGTAAGAATTTTAAATAGTATCAGAATGACGTAATAGGTATGTCCCCTTCTTTGATTCTGTTCGTTATCGATACCTTTGTATCACACGTGGTAGTTTGTCTGTCTCTTGAAACAAGTCAGGATTTCATAACTGTAAATGTCGAAATCAAAGCGCTGACATGAGATGCTGTGTCTCCTGGGAGGATGTGTATGTTTTATTACCATGCCTACATGACCATTATCACTCTAGATCTATGTACTTTTATATTCTTTGCATGTGATTAACTTACTTTGAAATATATTTCCTGAAACACGTGCAAGTGCCTTTAGTATATTCACTACTATTTTATTTAATACCAATGCAACCACATAACCAGCACGTGCCATTCATGAATTTCAAACATCAATGAACCTTAACTTCTGTTGTAATCAATTAATTAAGCAGTACTCTCTCGAGGCTGTGCGTTAGGCCAAAATAAATTCATTATCTGGTTCTAGTAACATGGTGAAAACAATTAGGGTATGTAGTTAGGTAGGAAAACATTTTTTTAAATTATTTTCTTTTTTCTTTTATAACAATATTACAGCACAAACTCACTATCTTTGGTGAAGATCTAAAAAGATAATCACATATCAGATGGGGAAGACAGTACTCAACAGAAGTACCTGCAGACACAAAAAGAACACAGTCACCGACCCCGAGCAGGCCAACACATTGTTTTTGCAACAAAATGTTAAAGGTCGGGCCAAAATAATTAGGGTCGGTCGGGTTACTAGAACTACCTAATTTATTTGTTTTGGCCTTAGTGCACATGTCGGATGTGTTTTTTATACTCGAAAAAATATCAGTTAATTTCAAATGTGTTATATCAATGCTGATTTTAATAACAGGATCATAAATCGCTAATAACGTGCCGTGTGTAAGTGTTAACCGCTACATCGAAACAATTATACCGCATTTAATATAACAGTAAGTCGTTTGAAGTGTAATTACATCTATTTGAAATGTTTAAGTGTAACCATTTTGATGCTGAAAGGAGCAATAAATCTTGACTTTTATGTATAGAATTGTTTAACACTTCCGATAAAAATAATTAATTTGACTAAGGAGTATGTTGGCTGATAAATTATGAAATTCGTAGCCTGTAGATAGTAAGTACGTATTTAATTGTCCATCAGAGATCCAATCTGTAAGTTCAAACACCATTTATATGCAGTCTTATTTTGTTTACTAGCTCACTGAACTTTGTAAATGAGAGACTTTATTGTTGAACCACCCTGTACATGCAAGAGTACACTGAGCATAGCAATTTTATG
This sequence comes from Spisula solida, assembly GCA_947247005.1. Taxonomy (NCBI): domain Eukaryota; kingdom Metazoa; phylum Mollusca; class Bivalvia; order Venerida; family Mactridae; genus Spisula; species Spisula solida. Next base: position 22,592,579 of record OX365955.1, read on the forward strand.
ACAATTGTTTACCTTCCCACACAGTTTTCCCCCCATGTACTAGGATTTCCGACAGCTAAAACAAGGCATTATAGTTGTTTTAGTGTTGAAACTTGGTCATTCAGCTAGGGCATCCAGCTTTTTGATAGCTGAAACTAATTCATTCTACTTTCGACAGCTTGGACTTGGGTGGATCTTTTACTTGTTTAGTTGGACATTGTGCCTTGTATGTGTTTTATGATTTCTGTGGTCGGCTGGTTAAGTTGAGTGCTGCATTCCCTGTCTGACTTAATATAATCTTTTTACGGTAATTCTCAACTACAATGTTTCAGCAGTACGTTTTTAGTATTTTCAATAAGAATATTAATTAATAAAAAACTTGCAATTATTACGAGTATTTGTCAGATTTGACTTTATATAGTTAATTACTTATAGGAAATGAGATAAACAATCAAGTTGTAAACAATGGTAGGTAAGGTTTTTTAATAGAGCTTTTTGGCTTTACAAAACTATTGGAATAAGCTGTTCATACCCATACGAACTATTGCCTTATGTAACAGAAACTTCCTTAAGAAATATACTTGTGCGACTGACAGGACGCGAAGGTTAATACGCGTTTTCATATGTATACATGAATTGTGACAACATTAAATGACGTATTGGGTCTGAGAGTTCTTGCAGCGACAAATTTTGTACGCCCGTATAAATATGTGTCTTAAAATTAGAACGAACAACTATAACTACAGTAAAACCTCGTTATCTCGAGGACCCATCGGGACAAGCCAAATGCTCGAGTTAAACCAGGTGCTCGAAATATCCGAAGTCGATGATGAATTGTTGTTTATGACTAAGTGTAACTGTGTTAATATGTGAAATTTGCTCGAATTAGGCCGGTTGCTCGAATAATCGCTGCTCGTATTACCGAGGTTTTACTGTATCTACTCAGTGTCAAAGTTTGTATTTTGATAGTCATGCTTATTTGTCTATGTGCACATGCAAATGCTAAATATACCGAGCAAAACTGCTAACCGAACACTTTTGAAACTTGAATATAACCGTAACTTGTTACCTTACAGACTTCAAATTTTGCATAGTCTTAGAATTATAGATTATGTGTAGCATACAGTTAACCTCGTGATAAAACATTCCAAAATCACGCGTCAATAGCGGAATAGCTTTAAACCACACTATTGCTCGATATTTTCCAAGAATCGAGGTTTTCACGATTATTGTGTAAATTTGTCATGGAATAGGGAGAGGAAAGTCTGAAAAACAACATAGTAAGTCGAAAACACGTCTCGTATGTCAATGGAAGGCTGCAGAAGAGCGGTCGGTATGCTCACTTGTGGCGGTCTTTACAAAAGATCAGTGTTACATTGGTATAAACCATCGAACTCATTATTTTATTTCATTTTACACGTGTGTCAATACAAATAAGCCTTAAAAGAAATAAAAAATGCATTGAAATCACAAGATGTTCGAAAAGTGATATATTTAAGTGCGATAACTCTTTAATGGTTACCTCCCTTTTTGAGTTAATTCCCCAACTGTAAAAATAAATTGTATAATTGAACATTACTGAATTATGTTTACTTGTTTAATTTATGATATTTGTACAAATCTACATTTTAATGGCGTTATAAGCACAAATGTTAAAAGTGCGTTTTTACTCCATTCAGTGTAATAAACAGTCATTAAAATATTCCAGTGTTATGAATAAACTAAATTTTCAGTCATTGCCCAGTCTTTCACAGTCCCTGGATCAAATGAAAACAATATCAATCTTAAAAGAGGAATTAGGAACATGATATAAGAACCGTTATCTTTGAGAGTCAATTTGCTAAACAATTTCGCATGTTTCTTACCCACTCGGTTTATTACTGAATGGGGTACCTCCCCTCTATTATAAAAAGTAAGATTACTCTACAAAATAATGCTTACAACAATTTTATTTTTAAGGTCAACGACCACCATGTTTATGTCTATTTCGTGTTACTTGAATTAACCCAATAAAAATTCGTTAGCCTCAAGCAGTCAATTCCGAGTACATATTTCGTTTTTCTGCCGTTTCATTGTTCAAGGCACCGCTGTACTGCATTTAGATAGAAACAAAATCGGGCTACTATCTCTGGATAGTCAATATCACACACACAGAATTTCGTTCAAACATATTCATAAATAAAAAAGTTATCATGATTTAATCGGTGTTGCGTTTAGGCTTGTATTCAAAGCCACCCAGCGTACATTTGTGAATTTCATCTTGGTCGGTTGTGTAACTAAATTTATGTTATTACTGTTGCCATTGACCATATTATGTTTACATTTGTATTTCAAATAGTTGTACTACTCATAGACTGTAAAGTCTTATGTATTGGAAATAAACTATACACTTAAGGACTTCAGCTGAACTTTGTTTCAGAATTACTCTCTCCAAGTGTTTTTTCCAGAATGTATTTCCCTATATGTTTCAAGCACCATGTTTTTTATTGGTGAAGAATATACTGATAATCATAAAGTAAGCAACACTTTGTCTACTCATTTGTTTACAGTTAAATATAGTTCAGTCATATAGGGACTACCCAGTCACATTATCATGATACATGTACATTGACCTAACTTTACCGAGCGTCAATCAAGGATAAACCAGTATCAGGTTCAACCTCTTTCGTATGTCCCGGTCTAGGACCGAACTCAAGACCTCTCACACTAGACGTGCTAGATTTCTACTTCCTCTGGTACTAGCATTTGCCCTTCCTTAGGGAGTGTGAAGGTATCACTGAATTCAGATTTTGTACTCGTTTCAGTTTATTCCAGAATTGGGAGCCCAGTTTGCATTTCCTGTTTCTTCTTTACTCCGTGTAAATATATACTTTTCACCTTGTTGTGAATTAAACTGTTTTATCATTAAATAAAGCAATAAATGTTGATCATCTGATATGAGATCTGATCATAAAGGAACTATTCCAATTTTATCTTTTATCAATTGATCTAATTCATATAACTACTTTAGATATAATAACGTTATAAGCTGGTATACATTATCTCTCTGAGTCCACAATATGTTATAGACGCCTATCAACTCAAACAATCATCCGCTGAGGAACACCGTGGTTTACTCGAAGATGTAAGACGTTTTTTTAGAACGTTGCATGACTTTGTACAGCAGCCTACCCGCTTAATGCTGTTTCGTTCTACGTAGTTCAAAATCATGCATTACGTGTATTCCAGTGCTCTATTGTTTCTGACGAGTGCAGCATACCCTGTCCGTCAATATTCGTCATTTTGACCCGGGCCACATTTATGTAGAGCTATCAATTGTAAACTGTTTGTTTTACCTTTCGTGGTCTACTTTATTGTTGAGAGTTGCCTCCCCTGTTCGATGTGTTCCTATTTTTGTTATGTCTGTGTGTTCCCCATGAACATCCAATTCATGCTTCACAACCATTGCCCATTTCTTAATGCCACCTGAACCGCCTTTAGGCTGCTATGTGAATCCGCATTCAAGTAGTTCCAGAAACTGTCAACATTCCCGATACTGCTTCATATGTTTCTCCAAATTTTTAAACTGATTTAATTCATCAATCAGCAACATTTGTTTATTCTAAGATCAACAGTTATTGTGAAACTGTTCGTTAAATCGATATTTTTGCAGAAAACCACTACGCCGGGACGATACCGAACTTGTTTCGTAATATGAAAATGACGTGTTCGTCAAATGACCTGACTGTATTTCTATTTTTAGAAACTTCAGAACTGGGTCACGTGATGGTTTTATCAATGAATCATATACCGCCTGCAGAGTATTGTTATGCAATCATATGGTGTCGCTATACAAGCCGCTTTCTAGAGATGTCTAACGCTGTGAGGGAAGTGATTACAAAACGATACTGTAGAATCTGATAAATAGGCGCGTAGTATTATTTTAAAGCCACGTTTGATATACGCATTCAAGACACGTATTACATATAAATTATTATGCCCCTTCTTACAATTATTCAAATACCCAACATGCCTATATAGTCACATATGCCTTTTTTGACTTTCAAGACAAGATCGGCAGTAAGAAAACGAACATTAAACGTGTAAAGTCGGTTTAAACTTTAGTAGCAGCAACCAGATCGCCTCTCATTAGCACTATCAGTGCTTTGATTTAATATCATTGTCAATTTCAAACTAGTTGGTTTCTTAGTGTGCTGGTTGGAGATCCTGACCCACTAGTTGGAATTCCCGTCTCAGTGGTTGATGTTCCCGTAACTCTTGATGGTATCCTCGATTCACTAGGTAGATGGCACAACACACAGACAAATATCCAAAATGTACTTGTCCTATTCTAGTTCATAAAAATTGTTTGACATACCCGGCTCACTGATCCGTATCCCTGAAACACTGTTGGACATATAAGGTTCATTGAGTACTTGTTGCCATCTCTGGATCACCAGCTAGAATGCCTAGTACACTGTTCGGTATCGTATTTGCACTCGCAGGTAATTAATTCACAAACTATACATGAAATAGTACTTTAATTTTACTTTTTTTTTCTTCACAAAAAATCTGCTATCATAAATCGACAATGCTGGCACCAGACACATATATAAGATTTTACTTGTAAAAACGACAGCCATGAATTCAGTACTTTCATATTGATTCGTTCAAGCAGTTAGATAAAATCTTGTTGATGTGGTTTGAAATCGGTTTGCAATATGTAACAGGTAGAATTAAAACCACTGAGCTATAGGGAATGATAAACCTGTTGTAACCACGTTCATAGTTTAAGATTCGTAGTTAAGAATGACCGAAATAGTTCATTGTATCAGCGTATATACAAAATGGAAACCTTTCTTTGTTTGATTCCGAAATAAGAAAAAAACATAGGTTATATCTTTTAAGTCTGTTGAAATACAAAAAATAAAGTAACCTTCAAAAGACAAACATACAAAAAAAGAACAATATATAGGGATTACCATAATACAGTATTATTGTATGACGCAGTATGGATCAAATATGGTTCCATTACTCGGGCACACCTGTATTTCATGGGCATTGACTTCCCGTACTTCAAAGGTTATGAATATCAAGGGATATGATTGATATTGACAAGATAATATCTAACATAAACGCAACTCATATATCCAAACAAATATAAATAAATGTTTAAGTACTATGTACATTGCAATATCGATTATCACAAGACCCTACGGATTATGTGCTCAGTTTTAACTCATGGTTTAACATAATCCTGATATTTTGTTATCAATTTACAACTGATTCAATGATTATGTATCCTTGTAGACAGAAGGATTATCAATGCTGGCGTACTGATAACCCCTGATGGTTCTTGCTTCTTTCAACATCTTTTAGATTTATGTAGAAATAATCTAGCAATGTGAATAATACTGCGACGCAACTTAATTTTAACCCATCGTACAAAAACAAAATATAATGAGTTTGTATCTAGGTTATGTGTGTCTTTGTATTTTGAATTATATACTACATGCATGTATAGATAAAAAGATAATAGTATGTCAGACAGGGAATGCAGCACTCAGCTTAACCAGCCGAGCACAGAAAACATATAAGTTGCACAGACAATGTCAAACGTAAAAATCTAGCAACTACAAAAACACGGCATCCCGTCCCCAAAGTCTGCCGCCTCAGTCAGTCAAACTAAAACGGAACGAAAGCCATGTGACGAGAAAATAACAACCGGACATTACACACACAAGGACAATCTACAACATATATGTGGTGTACATGCAATTTTGAAAGATACGAAGCAGCCTTGTGCTGGACTACGAAATTGCAGAATGGCACATACAATGGCACAAGTCTGCAATTTGACGCATGTAGTGTCGGTATTTAACTATATTAACACACATGTACATTTTTCTTCAAAAAAAAAAAAATCCTCAGCAACACAATAATGTCTATAAATCGCAAACATTTTGTAAAAATCAGCTGATTGGTTATAAAATATTTCCATTATCAAACAACAAAACATTTCTGTTTAAATCAATATGGCTACACACAAGTTTGCTCCGTCGGTGTGAACCATGGCTTGACAAACTTGTAGTTGGCTAATGTGAGTTATCGTTTAGTTAAATACTACGAAGCTTGTATGTTTTACAAACATCGCTTCAATTTCATGCTGACAGTGATAATTTGTATCTTCAATAACAATAACCCGGTATACCGTACAAGAACAATCGCTAAATATAACCCTAGGAATGGAATTAAAGTACATAGAACACTCTCTACCCAAAAACACAAGGACGGACGAATTGGATATTAATTCAGTGACAGTAAAATGGGTGCAACGGGAATATGGAAGCCAACGTGAGTCTAGAACCTATACCAACGACATTTCGATCCGAATCGCATGGAAAGCCGTAGTTCACATCTTGCATGTTCACTTTATAATCTATAGGAAAATTTAGTTTAGGCATTTCGGAAGTTCGCCATTTTGGAACTTCGACAATTGGACAGTTCTCCACTTTTTCAGTTGGTAACTTGGACAGTTCGAATTCCCAACTGTCCTGGTGACGAAGCCTCCAACTAGCAAACTGTCGAACTGCCCAAACATGTACTTTCTTCTAGAGTAAAGAGCGAACTTGCAAAAGGTGAACTATGGCTTTCCATTGAATCGAGTGCTAGTAAATTTATAGTCTGTGTCCAATTATTCCCCGGACATTTCCGAAAGGACAACTCTCTATGAAGTACGTACCAGTTAATGTTGTTAACGTTTACATCTATAGATAATCAACGACACGCTTTTGTTTTTGTATTCGTAGAATATGACATATTATTAAAATCAAGGAAAATAATACGTGGATTTTCTGCGTGATAAAATATATATACATGTGTTTTAAATATACAAAATGTACATCAATAACTAAAAAGAAGATAACCTATCGCGCAAGTGATGCGTTGTCCATTTATGTCACATGAAAACATGTCCATAATAACAAAACAACTATAAAACAACTATATACAGTATAATGCTCAAACTTTGAAAAAGGTCAACAAACATATAGTGCATGTCTTACGTTAGCTAATTCAGCATGACCGATGACGATAACTTTGCAAATATTTAACTATCATCAAATCTGCCGCTAGGTTTCTTGCGATGCATTTGACGTGAATTGACACAATGTATGTTCTGCCCGAAATCCCCAAAAATTGACCTAATTAACCTTGTATTGGAGATTCCAAAAATACGCAGTTTCGTTTATATTTTGTAACGTTTACCCCAATTTCACAAAATGGTCAAGGGTGACAAAATGTCACCCGTCAGAAAGGTCTGGTCTACTGAAATCTTCGAAGAAAAAAACTTCATACTCCAATACAAGCTTGGGTTTGGGGCCGGACTACATGTATGTCGTCTTTTACGATGTAAGTGATAAGTCAACCAACTTTGGCTGAAGTGAAAAGAATACCATTTATTATTTGCTTTCAATGGATTATGGAGATTTTTCAGTGAAATAAACAGTGAAAATAACAGTGAAATTACCACTTTGTTATTTTCACTGTTTTAGAAGCTGGTTCCAGTATCATGCAGAAAAAGAAACGTAACGTCAACGGCACCGGGCTTTAAAATATGCGTTACGTCATCATGACGTCATAATTATCACGTCGTGACGTTCTAATTTCGACGTGATTTTTCCAATTAAGCCAATTACGGCACATATTTAAGAGGAATTGAGGCATATAATAAACAGAAAATTTGTTGATTTTTGGTGAAAGATCAATTTTATTTCACTCGCGATCACAGAAAATTACATTTTCACTCGTGGCTACGCCACTCGTGAAAATATTGATTTTCTGTGATCACTCGGTGAAATAAAATTAGATCTTACACCAAAATCAACAAATATCCTCTATGTAATTCTTGTATGTATCTATTCTCATACTATGCAAGACGAGAATTGTTTAGATGAGGATAAAATTCTATTTAATGAAGCTGAATCAACGGGGTGGTTTGGGATTATATTACACACTTCGGTGCTCATTATTTAATAACAATATGTCATAATTTTTATGTAACAGTAGGCTTTCTGAAACTTCAATGAGTCCATTTATCAAATTTGCAAAACATAAGCAAGTACAATGTTTTGACTTTCACCAAAGTTTTTGTAGTTGATATTCTGTATTTTAATGTAATTTACTTACACAAGAGAAAACAAGTTAGTTACAAACACAAGTACTGGAGGGGGGGGGATAAAAAGTAACGTCTGAGACTCGTAATACAATATAAGCATAACTAACCACCACGCAACAAAAAAATCTGGCAAATAATATAATAACCGTTTTGATTTCTTCGGCGTTAGCTGTGAAGACATTAAACGTCTGTGAAATCATTAAACATCGTCGTATTCATGAAATCCAATATCCAAGAAAGCATCTCATGGGATAATCATGATGATATCGCGATACGATATGAGACCTAAACTTCTAGACATCTCGAGACTTAAGTATTATATCTTATCGCTCGTCGTATCCATTTAAATGACATGTCGCCAAACTAATAAAGATAATGTAGTATATAATGTCAACTATAACTAGCGTTAGATCATATTGTTGATGAAAAAAGTCGTATTTTATTTGTGTGCATTCGAGTCATATTGGCAACCATGTAGCTTGATATCCTTTCTCAAAATATAACATGGAAGCCAAATGGCCAATAAGAGTGTATTTAACGCGGTATAACCACGAACGTCTGGCGAATTTGGCACAATTCGTCATCTTCGTTTGCAACAAGTGCTACATCTCCCAGATTTGACCGCAACCTATCCTTGACTTGTGTTCGTTATTAGCTTCATCGCCGATTACATTAGAGTTTTAGATATAACGTGGTAGTCATAGTAGGCAATCATATCATTAAACATATACATGTACCGGTATATGAGTAATTCAAAAAGCCTACATATGCTTCACCTCGACTCTATACACCATTTAGGTCAATTATGTAAACTGACATAAAGTATGTTAATTGTGCGGTTGTTTTCACATTCTATCTGGATTACATATGGGTATGGTTATAGCAAGTTTCATTTACAACACTTATCCGCTAATAAAACGTATATTAACGACTGGGGACCTCCTACCATAAATTACAGAGTTTACATGCAAGACAGTGAATCATCACTTCGTATATTGACACTCTCATACAATAATGATCGAAGTAAAGACCAGATATTCAGATGCATAGTACATGTATTAATTTCATGCAGTTAGTCATACCCCATAAAATTTGTGCGTTCTCAATGAGATTATTTTGCGAAGGGTCTAACCAGGTTGTGCGTAATTAAAATTCTTGTGGTGATGGGGACTGGTGAAGGTAGTATGTAGGAATACAAAACGACACAGATTGAAGTTGAAAATGGGCTTTATTAATTAAAGCCAAGAACTTTATACACAGTATAAGTTCTTAAAGTCATATACTAATCAAAAAGAGGCAATACAGAATAAAGCCTAAATACAGTATATGACGTGATCGTTTAAAATACAACAGTGCGTAATTATTATACAGTCAGTACGTACTAAAGACCACTTGCGAACAGTCAAAATCCCTTTAACAAAATGTGTACGAAGACACGGGTGGCTCCCGGATTCCATGTATCACACAAACTTTCTGCCTTTCCCCTAGAAGCTGGAGGCCACTTAGGTAGATATAAAACAAATGGCCACTCACTAAAAATGTCTCGTTCCAACTCCAAACAAATATATCATCATATCCATTTTAAAATAATATTAAACCTGTTAATAGAGACCACCTGACAACAACGAACACTTGTTGCTTTGCGTATATGCGGTCTAACCAGCTTTGATTTAAGAAATAAAAATTTTGTCGGTGAATAAAACACGGGCAGGAGTTCGGATGCGGAAAATATAAAATACGAGTGCGTAGCACGAGTGATTTAATTTTCCGCTTCCAAACGAGTGATGCGTCATAGCTGTAACACTGAATACTCGTGCAACTTGCCTTGTTGGCGATTCGTGGAAGTTTTACTATAAAGTTTACGTTCATTTATTCATAAATATGTCACGTGATACGTGGCGTAAATAGTAACAGCCCATTTGAAAGGCATGTTTTATTGCGGTAATAATACGCTCTATGCGTATATGGAATAATCCGCAGATCGTGTTAGAATGTACTATTATGTTTTGTAAATACATGCATATATCATTTTATCGTACTTTGTAGTTTTCAATGTTATTATCTAACATATGAAAACAGAATTCTAATCAGAAAACAGCTTCAGAATATTCTCAAAGGATGTACTTTTAGCATTATCAACAAATTGTAATAACGGTTTGAAATAGGCCGCAGTTAATAAACAACGTGCCTTTAAGTCAAGCAAAATGACGCACTTCGTTGAAATCCAAAAAATACTTTAAACGCACAAAACATATACTAGGCGAAGCGAACAAATATAACAACTTACACGCGTGGTATCAACAAGGTTCGTACTCTGCGTTTGTCATTTGGTTTTATTTTTGATTGTTATATTAAGTTCAAATCACAAACTCTGTCCAATTTCATCGACTATAACCTTTTGCCGAGCAAAATGCCGAGCATAGCCTTTATTTGCCAGTCAGCTTTATGCTGAAATATGGCTGGCATATATATGTGTGCCCCCAACCGGATTGGAACCCAGGTCGCCAGATTAGACGGCATGCGCGCTACCATTTCGATACGGAGGCCACTGAGTATTAGGATCAATAATTATTTGTGGCCCCATTTGAAAGGAGTAATTGACTTGATATAGCCAGTCGACGAATTATCAACGATGGTACTAATACACCAGTTTTAATATAAGTTCCAGGAACCAACGGAACTTAATACGTTTAATGGGGATAGTTTTCCTTGTGATGTAATATTAAACTCAGCTGATGAAAGTACTGACAAAGCTGATGAAAGTACTGACAAAAGGAGTTCAAATGGTTCAACCAAGACCAAATTAACCTACGTAGACTTTACAATACGGTATTAATTAGGCAACTACGTTTCATTTTATTGAGCAAAAAGTAGTACAGAATTACCAAGTGATTCTTTGTGCACTAAGAGAAACAATAACAGTGGAAATTCTGTTTGTAAACTGATGAGCTCCTAGCACCCGTAATGAAGCTTCAGTAGAAAGGTAATTAGCATACAGAATCTGAATAAATTCGTAAGGTCATTCGTGAGAGAAAAGAGAACTTCTAGCTCTACTTGAGCATCTCAATGGACTTGTTCATGCTGCGCTGAGAGATAAGATTGCGTATGATAAACATTTTATTACTGTCTATCTTCTATAAATATATGATGGTATCACAAGTTATAGGACAGTTATATAGAGTGATCGAAAACAATGATAATAGAATACTGCCATTCAAGTGTGTGCAGACTAAGATATATTCAAATATACTGCAAAAATATTAGAAGATACATCACTTAACATGCGATAAAGCGCAATTGGGTGTAAAAAGTCGACGGGACTCCACGCTGAATTTCTGTCAGATTGAATGAAAATAAAGATTAAAGTGTTACCGTAGCTTATCAAAAAGATGTATTAGAACGTGGAGAGGATATGTGTTAAAAGTTTAGTCAACACACTAACATTACATTACATTTATTTACACTATTCCCATCAGTCATTTTCATTGATAAAACCCAATCTGGTATATGCATCTATTGATAGTTTATGAAACTATATTAGAGAGTCTTCAAAGGATCGAATAAGATGGTACATGACAAGAAGATATCTATGCACACATATCAATGGGTTTGGAATTATTGCATTTACTTGCAAATATAGTTTGTTGGCATTGTAGTAGTAATGGTGTTGGATCAGGAGATAAACAGGGAGATGTATACGATATAGCTAATGAGATATAAGATGTACGGACATATGAAATGGAAACAGACACTAAACAGGATTTACTTTGGGACAAGCTATGTGAACCCTCTGTAACATTAAATGCATGCATGTGTCCCATAGAAACTTCGTTTACGACAAAACGTAATAGTAATATAAAAACACTATATACGATGGTTTTGGACAGCTAAATTGTTATTGTTTCAATGTCCAAATCGTTTTTTGGACGAATATTCTACTTTTTAACCCCCTGGAAGCATCGTATAGCTTTCATAGTTGACAATCGTTCGCATTATACGGAAACGGCCTGTTGAGTATTGTGAGTATCTATTCGATAGTTTAGAAGGTAAATGGTGTTTAAAATATTGACACACGAATAGTTTTTATCATAATGAGTACTGACGGCATTGTGTTTATGGTAATTAAACTTTGAAATGTATTGTGCCAATGTTGCAGCTTTCTGGAATGTCATAAACTTTAGAAATTACCGCTCCTGGTTATGATATTATATCAACGCAAATATAATTACATAAACCAAAAATATGCACGTGCTTAATATGTAGATATAAATAGGCTGTGAGGATGTTTTACCAAATATGAAATATGCATACTGGTAATTACTCCGGCGTATAGTCCGATTTTTCTGACCTGTCGTAGGTCATCTGTGTGACCGTTAGTAATGAGACCAACCTATTTATATGTGACCATACACAAACCGTTAAATTTTAATCGATTCGTACAAAATCACCGTTATACATTTTAACGACGATTCCTGTTGTTTCTCATCGACCCGTCATATGAATATGTTATGTCGAATTCCCTGCGACAGGTTGGAGAAATCGACTGATGATCAAAAGAAACTGAATAAACTATGTACCAGTTACATGCTTGTAATAGTTCATGTGATAAATCCCTTTTTTCTTGCATTTGTCTGTAGACCCTCAATGGTCAACTATTTCGATTTTCGCCATACTGTTAAACCCTGCATTCATCCAGTGGTCGTTTCATTGTTGACCATCGAAACGGAAGGCAGTGAATGTGACCTTCCTTGTTACAACATTGACATCTATATATCCCTAAACCTCACGTGCTTCGTATTCTGTCAAAACACATTTATCATCACCTCATTGCAACTAATGAAGTATGACAAATGTTTAACAGTATATCATTAAAGTAAACATGTGATATTAATGTGTTTACTTGAACCTGTCTTAACAAAAGTAAATGAGACGGGCATATATAATAATGAAAACAACATTCATAAATATGAGCTACACTCATTATGGATATTGTAAATAGTTTTGTTCTTGTTAACAAACTATCATGGCAAAGCATAAACCAATAAGCGACAATTGTTCAATATTCTAGATACATTATAAAGTAAACGTCATTTTTATAAGTAGATTCTAAACGTTAATAAAATGATGAACTACACAAAACCACTAATCATTAATTTTGTTCTTACCTTTGCGAAGTAATTCAACATCAATTATTTTGTGCTTTACATGTTTTAGTTGAGCAGTCGATGGAACTGTAATTTCAATCAACATATCCACAAAGAATAATTTATCAAAATCCATCAATATGTTTCTCACTAAGTGATATCATGACACTTATTTTAATAAACACATTTGATCAAAATCATAAACACAGTAGTATATAATCCACATTGAGTTTATACAATTAGTTTAATTAACATTGATTAACACATCCAATCGCCCCGAACACTTTACACTGTTGCTGGCTCAATATTGATTTCCTGTGATATATATACGTATATCTTCTACCTTGCCGAAAATTATTAGGTAATATTTGATCCTTTCATTTCCGAAATTCTTCTCCTCACTAGAATTGTTAGAAATAACTAATTTAGTACGAATGATGCTTCAAAACCAATCAATTACCTGTTAGATATATACATTCAACAACATTCCAAACCGGTGGTTTTAAAATGCGTGGGTCGCCTTCCAAATAAAAGGCACAAGTAATCTAGAAATAAATTGTAAGTAGTTTCATACTTTTTCTCATGCTTCTATCAAAGTTTCAAAAAAGCATAGAATTTTCTGGTTTTAGATTTGTAAATTAAATGTAGAAAATCTATGACTTTATTTAGCGCACTCCATTAGTTCTGTTTTTTAGAAGACTTATTGTATGCCAATAAAAAAGAAGTACCGTGTTATAAGCAAATTATATACACATATTATTTCAATCACTAGAATAAGTATAAATAATTTACACCTTCCAGTAACATACACTAACCGACTGACTGCCAAACTGCCTAACTGACTTACCCTAACAATAATTGCAATATAATTCCTTAAAATGTGAATTCATGCGATATTTATATGCATACGTGAATAAACAAAGGTAGATTTTGTAATTACTAAGGATAGGCTGATTGTGAACAATATAGAAAGCGATCATACATGTATCAATGATGAGTTTAATGTTACTCATGGCGATAAAGGTGCACCTGACCCTAAGTTTGATAGGTGTTACACACTGGTTTAATGTGCTTCGTACTGCTTGTCAGTTTTTCTATTTTATTACATATCGTAGTCTAAATATTATTATACTTATCGCGCTTCTGACGGTTTCGAGAAGAAAGCATTTAAAGTTTCTGTCATGACCGTTTAGATTGCTTGGTCAGAATTCAAAAAACAAAAACTGCATACATTCCTTGTGTATAATACACAGTGTGGCAAAGCAACATGACGCGAACCTAAGGTACGGAGTCGAATGTGTCACAGAAAGCCTCGGTTCAGTACTTGTTTAGCGTTTAACTTTGTTTATCCTATATGATGTAGCCCATTTATGTCACAACATAACTATGTTTGACGAGTGGTCCCCCCGTCAATATAGCCAATGTTCTTTTTCACAAATCAACCCATTTCTGGTGTGATGTGATACATTGAAACTGGTTATTTGCGCAACCTCTTGTTGTCACATCCGAGTAGTCTTATGCTTTCATAATGTACATTTTTTCCTTTACTTAGCATACCATTTTGCGTAATGTACCGTTGCACTTTCAGTTATTAAAGCCTTATTGTACTTCATTGTACAAATGTAGTATTTTTAATGAAAGATCGCCTCGTGTACTATCCGGTTCCTTTCTTACATCGTCATAACAATCTGCGTTAAACAAAATATTCATCATTTTAACGTACATGTTATTTCTTCAATTTTTTCCATTGTATTTCTCATTTTCAAGCGTATAGAATATGAATGTATTTATGATACTTGTATTATATTTGTTACATAATACATGCATAAATGTCATTTTCCAGTTGTTTCAAATAAACTGGGTGATATTAAAATTCTACTCGAAAGATAGTCAATAATTACTGCTTGCTTGAATGTCTACAAATTGATATTGTTCACGACATTTGGATACGCATGTGTATGGCATTTATAGCATGTTTGTCTGTACGCCGCTTATACAACGTAAGGTGTTTACGACAGTTGTTTAACACATTGTACGCCGAGAAAGACAATCGGTTTATTATTATATTATGCTTTAATCGTTGAAAGTCTCGACTGCAGTCTTTTAACTATGCCAAATTTATAGATCGTATTTAATATTCAACATACGTCAACTGATTAATAATTGATACAACCGTAGACACAGACGCTTGCCAACGTCTCACAATACGTCCTGTAGTTACACTCATTGAACAGTTTCAAAATCATAACCAACGTCTAAAGATAAAAAAAGTCGTTGCTGATTTCGAAGTCGCACAAGATAACATGATTAATATATTGCACCTTTCCTTTGATTGATACGCACAACCTTGAGACAAACGCCATTTGGAAAAGTAATTTGTGGAATTTCATTGAGAAGTTATATTTTAAGGATTCATTTATATGATTCACGTATGATGTGGTGTTTCATCAAGATAAAAACTGATGCTTATTGCAGATATATCTGACAAATTATAAAAACTGGAACTGGTACATCTAGTGAAACGATCAGAATGTTTGCTGATAGGTAAGTCTCATCAGTGTCTTGTTTTTTTCTGTTTACACAACTTTCCACGCCATGATTCAAATCATGTTGCATTTTGAAACCTACTACCTAACCTTCTCTGACCTTTGTTTAAACAAATAGTCAGAAACTGTGGTATAGTATTTTATCTCCAATTACGTAGTTGATCTTTCTTTCTTGTGGGAAGAAGAAAACGCATATGTTCACGGGAATAACGATTCGTATTTTTATTTTTTGTATGTCCCTACACTCATTGTGGAACACTTTATCATTGCCTACAGTACAAAGCGAGACTCATCACTTTCCGTGTGACATTTATAAAATGATAATAATTTCCTTGATTATGAAATGTGAGAATCGAAAAAACTAAGACAAGAAAACAATGATGTAAGGGATGACGTCTAGGTGATATCGCTGTGGTATAATTTGTATAATTCAATCAAACAAGAAGATGTTAATAAAAAAAACAGTTATATTGGATAAAGGAAACTATCAGACCAGATTTGTCATTGTAACTTCTTTAAGAATATGTCCAGTCATGCTACTATGATAATAGTCCAGGATCTATAAATGACAGAATAGATCTGTAAAGTTTAACGTTTTGCGATTAAATGGAATATAGTTGCAAATTTCCTTATTATATATATTGCTTGTATCAACTTATAGAGCATAAGCATGAAATAGTCAACTAGATACTGATTTGTTTGCACAGTTTATATTCTATAGTGGCAATATTGGGAAGAGTCATGTTTCAATTTAGCTTAGAATATTCGGTCAAGTAGTTTTATATTCATACGCCCGATGCGTATGTCTTACATATTCCTACCTATCATAAGGTTAGAATTAAAACAAACATTCTTCACTGGTTAGCTTTTCATAGTGAATCTGGTGCGATGCAATTGTTAAGCCTAGGTGCCACTGGAGAATTCCACATCGGCGATGTTCTCCCAATTTCTTCCGACAACACCCAATTTATCACAATTCCTCCCGATATCACAAACTGTCTAATGGCTTCCCCGAAGCTTCCAACAGACCACGAGGAACTTGTTCGTGGTGTCATGATAGCTCATCAATTTCATCAAAGAGGCAAAAACTGCTCAGTGGGACATAGGCTTTAGCCGTACATTTACGATTTCAGACTTATTGTTCTGAAAACAGTATTGCTTTGTTCAACAAACTTGTGTAAAACTTGTCGGCTGTACAACAATCATATCTTATATTGAAGTATATCTATCGGGCTGATTTTATATCCATAGCGTTTGTTTTATTATACTTTGATAAGAAACTCGTTCGATTTATGTTTTCTATTTTTTTCCTGTCTGCCACTTGAATAAGAACGTATAATGCTTCATTCATACACCGGTATTCGTATTTGCAGACGTCAGTGTTACGGTTGTTATCTGGGTCAATCGCAAACTTGAATTTTATGTTTTATTCGAATTATACAAGGTCTTCGTATAATACTCTAGGTATGATATATGTTCATTGTTTATATATAACTATAAATGTATACCTAAGCCACCGGTCAAACGAAAGTTCAGAATTATAGTAAAGGTGCTTCACGATACCAATACAAAGAAGATTTTCTGGAACAAGCCATGATAATACAAGCTACCATAATCAGGAGAAATCATGCTAATCCATCAGCAGGAGGGATCAACTTTATCAACAGAATGTTTGATGTATTTGACAGTCTGCCACGAATCGAAGTTCTGCCAATAAGACTGGACAATAATTATACCAGAAGAGGCGGATGAAGAGGTTATTGAACCTGCGTGCACAGACGATCCTAATGTCTCACATACACATAACCACCTTCCTTAACTTAAATAATTCAGTAACGATAATTGTTTTATTACCTTTACGACGTTTTTCATCAGTGTTCAAGCCACTTTTGAACCGCATTTCAATCTTGAATGACGGACGGTTGGTCTAATCACACTAACTACCGTTTTGAGTATTGCTAGTTTATGCAATAACTAGGCTACATGTAACAACAAAGGCGTCTATATTTTAGAGGGATTAGGTCTTCACATTCAGAGCAGAAAAACAGGTTAAAATTTGAAATCAAATACATGAATTATATTTATAGACACAAGCGACCTTTTAAGATGATATCGTTCGCCATGTGGGTTATTTTTTATCTGAAATTGATTGCATGTTTGATAAATATTTTGTTTTATAATCATGACTTAACGTAGGTCGTCTAATGGGCGCTTGCCTACTTCCGCATTCTTAGTAGTTTGTGAAATAGTTGTTGTGCTATGTTTGACAACACACATGTGTCCATCTGTTATGCAGTATTGGTATACGAAGGTTGTTTTTTCTCACAGTACAACAGTTTTGTGTATAATTTCGTCTCAAACGATACATACATACTAATAAATGATGTTTACCCAACGCAATGAATAAACAGCGTCTTCGTAAAACCAGTGAGGCAACACCCATTTTGGTACATAAATACAAAATCTGAAATCCGTACCTATTTTTAGCTTGTCGTATGATGTGGAAGTAAATGATAATAGACTGTTATTTCCTGAACAGACTAAAACTAACATGAAAATAACTCCATTGTCGCATCCATCATTCCACTTCACCACAGTTCTCTATTATGTAGCTTTTAACGTTTAATTGACGTCATCATTTACTACATACTACATACAAGGTCAATTATTAGATGTTCTTCTCGAGCCTTCTCTTTGACCAGAAAAAAAACCAGAATGATCATCTTTGATCTTCTTTCGTAAACATGCTTCAATAACTGAATACTTACTTACTCGGAATAACTAAACTTTGCCTATAGTACACAGGCATCACGTCATCGCTACATAATTGGCTGATCGCATTACTAGCCTATACACGATATCATATTTCCGTTTGGTTATCTGACAGGCATGCATGATTGTGAAGAAAGACGGAATGCTAGTCCCAAACACTTACAAATCCTAAAAAATTAATTATGTAATGAAGTATTTAATTGTTTAGCATAATAACAGTATAACACGATCAATGGAAAACAACTGTTAAACAAAAAAAATAATCTACCTTTCCTTTATGAGTTGACTGATTATGTTCTTTGATGGTAGGTTAATAGGTTATGAACATTTTCTAACGATTGTTAACAATTTTTAGTGTTATATACCTAGTGTTTCTTGAAGTAGGGTTGTTAGAATGTGAATAATGCGTTAAATCTTGAAGTTCTGATTAAATACTTAACCGACACATTTTAACGCTCCTGATTGAATGCTTATTGAGATAAATTATTGTGGCATCTGCTTGGTATGCTCTACTTTTGATATGTGCCTTTTCCTTTTCGTGCGTTCTGCTTGTGCCTTCTGGGATTTGCTTTTTTTATGTTAAGTGCTACAAATGTACCCCGCGTTATCATTAGAAAATGGTTTTATGCTACAAAACAGTCACCAATAGTAATTTTATCACTTAAATAATCAACCAACAGTATTCGAATCACTTTTTTCGGGAGGTTTTGCCAGGTGGTTACCAACCAGACCAGACTCTTAACCTTTCATAACGTTGTTTATTTGTTAGCAGTAAACTACATGTTTGAGCATTTTGTCCATGTTTTCAATAGTATAAACTGTCTAGGTCTGGTTGTTCAGGATTTCATCCTTTTTTGTCGTGTCACTGAGATATACTTCCTGTCAACGAGTGGTTATACATATTCAGTCGTTATTGCTCTTTATATATGACCAACGTTAATCACCAGATATTCATTGGGAACATGTTATAAGAAAAGATAAGGAGTGCTTGTCGGGTACACTTCGCACTTGATGGTAAATGTCAATGTACATCAGGTGATGTTGCTGAAACCGATGAAGTGTATATGTCCTCTATCTGCTGTAGCGTTGACAGACCTGCTAACTTAATGTTCTACAAACTAAAGGTAATATTGACTATTTCTAAAATGCTTACTGACAAATAAACATTGTTTGACTAGCAGGCCGTAATCTAGTTGGATGGTATGAAGTGTCAAGAAGGGTTTGGTCGCGATTGTTCCTGATCCAAGTTGTTGTAATAGTGTATATCTTTTTTACAACAAGGCCATGCAGTGTTTAAATTGATGAAACTGGGACATTCAGCTTTTTCATATAGCTATATAGGCCATTTAGACTGTTTATTGCTGAGAATTTTTATAGCACAAACTTCAGACAGCTTAGATTTGAGCTTTCGATGTTTTGGCCGCTGACACTTTAATGTTTTTATGTTTTCTGTGTTCGGCAGGTTAAGTTGAGTGCTGCTATGATCTTTTCCAAGTTCAACTGAGATTCAACATATTCGGCAGTTTAGATAATAATTTGACCCAACCAGTTTTCGTATACCAAATGGCCTGTACGAAGTTATTCTCATATAGGTGACAGGCATAGCCTTTGTCAAAGTCACGGACTAAACAAGACATTCCCGATTAATGTTTTGACTCTAATTAACCCAAATAACAGGCCAGCGCTCTCAGATGTAAGTTATTTCATTATGACATTGCGTTATACCTTGCAATTAATACTCACTTATGGGAAAACCAATCGGATGCAAGACTATCATATCACATTAATGAATGAATTATTTGCCTCAATCAACACTTAATAATATACGAATGGTATCTTAAATTTATTATTTCTGAATTCCTTGCAAAGAATATACAAATTCAATTTTCTGTATCTACACTGAGCGGCTTTGAAAACGCAACACTTACACTTACATAGCTTATATGTGTGCATGTATGTATTTACCCATAACTCGGCCAATATGCATTAGATTTTGCTGAAAATTTCACCATTTGTAGCTAAGATACATGGCATAACAATCCATTTCATTCCATGACAATCTGATAAGACCCTTTACAGCCACAACAAAACAATGATGTCAAAAACAAAAGAAACTTTTATGCCCTATGTCCGTCTGCGTTTTTCAGATTGTTAATGTCAATGTGTACCTATTCTCCGTTTAAAGTTCGGGAACAAGTGTCCGTGCATATCATGGAGACAGAAATAAAGTAAAACACAGATAAATATAAAGTTAAATTTAGATTCAGAAAAAATGAATTTTATTCACTCTATCTCTATCCAGAATTACTTCCCATTGACTGTAAAATTGGTAGTATTTTTCGGTAAATCTAAAACAATGCTATCAAGCGTTTTTGAAACTTCACGACCACTATGTTGCGGAATGGTAAATCGTCTGATTTTGTGTTTTTCGAATTTGTCGATTGATTGACTATTCAAATTAACCTTACATAAAATAATAATTGCATCGTACATTTTTGTACAATCAATTCCTCTTACGTGTTTCGTTTTATCCATTTCATGGTTTAATGCGATTTTAGATGGAAAGAGCATCGAGTTAAATTCCACGGGTAGCCAATAACACGCACACAAAATTTCGTTGAGAAATATTGATAAATAAAAAAAGTTATCTTGATTTTCATTAGTGTTGCGTTTTCAAAGCCGCTCAGTGTAGTTGTTTGATATTGTTAAACATTCCAACCCAAGAGCCGTTATTTCCTGTTTGTTATTCTTATTCTTAATCAATATAAGTATTTCGGGAAGTTCAAATTAGACAAATCGAAATTTGATGTGATAAAATTTCTGAGTATTCAAAAATACGATACAAACATCATACAGGAATATCTGGCAATTATATGTTACGCATACAAACACTTAATAATATTTCTTAACTGTATTACGTTTCACTGTACACCAACACAAATGAATAAAGGGGTTTAGAATATAACCTACATTATGAGCCAATGAAAACGCTGCATTTTCGCGGTTAAATGAAAATTTAATCATTAAAATTTTCTCTTAACAGACTTGACGACTTGCGTTGGCGCTAATTTCTATCGGCCAATCAGAATGCAGAATGTTATATTCTAAGTTAGTTAGAACATATTAAGTAAATTTTAATGACTAAAAAGGCCTCGCTTCGCTCGCTCCGCCCTTTTTAATCATTAAAATTTACTTAATATGTTCTAACTATAACTTATACAATCCGTGAACAGCAAATGAGATAATTTATTCGTATAAAGGAATTTATATTCTCCGTTATCATGCTGAGAATATCAGATTTCAAAACTGGAAAGTTGTGGGCCGAAGTAAATGTTATCATATTGCGTATATGTCTTTTAATTACGCATACCATCTTACATTACTTGTATACACTGCAAACGGCAGATCGTCAACTTACAATACAGTGGACAGTGCAGTTTTCGTACGTCGGGTCATAACTACCGTGCCAACGAGAGAAGATATAATATAAGGAAGAGAATGTCAACTTTCACTACTTGGTATCCGTTTATATATCTATAAGAACAAACTGCTAATGCAAAATTCAACATGTAATACAAAAGTAGTATTTTTTTTTGTTGGATACATGTTACAAGCTATGATTGTCAGTCATGTACCACTTCATTTTTAATACACCACGCTCGTTTTAAATTAACTTCAATACAACTATTAGAATTGCTGCCATTGTGCAGACGGCAGGATATACTTATTATATTACTTGAATGTTTTACCATTGAGTTGTTCATGTAGCTGTTTTCCTCCTCAGTACCTTGATGTGCACCGACATATCGCTTTGGCAATGTTTAAATTAAATTATTTTCTTTTATTCGATTCAGACTTGGCATTAACTCATAAACTACACGTACATTGTAGATAATTGCTGTATAAACTTCTGAAAATTTCCATAAGTGTAAATACAGTCTGAAGAGATAAAATGAAGCAATTAAAATACCTGAATGTGCATTTTTGAACACACCTTGAGTTCTATGTTCAATTTGACAAGAAAGGGAACCCTTATTGTTTGCGTTAACCATATTGTTGCCCACTTTAAAGGTACGATTATGCATATTGCGGCTCGTTAGTCGCTGTTATTAGAGCATACTACACATGTACTGTATTCAGAACAATACAGATTATCATTGAATTGTATTATACTAAGTTTTCAGTTGCTGATAATTAATTCCAGGAAAACTGGTTAAATAGAGAATAATAGGTTAGTGCCTTGGATGAAAAAGTTTATCTGGCAAGGCGGGGGAATTTATCGGTGAGCCGTAGGCGAATCCGATAATTTCCGCAGCCGAGCAGGATTAACTTTTACTTTGTTCACGGCACTTACCTATTATTCTATTTATCCAGTCGCTTAATCTGCTCATTGAGGGGAACAAACTCGGGACTATATTGTAACTCTTTCATTAACTAGCGCGCAACGTCACGTTCGTTCCGTGACGTCACGATAAACAACAACGTCGAACATCTTGATAGACGTCGTGTAGACGCAGATAAGTCAAAGAAAAAAACTGATCAACCACCAGCTCATTTAGGATAGGGAAACCTCATCCACGGGCACGGAATTGCAACCGGCGACTCTCATAAAAGAAGAAGTCCGTCAGATCACGTGGAAAGGTGACAGATTATCACTAGTCACATGACCAGGTGACCGATTATAGCTTAGTTTAATCGGCACCCCGTTAACTGGCAGATTTTGACGGAAGTGACTGGAAAAAAGATAAGAATAGACAGGAAAGGCACTCAACTTCAAAAGACGAGCACAGAAGAGATAAAAGACAACGGATACCACAATTGCACGACATAATGCTCAACACCCAACTGAACGACGAAAATAAAAGATAATAAAAAATCTTACAGGGAAGGAAATCCAAATCACAGAAAACAATACCCGACAAGTGTCAACATTGAATGACTACAGACATTTTGAAAAGGTCGTAAGACAAATACCCAAATCCATTTCCTCATGGAGCAAAATATGTTCCCAATCGTCGGGAAGCCGGTAGTCTAATTTCCTCTCCATGGTTAAGATTACCGATCAAACGTCCAACAAATCCGAAACGTTAAAGCAATTAAATGTATTACATATACATGAATTGCTTGTCACTTTAAAAGTACTCTACTACTACGCTAAAAAAACCTGCAAGGCGGTGAAATACACTTTACCACATATCGTGAGAAAAAATACACCTGTGTATCTTATCAATTAATCGATATTCAATATAAGTGTTATTAGTGAAATGTGTTCGATTTTTTAGGTTGGCAGCATACATACGTTCTGTGAAAAGGTGCTTTATCTCTAAAATGTGTTGGTATGGATTTTATTTGTTATAAGAAAACGTGTTTTTTTTAAGAAACGTTACACATACATGTAGTACTTCCGATAAATTGATATGATGTAAATATATACAGAAACTTTGTTTGTCTCCTCTATATTTCTTTGCTTGTTACTAGTATATGTTTTGTATTTCTTTTTCATTAAAATATTATATAGTTACACTTGTTCTTATATTTAAAATGATGCTAGATACGTATACAGACAATAATTATACACCAACCAAAAGCACTCTGACACTGGCATAAACCTTTGCAACTTTTCTTAAACGGTTAAATAAGTCACCTAAGAAACATTCGCAACAACGTTAAGCGATCGAAATTATAGATTTATTATATACCTTATACCTACCACAATCAAGTATCATCCAATTGCGTAGGAGTATTTCCTGGACGACCCCAAAAAGACGAAGGACATCGAAAATAAGGCATGCTCCAAGCGGCAAAAGCAATCTCACTATTTAGCAACTTTGCATCATTGAGCAATAAACAGTTTTGTTATTGTAGGTGAAATAATAAACGAAGCATTAACCGACATAATAAAACATGTTTCCCTCGAAACAGTTCCACAAGACAGTTTTGTTAACGATATGTCTTGATAGTTCCCTAAAACAAACGAACGTTACGAAAAATGTGTTACAACACTAGTTAAATTGTCTCATATCTCCTTACCTACACCATCGAGACAATAGTGCATTCATTATTTTAATTGTACGAATCGACGTCGTGTGGCAGTCATCCTCTCTGTCCTTTGTAAAGGTCTGTATTGGGAAATATCGGGTAAGGAATCAAATGTTGTTTTTCTGCCGATGTAATCATTTTGTGAAAGTTGGATTCATTTTTACTGACATATCTATGCATTTATTCAGAATATATATGCATTTGCACAGAAACACCTGGAAGTAGCAAATAAAGATATGTACGTATATAGGTCACAAACCACTAAATAAAATTGTTCTTTAGCTCAATGTAAAGTGACAATTGTCAGCCCCAGATTATATCATGTTAAAGTCTATGGCCAGTTGACAAACTTATATCATTGAAAAGCAGTATGTTTCAGGTACAAAATAAGACCAAAAAACAGGGGGTCATGTTTAATATAAAAAAGATTTTGTTCGTCAAAGGCGGTCGACAAATTTTTACAGACGCGCGGACTGATCCGATGTGGGTTTTACCCTAGTCTACTTTCGCTTGGTCAAATATGCCAAAATCTCAAAATATTCAAGATAAAACATATTCACTCATTCAACTACATGTATACAATACCTTTAAACTCAATAAGATGATTTTAGTTCCATTTTGTCAAGGCATATCATCATTTCCAGGAAAACAGAAGTTTTTGTAAGGACTATTTGAGTGTATCCGATTTAGGTACACGTATGCATTTAGTGGTTTATGACCTATATCTAGTGTATAGTATTGAAATCGTGATTTTGCCATATATAAAAAGCCTACATACAATTGTAATCAACATTTGACACTATGCAAGTAGTTCTATATACTAGCCTTTATTTCTGTGTGTAGTGTTTCTGACGTAATATATTATTTTGATATAACACACATTGACAAGACTTCGGGGTTGAAATGAAGCGTCTATCTGCAAAACACTAAGTACAAAAGTACAAAAACCAGAATATAATCAGAAGAACCAGATTCCTATACATATACTAGTAAATTCATTCGTAGAAAGTTAAAGGAAGGAATGTTTCAAACCAAAGTTACCATAGTATGTATTCATGGAAAATATATAATATAAGACAAAAGAGATTTATTGAATATGTACTAGTTACACCATCGCCACAACGTTCTTTTTTGGTAAGACTTTAATTTGAAACGCTAAACAGATAGTTTGATTATTGCCACGACTAAGTATGATCAGAATTAATCTTCTTCTAGTATATTTTAATATGAGTTTGGTATTTTAATATTATAAAATCATCAATAGAAAACAACTGTTAAGCAAAATGAGAATTCTTTTCAGGCATGAAACGGTTTACGAAGGGTATTTGTATAATATATTCTGTTAAACATTTCACGTTTCATGAAGTGGTACTCGTTGAGATATGTGTGTTGAACACATAAAATACTGATCAATAGCCTTACGAACAAAATACGCTTGTACGAATAAACACTTTTTGTCAATGGAATGCGGCAAGTAAATGTAATTTGTTTGTGAAGGCCGTATTTATATGTATGTTTGTTTGAATATGTGCGTTGCATACACATATCCTGTTAACAAGTTTGAAACATAATTCAAAAACATCCCACAACAAACCTGATGTTAAGTAAGGTAACACCGTACTTTCTTGAGAGGGTAAATATTTTACGTTTCGTGGCCAAATGACCAAACCAGTTTGTACCATTGGATATCAACTAGTACCGTTCTAAATGTTCTTGATCTTTCACGTTACAATTGATCCACTTGTGAATGAGTCGACCATATGCAATGTTCCATAGGATCATAGCCAACATGACTCTGATGATAATGTTTTATCCACTACAATATCCCGACGGGCACCATAATGAATATATGTACACTTGAAATTAACAGTAAGAAATGTAGTTTCGAAATAATTTGATAAATAATTAATGTAGATTATGATTTTAAAAAGAAATTTCTACTATTCGTTTTACGAAAATCTTATTGAAAATCTATAAATATCGTTCAGGAAATTGTTAGTTACTTCCATTTCCTGCTTCATGTCAACTGTAGTTGAAATACATTGGTGCAAGAGGATTACAAAGTCGAACCACGGAGTCATAAATATCATACTTGTAAGTTTATGTCCGTGTTTTGTTGAGTTTAAACCGAAAACTGTCACTTTAAACTGGATATTTATTAAGATAGCACGTAATTTCTTTAGATGATTAATGTTTTGTTTACATCCTGTTTGTTTCTTAAAATACAAGTGATGTGCTACCGTTTCACATTACAACTATCGTGTTACCTGCCATTTTAGCATTTGTTCGTGGCCAGATGACCAAACCAGTTTGTACCGTAGGTTATCAACTAGTACAGTTCTAATTGGTCTTGATCTGTCACGTTACTATTTATCCACTTATGACTGACATGACCATAAACAATGCCCTATAAGAACATAGCCAGCACGACTCGGTGGACAACTGGGAACACTCTGATTATACAATATACAGACGGGCCACACAATAAAGGCTATATCAACACTTGAAGCTAACATTAAGAATGTAGTTTTTAAAGTATTTGATAACTAATTAAGGTAAATTTTGATTTGAAACAGAACTTTCTACAATTCATTACATGATAATCTTATTCAAAATCTGAAAATATGAGATCATCGCACATGACGTTGTTCGTTCCACCCTTTTCGTGCTTCATGTCAATTGTAGTTGAAATACTATGCCTAGACGGCACTGGTGCAAAATGATTACAAAGTCTAACCACGAAGTCATAAATATAATACTTGTAAGATTTTGTCCGTTTTTTGTTGAGAAATGTAACGATTGTAGTAACTGTTGTTTCGTCTTTCTATAGCACATAGTGTAACCCCGTTGAGGGTAGGTAGACATGGGTAAGTGTCTGTCGTCAAAGTGCTTGCGAATCGGTTCATGTCATTATATTAGTAATGCATATTCTAATTCAAACATATCACAGACGTGTGTTCATCGATTGCCTCATAAACAAACAAATATATGATACGATATGGGCAGTATGCATCAAATGTATGCATGTATAGCTTGTTTCGTCATTTTGCTATAGTTTAATTTTGAACTCTAAGCCATGACCTTTCCGACTTGTCTACCGGTGGGTAGTCTATCGTTTATTATGTTCGGGGTAATTGTTTAATGGTATGATTCTAACAGATATATGTTGGTAATTGAATTACAGTTAATGCAGTCGGTAACGTTCTGGATTTCTTACCCAAACGTCTGTGGTTCGTATCCCCAATTCCCTCGTTTTTTAATATCACTGTTATTATAATATATTATGTTATTTAAGGAGAATATAAATTAAAAGTGTTTTATCTTTTTTAAATTATCCATGAAAAGTTGTTGATTCAATATATTTTTCATGTTCGCTTATTTCGACCGTTTGTGTATTCCGAGCTTACTGGCAACATATATCACGTTGATTAGCCGTCAGAATGTTCTACAATATAAATGTAACACATACGATTTGTCACTTATACTAGTATTACAAAGATTTTGCAAGTTGGTGCATTTGAAAAATATAAAATAAAAAATGAAAACACACTTTAGTGTGATTCATACTTGCCCTGGTTTGACAGAAGTTAGTTTACAATGTACTAAGCGCTCAACCGTCAAACGAAATTCTTAGCCTTAATTGTATTACTTATATTATTGGTCAAACATATAACAACCTATATCGATTAATGGTTGACACCTTAAAAGTGCAGTCACGGCTCAATGCTCGAAATCGAACTATATCATTATATTGGTTAGTACTGTACGTGTACATTGCGTTTTGATTTTATCATATTTAAATGAAATAAACACGACAGATTAAGTTATTGTAATAATTTATATATTGCTGAAGCTGGGGCATT
This sequence comes from Spisula solida, assembly GCA_947247005.1. NCBI lineage: Eukaryota > Metazoa > Mollusca > Bivalvia > Venerida > Mactridae > Spisula > Spisula solida. The sequence continues at coordinate 22,621,077 of OX365955.1, forward strand.
GAGCTTTTCATATAGCTTTAACGAGGTCATTCAAACTAGGGCTTTCGATATTTTAGCAGCTAAAACTTCGGCTTTCAGCGCTAACGTTCATTTTCACGTTTTTTAGTTATGTATTAGACATTGTACCTCGTAATTGTGGTATTTGATGTTTTTATGTTTTCTGAGCTCAACTGGTTAAGCTGAGTGCTGCATTCCTGTCCGATTTCCTATTATCTTTTTAAAGTTTAACTGAGATCTAACATGTTTTTGAGTTAAGATCACACAATCAGTTTATATATATATATTTATATATTTATAGTTATATCAAGTTATTATATTACTTGAATGTTTTACCATTGAGTTGTTCATTTAGCTGTTTTTCTCGTCAGTACCTTGATGTGCACTGACATATCGCTTTGGCAATGTTTAAATTAAATTGTTTTCTTTTATTCGATCCAGACTATCTGGCATTCACTCATAAACTATACGTACATTGCAGATAATCGCTGTATAAACTTCTGAAAGTTTCCGTAAGTGTAAATACAGTATGTGGTGATAACTTGAAGCAATTAAAATACCTGAAAGTGCGATCCAGCGCTGGTTACTCCTATTTTCATCATCTGTATTTGAACACACCTTGAGTTATTTGTTCCTTTTGAGAAAAAAAGAAACCCTTGTTGGTTGCGTTAACCATATTGTTGCCCACTTCGAATGTACAATTATGAATGACCCGGCTCGTTAGTCTCTGTTATTAGAGCATACTACAAATGTACTGTCTTCTAAACAATATAGATTACCAGTGGCTTGTATATAGTGAGTTTTCAGTTGCTGATTATAAATACAGGCAAAACAGGTTCAAGAGACAATAAAAACCGGAGAGGGAAAGCAGCACTCAACTTCAACTGACGTACACAGAAAAGATAAAAGACAACAGAGACCACAGTTGCGCGGCACAATGCCCAGCAACAACATAATGAGGACAATAAAAGATAGTAAACAAGCTGACAGGGACGGTAATCCCGATCACAGAAAACTATACAAAACAAGTGTCAACATTGTATGACTACAGACATGTTGAAAAGGTCGTAAGGTAATAACACTAATCCAATTCTTTTTTTTTCTTTTTTTTAAATCTGAGACGTTAAAGTAATTAAATGTATTACATATACATGAATTGCTCATCACTCTTATAGTACTCTACTACATGTACTACGCGGGAAAACGACTACAAGGCGGCGGGAAAACTCTTTAACACAAAACGTGAAAAAAATACACCTGTTTATCTTATCAATTAATCAGTATTCAATTTAATCGTTACAACTGATATTCATTCGATTTAATGTGGTTATAGCATACATACGTTTTGTGCAAATGTGCTATATCTCTAAAATGTGTTGGGTGTGTTTTTATATGTTTTCAAAGAAACACTAAAAATAATAATAAGATATACACAATAGGTTAGACAGTGTATTGACGAGAAGGGCACATGTACATGCAATCATTTTAACGTTCAGATAGTCAACAAGGGCAAAGGTTGCGGACCCTATCATAACTTGTCAAAAGGAGCACTAACTGAAGATCTTATAAGAACACGCCATGCATATCAGCGTCAAATCGATACAAAAGTAGTTGTTTGGATATTTTGGGGACAAAATAAATACAAGTGAATACAGAAATAATACATACGTCCTGCAAATATATTTCATCATATGGTCAATCCTTTTCTAGGACGAACGTACATAATTCTGGAGGCAATACCACATTATTGTCATAGCGCGTGAGTAATACTTACGCTGTTTGACAAAGTCAGAAATTAATACAATTACAATGTAACACTTTTTGAAACCTAATTCATCCAAACATATAATAGTAGATTGTACATCTGAAGTAAAGTTGACGCACCAATGTCGTTCAAATACCCAGGAAGGGCTTTCAAATATATAAATGTTTTAGGTACATGCACACACATTCTGAATAATAAGCGTGAAATTGTCTTACCTTCGCCTATTTTTATATGATATAAATCTTTATACGTGACATGATTTGGTTCACTTCCTTTTCTTAAAATGTTAAATAAGTCATACAAGCAACATTCGCAACAATTTCAATCGATGGTAATTATAGACTGATTCTCCGTAATACCTCCCACAATGCAGTCTCATTCAATTGCGTAGGAGTAATTCCTAGACGATCTCAAAAAGACGAAGGACGTCGAAAATAAGGCATGCTTCCACCGACAAAGGCAATATAAAGGTGTTTCCCTAGAAACAGTTCCACCACACAGTTTTATTAACGATATGTCTTGATAGTTCCCTAAAACAAATAACGTTACGAAAAAAGTGTTACAACACTAGTTTAGTCTTCTCTTATCTCCTCACCTACATCATCGAGCATATATTGCATACATTGTTTTAATGGTGCGACACGACGTCGTGTGGCCGTCATCCTCTCTGTTATTTGTAAAAGGTCTATTTTGGGAAGTCCTGGGTTAGGAAAGAAATGTCTTTATTTCTGCAGAACTTTACTTAAGTTTTATGTGATCATTAGGTGAAAGTTGGATTCATTTTTCACTGACATATCAATGCGTTCGCGCAGAATATCTATGCATCCGCACAGAAAAACACAGAAGAAGCAAAATATAGATATGTACATATATATTTACCGTATAGTATTGAAGAGCGGTCGGTATGCTCACTTGTCGGGTTTATACAACTAATCCGTGTTGCATTGATATAAACCAACGAACTCATTATTTTGTTTCATTTTACACATGTGTGAATACAAATAGGCCTTAAAGAAATGAAATAAAGCAATTGATAATACAAGATGTAAGAAAAATGTCATATTCAAGTGCTCTAACTTTTGAATGATGACCTCCAATTTTGAGTTAATTCCCACAACTATGAAATTTTATTGTATAATTAAACATTACAGAATTTCGTTGACTTGTTTAATTAATGATATGTGTACAAATCTAAGTTTTAATGGTGTTAAAAGCAAACATGTTAGAATAGCGTTTTTTCTCCATTCAGTGTAATAAACAGTCATTAAAATATTTTTTTACTCAATTTCCAGTCACAGTCCAGTGTGTCACAGTCCCTGGGTCAAATGAAAACAATATCAATTTTAAAATAGGAATTAGAGACATGATTTAAGATCTTTGATAGTCAGTATGATTAAAAAAGTTTCTTACTCTCCAGGTTTACTACGGAATGAGTTACCTCCCATTATATAAAAGTAAGTGCTAACAACAACATAAAGTCACAATCACCATGTTTAAGTTTATATTGTGTTATTTAAATGTATCGATCAATCAAACATTCCAATAAAACCCAGTAAAAAACAATTTGCATCAAACAGTCAATTCCTAGTATATGTTTCGTTTTTTCTGCCGTTTCATGGATCAATGCACCGCTGTACTGCATTTATAGAAAAAATACCGGCAGTCAATATCACACACGCACAATTTCGTTCAAAAATATTCATAAATAAAAAAGTTATCTTGAGTTCATAAGTGTTGCGTATTCAAAGCAGCTCAGTGTACATTTGTGAATTTCATCTTGGTTGATCGTGTAAATTAATGTATATTTTCACCATGATGCAAATACAATAATTTAATGAAATTTTGACCACTGCTTTCCAACATATTGTTAATACTTTCGACCAAATTTTAGAAAATTCCTATTGCTTATACCAAATATGTTATTAAAGAACCTAAGTGTTCAGTAAGAGGTTTTGCTTAGTTTGTATACTGAATTTGATTTCCGTGTGTAGGGTATCTGACGTTTTACATTATTTTGATATAACATACATTAACTAGTAAATTAGTAAATTCATTCATAGAAAGTTGTAGAAAGGAATGTTTGAAACCAAAGTAAACATAGCAAATTTATAATATAAAACAAAATCTATTTTATTGAATATGTACTAGTTAAACCATCGCCATAACATTTTTTACCAAGTACGAGCCAGATTTGAAACGCTAGTTTGGTTATTGCCACAACTAAGTATAATCTTCTTCTGATATGTTTATGAGTTTTGTATTTTAATGATATAAAACAATCAATAAAAAACAACTGTTAAACAACAAGAGAATACTTTTCAGTGTTTTATGGTTTTAATGGCAAATTAATCAGGCATGAAACGGTTTCCTAACTGTATTTTTATAACATCTTTTGTTGAACACTTCACGTTTCATCAAGTGGTTCTGTTAAAATATGTGTGTTGAACACATAAATTACTGATCAATAGCCTTACGAACGAAATAAACTTGTACGTAAAACCACTTTTTGTCAATGGAATGCGCCAAGTAAACATACTTTGTGTATGCCGTATTTATATTCTTGTTTGTTTGAGTATGTGCATTACATATATCCTGTTAACAAGGCAGTTTGGAACATTGTTTGAAAACTTCCCTCAATAATCCGGATATCTATAATAGCACCGTACTTTCTTTATAGGGTGAATGTTTTGTTTACATATTGTATGTTTCTTAAAATACGATTTATATGCGACTGTTTCACACTTAGAAAAGTTTGTCTGTTTCTATCGTGTTACTGCCATTGTTAGAATTTGTTTCGGTTAAGCCAAATCAGTTTCTTACATAGGTTATCAATTTGTACTGTTCTAATTGTTCGTGATCTGTCAGGTAACAATTTATACACTTGTGACTGACATGACCATAAACAATATCCCATAAGAACATAACGACTTAGTGTCTAAATTGGAACACTCTAATGAGAAACGAGTGTGCTACCCTCTACAATATCCTGACGGGCACCATAATGAAGACTATATAAACACTTGAAGTCAAAGTTAAGAAATGCAGTTTTTAAAGTTTTTGATAACTACACTCTCCAAAAGTTCTAACCCGCCAGTTTATATTTCATTCACGTTTTGTGAAAAATGCATGTATTCACCTGAAATTTCGCATACCGATACATGATTAAGAGATGCAGCTGAGTATTTGTTTATTTGGACCGTTTCGCAGTTAATTTCAGTGAATTCTGTGTATTGCGTAATAATGCATTTGTGCAAGTGCAATGCATGTGGACCAGAATTCACGCGCCCATATACAAAATCGGCATTACTGATGACTGTTCGTCTTGAAAAACACATAAAATGCCGAAACTAACTCGAGAGGAACACTCATGAGATTACGAAAAACCACTGCGAACACAATTCCTAGTTGACATTTTTTTTCTTAATATGTTTTAAATAATGCATTTATTAACACGACATTTCACACAATGACATATAAATATCCAATGAAGCCAAGTATTTGTTTATTTTGGGCTACTAACGGTCTAATTCACCGTTTTAGACTTGGTACGTTATCTAGAATAATTTACAAGTGTAATGCATGCGCGTCGAAAAGCACGTGTTCATGTACGGTTTTGATGTTAGTGAAGATTATTCTACGCGAAAACACCTAACATGTTGAATTTGGCACGAACAGAACGCGATTGACCTGTCGGGATGTCATCAGTTTGCATCTTGTTGCGGCCCTTAGTTTTGCTTTTTATTACAAAAATGATTTTCTATTTCGTTTATAATTGTTATTTTAATGATCATTTTCGTTTGTTTTTTTCACAGGAACCTTCGATGTTTTAAATCAACACCCAAGCAAAATTTGCTTCATGTCAATTGTAGTTGAAATACATTAGTTTCTAGAAATAAAATGGTGCAAGCGGATTACAAAGTCGAACCATGAAGTCATGATTTATTAATTGTAAGATTATTTCCGTGTTTTGTTGAGAATAGTATAACGATTATAGTTGTTTCATCTTTCATTAGCAAATAGTGTAACCTTGTTGAGGGTAGGTAGACATGGGTAGGTGTATGTTTTCAAAGTGCTTGTGAATTGATTCATGGCATTAAATTGGCAATGAATATCCTTATTCAAACATATCACATACGTGTGTTCATCAATTGCCTCATAGGTTAATAAATTATATGAATACGATAAAGGTAATATGCATCAAAAGGATGCATGTATTATTGTTTTCGTCACATCGATATCATTATATTGGTTAGCACTGTATATATACATTTAATTTTGATTTTATCATAGTTATGGCGAGTTCAATGATATAAACACGACAGGTTAAGTTGCTGTAATTGTTTACACCTTGTTTACAACTAGGTCATTCAGCCTTTCTATAAAGCTGTAATTAGGTCTTTCATCGTTTTTTAGCAGAAACTCGGGCGTTCAGCCTTTTTATATAGCAGTAACTAGGTCATTTAGACAGCTTTGACATGGGCTTTCGATGTTTTGGCTGCTGCAACTTGATGTTCTCGTTCAGTTATGTATCAGGCAATGTTCCTTGTAATTGTGGTACGTGATGTTTTTATGTTTTGTGAGCTCAACCGGTAAAATTCAGTGCTGCCTTCCTGTCCGACTTTCTATTGTTTTAAAGTTAAACTGAGATCTAACATGTTCTGCAGATAAGGTGACCCAATCAGTTTTCGTATACTATATATCATGTACTAAGTGTTTTCATTAAGGTGACAGGCGTGGTTTTTTACAAAATCACGGACTATACAAGGCATTCCCGACGAATAATTTGACACTAGATATTTCAAATAACAAGCCTGCGCTCTCACCTGTAGGTTGTTTTATCATGACATTGTGTTATACCTTGCAATTCATACTCACTTAGGGGAATACAAATCGGATGTAAGTCCATGAGATCATATTAATGGATGAAGTGTTTGTCATAATCAACACTTATATGAATGGTATATTCAATTGATTATTTCTGAATTCCTTGCAAAAAATAAACAAATTTAATTTCTATATCTAGTTGTTTGTAACTTCTAAACATCCCAACTCAAGAGCCGTTATTTCCTGTTTGTTATTCTTATTCTTAATAAATATAAGTCTTTCTGGAAGTTCAAATTAGACAAATCGATATTTGATGCGATAAAATTTCTGAGTATTCAAAAAACAGATACAATAATTCTACAGTATTAACTGGCAATTATATGTTACGTACACTTACGAATATTTCGCAACTGTGATACGTTTCACTGCAAACCAAAACAAATGAATAAATGCGTTTATTCAATCCTTGAACAGCAAATACAATAACTCATTCGTACATAGTCATACACGATATATATTTTCCGTTATCATGCTCAGAACACCAGATTTCAAAACTGGGCCGATGAAGATGTTATTATATTGTGTGTCTGTTTATTACGCATAGTATCTTTCAGTACCTTTATACACTAGTAAATTGCTAAGGCAAACAATACATGTATAAGAAAGTAATAATGATAAATCAAAACCACAATTGTAAAGATAGTCATCTTAAAGTCAACCTTACATAACTTGTCTTCCCTTCATGGATCTATGTAACAAAAGAACAGCCAATGCAAATTACAACATGTTATACAAAAATAGGATTTTGTTTGTTGGATACATGTAACAAGCTATGAATGTCAGTCACGTACCATCTCATGTCTAATGCACCACCGTCTTTTTTAATTGACTTCAATAAAACTATTATAATTGATGTCATATGAAGCTATCATCAAAACCAACGAGCAGACGGCAGGTAATACTTATTATATTACTTGAATATTTTTAAGGTAGAAACTGGTTTATATGGTAAAGTGTGAACATTTCTACTGGCGTCCATTTGTGTGTTTTGCAATGCATACATTTGTTCTTTTTTGCTGGCCCATTTTTGTTTATGGATCTGTCGCATAGGTGACAAAATGAACCCGTGTCTCGTTTGTGGTCATTACATTTGCAAACGGTCGACTTTTTTTATCTAAAAACTGGTTTTAACTATTTTGAACAGTTTGCAAGGGCATATGTGCTGGGGTCTCAAAGCAAATAGGGGTCCAAAAAGTATACTTATCGTCCTAATTTTTGTAATATGCTTAATTATTGTATGAATAGCTCCTAATGATTTACCAACACATTGAGCTACTTGCCTAATTGTAAATACTCCACCAGTTTCCACAAAATGTTAGATTTTCTCGACCCTTTTATACGAGTAGTATGTTGCGGTATGTGAATGGCGTGCATGGGATTCATTTCCATATAAAATTACATAACTTATAAATCTCTAAAACGATCAAATAGTTGATGAATAAGACAATACATGACACAATTGCACCATGCAAATTATTTTAAATACTGTATTTGCTCCCGCATTACGAAAACTACGACTCTTAAATGGGACCTAATTTGGTCAGAAAAAGTGACATTTTCCCAATGATTAAAGCATTAGTATACACAAGTAGACATTGTAAATTGACGTATTGTTACAGCTACACTAGACGAATGTTAAGGTATGAGGTATCAATTTAAAACAAAAACAATGATATTTGATATACAGCTCACTTGTTTAAAAAAGTCCTTGATACAAGAAAGATATAGCATCACTTGCATTCCAATTTGATCAACCCTCGTAGCTGTTTTTCTCCTCAGTACCTTGTTGTGCACTATCATATATCGCGTTGGCAATGTTTAAATTAAATTATGTTCTTTTATTCGATTCAGCCGATCTGGCATTCACTCACAAACTATACGTACATTGTAGATAATCCCTTCCAGCAACGAAATTTGAACGACGTTGGTGTGTCAAATTTCCTTCAGATGTACAATCTACTATTATACGTTTGGATGAATTAGGTTTTTAAAAAGTGTTACATTGTAATTGTATTAATTTCTGACTTTGTCTGCAGTATTCTTAAAGTGCAAACGATAGCCAAACAGCGTAAGTATTACTCACGCGCTATGCCAATAACGTAGTATGGCCTCCAGAATTATGTACGTTCGTCCTAGAAAAGGATTGACCATATGATAAAATATATTTGCAGGACGTATGAACTATTTCTGTATTCACTTGTATTTATTTTCTCCCCAAAATATCCAAACAACTACTTTTGTATCGATTTGACGCTGATATGCATGGCGTGTTCGTATAAGATCTTCAGTTAGTGCCCCTTTTGACAGGTTATGATAGGGTCCGCTACCTTTGCCCTTGTTGACTATCTGAACGTTAAAATGATTGCATGTACATTTGCCCTTCTCGTCAATACACTGTCTAACCTATTGTGTATATCTTATTATTAATTTTAGTGTTTCTTTGAAAACATATAAAAACACACCCAACACATTTTAGAGATATATAGCACATTTGCACAGAACGTATGTATGCTGTAACCACAAAAATCGAATGAATATCAGTTGTAACATTTAAATTGAATACTGATTAATTGATCAGATAAACAGGTGTATTCTTTCACGTTTTGTGTTAAAGTGTTTTCCCGCCACCTTGTAGTGGTTTTTCCGCGTAGTAGTAAAGTACTATAAGAGTGATGAGCAATTCAGGTATATGTAATACATTTAATTACTTTAACGGCTCAGATTTGTTGGACGTTCTGTTATATGAGTGTCCACATTTGACTGGTAATCTCAACCATGGAGTGGAATATTTAGACTACCTGCTTCCCGGCGATTGGGAACAGGTTGTTGCTCGAGGAGGATTTGTATTTGTGTTATTATCTTACGACCTTTTCAACATGTCGGTACAATCTTGACATTTGTTTTGTATAGTTTTTGGTGATCGGGATTACCGTCCCTGTCAGAATGTTTATTATTATTAATTTTCCTCATTCTGTTGTTGCTGGGCATTGTACTGCGCAAATGTGTTCTCTGTTGTCTTTTATCTTTTCTGTGTTCGTCTGTTGAAGTTGAGTGCTGTTTTCCCTCTCCGAATTTTATTATCTCTTGAACCAGTTTTGCCTGTATTAATAATCAGCAACTGAAAACTCACTATAATACAAGCCACTGGTAATCTCTATCGTTCAGAAGACAGTACATTTATAGTATGCTCTAATAACAGAGACTAACGAGCCGGGCCATTCATAATTGTACATTCGAAATGGGCAACGATATGGTTAACGCAACCAACACGGGTTTCTTTTATTCTCAAAAGGAACAAATAACTCAAGGTGTGTTCAAATACATATGATGAAAATAGGAGTAACCAGCGCTGGATCGCACTTTCAGGTATTTTAATTTCTTCAATTTATCACCACATACTGTATTTACACTTACGGAAACCTTCAAAAGTTTATACAGCGATTATCTGCAATGTACGTATAGTTTATGAGTGAATGCCAGATAGTCTGGATCGAATGAAAGAAAATAATTTAATTTAAACATTACCAAAGCGATATGTCAGTGCACATCAAGGTACTCAGGAGAAAAACAGCTACATGAACAACTCAATGGCAAACCTTCAAGTAATATAACTTGATACATGTATAACTATAAATATAACCTTCCGTCTGTGGTTTTGTTGATAACTGTAAATGGCAGCAATTATGATAGTTTAATTGAAGTTAATTTAAAACGACGGTGGTGTATTAGAAATGAAGTGGTGCATGACTGACAATTATAGTTTGTTACATGTATCCAACAAAAAAATACTACTTTTGTATTTCATGTTGTATTTTGCATTTGCAGTTTCTTTTTTAGATACATGAAGGGATACCGATTTATGTAAAGTTGACACTCTCTTCCTTATATTATAACTTCTCTTGATGACAGGGTAGTTATGACACGACGTACGAAAACTACACTGTCCACTGTATTGTAAGTGGGCCATCTGAACACATTTGGTTTTGATTTAACATTACACTTCCTTTATGGTTTGCCGTTAGCAGTTTACTAGTGTATACAATTAATGTGAGATAGTATGCGTAATATACAGACATATACATAATATTATAACATCTACTTCGGCCAATAAATGTCCAGTTTTGAGATCTGGAGTTCTCAGCATGATAACGGAAAATATAAATCGTATATGACTATACGAATTAATTATTTCATTTGCTTTTCTAGGATTAAATGAACACATTTAGTCATATGTTTGGTTTTACAGTGAAACGTAACACAGTTAAGAAATATTCGTAGGTGTAGGTATGCGTAACACATAATTGCCAGTTATTACTGTAGAATGCTTGTATCCGTTTTTTGAATACTCAGAAATTTTATCACATCAAATTTCGATTTGTCTAATTTGAACTTCCAGAAATACCTATAATTCTTAGAATAGGAATATCAAACAGGAAATAACGGCTTTATTAAATTTGTTTAATTTTTGCTAAGAATTCAGAAATAATCAATTGAATACGTATACTATTCATATAAGTGTTGATTTGGACAAATACTTCACCCATCTCATAGACTTATATTCGATTTGTATTCCCCTAAGTGAGTATGAATTGGGTATAACACATTGTCATAATAAAAAAACCTATAGATGAGAGCGCTGGCTTGTTATTTGGAATATCTAGTGTAAAATAATTCGTCGGGAATGTGTTGTATAGTCCGTGACTTTGTAAACGTCTACGCCTGTCGCCTTTATGAAGAACACGTTAGTACATGCTATTTAGTATACCAAAACTGATTGTGTGATCTTAACTGCAAAACATGTTAGATCTCAGTTAAACTTCAAAAAGATAATAGGAAATCGGACATGAATGCAGCACTCAGCTTAACCAGTTGAGCTCAGAAAACATAAAAACATCACATACCACAATTACGAGGTACAATGCCTAATACATAACTAAAAAACGAGAAAATAAACGTTAGCGCTGAAAGCCGAAGTTTTAGCTGTTAAAACATCGAAAGCCCTAGTTTAAATGACCTCGTTATAGCTATATGAAAAGCTCACTGCCCCCGCTTCAGCAATATATAAATTATTACAATAACTTAATCTGTCGTGTTTATTTCATTTAAATATGATAAAATCAAAACGCAATGTACACATACAGTGCTAACCAATATAATGATATAGTTCGATTTCGAGCATTGAGCCGTGACTGCACTTTTAAGGTGTCAACCATTAATCGATATAGGTTGTTATATGTTTGACCAATAATATAAGTAATACAATTAAGGCAAAGAATTTCGTTTGACGGTTGAGCGCTTAGTACATTGTAAACTAACTTTTGTCAAACCAGGGCAAGTATGAATCACACTAAAGTGTGTTTTCATTTTTTATTTTATATTTTTCAAATGCACCAACTTGCAAAATCCGTGTAATACTAGTATAAGTGACAAATCGTATGTGTTACATTTATATTGTAGAACATTCTGACGGCTAATCAACGTGATATAGGTTGCCAGTAAGCTCGGAATACACAAACGGTCGAAATAAGCGAACATGAAAAATATATTGAATCAACAACTTTTCATGGATAATTTAAAAAAGATAAAACACTTTTAATTTATATTCTCCTTAAATAACATAATGTATTATAATAACAGTGATATTAAAAAACGAGGGAATTGGGGATACGAACCACAGACGTTTGGGTAAGAAATCCTGAACGTTACCGACTGCATTAACTGTAATTCCATTACCCACATATATCTGTTAGAATCATACCATTAAACAATGACCCCGAACATAATAAACGATAGACTACCCGCTGGTAGACTAGTCGGAAAGGTCATGGGCTTAGAGTTCAAAATTGAACTATAGCAAAATGACGAAAACAGCTATACATGCATACATTTGATGCATACTGCCCATATCGTATCATATATTTGTTTGTTTATGAGGCAATCGATGAACGCACGTCTGTGATATGTTTGAATTAGCATATGCATTACTAATATAATGACATGAACCGATTCGCAAGCACTTTGACGACAGACACTTACCCATGTCTACCTACCCTCAACGGGGTAACACTATGTGCCATAGAAAGACGAAACAACAGTTACCTCAATCGTTACATTCTCAACAAAAAACGGACAAAATCTTACAAGTATTATATTTATGACTTCGTGGTTCGACTTTGTAATCATTTAGACATAGTATTTCAACTACAATTGACATGAAGCAGGAAAAGGGTGGAACGAACAACGTCATAAGCGATGATCTCATATTTTTAGATTTTGAATAAGATTATCATGTAATGAATTGTAGAAAGTTCTGTTTCAAATCAAAATTTACCTTAATTAGTTATCAAATACTTTAAAAACTAAATGTTAACTTCAAGTGTTGATATAGCCTATATTGTGGTGCCCGTCTGTATATTGTATAACCAGAGTGTTCCCAGTTGTCCACCGAGAGGTGCTGGCTATGTTCTTATAGGACATTGTTTTTGGTCATGTTAGTCATTAGTGGATAAATAGTAAGGTGACAGATCAATATCAATTAGAACGGTTCTAGTTGATAACCTACGGTACAAACTGGTTTGGTCATCTGGCCACGAACAAATGCTAAAATGGCACGTAACACGATAGTTGTAGTGTGAAACGGTCGCACATCAATTGTATTTTAAGAAACAAATAGGATGTAAACAAAACATTAATCATCTAAAGAAAGTACGTGTTATCTTAATAAATATCCAGTTTAAAGTGACAGTGTTCGGTTTAAACTCAACAAAACACGGAAATAAACTTACAAGTATGATATTTATGACTCCGTGGTTCGACTTTGTAATCCTCTTGCACAATTTTTGTCTAGGAACCAATGTATTTCAACTACAGTTGATATGAGCAGGAAATAGAAGGAACTAACAATTTCCTGAACGATATTTATAGATTTTCAATAAGATTTTCGTAAAACGAATAGTAGAAATTTCTTTTTAAAATCATAATCTACATTAATTATTTATCAAATTATTTCGAAACTACGTTTCTTAATGTTAATTTCAAGTGTTCAGATAGTCTTCATTAAGGTGACCGTCGGGAAACTGTAGTGGATAAAACATTATCATCAGAGTCATTTCCCAATACAAATGACAGAGAGGATGACTGCCACAAGACGTCGTGTCGTATAATTTAACTATTGTAATGCACTATTGTCTCAATGGTGTAGGTGAGGAGATATGAGACAACTAAACTAGTGTTGTAACACTTTTTTCGTAACGTTCGTTTGTTTTAAGGAACTATCAGGACATATCGTTAATAAAATTGTTTGGTGGATCTGTAGGGAAACATGTTTTTATTATGTCGGTTAATGCTCCGTTTATCATTTCACCTACAATAACAAAACTGTTTATTGCTCAATGTTGCGAAGTTGCCGCTTGGAGCATGCCTTATTTTCGACGCCCTTCATCTTTTTGGGGTCGTCATGGAAATACTCCTACGCAATTGGATGAAACTTGATTGTGTGAGGTATTAGGTATAATAAATCTATAATTTCGATCGCTCAACGTTGTTGCGAATGTTTCTTGGATGACTTATTAAACCGTTTAAGAAAAGTTGCAAAAGTTTATGTCAGTATCAGAGTGCTTTGGGTGTTGTATACTTATTGTCTGTATAAGTATCTAGTATCGTTGTAAATATAAGAACAAGTGTAATTATATAATATTTTAATGTAAAACATATACAAAAAATTATAACAAGCAAAAATAATATATTGGAGACAAACAAATTGTCTGTATTTATTTCTATCACACCAATTTTATCCGAAGTACTACATACAACAGTGTCGTATACTGTCATGGTTGTTTTAAATTATCAATAAATTTAAATACAGTTCGTACTTTTTCCTTTGGAATTCAACATTTACACGTAGTGAACTAAATCATGTTTCATAAAAAGATCTATATCAAAGAAAAAAGGCGAAGATAAGAAATTTTCATGCAGAGTATTCAATATTTATGTGCATGTACCTAATATATTTATATATTTGCAAGCCCTTCCTGCTTATTTGAACGACGTTGGTGCGTCAACTGTCTTTCAGATTTACATTGTACAACTAAACGCTTGAATAAAATGGTATAACTTGTTGCATTGTAATTAAATTATGACTCATTCGGTAGTATTCTTAAAGTCCAAACCTCTCTCAAACACCGATATTATTACTCACGCGCTATGTCGATATCGTAGTTTGGCTCCTGGAATATTTATGTTCGTCCAAGAAAAGGATTGACCAAATAATGAAATATGTTTGAGGACATATAAATTATTTCTCTATTCACCGGTAATCATTTCGCTCCCGCAACAACTGCTTTGGTTTGACGCTGATATGCACTGAATGTATAAGAGCCTTAGTTAGTGCCCCTTTTGACAGGTTATGATAGGGTCCGTTACCTTTACCCTTATCTGAACATTAAAATGATTGCATGTAGATATGCCCTTCTCGTCAGTGCACTTTCTAATCTATTTTGTATATCTTACTATTATCTGTAGTGCTTCTTATACAATTACGTTTTCTTGTAACATATACGAGGGTCGTTCATTTAATACCCGGACGATTGATATTGCGGAAAAACTAATGGATGGATAATAATGAAAACTGTACAAAATACATAACAATTATTCCTCTACTCACATATAAATTTTCCACATGATACGACAAATGGTTCTCGTGAAAACAACATTTCAGTAAGTACATATTACGCTAGTCAGCCCAGGTCAACGTCAAAATATTATGAGGTTACGTCATTATCTTACCTAAAACATCACTCTTTCACGAAGTACCGGCCGGACGCCGCAACACATTTTTCATGTCTTCGAACCCAAGATGAGAAAATGTCATGAAACCACTGTTTATCATACGAAGCAATTACTCTGTTTACCGCCAATTTTAAACTGTTGAAACTGTCGAACTTGATTCCACGTAGGTGTGATTTAATTGCTGGGAAAAAAAGCGAAGTCTAGCGGCGCTAGGTCCGGGCTGTATGGTGGATGGGGCAACCTACCGATACCTAACACGTCTAGCTCTAATGTTGCCTGTGCAGCTGTGTGGGCCGGTGCATTGTCCTGATGTAACATAAGATTCTCAAGTTCCTCAGCTTTACCTGGCCTCTTCTTGCGCAAAGCACGCATCAAATCTCGCCGAACAACCTGCGAATGAGATGCGCATAAGCGTGCTAGACGTGTGTTTATATATTGTAAACATGTTTAAATTTGACATTTAATTGGACTATTTAATTTAAAGAGTTATATTTAAATACTAATATGTTTGTTTATAAATTATTAGAACAGTAAGGTTAAATGTAAGTAAAGTACCTTTGAATAATATGAAGCATTAACAGTAACTCCCGTCGGTACAGCATGTGCGATTATCACTCCTTCAATATCAATGAATACGATAAACATATGTTTTCCCACTGAACGTGTCACACGAGCCTTCTTAGGAGGTGGGGATAATGTTGTTTTCCATACACTACTCTGCTGTTTAGTCTCGGGGTCGAAGTGGTAGAACCAGGACTCGTCAGTTGTAATTATCGTCCGAAGAAATCTTTCTCCTTCTCGCTTATAAAAACGCAGAAATTTGACGATTCCTTAACTCTTTTATCCAATAGATCCTCGGTTAAGAGTCGAGGTATCCAGCGAGCACACACTTTCACCATTCTTAGATCTTCAGTTATAATGTTATATGCTGTTCCGATGCTAACATCGCATGCGTCGGCAATTTCTCTTGTAGTAATTCTTCGGTCCTTGTCCAACAATTCTCTGACAGACGATATTTTTTTATTTCTGACGTTAGGCTGACCAGGCCTCGGATCATCCCGTGGTGACTCTCTGCCACCATAAAAACGTTTATACTAAGTATACACAGTAGTCCGACTAACCGATGATTCACCAAAAGACTTGTCTAAAAGATTCTTCGTTTGCACTGGTGAATGTCCAATACTTTCACAAAATTGTATTATAATTCGTTGTTTTTCGAAAATTTCTGTTTCCATTGCGCTAAAACGGAAACACGCACCTTGGTACTGAACAACTACTCGCGCACACTGTTTACACGGATATGACGTCATTTTCTGACTTAACATGACGTCGATGCTGCCGTAACGTGAAGTGACGTTTTCCCGCGTAAAATCGGCTGAAAACACGATTTATATCACTTTGATAGGCTACCGTTTACTCAAAATTTTGGGTTGGGCCGGGTAGTCATTCTTAAGATTACAATAGTAACCACAGATTTTGTTCGGTTGGATGAATACATGTAATCTTCTGTCAACCAATCAAGAAGGTAAGTAAGTACATGTAGGCAAATTTTGATTACGATCGTACGGTTCAATTAAACGCTATGGCGATCGTCCGGGTATTAAATGAACGGCCCTCGTATATAACACTCCCAACACATTTTAGAGACCTAGCACCTTTGCACAGAACGTATGGATGCTGTAAACCAACAACATAAAATCGAATACATATCACTGGTAACATTTACATTGAATATTGATCAATTGATAAGATAAACAGGTGTATTTTTCTCACGTTTTGTGGTAAAGTGTTTCCCATCGCCTGTAGTGTTTTTCCGCGTAGGAGTACTTTTAAAGTGATGAGCAATTCAGGTATATGTTATACATTTAATGACTTTAAAGTTTTAGATCTTTTGGACGTTTGGTTCTATGAGTGTCCATATTTGACCAGTAATCTTAACCATGGAGCGAAAAACTACCTGCTTCCCGACGATTGGGAACAGATTTAAGCAGGAAATGGATTTGTGTAATTGTCTTACGAACTTTTCAACATGTCTGTATCCATTCAATGTTGACACTTGCCTTGTATTGTTTTCTGTGATCGGGGTTGCATTCCCCATCCGATGTTTTAGTAGCTTTTTTTCCTCTTTCAGTTGTGCATGGGACATTGCGCCAGACAATTGTGGTCTCTGTTGCCTTTTGTATTTATGTACTCGTCTGTTGAAGTTGAGTGCTGTCTTCCCTGTCCGATTGTTATTATCTTTTTAACCAGTTTTCCTGCAATTAATAATCAGCAACAGCAACCAGGAAGGGCTTTCAAATATATAAATGTTTTAGGTACATGCACACCAATTCTGAATAATAAGCGTGAAATTGTCTTACCTTCGCCTATTTTTATATGATATAAATCTTTATACGTGACATGATTTGGTTCACTTCCTTTTTAAATAAGTCATACAAGCAACATTCGCAACAATTTCAATCGATGGTAATTATAGACTGATTCACCGTAATACCTCCCACAATCAAGTAGCATCCAATTGCGTAGGAGTAATTCCTAGACGATCTCAAAAAGACGAAGGATGTCTAAAATAAGGCACATATTGCATACATTGTTTTAATGGTGCGACACGACGTCGTGTGGCCGTCATCCTCTCTGTTGTTTGTAAAAGGTCTATTTTGGGAAGTTCTGGGTTAGGAAAGAAATGTTTTTATTTCTGCAGAACTTTACTTAAGTTTTATGTGATCATTAGGTGAAAGTTGGATTCATTTTTCACTGACATATCAATGCGTTCGCGCAGAATATCTATGCATCCGCACAGAAAAACAGAGAAGAAGCAAAATATAGATATAGATATGTACATATATATTTACCGTATAGTATTGAAATAGTGATTTTTGTCATACACAAAAATCCACCATAAATTTTGTAATCAACATTTGTCTTTATGCGAGTTGTTTTATACTGTCAAATTTTGCATTGTCTTAGCATTATAGATTATATACAGAATATAGCTAACCCCGTGACATTACATTAAAACATCACTCGTCCATAGCGCAATAGCTTAAAACCATTTTCTGCACGATATTTTCCCGGAATCGCGGTTTTCACGATTATTGTATATGATTATCATAATGGGGATAGGTTAGTATGAAAAACAACATAATTAGTCGAAAACACGTCGCGTATGTCCATGGTAGACCGCGGAAGAGCGGTCGGTATGCTCACTTGTCGGGTTTATACGACTAATCAGTGTTGCATTGATATAAACCAACGAACTCATTATTTTGTTTCATTTTACACGTGTGTGAATACAAATACGCCTTAAAGAAATGAAATAAAGCATTTGAAAATACAATATGTAAGAAAAATGTCATATTCAAGTGCTCCAACTTTTGAATGATGACCTCCAATTTTGAGTTAATTCCCACAAATATGAACTTTTATTGTATAATTAAACATTACAGAATTTCGTTGACTTGTTTAATTAATGATATGTGTACAAATCTAAGTTTTAATGGTGTTATAAGCAAACATGTTAGAATAGCGTTTTTTTCTCCATTCAGTGTAATAAACAGTCATTAAAATATTTTTAACTCAATTTCCAGTCACAGTCCAGTCTGTCACAGTCCCTTGGTCAAATGAAAACAATATCAATTTTAAAATAGGAATTAGGGACATGATTTAAGATCTTTGATAGTCAGTATGATTAAAAAAAGTTTCTTACCCTCCCGGTTTACTACGGAATGAGTTACCTCCCATTATATAAAAGTAAGGTAATCTACAAAAAAATGCTAACAACAACATAAAGTCACAATCACCATGTTTAAGTTTATATTGTGTTATTTAAATGTATCGATCAATCAAAAATTCAAATAAAACCCAATAAAAAACAATTTGCATCAAACAGTCAATTCCTAGTATATGTTTCGTTTTTTCTGCCGTTTCATGGATCAATGCACCGCTGTACTGCATTTATAGAAAAAATACCGGCCGTCAACAATTTCGTTCAAAAATATTCATAAATAAAAAAGTTATCTTGAGTTCATAAGTGTTGCGTATTCAAAGCAGCTCAGTGTACATTTGTGAATTTCATCTTGGTTGATCGTGTAAATTTATGTATATTTTCACCATGATGCAAATACAATAATTTAATGAAATTTTGACCACTGCTTTCCAACATATTGTGAATACTTTCGACCAAATTTTAGAAAATTCCTATTGCTTATACCAAATATGTTATTCAAGAACCTAAGTGTTCAGTAAGAGGTTTTGCTTAGTTTATATACTGAATTTGATTTCCGTGTGTAGGGTATCTGACGTTTTACATTATTTTGATATAACATACATTAACAAGTTCTCGGGGGAAAATTGAAGCGCCTATCTGTGACATACTTGAAGTACTTAAACCCATTATAGTCTGATTAGCCACATTTCCATAAATGTATTAGTAAATTAATTTATAGAAAGTTGTAGAAAGGAATGTTTGAAACTAAAGTAAACATAGCAAATTTATAATATAAAACAAAATCTATTTTATTGAATATGTACTAGTTAAACCATCGCCATAACATTTGTTTACTAAGTACGAGCCAGATTTGAAACGTTAGTTTGGTTATTGCCACAACTAAGTATAATCTTCTTCTGATATGTTTATGAGTTTTGTATTTTAATGATATAAAACAATCAATTGAAAACAACTGTTAAACAACAAGAGAATACTTTTCAGTGTTTTATGGTTTTGATGGCAAATTAATCAGGCTTGAAACGGTTTACTAACTGTATTTTTATAACATCTTTTGTTGAACACTTCACGTTTCGTCAAGTGGTTCTGTTAAAATATGTGTGTTGAACACGTAAAATACTGATCAATAGCCTTACGAACGAAATAAACTTGTACGTAAAACCACTTTTTGTCAATGGAATGCGCCAAATAAACATACTTTGTGTATGCCGTATTTATATGCTTGTTTGTTTGAGTATGTGCATTACAGAGATCCTGTTAACAGGGCAGTTTGGAACATTGTTCGAAAACTTCCCTCATTATGCTGCGTTTACAGTCAGCTACGATAGCCACGATGACCACGATTGGAAAGTATAGTGGTGAGCGTGGCGGATCGTCGGAGGTCGTGGAATTGAATCGTAATGATCGTTGGGGAACTTGGTGGGATCGCATTTGACAGTCAAAAATTTGACCACGATTGTCTCGATTCAACTTTGATCTTGAGAGAGCGTGATGGAACGTGCTAATCGTAGCGGAGCGCATTAAAACTTGTCAGGACTTAACGTAGCGTGTCAGACCTTGATGCTTCATCGTAGGGGATCTTGATGGACTGTGAAACACGATGCGTAAAGTTGCATTACGATTCCACCTCGCTCTATCACTCGTCAAGATATGTAGGGTACTAACAGTAATTTAATCACGATGCGACAAGGTCTGGTAAGATATTCCCACTCCCACGCTTTGTGGTGCTCTCCTAAATCTGGGTAAGTTCCGATGCATTTCAAGCATTGTTGGGCCGCGGTGTGACGATTCGTCGCGTTAAGGCACCCCAGAAACAAAGGAAATAATCTGCTAGGAATCATGAGATTGTCAAACCGTCCTACCAACACCAATAACCGTAAGTTCACGCAGGCAATGGAAATACCATCTACCCAACCTTCACAAGAGGAATTGGCATATAAGACTACCACTCGAAAAAAAGTCGGGATAGCAACCTCGTTCAGTGACATTCAAGCACAAAATATCACACAGTCCCTGAAAGTAACCTCTTCATCTTTGAATAACACAGAGTCGACAACAATCATGAACATCCGGACCAAGGATATTTTGCGGTTGCACCATGCAAACATAATGGATACAGTTTGTTCATCTGCCATATGGCAAATGCCACCAAGTTCAAGCATCTACCAATACCACCGAAGTGGGACATTTACAATCCCTCGAGCTACCTATGTGTGCTGGCTTTAGGGAGTTATTATATTGGCCATTCAAAACCCCCTATCGCATGTGATACATTACATCGCTTATTGATTTTTTCTGCAATTAGTTTTCAATCTTTAAAACAACTGCCTTTCGAACTCCTTGAACAAAATAGAAGAAACGACTATATATGAAGGCATAGTATAGTAAAAGTAATTTATCATAAGTGATAAGATGTTTGAGGATGAGTGTCAGCTCCAGTCCATGTGATAGGGGTTCTCATTTAATACATTTTCTCTCTATGTTTGTTGCTATTCTTTTTATAATATCATCAAATAGACGTATTATCCTATAATTTTACGAAGGTGCTAACATCATCAAGCCTGAATTCTTTGTCGTAAATATTGAACCACTAGGTTATTTCTATTTACACCAAACCATGGTCTACACAGTAGGTCCTAAGCCATCTATTTCTTGTTCTCCTTTACTTCTCCTATAGTCTCCCCGGCTACATACCTTGTTGCCACTGTTGAATATAAGCAATGCAGGAACACATAACTATTGCGAATTCGACATCGTCATCTCTTGAATGCATAGCTTGTTTCTTTGTGGAATAGTTAGAGAATGGGTTCTATTTATGTATTCAATCGTACTCAAAACGTGACCAACTTGTTAAGTCGTGGACATTAATCGTAGGAGAGCTCAGCATAACTTGAAGAGCGTAAGGATCTCAACAGAACGTAATAAGACATAATAAAACGCGATAGCCTATCGTGGTTGTCGCAAGAGAACGTAAGAGAACGCGATGTAATTCATGACATGAATCGTGTTGGTATCGTTAGAAAGCACAACCAGTAGTAACACAACGCAACAAAGCGTAGGACAGCGTAGTAAAATTAAATTTGATGCAATTAATCGTGGAACTCCACGATATTGTCGAATCGCGGACATCGTGGGCATCGTGGCGGACTGTAAACGCAGCATTAATCCGGATATCTATAATAGCACCGTACTTTCTTTATAGGGTGAATGTTTTGTTTACATAGTGTAAAAGTTTGTTTGTTTCTATCGTGTTACTGCCATTGTTAGAATTCGTTTCGGTTAAGCCAAATCAGTTTCTTACATAGGTTATCAATGTGTACTGTTCTAATTGTTCGTGATCTGTCAGGTAACAATTTATACACTTGTGACTGACATGACCATAAACAATATCCCATAAGAACATAACGACTTAGTGTCTAACTTGGAACACTCTAATGAGAAACGAGTGTGCTACCCTCTACAATATCGTGACGGGCACCATAATGAAGACTATATAAACACTTGAAGTCAAAGTTAAGAAATGCAGTTTTTAAAGTTTTTGATAACTACACTCTCCAAAAGTTCTAACCCGCCAGATTATATTTCATTCACATTTTGTGAAAAATGCATGTATTCACCTGACATTTCGCGTACCGATACATGATTAAGAGATGCAGCTGAGTATTTGTTTATTTGGACCGTTTTGCAGTTAATTTCAGTGAATTCTGTGTATTGCGTAATAATGCATTTGTGCACGTGCAATGCATGTGGACCAGAATTCACGCGCCCATATACGAAATCGGCATTACTGATGACTGTTCGACTTGAAAAACACATAAAATGCCGAAACTAACTCGAGAGGAACACTCATGAGATTACGAAAAACCACTGTGAACACAATTCCTAGTTGACATTTTTTTTCTTCATATGTTTTAAATAATGCATTTATTAACACGACATTTCACACAATGACATATGAATATCCAATGAAGCCAAGTATTTGTTTATTTTGGGCTACTAACGGTCTAATTCATCGTTTTAGACTTGGTACGTTGTCAAGAATAATTTACAAGTGTAATGCATGCGCGTCGAAAAGCACGTGTTCATGTACGGTTTTGATGTTAGTGAAGATTATCCTACGCGAAAACACCTAACATGTTGAATTTGGCACGAACAGAACGCGATTGACCTGTCGGGATGTCATCAGTTTGCATATTGTTGCGGCCCTTAGTTTTGCTTTTTATTACAAAAATGATTTTCTATTTCGTTTGTAATTGTTATTTTAATGATTATTTTCGTTTTTTTTCAACGGAACCTTCAATGTTTTAAATCAACACTCAAGCAAAATTTGCTTCATGTCAATTTTAGTTGAAATACATTAGTTTCTAGAAATAAAATGGTGCAAGCGGATTACAAAGTCGATCCATAATTTATTAATTGTAAGATTATTTCCGTGTTTTGTTGAGAATAGTATAACGATTATAGTTGTTTCATCTTTCATTAGCAAATAGTGTAACCTTGTTGAGGGTAGGTAGACATGGGTAGGTGTATGTTTTCAAAGTGCTTGTGAATTGATTCATGGCATTAAATTGGCAATGAATATCCTTATTCAAACATATCACTTACGTGTGTACATCAATTGCCTCATAGGTTAATAAATTATATGAATACGATAAAGGTAATATGCATCAAAAGGATGCATGTATAATTGTTTTCGTCATATTGATATTACATTTTTGTATTATATTGGTTAGCACTGTATATAAACATTTAATTTTGATTTTATCATAGTTATGTGAGTTAAATGATATTAACACGACAGGTTAAGTTGCTGTAATAGTTTACACCTTGTTTACAACTAGGTCATTCAGCCTTTCTATATAGCTGTAATTAGGTCGTTCATCGTTTTTTAGCAGTTATGTATTAGGCATTGTTCCTTGTAATTGTGGTACGTGATGTTTTTATGTTTTGTGAGCTCAACCGGTAAAATTCAGTGCTGCCTTCCTGACCGACTTTCTATTGTTTTAAAGTTAAACTGAGATCTAACATGTTCTGCAGTTAAGGTGACCCAATCAGTCTTCGTATATTATATATCATGTATTAAGTGTTTTCATTAAGGTGACAGGCGTAGCTTTTTACAAAGTCACAGACTATACAAGGCATTCCCGACGAATAATTTGACACTAGATATTTCAAATAACAAGCCAGCGCTCTCACCTGTAGGTTGTTTTATCATGACATTGTGTTATACCTTGCAATTCATACTCACTTAGGGGAATACAAATCGGATGTAAGTCCATGAGATCATATTAATGGATGAAGTTTTTGTCATAATCAGCACTAATATGAATGGTATATTAAATTGATTATTTCTGAATTCCTAGCAAAAAATAAACAAATTTAATTTCTATATCTAGTTGTCTGTAATTTCTAAACATCCCAACTCAAGAGCCGTTATTTCCTATTTGTTATTCTTATTCTTAATAAATATAAGTCTTTCTGGAAGTTCAAATTAGACAAATCGATATTTGATGCGATAAAATTTCTGAGTATTCAAAAAACAGATACAATAATTCTACAGTATTAACTGGCAATTATATGTTACGTACACTTACGAATATTTCTCAACTGTGATGCGTTTCACTGCAAACCAAAACAAATGAATAAATGCGTTTATTCAATCCTTGAACAGCAAATACAATAACTCATTCGTACATAGTCATTCACGATATATATTTTCCGTTATCATGCTCAGAACACCAGATCTCAAAACTGGAAATTTATGGGCCGATGAAGATGTTATTATATTGTGTTTCTGTTTATTACGCATACTATCTTATAGTACCTTTATACACTAGTAAATTGCTAAGGCAAACAATACATGTATAAGAAAGTAATAATGGTAAATCAAAACCACAATTGTAAAGATTGTCATCTTACAGTACATTGGACAGTGTAGGTGTCATACACCGGGTCGTAACAACCCCGTTATTGAGAGAAGTTATAATATAAGGAAGGGAATGTCAACCTTACATAACTTGTTTTCCCTTCATAGATCTAACAAAAGAACAGCCAATGCAAATTACAACATGTAATACAAAAATAGGAGTTTGTTTGTTGGATACATGTAACAAGCTGTGAATGTCAGTCACGTACCATCTCATTTCTAATGCACCACCGTCTTTTTTAATTGACTTCAATAAAACTATTAGAATTTATGTCATTTGAAGCTATCATCAAAACCACTGAGCAGACGGCAGGTAATACTTATTATATTACTTGAATATTTTGCCTTTGATTTGTTCATGTACGAGGGCTGTTCAAATTTGAATGCAACTAAGTTCATAAAAAATTATCCTTGATAGATTCAAATGAAACAAGCCTTTGATCCCATTACAGTATTCACCTCCGATATATACACGTATATGCGAAGTTTCCTTTAGTTATTCCTCTTTTAAAATGCGATTTTGTTATCATTCCTAGGTACACTATGCATATACTGGACATGAGCTAAACCGATATCTTAACGTACCTGATATTTGTTCCGAAAATGCAATTTAAGAGTTGTTTGAAACAAATGAGGATCCCAAGGGACGATGCTTGACAAATAAGGATGGTCGGAAAGCTCAAGTACATTCACGCTTCTCACAAAGTCGCGTAAATGGCTGCTGCAGGTGGAGGCCCATTGCTCTGCAATAGCATGCCATCCTTTAAATATTACGGTTAGCAGCGATTGTCGGAGTATTTCTTCAATTTCTGAAATAATTTACCTTTGTTAAGCTTGGCATTTACCAATTGTCCATTTTATATATCAAATTTTAAGGTAGAAACTGGGTTTATATGGTAAAGGGTGAACATTTCTACTGGCGTCCATTGGTGTGTTTTACAATGCATACATTTGTTCTTTTTTTGCTGGATTTGTTTTTGTTTATGGATCTGTCGCATAGGTGACAAAATGAACCCGTGTCTCGTTTGTGGTCATTACATTTGCAAACGGTCGACTGTTTTTTATCTAGAAACTGGTTTAAACTATTTTTGAACAGTTTGCAAGGGCATATGTGCTGGCGTCTCAAAGCAAATAGGGGTCCAAAAAGTATACTTATCGTCCTAATTTTTGTAATATGCTTAATAATTGTATAAATAGCTCCTAATGATTTACTAACACATTGAGGTACTTGCCTAATTGTAAATACTCCGCCAGTTTCCACACAATGTTAGATTTTCTCGACCCTTTTATACGAGTAGTATGCTGCGGAATGTGTATGGCGTGCATGGGGTTCATTTCCATATTAAATTACATAACTTTTAAATCTCTTAAACTATCAAATATTTGATGATTAAGACATCACATGACACAATTGCACCATACAAGTTATTTTAAATAATGTATTTTCTCCCGCATTACGAAAACAACTATTCGTAAATGGGACCTAATTTGGTCAGAAAAAAGTGACATTTTCCCAATCATTTAAGCATTAATATACACAAGTAGACAGTTTTAATTGACGTATTGTTACAGCTACACTAAACGAATGTTAAGATATGAGGAATCGATTTAAAGCTAAAACAATGACCTTTGATATACAGCTCACTTGTTTAAAAAAATCCTTGATACAAGAAAGATATAGCATCACTTATATTCCAATTTGAACAACCCTCGTAGCTGTTTTTCTCCTCAGTACCTTGTTGTGCACTGACATATCGCGTTGGCAATGTTTAAATTAAATTATGTTCTTTTATTCGATTCAGACGATCTGGCATTCACTCACAAACTATACGTACATTGTAGATAATCGCTGTATACATTTCTAAAAGTTTCCATAATTGTGAATACAGTCTGTGGTGTAAAACGGAATCAATTAAAATACCGAGCGAAGCTCAAAGTGCGATCCAGCCGCTGGTTACTCCTTTGTTCATAATATGGTTTTGAACACACCTTGCGTTCTGTGTTTCTTTTGACAATAATAGGCATATTGTTGGTTGCGTTAACCCTATCGTTGCCCACTACGAATATACAATTGTACATGGTCCGGCTCGTCAGTCGCTGTTTTTGAGCATACTTCAAATGTACTGTCTTCTGAACGATATAGATTACCAGTGGCTTGTATGATAGTAAGTTTGCTGTTGCTGATTATTAATTCAGGAAAACTGATTAAAAAGATAATAACAATCGGACAGGGAAGACAGCACTCAACTTCAACAGACGAGCACATAAATATAAAAGGCAACAGAGACCACAATTGCCTGGCGCAATGTCCCATGCACAACTGAAAGAGGAAAAAAGTTACTAAAACATCGGACGGGGAATGCAACCCCGATCACAGAAAACAATACAAGGCAAGTGTCAACATTGTATGGATACAGACAAGTTGAATAGGTCGTAAGACAATTACACAAATCCATTTCCTGCTTAAATCTGTTCCCAATCGTCGGGAGCAGGTAGTTCCAGCTCCATGGTTAAGATTACTGGTCAAATGTAGACACTCATATAACCAAACGTCCAAACAATCCAAACATTTAAAGTCATTAAATGTATAACATATACCTGAATTGCTCATCACTTTAAAAGTACTCTACTACTACGCGGATAAACACTACAGGCGATGAGAAACACTTTACCACAAAACGTGAGAAAAATACACCTGTTTATCTGATCAATTGATCAATATTCAATGTAAATGTTACCAGCGATATGTATTCGATTTTATGTTGTTAATTTACAGCATCCATACGTTCTGTGAAAAGGTGCTAGGTCTCTAAAATGTGTTGGAAGCGTTATATGTTACAAGAAAACGTAATTTTATAAGAAGCACTACAGATAATAGTAAGATATACAAAATAGATTAGACAGTGCACTGACGAGAAGGGAATATCTACATGCAATCATTTTAATGTTCAGATAAGGGTAAAGGTAACGGACCCTATCATAACCTGTCAAAAGGAGCACTAACTGAGGATATTATACATTCAGTGCATATCAGCATCATACCTGTACCAAAGCAGTTGTTGTGGGGGCAAAATGATTACCGGTGAATAGAGAAATAATTTATATGTCCTCAAACATATTTCATGATCTGGTAAATCCTTTTCTTGGACAAACATACATATTTCAGGAGCCAAACTACGATATCGGCATAGTGCGTGAGTAATAATATCGCTGTTTGAGAGAGGTTTGGACTTTAAGAATACTACCGAAAGAGTCATTAATTAATACAATTACAATGCAACAAGTTATACCATTTTATTCAAGCGTTTAGTTGTACACTGTAAATCTGAAAGACAGTTGACGCACCAACGTCGTTCAAATAAGCAGGAAGGGCTTGCAAAAATATAAATATATTAGGTACATGCACATAAATATTGAATTCTCTGCATGAAATTTTCATATCTTCGCCTTTTTTCTTTGATATACATCTTTTTATCAAACCTGATTTAGTTCACTAAGTGTAAATGTTGAATTTCAAAGGAAAATGTACGAACTGTATTTCAGTTTATTTTTAATTTAAAACAACCATGACAGTGTACGACACGGTTGTATTTAGTACTTCGGATAAAATTGGTGTGATATAAATAAATACAGACAATGTGTTTGTCTCCAATATATTCTTTTTGCTTGTTATAATTCTTTGTATATGTTTTACATTAAACTATTATATAATTACACATTGTTCTTAAATTTACAATGATGCTAGATACTAATACAGACAATACGTATACAACACCCAAAGCACTCTGAAACTGACATAAACTTTTGCAACTTTTCTTAAACGGTTTAATAAGTCATCCAAGAAATATTCGCAACAAAGTCGAAATTATAGATTTATTATACCTTATACCTTCCACAGTCAAGTATCATCCAATTGCGTAGGAGTATTTCCTGGACGACCACAAAAAGACGAAGGACATCGAAAATAAGGCATGCTCAAAGCGGCAAAAGCAATCTTACTATTTAGCAACTTTGCAACATTGAGCAATAAACAGTTTTGTTGTTGTAGGTGAAATGATAAACGGAGCATTAACCGACATAATAAAAACATGTTTCCCTAGAAACAGTTCCACCAGACAGTTTTATTAATGATATGTCTTGATAGTTCCTTAAAACAAACGAACGTTACGAAAAAAGTGTTACAACACTAATTTAGTTGTCTCATATCTCCTCACCAACATCATCGAGACAATAGTGCATACAATAGTTAAATTGTACGACACGACGTCGTATGGCAGCCGTCCTCTCTGTCCTTTGTAAAAGTCTGTATTGGGAAATTCTGGGTAAGGAATCAAATGTTGTTTTTTCTGTCGATGTGATCATTAGGTGAAAGTTGGATTCATTTTTACTGACATATCTATGCATTTGCGAAGAATATTTATGCATTTGCACAGAAACACACGAAAGAAGCAAAATATAGATACATTGTATGTACGTATAGTATTGAAATCGTGATTTTGCCATGTATAAAAAGCCGACATAAATTTGTAATCAACATTTGTCACTGTGCAAGGTTGTATATATAATTCGCCGGGGATAACTCTAGCCTTATCAATAAACAAACAAAGCAAATTATAAACACTGCACGGTCGAATGGCCGCCAGTTATCAGTGTAGATTTAAAGATTATATCATTAAAAGTGTATATGCACAAGATTGAACCAAAAATGAATATCGAAAATGTATTTAATTTTCATTTGTATTTGTAAACAAAGGCTAGTGTTATCTCCGGCGAACTATACTAGCTTTTATTTCTGTGTGTAGTGTATCTGACGTTTTATATTTTTTTGATATCACACACATTGGCAAGTCCTTGGGGTTGAATTCAACCGTCTATCTGCACAATATTTGAAATACAAAAACCAGAATATAGCCAGAAGGACCAGATTCCTATACATATACTAGTAAATTCATTCGTAGAAAGTTAAAGGAAGAAATGTTTCAAACCGAAGTAATCATAGTATGTATTCATGGAAAATATATAATATAAAAAGAGATTTTATTGAATATGTACTAGTTACACAATCGCCATAACAGTCTTCTTTTAGTAAGACTTTGATTTTAAACGCTTAAAAATAGTTTGATTATTGCCACAACTAAGTATGGTCAGAATTAATCATCTTCTAATATGTTTATGAGTTTGGTATTTTAATGATATAAATTCATCAATAAAAAAAACAACGGTATCTTATGGTTTCGATGGCAAGTTAATCAGGCATGAAACGATTTACTAACGGTATTTTTATAACATCTTCTGTTAAACATTTCACATTTCATGAAGTGGTACTGGTTAAGATATTTGTGTTGAACACATAAAATACTGATCAATGGCCTTACGAACAAAATACGCATGTACGAAAAACCACTTTTTGTCAAAAGAATGTGCCAAGTAAATAAAATTTCTTTGTCTAGGCCGTATTTATATGCTTGTTTGTTTGAATATGTGCGTTGCATACAAATATCCTGTTAACAGGTTTGGAACATAATTCAAAAACATCCCACAACAAACCTGATATTAAGTAAGGTAACACCGTACTTTCTCGAGAGGGTAAATGTTTTGTTTACATCCTGTTGTTTTTCCTAAAATACAATTTATGTGCGACCGTTTCACATTACAATGAAGTTTGTTTCTACCGTGTTAAGTGCCATTTTTAGCATTTGTTCCGGTTACGCTTCGTGGCCAAATGACCAAACCAGTTTGTACCATAGGACATCAACTAGTACCGTTCTAATTGTTCTTGATCTGTCACGTTACAATTGATCCACTTGTACTCGACCATAGACAATGTCCCATAGGATCACAGCCAATATGACTCTGATGATAATGTTTTATCCACTACAGTATCCCGACGGGCACAATAATGAAGACTATATGAAGACTTGAAATTAACATTAAGAAACGTAGTTTCGAAATAATTTGTTAAATAATTAATGTAGATTATGATTTTAAAAAGAAAGTTCTACTATTTGTTTTACGACAATCTTATTGAAAATCTAGAAATATCGTTCAGGGAATTGTTAGTTCCTTCTATTTCCTGCTTCATGTCAACTGTAGTTGAAATACATCGGTTCCTAGACAAAAATGGTGCAAGAGAATTACAAAGTCGAACCACGCAGTCATAAATATCATACTTGTAAGTTTATTTCCGTGTTTTGTTGAGTTTAAACCGAACACTGTCACTTTAAACTGGATATTTATTAAGATAACACGTACTTTCTTTAGATGATTAATGTTTTGTTTACATCCTATTTGTTTCTTAAAATATAATTGATGTGCGACCGTTTCACACTACAACTATCGTGTTACGTGCCATTTTAGCATTTGTTCGTGGCCAGATGACCAAACGTGTTTGTACCGTAGGTTATCAACTAGAACCGTTCTAATTGATATTGATCTGTCACGTTACTATTTATGCACTAATGACTGACATGACCATAAACAATGTCTTATAAGAACATTGCCAGCACCTCTCGGTGGACAACTGGGAACACTCTGATTATACTAATTAAGGTAAATTTTGATTTGAGACAGAACTTTCTACAATTCATTACATGATAATCTTATTCAAAATCTAAAAATATGAGATCATCGCACATGAGGTTGTTTGTTTCACCCTTTTCCTGCTTCATGTCAATTGTAGTTGAAATACTATGTTTAGACGGCACTGGTGCAAAATGATTACAAAGTCGAACCACGAAGTCATAAATATAATACTTGTAAGATTTTGTCCGTTTTTTGTTGAGAATGTAACGATTGTAGTAACTGTTGTTTCGTCTTTCTATAGCAAATAGTGTAACCCCGTTGAGGGTAGGTAGACATGGGTGTCTGTCGTCAAAGTGCTTGCGAATCGGTTCATGTCATTATATAAGTAATGCATATTCTAATTAGGGCTGTGGATCGTCAGGTAAGTGCCGATCCGCTTCGATCCACGAGTCGGGGTGTGCGATTCACAGATATAACCACGAATCAGCAGTTATATAAGTCATAAAGACAAAGACTCCCATAGAGACGTTTTACTTTAATAACATCACATACTTTGTGAAACAATAGTGTACGTACATGTACAAGGGTGCATAAAGACATACGAATAAACGAATAATATGTTAGCACATAGCGACAAAAGCAAGTTAAGTTACACCAAACAACAACGTCTTCTCACTCCATTGACTAGTTAATGATACATTTTGACAGCTTTTGCATACTGCCTTCTTATCATCATCAATGTAAATACCTAAGCCTTTGATGTGAACTTGCCTGGAAGATTTCGGAACGTTCGTTCAGCCATTGAAGACCCGTTCGTCATATGGCGTCATCTAATTGACAATGAACTAAATGTACTTGATTATCAAGATATGACGTAAATTATTTAATTGAATTATAAATTAATGTTTCATTTCTAGTTCATGAAAAGTTGTTGATTCAATATATTTTTCATGTTCGCTTATTTCGACCGTTTGTGTATTCCGAGCTTATTGGTAACCTATATCACGTTGATTAGCCGTCAGAATGTTCTACAATATAAATGTAACACATACGATTTGTAACTTATACATAGTATATTACGGATTTTGCAAGTTGGTGCATTTGAAAAATATAAAATAAAAAATGAAAACACACTTTAGTGTGATTCATACTTGCCCTGGTTTGACAAAAGTTAGTTTACAATGTACTAAGCGCCCAACCGTCAAACGAAATTCTTTGCCTTAATTGTATTACTTATATTATTGGTCAAACATATAACAACCTATATCGATTAATGGTTGACACCTTAAAGGTGCAGTCACGGCTCAATGCTCGAAATCGAACTATATCATTATATTGGTTAGCACTGTATGTGTACATTGCGTTTTGATTTTATCATATTTAAATGAAATACACACGACAGATTAAGTTATTGTAATAATTTATATATTGCTGAAGCTGGGGCATTGAGCTTTTCATATAGCTTTAACGAGGTCATTCAAACTAGGGCTTTCGATGTTTTAGCAGCTAAAACTTCGGCTTTCAGCGCTAACGTTCATTTTCTTGTTTTTAGTTATGTATTAGGCATCGTACCTCGTAATTGTGGTATGTGATGTTTTTATGTTTTCTGAGCTCAACTGGTTAAGCTGAGTGCTGCATTCCTGTCCGATGTCCTATTATCTTTTTGAAGTTTAACTGAGATCTAACATGTTTTGCAGTTAAGATCACACAATCAGTTTTCGTATACAAAATAGCATGTACTAACGTGTTCTCATAAAGGCGACAGGCGTAGACGTTTACAAAGTCACGGACTATACAACACATTCCCGACGAATTATTCTACACTAGATATTCCAAATAACAAACCAGCGCTCTCATCTATAGGTTGTTTTATTATGACAATGTGTTATACCCAATTTATACTCACTTAGGGGAATACAAATCGAATATAAGTCCATGAGATCACATTAATGGATGAAGTATTTGTCCAAATCAATCAACACTTATATGAATAGTATACGTATTCAATTGATTATTTCTGAATTCCTAGCAAAAAATAAACAAATTTAATAAAGCCGTTATTTCCTGTTTGTTATTCTTATTCTAAGAAATATAGGTACCGGTATTTCTGGAAGTTCAAATTAGACAAATCGAAATTTGATGTGATAAAATTTCTGAGTATTCAAAAAACGGATACAAGCATTCTACAGTAATAACTGGCAATTATGTGTTACGCATACCTACACCTACGAATATTTCTTAACTGTGATACGTTTCACTGTAAAACAAAACATATGACTAAATGTGTTTATTCAATCCTAGTCATATACGATTTATATTGTCCGTTATCATGCTGAGAACTCCAGATCTCAAAACTGGACATTTATTGGCCGATGTAGATGTTATTATATTGTGTATATGTCTGTATATTACGCATACTATCTCACATTAATTGTATACGTAATGTTAAATCAAAACCAAATGTGTTCAGATGGCCCTCTTACAATACAGTGGAAAGTGTAGTTTTCGTACGTCGTGTCATAACTACCCAATTCAATTCAATTTAATTCTTTATTTCCCTCTATGCAGAGGATATTGAACACAGTATGTACAAGATAACAAATATAATAAGTTATACAAATATAAACATGAGCATGATATTAATTACATTAATTTGTAATTCTCAGAAGACATGCCGCATGTGATTGGCGACACGCAATTGATCAGTTATACATATGTCTCGGTTCTGTCGTAGGTATTCGCTAAGCAGAATATATATTCAGACATTGGATTATGTACATATATGAAGATTTGAGAAACATGGACTCAGTTTCAACGTCGAACACAGGTTCCAATTGTGCCTCTAACAGTTTTAAAGACAGTGAGATGCTGTCAAATGTCAATAGTTGGTGTAAATCGTCTTGACTGATGTATTGTACTAGTGAATCTTTGAAATCAGTTCGGAGTGTCTGGGTACATAGGCATTCGCTTATCACGTGTATAAGTTCTTCCTGGTAGACTAATTCACATTTGACACATATTTGGTTTTCAAGTAAAACACTTCTGGTCCATAATCTAGCGATGACGCACATAATATAATTGAATGAGTTTAGATTACAAACGTTATACACAATGGATGGCACAATTCGTGGATGTAGTATCCGAAAGAATGTAAAGTCCGTATCCTGTGACATTCGGTTGTCCCACAAAAGTGTTTCATTTAACTGCATTGCACATGCAACGGCATTTTCCCACTCTCGCTTAGAAGGTATGCGTTGCGGAGTGGATGTGAAGTTGTTGATTATGAATTGCAAGCCATATTTGTACAAAATGTTACATACGTCAGGAATGTATCCTAAAGTTACTTTTGATCTATCACTAAGAAATAAAACCAGTTTTCGAATAAAAATATCTCTTGTCACGGAGCCCGATGGTAGTGTCATAAGTTTGTGTAAAAACATAAGTTTGCGAGATTCTATTTTGGACGGTAATCGGTTCAGACCTAGCGTGGATTCTGCCATATCAGAACGGGTAGCTACTGGTAACCCTTGAATGCGTTTAACAGCAGAATGTTGAAAACGAGATATGGCAGAAGAATCTGAGGTAAATAGTTTGTTCCATAATTCGGAACCATATAAGGCTATCGGCACAATGATTTTTGTGTACAGACCTGCAGAGATACGTGGGTTGACCCCACAGACATGAACACCTTGTGCAGACGATGCGAAGAAAGCATTTTTTACTTTGTTTAAAAGCTCGTTAATCCTATCTTTGTTTTTTAAATTGAACGAGTACAAAATGCCAAGATGAACGAAGGTATCAGCTTGTTCAATGAACTGGTTGCTGTACAAAATGCCCACTTTAGGTTGGGAAAGTTTTCTTGTGAAGACTGTTACACTATTTTACGTACGTTGATAGAGATGTTCCAATGGTTACAGTAGTGATACACGATATTGACCTGTTTTTGGAGGTGTAGGGGTGTTAGACAAATAAGAGAGATGTCGTCGGCAAATGCGGGATTTCCAGCATTTACTGTCATAACCTTTGACCCTATCCGGTTTTCCTCAAGTTCGTTTTGTAGGTCGTTTACGTAGACCGAATAGAGGAAGGTAGACAAGACGCCACATTGACGTACTCCTCTTTTTATGTGAAATAGATCTGATGTGTGGCATAGATTTAAGGTTCGTGTATGTTGATATTATTAGTCTTAGGAAGTTTCCAGTGAAATGTAGTCTCCCGAGTTTGAGAAATAGAGCATCAAAGCGCACTGTGTCGAATGCAGCTTTTTGATCAAGACATGCAACATAGACGTCAGAGTGACGTTCAATATTGTACATGATTGTTTCTTGTACAGCGAAGGCGGTTGATAAACAGCTCAGATTAGATTGGAAGCCCTGTTGTTGCCTATTTGGAAAGTCAATTACCCCATTTTTCAGATTGAAATTGATTCTGTTAAGTAAGACCTTTTCAAATACTTAGCAAAATGCGGGAAAAAAAACCTCTTTGACTGGTCTTATTAGCGGAACTTCACTTTCTCTAATATTTACGCCGATGCTGACACGACCCTAAAACACCCTGAAACTGACATATATTTGGGCAACTTTTAAATAGTTTAATGAAACATGCAACTAACATATTAAGCAACAATGTTAAGCGATGTATAGACTGATTCTTCGTAATTCATCCCACGATGGCGTCTCATTAAATTGCGTAGGAGATATTCCTGAACGATATCTAGAAGACGAAGGACTTCGAAAATAAGGCATGCTACCAGCAGCAAAAGCAATCGTACTATTTAGCAACATTGCAAAATTGAGCAATAAATGTTTTGTTATTGTATGTGAAATGATAAACAGAGAATTCACCGACATAATAAAAACATGTTTCCCTTGAAACAGTTCAACCCGACAGCTTTATAAACGATATGTCTTGATAGTTCCCAAAAACAAATGAACGTTATGAAAAAAAGCATTGCAATTATAGTTTAGTCGTCTCTTATCTCCTTACCTATATCAACGAGAAAATATTGCATACATTGTTTTAACTTTGCTACATTTGTGGCGGTCATTCTTTCAGACCATTTTATAGGTCTGCGTTGGGAAGTTCTGGGTTAGAAATAAGATGTTTATATTTCTGCATAACTCAACTTCAGGTTTAGGTGCCTAATAAGGTGAAGGTTGGATTCATGTTTCACTATCGTATCTAAGCATTCGTACAGAAACACACAGCAGAAGCAAACTATAGACAAGTACGTGTATATATAGAGTATAGTATTGAAATAGTGATTTTGTCATATACAAAAAGCCTCCATAAATTGTGTTACCAACATTTGTCACTATGCGCGTGGTTCTATACACTGGATATTATTTTTGTGTGTAGTGTATCAGAAGATTTACATTATTTTGATTTAAAACACATTGGCACGTTCTCGAGGATTGCGAGTTAAAGCGCATATCAGCGAAATATTTGAGGCACTTAAATCCGTATCTTGCCTGATCAGCACGATACTCATACATACACTAGTAAATTCATTCATAGAAAGTTAAAGGAAGGAATGTTTCAGACCAAAGTAAACATAGCATGTATTCGTGGAAAATATATAATATAAAACAAAAGAGATTTTATTGATTTATTTCTAAGTACGAGTCAGATTTAAAACGCTAACCAGATAGTTAGGTTATTGCCACAACTAAGTATAATCAGAATAAATCATCTTCTGATTCATTTATGAGTTAGTATTTTAATGATAAAAAACCACTAATAGAAAACAACTGTTAAACAACAAGAGAAATATGTTCAGTGTCTTGTTGTTTTGATGGCAAATTAATCAGGCATGAAACGGTTTACTAACGGTATTTTTATAATACCTTCTGTTAAACACTTACATTTCATGAAGTGGTACTCGTTGAGATATGTGTGTTGTACACATAAAATACTGATTAATAGCATTACGAACAAAATACGCTTGTATGTAAAACCACTGTTTGTCAATGGAATGCGCCAAGTAAATCTAACTTGATTGTGTAGGCCGTATTTATATGCTTGTTTGTTTGAATATCCTGTTAACAAGGCAGTTTGGAACATTCTTCGAAAACTTTCGACACTAAACCGGATATTTATTAGAGTAGCACCGTTCTTTCTTTAGATAATGAATGTTTTGTTTACATCCTGTTTGTTTCTTAAAATACAATTAATGTGCGACCTTTTTACACTACGATGAAGTTTATTTGTTTCTATAGTGTTAAGTGCCATTTTTAGCATTCGTTCTGGTTGTGCTTCGTGGCCAGATGACCAATCCCGTTTGTACCATAGGATATCAACAAATACCGTTCTAATTGTTCTTGATCAGTCACGTAGCAATGTATTTACTTGTGACTGACATGACCATAAACAATTTCCCACAAGAACATAGCCAGCACGACCCAGTGTCCAACTGGGAACACTCTGGTGAGAAACGAGTGTTTTATTCACTACAAATATCCAGACGGGCACCACAATGAAGACTATATAAACACTTATCTTATATAAAAGTTATCATTAAGAAATGTAGTTTCGAACGTAATTTATAACTAAGTAATGTAAATTATGATGTAAAACAGAACTTTCTACCATTCTTATTCAAAACCTTCGATATGAGATCATCGTACAAGACGATGTTCGTTCCATCTATTTCCTGGTTCATGTCAATTGTAGTTGAAATACATTATTTTCAAGACAAAAATTGTGCAAGAGGATTACAAAGTCGAACCACGAAGTCATAAATATCATACTTGTAAGATAATTTCCGTGTTTTGAATATACAGTAAAACCTCGGTAATACGAGCAGCGATTATTCGAGCAACCGGCCTAATTCGAGCAAATTTCAAAGTCCCGAAGAATTTGCTCTATATTGTACATTAATTTACTAATTCGAGCGCATGTGTCGGTCCATTCAACAATTTTCAACTATAAATAGTTACTTAATCTCGAGGCAATCATCCGAGCGAAATTTCACACCTCCGAAAAATGTCAGATTTAATGTTGCTGCGGTCCGTGATTTTCACACAT
Organism: Spisula solida; assembly: GCA_947247005.1. Taxonomy (NCBI): domain Eukaryota; kingdom Metazoa; phylum Mollusca; class Bivalvia; order Venerida; family Mactridae; genus Spisula; species Spisula solida. Next base: position 22,659,708 of record OX365955.1, read on the forward strand.
CGTGATTATTACATTTTATGACAATAGCGTAACCCCAACACTCAAATCGGTTGTAACTATTATAGTTGTTTCCTCTTTCTAGCAAATAGTGTAACCTTGTTGATGGTAGGTAGGCGTGGGTAGGTGTCTGTCTTCAAAGTGCTTGTAAATCGGTTCATGGCTTTAACTGGGTAATGAATATCCTAATTCAAACATATCATAGACGTGTTTCATCAATTGCCTCATAGGTTAATACATTATATGATATAATAAAGGCAATATGCATCAAAAGTATGCATGTATAGTTGTTTTCGTCATATGCTACATTATATTGGTCATTGGGATTCATGTATAAGAGGTGCCCCACTTACATTTGAACTGAATAGAACGCTCAATACGTTTATGCTAACACAATATATTAATCGTCTATATTACTAAAATGTAAAGTAATATATATTTAAAATGTTATGTTATATTTTCAATTAATTAAAACCAAGTTCAACTATTGTGTAGGGGCAATGTTTTTGGTATTTTAAGAATAATCCATATCGTGTTGTTCGAATTACTCGTCTGTATCTAACGTTGCCATATCATCGAGGTTCAATAGACGGTGGGTGCAGATTGTTATAGACTTCGGTATTTACTAATGTAGTGCTATATCAACTTTGTTTTAGTATTTTTATGGTACTGAATGATGCGGGTTTTTTTGATGAAGTTGAAGTGGAGTCGTGACCAAAACACATTGTTCTAAGAATTGTCACCAAGAAAGAACTGTGGACAAAATTGTGATCGAATACATTTTCAAACCTTATGAACATACTATTGTGCGTTCACTTTTGTCCCTTTGTGAAAAAAATTGTCCATTTACAAGAATTTACAGTGCATTTACAGTGCATTTACAAACATTTACAGTGCATGTAATGCAACCAGCCGGCTAGCATCGCACACATTTCTCAAGTATTATTCCGTTATGTTACCATAGAGTTCTGAATGATAAAGCAATTTCCGTCTGAGGTGACATAATGATTGCAATTACTGTTCCGATGTAGCATATGCATTGTTAAAACGGTTGTCTACCTTATGTTTCTTTGGTACTGAGTTGGTGAACACCGGTGTTAGTCCAGAGAATGACACGCACCATTTCCGTAACGAATTCAATGCAATTCCAATGGATAATCACTTCTCCGCTGAAGTACTTTTGTTGTTTGGTTTGTCATTGATAGCATATTGATAATGCTCTTGAAGTTGTCATTCTTTTGAAGTTCTTTGATGATTAGTGTCATTTTACTTATTAGAGCAACAGTAAGCAATATAACCTTCTTGTGACGATAACACTGATTGTCTCCAGTATATCTATGATCTACTAGTATCACCACGTTCTGGTTGATTCTACGGGAGTTTTTGGTTTTCATAAAGCCATACATGTCGCTTCGGAACGGTTCACTCGACATGAATATTGTTAATGCAGGTGAACTGAATGGCTTGCCACATATTAATCGTCTTGTATAGACATTCCCTGTGAAGACATGCCCATCCAACAACGGAGTCGCCGCAGTAGACGGAAATGAATATTTGTGTCTATAGAACAACACGAATAATTAAAGCATAGGAATAGAACATACATAACATCGACACACAATCACGCACATCCGCGGTTAAATAGGAACAAGTGCTTTAGATAGTTTATGAATCAAATATGTACATATATGAAGCAAAGTTAATCCCCAAACTTGCGTAGTCTATAAAACAGGTATGTTTAAACTAACTATATTTATTATTAAAAGCGTAAATCAAAAGCATTACATAAGTTATTCGAAAACGATCATATTTTGTGGTTATTTACATAAATAGACAAACCGAGGGTTGCCTGCAAGACTGCAGTAAATCCTTCTTTAATAATAAGCAGTTACGACAGTTTTGCGGACAACCCTCGATTATTTTAACACACTCATACATCTTCAGTTGTGTTATCTTAAGTGTAAACTGTGCATACTACTGTATTATTATATTATGCGACGATATACTGTTTGTATTCAGTGTATAGTATTATACTTTATTGAAGATTCTGCACTGTTCTAGTAAAAACCTTAAAATACTTGTTTTAGATCTTTGGTTCCAGAGACAATTTATGACGGATATTTCTCTGTTCAAGAATATAAGGTCGAACGAATATTTCTTGATCATTAGATAGTCTTAAGCAAACAATCATTATATAAAGTTTTAGCTTCGTTAAATGTTCCCTATGATAAGTCGATTGCCTCGTTATACGCCCGCTATTTCCTGTGAGGGAGACGTTACAATATTGTGACAAACAATTCCCAGATATAAGTAAAATACTTTTTCAGCCCTAACGAACGGAATGAGATTATTGAAGTTCAGCATCACGCGATGCCAATCTAAATATATATATCGCTTGCTTAGAACGGTCGTAACGTTAACTCGGACCTTATACGACCAATACATATTTGGAAATCTGCCTCACAAGGCGATGCATATGAGCCTATGTTTATGACAATCGGAAACAATCATGTTATTTGTGTCATTATTTTCACAAGGGACAAACATGAGCGCAACGTATTTTGACGAAATATTTGCCACAACTCTTTCCTGACGACACTTTCAGCAGCATGGTATGTCGGGTATGACTTAGCTTCAACTCCCTAAGCAAGCACACTATTCGGTACACTTATGCGCAGTATATTACACTATAATATTACGAGGGGTGTTCCAGAAATAATAGGACTCCTCGATAGCCTAGTAATTGAGCGTTCGCTTCGAGTGCGGGATGTCTCGGGTTCGATCCCTGGCCGCGTCATACCAAAGACGAAATAAAAATGGTACTAGAAATTCACTTGCTAGACGCTCAGCATAAACGGGAAACTGGTTTCTGTTCTCTCATACCCTTGTGGCGATGGATAACTTCAGAAATTAGGTGTCGAGAGTGATTAATATATGTTGGAAAAACATGTTTCACAATCGATCTTAAATAAATAAGTATAAACTAATAGGACTTTTCTCATCACTTCGTACTCAACACTTTTACGAGTACATTGACAATTATCTCATATGTGCTCTATATACTGGTAGCAACAGATTTTGTTGTTGGTGGTGGTGTTGCTTATACAAAGCGTTGTCATAATGTAACGTAACGTACAGGCATTATGTGGCATTACATTGATGTCACTGCCGTGTACATGCAAACTTACGAAGCAATCGCTGTTTGTCTATGATCACAACTGAGTAAACAAGTGTATATATCCAAGCGCGTCATGGACGAAACGACGTCAACGTCAAAAACTAGAAACCGCGCGATTGTTGAATTATGTTATAAAATGGAAAAACCAACAATGCAAACCATTGAAATAATTAAATAGACAGTCAGTAATGGCAACCAGCAACCATTCATGTTCTGTTTGCGCAAATTGTTCAAAGATGGCGGAGGTATGAACTAACAAGTGAATAAAGGTCAAGTCACAGAAAAATATATAGACAACGTTCGTACACTGATAGGCGCTTCAGGGTTAGAGCAATTTCAAATCACTGTCACCCATTTTTGGGAACAGTGGTACAGAGACACATTTTCAACAATACGGACAGTAACATCAGATCTGTTTTCAAAGTCAGTGTGTATATATAACACAATTATTAAGCCTAGGGTGTATTTCGGTTAAAATACTGTGTTTGAAAGGCGACGTCATCATAACGTCACGGCGCGACCCACCTCCATGGTACATAACGTCACGGCGCGACCCATCTCCATGGTACATAACGTCACAGCGCGACCCACCTCCATGGTACATAACGTCACGGCGCGACCCTACTCCATGGTACATAACGTCACGGCGCGATCCTACTCCATGGTACATAACGTCACGGCGCGACCCACCTCCATGGTACATAACGTCACGGCGCGACCCACCTCAATGGTACATAACGTCACGGCGCGACCCTACTCCATGGTACATAACGTCACGGCGCGACCCACCTCCATGGTACATAACGTCAGGGCGCGACCCTACTCCATGGTACATAACGTCACGGCGCGACCCACCTCCATGGTACATAACGTCACGGCGCGACCCACCTCCATGGTACATAACGTCACGGCGCGACCCACCTCCATGGTACATAACGTCACGGCGCGACCCATCTCCATGGTACATAACGTCACGGCGCGACCCACCTCCATGGTACATAACGTCACGACGCGACCCTACTCCATGGTACATAACGTCACGGCGCGACCCACCTCTATGGTACATAACGTCACGGCGCGACCCACCTCCATGGTACATAACGTCACGGCGCGACCCTACTCCATGTATATGGTATATTTCATTTTTAATATATTTTTATTGTTCAACCAATTGCTTTGACAGTTTGCATATTGGTTAGTGACAGAAGAAATTGTATTTACAGCGATAGTTTTTTAGTTTAACCCACGTAAACGCCGAAGTCTAACAATCCTTCACACTAAGACGTTTTAACCTTGCGGGTATTGCAGCGATGATTACAAACGAGAAATGCAAACATCATCAATTGTATTACACGGTCTTACAAATGCCAAAAACAATGCCCCAACACGTTTGTTAAATTGGGTTTTCACTTAATGTAAAATGTAACGAAACAATGAGTTCATATCATTACACCCTAGTAGAAGGTATATTAAATCGTGCTAGCATGACCACATCGAATCTTCAGCTCAGTTATAAGTGGGCTAACTTTCGTGTTATCAAGAAACAGATAGTAAAAGATTGGTCAGGGAATGATTGCGAAAGGTACCAACAGGAACACTATATATATGCACAACATTGCTAGTTCTGCATGAAAGAGGCCCAGGTCAAAATGAAAATTCTTACTGATCACAGCTGAACTTAATGGCGCATTCGATTGACGAAGGTTTTTTTTTACCAGGCCACATTGTTTGTTAGGCTATTGATCAGTATAGTCCAGTAAGGATATTGTGACAGTGACGTTGCAGTTTATGTGTACGCAAAAAATCACAATCATTATCTAAACAGGTAGAGCGAAGGTTAGTATGTTAGTTTAGCATTGCAATTATAGTTGTTTGTACAGTATACGCTCGTAAGCCTTTATAATTGGTTTTACACCGTTATAGTGGACTCGACCGCGGCGTCACTGGATTTTTATCCTGACTGGACTATATTTCATGTTGTCAACACACTTATATCAACGAACATCAGATCATGAAACGTGAAGTGTTTAACAGATTAATTTTTAAAATACCGTTAGTAAACCGTTTTATGCCCGATTAATATGCCATGAAAACTATGATATACTGAAAACAGTTTTGAATTTGTTTTTAAACGTTGTTTAATATTGAAGGTGTTATATCATTAAAATACCGAAACTCATAAACATATCAGAAGATGATTAATCCAATTCGGATCATACCTAGTTTTGACAATAACCAAACTGGTTTGCGTTTAAAATCTGACTCGTACGCAGAAGGAATTTAATGACAGAAGTAAAAATTTACGCTTTCAATAACATTTCGTTTGTGATATATTATTCTATGAAAACATGCTATGTATACATTGGTTTGAAACATTTCTCCCTGAAATTTTCTATGAATGAATTTATCTTGAAATGAATCTGAATCATCAGACAAGATTCTGGTTAGAGTACTTCAAATATTGCGCAGATAGACGCTTAAATTCGCCCAAGCACTTGTAGCTAATGTATTTTATCACAATAATGTAAATCTGCACATACACAACATACAGAAATACACTTCAGTATGTGGGACCACTCGCATCGAGACAAATGTTAGTTACTTGTGGTATGTGACGTTTTTAATTGTTTTCTGCGATCGGGTGACCTCCCTGTCCAATTTCCAATTGTTGTTTTTTCTACATGCCTTCTACGTATTATCTACGTATTGTACGTCATTCAGGGACAATGGAATTGTTATTTAAGTGTTGATTTCCAATGATCACATGGACATTGCAAGGGATTGTGTAATGACATCGGCCCACCACACTCTGGGTTTGAAATTGGTACTATACCATCTAGCCAACATGGTAAAGGAATTGAAACAGAAACATAACCTTATGAGTTTAGATACATGTAGGTAACCAAAGTCGAAAGAATTAAATTCCATAGAAAGTGTGTGGTTAAACATTGTGTCGGTGCTCAGCGTCAGAATTCTGGCAACCAACAGGCCAATGAAGCCATTGAACATGAAACTTAGCGGAATAATGGGTTTGAAAGTTTCAAACAACTGGTAATGCCAAAGTTGTTCGTGATTAAATATAATCCAGATTAGTACACACAATTTTTAATGCTAAAAAAATTGGGTGTCAGTACATGTACTCTGATTTGTCATGTTTTTTTGGGAATATGATGTTTTCCTCATGGTGTTCATTCAAAATATTTTCTTATTTTGTTGGTATTATGTAATTATTTAACTGCAAGCAAATTGCTAAATTTCACATAGATGTCAGTCATTTGAAGTAAATCATATAATTTAAAGGGTGTGATGGAACTTTTTGAGGGTCGTGTACAAGGGAAAACGACCACAGTCATCATCTAACACTGCTGTGGTCGTTGCAGAAATATTTGACTTATATAATGTATAGAGGATCTTGCATTAGTGCTTATTATATACGAGTTATATTAAACGAGTGAACAAAATTATATGACACGAGGCTTTGCCGAGTGTCATGTTGTTTTTGTCGACGAGTTTAATTAAACTCATATGTAATGAGCACGAATGTAAGATTCTATTTATTACATAACCTTAAAAAATGCACGTTATTGTTCAAAAGGATGATGTACTCTGCATTTGTTTTAGCCAACATTCAGCGGTACAAAGAGCGTGACGCCATGGCGACGCTGATATTATCCTGACGTCATTGACGGATCAATGCAGGGATTGGCTAACGTCACGTCAAGCTAATTTATAGAGGATCTTGCATGAGTGCTCATTACATACGAGTTTTATTAAACGAGTGGACAAAATGATATGACACGAGGCTTTGCCGAGTGTCATATTGTTTTTGTCGACGAGTTTAATAAAACTCGTATGTAATTAGCACGAATGTTAGATTCTATTTATCACATAAAAGGATGATATTCAAAAGGATGATGTTCAAAAGGATGATATACGCTGCATATGTTTCAGCCAAAATGCAGCGGTACAATGAGCGTGACGTCATGACGACGTTGATATTATCCTGACGTCATTGACGGATCAATACATGGATTGGCTAACTTCACGTCAAGCTAATTTAAATATTTATTGCACAGTCTGGGAGTGCCGAACGAAATTTACGGCACGGCTTTACGGCACTACTGGACCGCGGGGTTATGTGATAAAAATATTTATTGCACAGTCTGGGAGTGCCGAACGATATTTACGGCACGGCTATACGGCACTCATGGACCGCAGGTTATATGATAAATATCGTTTACATGCGTAGTTATGAACGGTTTCAACAGATTTAAAACTTTTACCTTGTGAGCCCCATAGTTCAGACCTATATAGTAACACAGGATCAATCTTGGTATCAAAGATATGAAAGTACATTTCTTCACTTGCCATACTTGTAATGTTTTGCCAATAACGATATAAGAATAGTTTCCCTTTAACTGCCTGTTCTTCTGTCATTTAGTTACAGGCAGTTGTCTAGACAGCCTTACACCAACATACGAAAACTGAGTCACTATCTCGATTTCGTGACCGTATGACAACTGAGCCATACCATATAGCGCAGGAAATGCAGAAAATATGGACTAAGAATCTTCATACGTGGCTAGCATTTTATAGCCGAAGCAAACTATACAGCGCAGACATTAAAAAAGGTTATATTAAGTCAGACAGGGAAGGCAGCACTCAACTTAAGCAGCCGAGCACAGAAAAGACTAAAAAACACACAAAGCACAATACCCAACTGAACCAATCGAGCCCAGGAAACATAAAACACAAACAAAGCACAATGCCCAACTAAACAAGCAAATATCCGCCCAAGTCCAAGCTGTCGAAAAGTATAATGAATTATTAGTTTCAGCAACCAAATACTGAATACCCTAGCTGAATAAAACATTCATCAACGGAGCCCCTACATACAGCACAAGCGTTACAACATCTACACAGTACGAAACATGCCGAATTCATAAGCAGATATAAGAGCATTTCTCAACAGCACAGAAGATATCAAATTGGTACGCAAAGAAATAGTATACATGTACTATCAAAATAAGAAGAGTCTAACCAATATTCCGACAGTAAATGGGTCCAACCTACACCTATTGGTATCATAAAGTAGAGTTTTGTAAAAAGATTAGCATTTTATTCCTAAACCAGAACTCCCCAACATAGACAAACCTAGACAAATCGAGGCGATCATGTAGCGGACGGCCCCACAGGTCGCAAAATGACAACAATGTATGCAATATTTTCTCAATGATGTAGGTAATAGATACGAACGGACTATTAAAATCAGTGATGTAACGCTTTTTATCATAAAGTTCATTTGTTTTAGGGTACTATCAAGGTATATCGTTAATAAAACTGTCTAACGGAACTGTTTCAAGGAAAAGGCGTTTTTATTATGTCGGCTGAGGCTCTGTTATCATTTATCACAAACAATAACAGAAATATTCATTGCACAGTCATGCCGATATGGTATTTTGCAAAGTTGCTAAATAATTCAAAGATCGCTTTTGCCGCTGAAATTATGCCTTATTTTCGATGCCCTTCGTCTACGAGCGAACGTCCAGGAATTACTCCCACGCAATTGAATGAAACTGGATATTTAGTGGAATTAGGGAGAATAAATCTATAATTGACATTGCTTTACATAATTACACTTGGTTCACCGAAAAAGATCACATTGTGATAAAAACGCACCACGGCGGATGCGAAAGTCGGAATGTAGTATTTGCGTGACTTCGTAGTAAATCGTTTACGAAAGGTTGGGAATTATTGCTTAAGTTTATGTTAATTTCAGCGTTTGTCGAGGAGGCGTATAATTGTCTGAGTAAATTTGTCATGGTCGGTGTAAACATGAGAGAAAATGGAAATATCACATAGATTAATATTGTATATCAGGCAAAGAGAATATTGAGGAAACAAATTAGTTTTATGCATTTAATTTATTACACCAATTTCAACCGAAGTACTAATAATTGATCGTCTCGTATATTGTCATCGTTGTTTTAAAATTAAACAACAGTGACATTTCATTCGCACCGTTTCCTTTGAAAACCAATATTTACACTTAGAAAATCAAATCCTGTTCGTACAATTTCGATTCTAACACGATCTGCGGATTAATCGTTTAAATATAGAGCGGACCTAACAATGTATTATTACCCCCATAAAACACACCTATCAAATTGGCTGTTTCTATTTACGCCCAGTATCACGTGACATATTTATGAATGAATGAACGTAAATTTTATAGTATATATATATAGAGGGTCACGACGACAAGGCGAGTTGCACGAGAATCCAGTGTTACAGCTATCACGCATTTATTTTTAGAAACTCCAATAAACTCTAGAAACCAAGTTTTATTAAAGCTTCTGATAATCAATTCATTTAAATTTTTCATTTTATGAAATAGATACCATATACTCGTGTTATTAAAATTGTTTCAATGTTTAAAATGTGGTATTTCCTTCAGAAAATTACGAAGGTCGTTTTCATTAACGAGGGAGGTAATTGTACCAGCTAATAAGCCACTCAATTTCAGCGTGGAATTATGTTCAATGTCAAATAGGTGAAAATGGAATGCCCGCAGTTAAATAGTGCGGGATATTATCGTATTAAGAATCGAAATAAAAACTATGTTCTTGTATATTGTCGGTGAATAAAACACGGGCACTCGTTCGGATGCGGAAAATTAAATCACTCGTGCTACGCACTCGTGATTTAATTTTTCCGCATCCGAACTCCTGCCCGTGTTTTATTCACCGACAATAAACGCGAACAGATTTTTATTTCTTAATTAAAGTTTAAAGATGGTAGAAAATATGTAAAGATAAGAAAATCACATACAGTTCCATGGTGGTTATTCCATCTTTGAAAACGTAATTATAATATACATATGTTGCAAGCCCGTGTCGTTATTCAAACTACGTATTTGGACTTTGGACTTTCGTGTCGCGTAATTGTGAAATGTGATTTTTGGATGTCTTCTGTGCTCAGCTGGTAAAGTTGCGGACTGCCTTCCCTGTTTTCTTTTAAATTTTTATCGTAGTATGTGACACTTAATGTTCGTCAACCTTCATGCAGTTTTACATCGACTGTACTAGTACATGTGTAATTATAATAAGATACAATATGCAATAGGCGATAGCGTTGCATTGTAATTGCATTTATATTGCTGACTGGCTCTGACGACAGTTTTCTAAAAGTACAAATGGTAGCTCAACGGCAATATTATTATATTTTTTTCCCAATGCAAAAAAACGTAGTTTGTCCTCCGTAGTTATTTACGTTTGTCAAAGGAAATGATTCGTAATGATGCTTTGTTTCTGTGTTCTCTAGAAATGTATTTGACCCCCTAAAATATGCGAACTGTTTCTTTGTTATAGGTCTAGCTATGACATGTATTATTTGTTTAAGATCTTTTATAACATGCTATCAATAGATTATATAGAGGATATTTGTTTGTTTTGATTGAATATGGTTTATATCTCATCGTGTAGTGATAAAATTCAATATTTTCAAGAGCGCGTAGCGCGAGTGAAAATATTAAAACTTTATCACTACAAGATGAGATATTAACCATATTCAATCAAAACAAACACATATTCTATTTATTTAATGCTTTTATGGTGTCAAAACTGGTACTATTTATGCCAAATTACCACTGTGGTTAGGCTACGTATGAATATGTTATTCCATTCATATTTTTCACTTCAAAATCCGCCATCTTGGATTATGGTGAATAGGTAAAAACAACTTTTTTGAGAATTTGGCATTAAATCATACCCCAACTTGTAGGAAATGGTCTAACTAAGAATAAAAACCCCCACATGACATGTTTCCGTTCAGTAATAAAAAAGTTACAGACATTTTAGTGTTGAGATTTTGGTAAATTAAAGTAGTCCCTGTGAGGGGGCGGAGCTTATATCAGTCACATTGTAGGTGATAACCAGTGACTGATATAGGTTTTATTTCACTGATAGAACTCCATATTTCATCAGTTAGCATTAAATAAAGAGGTTTACTATTTGCTTTCAATGGATTATGGAGTTTTTTTCAGTGAAAATAACAGTGAAATTACCACTTTGTTATTTTCACTGTTTTGAAGCTGGTTCCAGTATCATGCAGAAAAAGAAACGTAACGTCAACGGCGCCGGCGCCGGGCTTTAAAATATGCGTTACGTCATCATGGCGTCATAATTCTCACGTCGTGACGTTTCAATTTCGACGTCATTTTTTTCCAATTAAAACAATTACGCCACATTTTAGGAGAAATTGAGGCATATAATTAACAGAAAATTTGTTGATTTTTGGGGTAAGGTCAATTTTATTTCACTCGTGATAACAGAAAATTAAATTTACACTCGTGTCTACGCCACTCGTGAAAATATTGATTTTCTGTGATCACTCGGTGAAATAAAATTCGATCTTACACCAAAATCAACAAATATCCTCTATTTATCAGTGAAAATAACAGTGAAAGTAACAGAGAAAAAACAGTGGACATTTTTTTTTCTTTTATCACTCCGTGCAATAAATACCGATCTTATACCAAAATAAACGAATATGCTCTGTACGTTCGCGCCCTTTTTTACAAAAGTATTATAGTGATTGAGCCAGTAGACTATCTGAGCGTTGATATGCTGGTCTATGTATTTGATTTTCCCGTCAGTAAATGAACTTATATCGTTAGGTCTTGTTAGTTACCCTTTGTTGTAACAAATAAAACTATAAAAAGACTCCCAACAAAGTTAGCCAACTAGCACCTTTCAAAAGAGCGTACTGATATATCAACCACATAAAATCGAATACATATCACTAGTAACATTTATAATATTGATCATTTTGATAAGAGACACAGGTGTATTTTTCTCACGTTTTGTGATAACGTGTTTTTTCTCGCCTTGTAGTGGTTTTCCACGTAGAAGATGAGTACTATTATGCCGATGCAATTCAGGTACATTTGTTAAAGATGGCTTTCCTTGTCAAAACAAGTACTTCGATGTGTAATCAGTGCTTACCGGCTATTTTAAATAAGATTTTAAAATGTTATACCGGGTATTCGATGAAAATTTGAAAAACAATTCAAAATAAGATGTTTTAATGTATGTGTGATTTTTGCGGAAGTCAGTCAAAAGCTAAACAAATGACAGACCGAGTGCACGAACTTTTTGACACCTATGTACTAATATTCTTGTTCAAATGTTTAGTGTTGAGGATCTCATGGAAGATTGCCATTTAATTTAATTGTCAAATGAGTTTCCTCGTTAAATGAAGTATTTATTATTATTATTATTATTATTATTATTATACCCCCTCGTATATGTAATACATGGAGTCACTATAACATTCTGTTGGACTTACGATTGTTTGAGTATGGTATTGGACCAGCAATCTCAAACCTGGAGAATGAAATCTGGCTACCTGTTTCCCGACGATGTATGTAGTAAGGCTCGAAACCAGAAAAAATGGATGTTTGTAATTGTCTTACGACACTCTCAACCAGCATGAACTAGTTTGCCGGGAATTAATGATCAACCAGTCCTAACTTACTCTAATGCGTGCATCTGATAACAAATATCGCTCTGATGACAGTATATCATGCTCTACTGACAGTGATTGACGGACCAGAACAAGGGTTCTTTCATAGCAAGGGCATACGACAATCGAAAAGGAACCCTGAACACAGCGTCTGGTATAATGAATGATAACAATAGGAGTAACCGGTGGCCGGATCGCCTCTTTGAGCTTTGTTCGATATTTCCTGACCACATACTTGCAACGGTTTCTACTGAGACATTTTCTTCGTTTTACTTTGTCGGGAATGCTTAAACCTTAAACAGTGGTATCTACTGTACAGTCAAGGGTTCGTGCTGCTAACGAATCCAGTTGCCAGTGTTCGTGTTACCTGACAGTTATATTTCGAAGCCAGGACTGGTAACTACATTGTTCATTTTATTATATTTATGTGAACAGTATGAAACTATTTGGGTTTGGAAAACCATTATAACTTCCTAAAGAATTTTGCAATTGACCTATTTTAAACTAATGTAAGACAATACGTGTAATTGAAATTCATCAACACAACAATCAAAGCTTTACGACGGTTCATGAAATTCCAAATTTGGTGATATTGGTGTTCTAGGCATGATAATGAAAAATATCAATTGTATTTGACTATGTGCGAATAACTATTTTCATTTTCTTTCATGGATTTAGTAAGAGTGTGTTTGGCTTTACAGTGAAAGAACGTAAATTCATATTTCTAAGAAAAACTCGTAGGTATGTTTAGTAGCATACAATTACCTGTAATTACTGTAGAATGCTTGTATGCGATTTTTTGAATACTGAGATACTTTATCACATCAAATTTCGATTTGTCTAAATTCGACTTCCAGAAATACTTACATTTACTTCTAAGAATAACAAACAGGAAATAACAGCTCTTGAGTTGAAATGTTAGCAATTACAAACAACTAGATATAGAAAATTTAATTTGTATTTTTTTGCTAGGAATTCAGAAATAATAAATTGAAGGTAACACATGTACAAGTGTTGATTGGGGGAAATAATTCATCCCTTAATGTGCTCTGATGCTCTTACATTCGATTTGAATGTATTTCGAGTATAAGTATAAATAGACTAAAAAGCATTTAACATGAACATTCTAGGGTAAAATACTGGAATTGGACCGGACAGGTTTTGTTTATTCCGTGATGCTGCAGGGCTTTGGCTATATGTCCCCAATATGATGGAGAGGTTGTCAGTTGCTTAATATGGACAATTGTATGCCGGGCAAAAGATTTATATTTCATTCAAAATGAGAACATTAGAAAAAAACTAACTTAAATGTTTCTTGATTGAAAACAGCCTGTTGAATACACAAACATGGTTTGCTTTGTCTTCAACGGGTTTTAGACAATATCTTAGTCATACATGACGGTCTGTTTAGCTGAACTGTTAGCTTGTACTTTTGCAAAAATGGTCGTAACTGACATCACATAACATGCACACCACGGGTATAGACAGATCGTCTTGAGAACGACAAAGCAATCGCTCTAACATCTTTGCTCCTCTCGTTACATAGCTTCATTGAGACGTATGTAAAATAACTATCGTGGGTTGATTTAAATGGTAGTACGTCTTAATGAGGATTTTTGCTACGAGGATGTGTTCTTAATTAACTGTAGTATCAGCAAAAATCCAGCCCTTATGGTGTCCCGTAATTCACGTTATTTTGTGCTTGTATTGTTTACGCTGACTTCCTGGCATTTATGAAGGACACCAGATGTCGTATGTTGTTCAAAGATCATAATTGGTCACATGAGTGGATAAACATGAAACGGACCCCTTTAATTGAGCTCTACAGCCACTAACAACATTCACCACCCTCCTCAAATTCTGTGTTCAATATGAGTTAGTGCAGTGTGGCCATACCACGTGGTATGTGACGTCATTTTTGGCTAAGATTGTCAGCGGATTTCGCTCGACTAGGAGTAAAAAGTCCTGTAAGTATCTTATTTTCCACTCGATTTTGACGAAATATGGCCGATGCTAAGGGGAAAAGTGTTTACTAGCCCCGGTTGGTGATACATTTCTCACCACGGGTCTAGTTTTGTCTAACATTCTAGTCAAATGCCAGTCCGCATAAAAAATGAAATGCTTAGACGGCACGCCAATTGGAAATTCATCACAATAGTAGTTATATACGACAGTAAGCAGTGCCTGAATTTGTTCGGACGTCAAGTCACTCATTTTAATACTTGTCGGGTGAACAGATTGAAAAAGAACGACCAAATAACGGTATTTTTTAAAAACAGTACCACGTGGTAAGGCCACACTGTAGTGCGTACCTACTGTTAGTCTTACTAACATATAAACGAGTATTTAGATGACGTCGCGTGTAGCTTAACTTCATTAATGCCATTCCGCTTGTTAGGACTAAGAACCTTTTTAACATATATATTTACAGAGTTGTCTTAAAATTGTACTGCCTCCCACACAAGAAATAGCGGGCGTACCAGTATAACGAGGGCAATCAACATCTCATTGATAACATTTAACGAAGCTTAACTTCATACAGTGATTTTTTGCTTTAGAATACCTAATATGGCTTTATCTGTGATTGAGAAATGGTTGTTCGACCTTTATATTGTCATATACGGAGATGTCCGCCATACAATGTATCTAGAACCGCATAGAATCCACACATTATGATAAGCTGAGTGCAAAAACATGTGTGATAGCTTTCGAAGAATATTCAAACGTTGTCGACAATATTTACATCCAGTAATGGCGCGTACCGTATTTGGATACATACACTCTGCTAGATATGATGTTTGAAGTATCCTTCGTTGCATATTTTATTTATTTCCAGAAGTGGTACGACTAGTCAATTTAGAAAGGTTATTATGCAGCCCTTTTGGTAAAGGGATCCTTGATCTGTTTTTTTTTCTAAATTTATCTATTTGGATTATAGCCTTTGTATTATCTTTCGTGATACACATGTTTATGAATGTATCATACATTTGTCGTATTAGGTAGAATAACGAAAGCCCAGAATTTGTTGGCATATTACGCGTCGCCTTGAAATAAGACTGGTGATATATTGTACTTCTAAGTTCATTTTATGCTGTTAAATATGCATGTCAAGAATTTATATAATTAAACTGTGCTGTTGACAGCATAGAGGTTTTATGACGATGCTGTAGCTATGAAACTGTTACAGTTCAGTGCGACTATGGATGATTTGTACTGTATTTTCACAATCATTATATGAACAAGACTTATTCTACACATACATTTACTGCAAATCAACAAATACATTTGCCTTTGATACACGAAGCTAATATCAAATCGAGCATTCAACAGAAACATCAGTACGTGAAAGGCACCAAATGATCAGTGTACATTTTACTAGCTCTGCATGAAAGTCACTCCTTAGCGAATGACGATGAATGATATATGATGACTTAAACATTGATTGATTATTTATGTTTAAATTAATATTGTTCGATGCGGCCTTGGTGGTTAATTCCTAAGCGTCAGAACTCCAAACTATTGCACAACAGCCGGTATACGACGGTTTTTCATATATCAAGTTTTTTCTTAAATATCGGTCTATGGTTAATAATCAGATTTAATATCACTGATATAGATCCATAAGGGATATTTATTATTAAAAAACAGTAAACTTAACTCGTTTTTATTACGTTTCGGCGTAAAAGACTTCTTCATATTATGAAAAATATTTTTAAAAAATATATTTTTCATAACATGAAAAAAGGCTTTTATGCCGAAACGTAATAAAAAGAGTAAAGTTTACCGACATTTAATATAATTAGCTAGTTTATGTTGACATGCGACACCATGTGATAAGAAAAAAGCAGATCTAAACATAAACAGCATGACGTCAACGGCATACGTAGAGAATAAACACAGACTTCAAGACACAATGACAAATGTAAAAGTGTGACGGGGCCTTTATGATAATAACTTTGATAGAACAAGTAATGGAGACAACTAAGACATCTCCAAATTAAAACTGTAAATGCATAATGAAACAAGAGGGCCATGATGGCCCTGTATCGCTCACTTGAGTATCGTAAAACAAAGGGATAATTTAATCAAGAAAAGTCATTTGTCCTGGTAAATGTTAAAAAATTTCCCTCATTATGTCAAGTGGGTGTTGTAACCAACTGACCCCCGGACAGGGCTAATATTGACCCTTGGCCATAATTTGCACGAACTTGGTAGAAGACAATGCTACATACAAAATATCTAAGCTCTAGGCCTTTTGGTTTTGGACGAGACGAATTTTTCAATTTTCCTATATAGGCCTCTATTAATCAAGTGACCACAGGGAAGGGCCAAGTTTTGACACCGGTGCCGTAATTTGAACAAACCCAGTAGAGAATCCACTAGACAATGCTACATACCAAATATCTTAACTCTAGGCATTGTAGTTTTGGAGAAGATTTTTTTATTTTCCTATAATTGTATAAGCCTATATAAATCAATTTACCCCAGATTCGATGCCAAATTTGACCCTGAGGCAATAATTTGAAAAACTTTGCAGAGGTCCACTAGTCATTGCTACATACAAAATATCTTAGCTCAAAGTCTTGTGGATTCGGAGAAGACGATGTTTTGGATTTTTCTATATACAATAGAGTAAACCACCGGACGGGGCCAATTTGACCATGTGACCATGAACAAACACGGTAGAGGTCCACAAAACAATGCTACATACAAAATATCTTAGCTCTAGGCATTCCGCGCGTTCATATATTAGTTTACCTATCTTGAAGACAAAAGCCTGCGTTGCGTAGTGGAAGCGCTTATGGCTTCATAATCCTAGGAGTGTGAGTTCAAATCCCGGTTGGGCCGGACAACTTTTTTCTTTATTTTTTTTGTTTTTTATTTATTTTGTGATTCGCCCCCCCGGACCCCCTAGCAGGGCTTTGCCCTGCACCCACCAGGGGCCCTTGCGGCCCCCTGGACCCCCAGCTCATTTTTCATTTCACGCCCCCCCCCTAACACTAAATCCTGGATCCGCCCCTGACAATAGGTCGGTTAACACAATCTTCACCAATATACTGTATACTAATGCTTAAATGATTGGGAAATGTCACTTTTCTCTGACCAAATTCCGTTACTTTTAAAAATCGTTGTTTTCTTAAGAGAAAATACAATATTTAAATTACCGTGTATGGTGTAATGGTGTAACGTTATGTCTTATTCATCGACTACTTGATATTTTAAGAAATTTAAAAGTGGTGTAATTTAATTTAGAAATAAACCTCATGCATGTATTCGAAATACATACTAGTAAAGGGTTGCAAAAATCAAATAATGTTTGGAATCCTGTAAAATATTTACAATAAGGATAGAAGCTCAATGTGTTGGCACATCATTAGGAGCCATTCATACAGTTATCAAACATATTACAAAAATGATGAAGATAAGTGCAGTTTGAATACCCCTATCTGCTTTGAGACGCCATTACACTTGCCCTTGCCAACTGTCCAAAAATAGTTGAAGCCATTTACTTAATAAAAAATGTCGACCGTATGCTAAATGTAATGACCATAAACGAGACGTGGTTTCATTTTGTCACCCATGAGACGGATTCATAAACAAATATCGACCAGCAAAGACAGAATAAAAGTTTACTTTGCAGAACGCATAATGGCCGCCAGTAGAAATGTACACCTTTTTCTATATAAATCAGTTTTTACCATTCAATTTGATGTATAAAATGCGCAATGGGTAAATGCCAAGTTTATCGAAGGTAATTTCCTTCAGAAATGAAAGAAACACTCCAACAATCGCTGCCCAGCCGTAGGTTTAATGGATGTCATGGTGTTGCAGAGCAATGGGCCTCCACCTGCAGCAGCCATTTATGACCATCCTAATTTGACAAGCATTGTCCCTTGTGATCTTTATTTGTGTCCGAGACTCTTAAAATGCATTGTCGGAACAAATATATTTTTTTATTATGTTACGTTAAGATCTCGGTTTGGCTCTTGTCCAGTATATGCACAGTGTACCTAGTAATGATAATAAAATCGCATTTTAAAAATGGATTATCTTAATAAAACTTCGCATACATATCGGAGATAAATACTACAAGGGGATCAAAAACTAATTTCATTAACATCTATCAATGATTCGTTTTTATGTGGTTAGTTGCATTCCAACTTGAACATCCCTCGTACGTTACTTTGATAATACAATAATACTACACTAAATACTATATGTTTAGAACAATTACTTTTCTTGAAAAAGTCTTAAAGCCGAAACGTGGAAACGCCGGAAATGTATAATGTGTAATTTAAACTACGAACTGAGTTATCGCTGTTGACACTGCCTGAATTATTTAATATATAAAACATTACTGATAATACATACGCATTCGCACACGCAGACTAATCTGTCAAATTAAGTATAAGCAAACTGGTTATAAAATATCAATTAAAATTTTTCCCTGACACCTACCTGCTGCAATATTTGACTGTCGTATTGGTTACATACGATGTCAAAGGGGCACACGTAACATTGCGAGACACAACGCTTAGATGCAGTAAAGACACTCTCTTGTTCCAAGGCGGTTCCAGGAAGGTTGAAAATATAGTAAACTCCAGCATAAGAGAAAGGATAAGAGTCATTCTAAAGATGAGAGGTTTCGCCCGGATGAGGCTCTGTCTGTACAGCACAAGGTAACGAATCTTATTTTTTATTGTTTTGGTTAACTACGACTGTTGTCAAAGGAGAGTAACTCGAACTCTACTATCTATTAGATATAATCTGGAATGGTATAGTCCGTCAAGGATAATGGGGTCACACCGATAAAATTTTCTACTATCTTTTCTATGCAAATAACTCAATTTCATGTGGCATTTTCCATAGAATACATACACAGTCCTCAAAAACGAGTCACAGAAAATGGCAGGTTCACTGTGTTGTTTTCCTGCTATTTCAAATCTCCAAGGTAGACTATGCTATTTTCCAATACACAACAGCTGATTCGGCCGAAGCATCCACACATTTCCAGCCCTCAGTAAGGGTGTAGTAATCTAGAAAAAGATCAATTTAAGACTGTTAGCTGTTGACAGAAAGTCCATATTTGAAATATATACAGGAATTGTGGTCAACAATTCACAGTTTCCACAGTCAAAAGTACTAGAACAGAACAGAATTAAAGTTTTCATAGGAACAAGTTTAGCATACTTCAACCCGGAAGTACTTTCACCGGTGTGACACCTAATGTGATATTTTTAAACATGAATTGGTTTGGTCAACTGTGGCAAAATTGGTTTTACAAATCACTTAAGGTGATTCACAACTCTTTAATTTTTCTGTACAAGAGGTATCAAACACCTGATTTTTATGAAGAACACACTCATAATAGTGATTGTGCGAACCCATAACAGTTTTGCTCGGCTAGTTTTCAATATATTTTTAGATCTTGGGGAAGCCCCCTAAAAACTGATATTTGCATTTCACCGAAGAAGTTTGACATTTAATTACATGAAACTTGGCTTGCACGAAATTTCGTATACACTGAGTCACGCGATAACATTTGTTTTAGACTATGCATGTTATATGTATTTTTAAATGATATTTTAAAATATGTGATTTCTATTTATAAGTTATACCAAAAAAATAGTTGAACAACATACTGTTTTCGTACATGCAACTAGCAGAGTAACTATTATAGAAGTTTTGTCCCAAATTCCATGGCAGTTGCTCGGCTAAATTAGTTTAATTGACACTTAAGTGATTTCGGAAATGTCGAAAACCAGGAGAGTTTACAAAATACGTCAACGTTTTGAATACGTTGTATCTAGTTTTCGCGATAACTATTTTTGAAAATGTGTATATTTAAAGATGAGCCCAAGCTCTTTTGCATTAGCTAGTCTATATTCTTACGAAATAATGCAAAAGAACCTTCCTCTAAAGTAGGCGGGAAGCTTGCTAAACAAATGTTAAAACTTGGATAGAATTTGGTATTACGTTTCGCATACGTTGTAGCTAGTATTCGCGAGTGTTGGTGTTTCAACGTTTGGAATAAATGGCTCATAAAATTTCAGCTATAGCTTTATTCTGCAAGCTTATTATAGTATAATATAGTAATGACTATACAGTAAATTCGCGATTTTAAGACAGGAGAACATGCTGACACACCAATTTTAAGTTTTTCGTACTATTTCATCATGGTAGTCAGACGCTTTCAATACGTCTTATTTACACCGATTTCTAAACTTCCGCGCAACTGAAGAGTTTGCAATCACCTTAAATAAACAGATAAGGTCAGTAGTGCAATCAAAACATCATTGATATAAGTTCGATTTCGAGCATTGAGAGCCGTGACTGCACTTTTAAGGTTTTAACCACTAATCGATATAGGTTTGTATAGGTTTGACCAGTACGATAAGCAATACAAATAAGGCCAATAATTCATGTGTCTGGATGGTCGTGACGGTAAAGCGCTTGATACAATGTAAAATAATTTTTGTCCGACAAGGGCGAGTTCGAATCCCACCAAAATAGTTTTTCATTTTAATAATATGTTTTTGAAATGCACACAACTTGTAAAATCCGTGTAATACTAGTATATGTGACAAGCGATATTTGTTACATGTATATTTTAGAACGTTATGAAGTCTAATCAACCAAATAAAGGATGTCAGTAAGCTCGAAATACACAAACGATCGAAATGAGTGAACATGATAAATTTATTGAATCGACACCTTTTAACGGATAAATTAAAAAAATATAAACAATATCTTTAACTTATAATCTCTTCGAATAACATAAAACAATGAATTAAAAAATGAACGAATCAGGGATTCGAACCACCGATTTCTAGGTTAGAAATTCTGAACTTTGCCGGCTGCACTTAACTGAAATCTGATTACAAACAGATATCTGTAAGTATAGTCCAGTCAGGATAAAAATCCAGTGACGCAGCGGTCGAGTCCACTATAACGGTGTAAAAAACAATTATAAAGGCTTATACTGTACAAACAACTATAATTTCAGTGCTAAACTAACATACTCAACTCATACTAAACTCTACCTGTTTAGACAATGGTTGTGATTGTTTGCGTACACATAAACTGCAACGTCACTGTCACAATATCCTAACTGGACTATATCCTATCATTAAAAAATGCGCTTCGAACGAAATAAATGATTGTCTACCCGCCAAAATGGACTAGTCGAATAGGTCATGGCTCAGAGTTCAAAATTGAATAGTTCGATTTCGAGCATTGAGCCGTGACTTTAAACCATTCATCGATATAGGTTGGTGTAGGTTTAGCCAGAAGCTAAGTATTACAACTAGAGTCAGTTATTTCGTGTGTCGGATTGGTCGTGAGGATAAAGCGCTCGATACATTCTTAATTAACTTTTGTCAGACCAGGGTTCGAATCCCACCAAAATATGTTTTACATTTTTTTATTTTATGGTTTTTAAATGCTTATAACTTGCAAAATGTGTGTAATACTAGTTTATGTGACAAACCATATTTGTTACATGTACTATGTTGTAGAACGTTCTGACGGCTAATCAACGTAATATAGGTTGTCAGTAAGCTTGGAACACACAAACGATCGAAATAAGTAAAAATGAAACATATATTGAATCGACACCTTTTTATGCATCATTTAAAAAAACACAAACAAATCGCTTTAACTTATAATCTTTTTAAATAACATAATATAATGACATTAAAAAAATGTGCGATTTGATGATTCGAACAAGCGATTATTGGGTTAGCAATTCTGAACGTTGCCGACTGTACTAAACTGTAATTCGATAACAAAGACATATCTGTAACAATCATATCATTAAATTATGCGCTCCGAACGTAATAAACCATGGTCTACTCACCAAAATGGACTAGTCGAAAAGGTCATGACTCAGGGTTCAAAATTGAACTATAAATGGTGCACATAATTTTAATCCACCTTTGTGGAATATACCAAGTTTTCCCGCCTTTCACATTATCCTGGGTGCACTATATCTAAGTTTCCCTCACTAATCCTGCGGTACAAACAACTTCCACTGTTATCAAGGCTTTGGTGCATTTTTGCGTTCGACTGAAACAGTCGTAGTACCTGGTCATTCCGTTTTGTCCCTGCCTAATTGGCTAATGAACTCCGGCTCGGATAGAAGAGACGGACGTTTGTGCAATGCAAGGAATCCGCTGTCCTTGCTCTATGAGCCCGGATACTGTTTTATCAAAGCACTAACGGCAACCATAAACTTACGATCAAATTTAAATTCTTTATAATGTGTTTACACTTAAAATGTGTGGTAAATGTTTTTTGCTAGGTAATAGAAAAGAAAATTCAGTACCCCGTTTTTAATGAGGAGTGCCAAGCAAGGGAATCGCTCGTTCCACCTCGATATGAGTTTAGACATACCACGTATGTAAATATCAGTCAACTATAAGTTAAAAACATCCTTAAGAATTTTATTCTTTCATCGATTTTAATCATACAAATTCGATGCTCAAGCCTTGAAAGAGTACTATCCATGCCATTAAGTATTTGTCTACAAAAGGTAACAGTTTATGCCCGAAACCTACTCAACTGCCTAGATGAGCAGTTTAGTCGGTTTCGAACAAAAATGATATCCTTTACACTCAATCGCCAAGTCGGTAATTTTTGCCACATGTCAATGACTTGATAAGGAACGGGAGAGAACTCTGGACTTACTCGTGAGTAGGTATACCTTTATTTATATACCATATATCAACATGACTAAGCGAATACGTCCTATATGTACGATCGCGAATATTGTATATTTTTGAAATATTGTTAGACCAACTTTAATATTCCAAATGAGTGCGGAAGGTTCCGATTCCGAACACAGGCCTCGTCATATCAAACTTATTTAAAGACGAAACAAAACTGTGTCTGGTAATTGCCCCCGGTACTTGCTACACGCACAACAGGAAAGGGTGGCAAAGAAGATTGTCCATGGGGTAAGTGAGAGGTTTAGTGTACCCTAAACGTGTTCATGTCCCCATTGATATTTGTTGAAATCATGTGCAGTTGGTAAGTTTTGTCCTTTTTATAGTTAAAAGATAAGGATATTTGTACAACGTACATGAAAGAACTTTTACTTTAATTGATTTTTTGTTTTGTGTTTTCTGTGCGAGGCTGGTCCAGGTGGGCATTGTGCCTTGTGTGTTTTTGTGTTTTCTGTGCGAGGCTGGTCCAGGTGGGCATTGTGCCTTGTGTGTTTTTGTGTTTTCTGTGCTCGGCTGGTCCAGGTGGGCATTGTGCCTTGTGTGTTTTTGTGTTTTCTGTGCGAGGCTGATCCAGGTGGGCATTGTGCCTTGTGTGTGTTTGTGTTTTCTGTGCGAGGCTGGTCCAGGTGGGCATTGTGCCTTGTGTGTGTTTGTGTTTTCTGTGCGAGGCTGGTCCAGGTGGGCATTGTGCCTTGTGTGTTTTTGTGTTTTCTGTGCGAGGCTGGTCCAGGTGGGCATTGTGCCTTGTGTGTTTTTGTGTTTTCTGTGCGAGGCTGGTCCAGGTGGGCATTGTGCCTTGTGTGTTTTTGTGTTTTCTGTGCGAGGCTGGTCCAGGTGGGCATTGTGCCTTGTGTGTTTTTGTGTTTTCTGTGCGAGGCTGGTCCAGGTGGGCATTGTGCCTTGTGTGTTTTTGTGTTTTCTGTGCTCGGCTGGTTAAGCTTCAGTGTTGTCTTCCCTGTCTGACTTAATATTATCTTTTTTTAGAATATAACCTACATTGTAATCCAATGAAAACGCTGCATTTTCGCGGTTAAATGAAAATTTAATCATTAAAATTTTCTCTTAACAGACTTGACGTCATGCGTTAGCGCTAATTTCTATCGGCCAATCAGAATGCAGAATGTTATATTCTAAGTTAGTTAGAACATATTAAGTAAATTTTAATGACTAAAAAGGACTCGCTTCGCTTCGCTTGCTCCGCCCTTTTTAATCATTAAAATTTACTTAATATGTTCTAACTATAACGTAGAGATCGAGGTGCATGAATCATATCCATACACCGAGCACCTGTGGTCTTAACACTATCTGTACATACCACAAATCAATAAATCTATAAATTATGAATGTTAAACCAGTACATGCTATAAAACTTCAAGCTACACCCGAACAATTGTTAGCGATTAAAACGTAGACTTCAGTTTCCCGTTACGTAGAATAATGATCTATTGATTACGAAGACCGCGTATAAGTTTGTGTAAAGCTTACTGTTCAAGTTAAACTTAGGAATACAACGAATACATATCGCAAAAAGACATCTCACATGTACATAAACCTGGTTGATAATTTAAAATATAAGAAGGGAAGTGTCGGTGATAGGTCTTCTTCTTCTTCTTCATCCTAGCCTTAAAGACTTCTAGTAATGGGGCGGTGATGATCACGTCTGGTAGGTTGTTCCAGATGCGGATGCCAGAAGTGAAGAAAGAGTATCGGTAGGCGTTGACGCTTGCAAATTGTACCAAGAATCGGTTGGCGTGGCCTCTTGTATTTACTCCTACTGGGATTAGTGACTACTGAGCTTGGACATCCACTAGGTTGTAGATTAATCTATACATCATGGCAGCCTTGGTGTTTGCGACGAGCCTCTAGTGGTAACCAGTCAAGGTTCTTCATCATGGATGTAACGCTGCTGGTATGTCTGTAGTCTCCTTTGCAGAATCGAGCAGCTCTTCTTTGTACACCCTCGATTTTGTTGATGTGAGCCCTAGTATGTGGATCCATATTGAGGATGCGTACTCCAGTTGCAGTCTACAGTACAGCTCGCGCGACTTTTGCCTAAATCACTTTGTCACTGCGACCAAATTTGACTTGGAGTGGAAAATCACCGCGATTTTCCGAGTGATTCCACTCGTCAGTCAATCACCCGTCACCGCGACCGCCGCGATCCGTGATGCCGATAAAACGCGGTGAATGTCGGTGATTCGCGGTGAATCCACTCGATACAGGTAAGTTCTACTGTAATGTTTGAATTGATGTACATGTGCAGTAGAAAATATTTAGAAATCGTTAGTAAACATTTTTTCTCGACGGTAATTACACAATAACACCGTACTTACTTACATGTACTTGGTGAGATGCATTTAACTCCAAATTTTATATCCAAGTCGTTATTAACAATTGGGAATGTCATATCAAAACACGTTATCCATCCGTTAAGGAAAACAAATCCATGCACACACGTCTTAATGCGTATCACATCATTTAAAATTACCAACTGACCAGACGTCGGCATATGCCAATTACCGATTACTCACAATGTCGCACGTGTACTCGTTGTGTACTAAGCGAGCAATATGACGCAATAGAGTTTAATATTTGGAATTATATATTTTAATACTTTTTTCTAACATATTTTACACGTAGGCCTACTCATAATAGTATTTCCAAGACACCAAGTAACAAAATTACACTCGATATGTCGCTGTGTTTTCATTTGTCAAGTTCTGTTGGGAGAATATTAAAAGTTCGATTCAACCGTTGGGAGAATATTAAAATGTGTAACCATGTATAGCAATTATAAACATCTAAGGTCACTTCTTTTATATCTTCTGGTTTACAAAACCGACGACCCTCAAACTGGGGAAAATATTGAGGTCAAGTGAACTAGGTGGACTCATTTTCGAAAAACTAGACCATATTTTCTGTAAATAGACGGATGACGTAAACAGCGACCAAATTGTACATGTAATTTAATTTAGTTAACTGCGTGCGCAAGTGCCCGTATATTTTGATTAATTTATAATATGTGACCAAATACTATTTTCCAGGATGCTATATTGTTCGTACATCGCATTATTGTGACAACTAGTCAAAAAGGCGAGACTACGGAATTATACTTGAAAATACGCGGTCGAACCGACTTTGAATTGAGACAAGGAGAGTTGAATTACCTTCAAATATTAGATCTAATCCATTATTGTTACACATGTGTTTTATCAATGCAATATATAATAATCATGAATTATTATACTAACACTGATTAACAGATTATAAATGAGCGATGAGCGTTGATTTCAATATGTTTCTATAAATTGAGTCAAAGCGTGCAAATATTCGCAGATCAGTCAAAATTCGAATGTGCATCGGCTACGATATCTTTGATGTCAGTTCACAACAGTTTCTTTTGCCCGATAAAGGTCGGCAGCGTCTGAGTATTATTCATCTACCGATTGTCGGCGACTTCTGAAGTTACAATGTCGGTACGACTGTCTTTGATCGGAATAGTAAGGGCATGGTGATTTATAGTTGCGTTTTTGTCAACATCCACATCCTGCTATTTGTTGACTACATACGTTCAATTAATGTTTTCATAATTTATTTCATAACCTGCACCCGTTTTATTAATACTTCACCATTTTCTCGTTCGTACATCTACGCACGTAGGCTGCCGTATACGTTGCTATGGGCGAACGTATACGTAACGCCGTTGCTATGGATCGTACAAACGAGTACCTGCTTCTGTCGCAAATTTTAGTAAGGAATACATAGGTTGGGACTAAAAAATAAAATAATTCTTTACGAAATTTTGTGTTGGGTTTTAACAATAAAGTTTATTTGTTATTTTGTTAGTTTTTTTTTATTTTCTTGCGCCCATTCACCCGCCGGATAGGCTTGTCTCCTAGTGACCGCTTTTTAATTTCTGTCTGTCCACTATGTACTAGTGAGTGCTGCTTTCCCTGTTCGAGTGTTTTTATCATCTTGTTAATTACGGCATGTGCGTAAAAATATTGTGGACTCGATTTATAAATTAATGTTGAGGGTTCGCAATAAATACTAACAAAGATCTAAAAATACAACTCGTAAACTTAACGTATTTTTATTTAGCGATCTTAATTCAATAATCGCCACGTTTCAATCGACAGCAATTTATAAAATTGTGGTTATGTACAGTCAACTGTCTTTAGAATATAACCTACATTATGAGCCAATGAAAACGTCGCATTTTCGCGGTTAAATGAAAATTTAATAATTAAAATTTTCTCTTAACAGACTTGACGTCTTGCGTTGGCGCTAATTCCTATCGGCCAATCAGAATGCAGAATGTTATATTCTAAGTTAGTTAGAACATATTAAGTAAATTTTAATGACTAAAAAGGCCTCGCTTCGCTTTGCTCGCTCCGCCCTTTTTAATCATTAAAATTTACTTAATATGTTCTAACTATAACTTAAACGACAGACTTCACAGTTTTTATGTGTGTGCGAGTACCTTATATCTCATATACACAATTGCACACACAAACTTAGAATATAACCTACATTATGAGCCAATGAAAACGCCGCATTTTCGCGGTTAAATGAAAATTTAATCTTTAAAATTTTCTCTTCACAGACTTGACGTCACATGCGTTGGCGCTAATTTCTATCGGCCAATCAGAATGCAGAATGTTATATTCTAAGTTAGTTAGAACATATTAAGTAAATTTTAATGACTAAAAAGGCCTCGCTTCGCTTCGCTCGCTCCGACCTTTTTAATCATTAAAATTTACTTAATATGTTCTAACTATAACATAATTTGCGTCAATACCATGTGGTCTAAAACAACCGACCTCCACAGAGCGGCATTTTTTCTTTAATATCCTCCCTAGCACGTCTTCAATTGCACCGCACAGACAATCACGTGAATAAAGTTCACAAACGACGTCTTGCATTAGTAGACTAGTCGTTTGAAGTTGCCGCCGATGACGTTTTATGTTTGCCGATAAAAGACCACAAGCCGGCGTCAAAGAGACTCGCCACGCCCAAAGATCGAAATGGGTTAACAGGTGCAAATGTTGACATGGTTATTTTTAGTGTTATTTACGAGAAAACTACTGCATCAATATTTTTTCTAGGATTTTTTTAAGGAATTAATTAATGGACTTATGTATTTATTATGTAAGTACAATTTCACCACATTCTAATTTGCACTTCAATACGTGTCGGAAATAATTGATATAAACAAACAAGAAGCAGTGCCGCTGTTCACGAGTAATGCAATTAGCACCCAATTTTGTTACCGAAAATGCGTGAAACACAATTAAATGTACATGTAATTAGCACATGAAAAACCATCTGATTATTTTCACTGTACGGAATGGACGCGAAATCGAGAATAATTCAATGCCAATTCAGAAGATTCTCTTCATATACAATGTACTTACCTGTATCAAAACGAAATCACCGCGATTCGCAGTGATCACGGTGAATCGCGGTGATTTCCCCGTCGCTCATTTCCGCGATCAAGCCCGATAACGCGAGGGCAATTTCACTCCGACCGACATCGTGATTTCACTCTATTCACGCATCGCGGTGATCTTGGGTGATGCAAGTGGAAAATCACTCCTACCCCATTCGCGGTGATGCGCCATGTTAGGCAAAAGTCGCGCGAGCTGTACTGTAACTAGGGACTTGTAGCAAGTGGCCTTGACATCTCGTGGGCAGGAGCTCAAGTTTCTGCGAAGGAAGGCAGTGGTGTTATTTGCCTTCTTGGCTGTCACATCAATGTGGCTGTTCCAGGACAGTATCTTGTCGAATGTGACGCCCAGGTACTTCGCCCTGTCTGTTTCTGGGAGGCAGGTGACTATTTTCCCTGAAAACTGAGGATACCAACCGTAAAAGGTTACTGAATAATAGGAAAGGACACTATATATATATATATATAACGCATCCTGCAATTAGAAATTGAATGTTAACTCAATTTACAATTACCATTTAACCCGGTTTGGTAGTCTATGATTCTGACGTTTTTCGATATATAGAAAACTGAATATGTGTTTAAAAAACACACTTGCAGTAACTGACACGGTTTGGGAATCATTCAGATCGGGTGGTTTAATTACTGTTTTATTACTTCCAAATGTATTGATAACTTGGTCTGCGATCAAAACTTCCCTTCCTAGATTAGAAGACGACACTCGGTAAAACGCTTTTATGGCGCAATAAGTAATACATATCATTGTTCACAATAAACTTCCCGGTTCAATTCGTTGAATTCACCACTTAATAGAATCGAACATATTGATTCGTGACGTCGCCGCGTGAAGGAGTGTGTTATATTTCGACTTTGATAAAATAATTAAACGGTCTTGTGGTTTTAAAAAGGGGATGTACATGCTGTTGAGATGGGAGCGGGGGCAGCGAAACCTGTAAAACCTGTTAAACAAGGTATGTACAATTAGTCGTGTGCTTAAAATTCGTCATAAATATTATTGCAATATCTCATTACGAGGACAATTGTTATTATTATACAATTAATGAAGACAGATACGTGTTGTTCATATCAAAATACAAATTACTAAACAATTGTCAAATACACATTACGGAACTGAACAACAGAACAAACAGTTTATTTAGCTTAAGCATATACAGCTCATCACTATAACAAAATAACATATGTACATACATGAAAAATAAAGTATACATTTTTGTCGAGCCCGCTTGCGGTGAGCGAGACTTAGTCGCCACTTTTGGTGTATGTGCGTGCGTCCGTGTGTCCGTGTGTGCGTGCGTCCGTGTGTCCGTCCGATTTTGTCCGGACCATAACTGTGTCATGCTTTGACCAATGTTGCTTATATTTGGCATGAATGTTAACCTCCATGAGGACGAGTGTCATGCCCAACCCCCAGGTTCCTATCTCAAAGGTCAAGGTCACAGTTGGAGGTCAAAGGTCAAATTGAAGCTTGTCCGGACCATAACTTTGTCATGCTTTGACCAATCTTTCTTATATTTGCCGTGAATGTTCACCTCTACGAGGAGGAGTGTCATGCCCAACCCCCAGGTTCCTATCTCAAAGGTCAAGGTCACAGTTGGAGGTCAAAGGTCAAATTGAAGTTTGTCCGGACCATAACTTTGTCATGCTTTGACCAATGTTGCTTATATTTGGCATGAATGCTCACCTCCATGAGGAGGAGTGTCATGCCAAACTCCCAGGTCCTTATCTCAAAGGTCAAGGTCACAGTTGGAGGTCAAAGGTCAAATTGAAGCTTGTCCAGACCATAACTTTGTCATGCTTTGACCAATGTTGCTTATATTTGGCAGGAATGTTAACCTCCATGAGGAGGAGTATCATGCCCAACCCCCAGGTTCCTATCTCAAAGGTCAAGGTCACAGTTGGAGGTCAAAGGTCAAATTGAAGCTTGTCCGGACCATACCTTTGTCATGTTTTGACCAATGTTGCTTATATTTGGCATGAATGATAACCTCCATGAGGACGAGTGTCATGTCCAACCCCCAGGTTCCTATCTCAAAGGTCAAGGTCACAGTTTGGAGGTCAAAGGTCAAATTGAAGCTTGTCCGGACCATACCTTCGTCATACATTGACCAATCTTTCTTATATTTGGCATGAATGTTAACCTACATGAGGCGGAGTGTCATGCCCAACCCCCAGATTCCTATCTCAAAGGTCAATGTCACAGTTGGAGGTCAAAGGTCAAATTGAAGCTTGTCCGGACCATACCTTTGTCATACATTGACCAATTTTTCTTACATTTGGCATGAATGTTAACCTCCATGAGGCGGAGTGTCATGCCCAACCCCCAGGTTCCTATCTCAAAGGTCAAGGTCACAGTTGAAGGTCAAAGATCAAATTGAAGGCTAATTTAAGTTGTAGCCATTTTTCAACGTGCGCCGAGGCTCGACATAATTTGCCCGAGGGCACGAATTTCTAGTTAAATGGAAAGTTAACAACATTAGAGGTGAGAATGTCCAAACCAACATTTTTAATTTCATGATCGTGACTAATTGTTATCAAAATGTTGACTTTTGCCATGATTATGGACAGTTGAAATGCTGATGTTACTACTATATATAAATAAAGGAATTAATAAATGCCAATGCTAACATGAGGTACTATTTTATCAAAACGTGATAGGTTCAGTATACTGCCACAGAAAGGTGATTAAATATTAAAATCATATACACATAAAACATCGATACCTACACATTAATATACATTCATACACACAGACACATAAATACTCCTTTTCATTACCCATGCACATGCTTATTCATATACATTCATTCATACTTATATTCACACGTATACATGTATTTATACATTCATACACAAATATGTATAATATCTATATACTACCTTCCCTAACCTTAAAAGCTTTTAAACAGAATAAGGCTAACTTTGTAAGAATTGTTATCTTTGACTCGTTAAGTAATTGAAAAAATTTGAATATATAGTTCGATTTCCAGCATTGAGCCGTGACTGCACTTTTAAAGTTTTAACCATTAATCGATATTGGTTGGTATAGGTTAAATGGAAAATATAAGTAATATAATTAAGGCCAAATATTCCATGTGTCTGAATGGTCGTGACGGTATAGCGCTTGATACATTGTAAAATAACTTTTGTCTGACCAGGGCAAGTTCGAATCTCACCAAAAAAATATTTTTCTTTTTTTAATTTATATTTACACATTTTTTAATTTATAAATGCACATAACTTGCAATATCCGTGTTATAACAGTATGTGACAAGCCATATGTGATACATGCTTCAAAATATTTTTAGATCTTGCACACATGTGTATTGTAGAATGTTATGACGGCAAATCAACGTAATACAGGTTGTCAGTAAACTCTGAATATGCAAACGATCCCTATAAGTGAAAATGAAAAATAAATTGAATCAACACATTTTCATGGATTAATTAAAAAAAAGAAACTACTCTTTAAATAACATAAAATAATGAATTAAAAATATCAGCGAATTGGGAATTTGAACCACGAACTTCTGGTTAGAAATCCTGAACGTTGCCGACTGCACTAAACTGTAATTCGAATACAAACAGATATATGTAAGAATCACATCATTAAATAATGATATGCGAACGTAAAAAACTATGGTCTACCCGCCAAAATGGACTAGTCCGATAGGTCATGGCTCAGAGTTCAAAATTGAACTATACTGGGACGTATTCTGTAATATTTTGAATGTATACATTTCTAAGTTGACGATACAATGGACAAATCAAAATTACGACAAGGTCAGAGATAACCCGTGACTATAATTAGTAAATACAAACATTTCAAGAATCAATAAATTACGAACTTAAACTTAACACTGCTTACTGGAACAAGGGGGTGTTAAATAAATACACTTTTCTTTAAAAGTCATGGTAAGACGTCATAACTTTCTTATACGTCGAATGATCCTTTATTTCAAAAAAAGTCTACATAAAATGGCTGGTATTGAAAAACGAGTAGAATTAAATCTTGATTAAATTTATTTAGTCTATGTGATCATGTTTAATTCTTCCTTCCTTCTTACACCACTTCTTCTTTTTCTTCGCCTTTTCCGCTTTCTTCATCACTTCTCCCTTTTCTCCCCCTTCTTTCTTCGCCTGTGTTCATGTGTTAAGAGTTTAAATTTCGAACTTTGTACGTTTACTCGTTCAAAGTCATGAGAACACACTACCGATCGTAGTTTATAGATCAAACGTACTAGACACACGCTCTAATAATTCACAACAAAGGTTAAAATAAATTTATCTATGCCAATCATGTAAACTGATTTATCTCTTTTGTCTATCAAGTTCAAAACACCTGTGGTTAGTTCATTAGTTAATCGTAAAATTTATATTTATTTGACATTCTTAAAAATAACTACTAAAATGCATACATTTGTTGCACCCCACCTCATCACTTTTAAAATCCGAGTAAACTTGCGTTCATAGACAGTTATTAGAGAGGTTGCGATGCGAAAGTGTACGACTACGTGTATGTACATAGTGTAGTTACCCGTGCATGTATACGTACGCGTTGCAATTAAAATTGGCTTACAAAAGACAACGTGTTCTTTTAACTTCACATGCCAGGTGTAGCATGATTTCTTCGTGAATCGAAAATGAGTGTTGATATAAACTCAATGAAATCACGGGCGATCAATTATTGGGTTTCCCTTGCATACGCATACCTGTGTGACATAGTACACACTATATTCTCGTCTGTCACACGTAGGTTAGTTGTAGAAACTACACATACCTGGATGACGAAATACTCAAAAGTAGTATTCACGTACACGTTACCCGTTGACTTTCGCAACCTCTCTATTGTATGTATATAACGGTGTGGGTAAGAGAGTGTGTAAGGCGGACGAATAGCTCATTCGGGAGAGTATTTTAGACTCATGCATATTAGAAATCTGCATCTCAAGACGTATAACTGTATTGATTAGAATCTTGATTTGTTAGTGGTTGAACTACATTATAGTATTTTGAGGCGTCAGGGGTATCGGTTAGGGACAGCAACCGTCAGGGGTATCAAAGTGGTTCTTTCGTTTATTCTGCCTCATAACCTGGCTGCATCGAACTAATTTTGCAAAATGCATACCTAGAATAAGGTAAACATCGAAGTTGGCCCCATAAAACAGCAACACACCATGCAAATCGGCAGAAATTGGAAAAAATGTAGACGGGTCGTCAGGGGTGCAGTAACCAAAACCGCACTGGAATCGAGTGTTCGCCTTAATCATAGGTATTTGGAGGGAAAATGGGCTTCGATTTGCAGGTATCGACAGGGCCGGGTACGGTGGGCTGGTTGATTTCATTGAAAGCGTCTTACAAAACAAAGAAAAATCAAGATTTACTTACCGAAGCGACGAAATTTACAGTCGAAAACCCGTCAGGGGTATCACTTCCGTTCAATACGTTATCCCCATTGAAAAAGCTTGTTTTCCCATAAGAAAGAATACTTTTCAGACAATGATTTCTAGTTTTCTCAAAATATTGATTTTTTTGTACTTACGACTTTTTAATTCTAAGTCAGCGCGTTGTGGTATAGTTGTCAGAATATAATGGAATACTCTCAGCTAGTCTATTTGTTAAGAAATATGACAAAGGCTTGAATTATAGAAATGATAAAACTATATATAATGTCATAACTTGAGTTGAAAAGGTTGCCTGGTGGTTAGAAACCACCAATTAAATTTGCTCTTTATTGTTCAATGTAAAGTTACAATAGTAGGCCCCAATTTTTTACATATTTTAGTCTATGGCCCGCAGGAATCATTTTAAAGAAGATCCTTTGAGCTTCAAATTAGTACAATAAAAAAGGGGGGTCATGTATCTTCTTAGAAGAATTTTGTCCATCAAACATGGTCTACCTATTTTTATACATGTCCGGACTGATTCAATCCGGGTTTTACCCTATTCTACTTTCACTTTGGTATCAATGTAAGAATACCAAGATATTCCAGATTTTCCATTTTCACTACATAACATGCATATTTACAATGCATTTAAACCCAATTTCATCACCCCAGTGCACACTTGTCAAGAACTATCCCCATTTACAGGCGAGCCAAAGTTTTTAAGGACTACTTGAGTGTATCACCATTTGGCCCGCGTAGGCATTTGGTGGTTCTTTACCTGGTTATATAGAGCCCAGATAAAGCTGCACATTAATCTCAACTTTTGAGATTTTGGCGCCAAACAGCGACTGTCGAGAGTGATGTACAGCTCTTGACATGTCATGTCCTAGTGCTCTCTAAAACTCGGGACGACTTTCAAATCAAGGGTAAAAATGGCATGGTCTAAACCTCTTAACAAAACAGTTGGGGTTATGTGTAAGTGACCGGATTGCTCAGACATGAGAACAGTATCCATGTTAGGCCCGTACATCTATATACCGTGAAAATCTGATCACTTTAGTACAAATGCACTTTTCTAAGATAACATAAAATTTGTAAAAAACAACGGCAATTATTTTACTCTTTATCAACGGTGCAGTTATATGTGATCGTGCAGACACTGTTACTAGAATTTTAAACGAGAGGTTACATAAGTAGTGTAGCTCTTAGAGTAACTACTCCTTTAGTGAATGTTTTACAATTAAAATCAATGTATTTCCTGAAAATATTCTCATTATGTGTTCACGCACTAATTCAAACTATCTATATTGTTCGGAAAGAATTGTTAAAAATGCCAATAAATAGGTATATGTAAGGTATATATCAAATGCAAACGATTGATGACTGTAGTATTAAAATACAAATGTACCCAGTCACAAAAAACTATTGCCTTTTGATTGCAAACACATGTAAAGGTGCATCTACACGGTAAGTCTTTGTGTGTACGTCGAAGATGTACACTTCACAAGATGTACATCTTCCCTTACTACACGGTACATCACACGTTATTCCTCTCCAAACACTTGTTAACAATAGAGTCGGTTGAGGAAGACCTATTGATAGGACCAGCGTAGCAATACCACGTGGTTTTTTACAACAGTTCAAAGTAGAAATTTGTAAACATTGGAACACAAATGTAGCCATAAGTATTTCATTTCTTCATCGATTTCTCTGAAATCTACGCCACGCTACGTAACTGTAGCCAAAAGGCACGCTGTATTGGTACACTGAGGACTGTGTGTAGTGTTGATATGTATCATACTGTACGGTATAATTCTATGAGCAGTTCCGTTTCGCTGTTACACCAAAGCATTTCTGTACTGTGGCGACCATACAATGAATGATTCGTACATCTCCCAAAAATGTGTGGTAGAAGTGTACTACTCGTTACTACACGGTACATTTTGACTTATAGGTCAAGATGTCTACGCCAAAATTTACCGTGAAGATGCACCTTCATGGGAGTGAATTTAATCGGTGTTCAAATAATCTTTGAAATGGACTTGTGTCAGTTCAGACGGTGGAGAGAAAAACGTCCTCTCATAATATAACGACTATATGTAGAGTATAGCTCGCCGTAGATACATGTAACTCTAGACTTATCAATAAACAAACATGCATAATATTTGCACTGCAAGGTCGACTGACCGCTCGCTATCAGTGAAGCTTTTCAGGGTTTATCATTAAAATTGAATCTACACAAGATTGAACAAAAATTGACATAAAAAATGCATTGATTGTCCTTTTTTATTTGTGACCAAAGACTAGTGTTATCTCCGGTGCACTATATAGACTACTTCAAACATATTTATTACCAAGCACTGCAAGCAGGCATTGTTCAAACATAGACATTTCAAGTCATTACACACTACTTAATTTCTTATCAACAGGTTCTATTTGCAAACGTACTTCCGCAGCAACACATGTGCAGTAGAACCACACATTTAATGGCTACCTCAACACAATCAAACAACTTCTAAATTAAATTAAACAATTTAAAGATCCAATTGTATTGTTTTGCTTTTTATTTAGCCTGAATATACGACCACAGGACTATCAATAAAATACACTTAACGGCACTTCTAACGCTATCTTTAATATATGTCAGTTTTCTTTAAAACTGCTATATTGATAGCTCATAAAATTTTGCACAGTTGAACAACAATACCTGACCCTTGTTCTATCAAAGTTTTATCTAAATCGGCTATTAGACTATTGTAAGACACGTCTTCAACTGAATAAACCCTGATATTGAAAGTCACAAATTTGCCCGCGATGGCTGTCACCGGTTTATTATTTGCGCTGAAGATGTCTTTGCTTCCTAAAATGGTTGATATTATCAAGCTTTAAATCCATCATGTCTTAGATAATTATTTACGCTGTACACCAACCGACTAGTAAATAAAATGACGTTTGTTTTTACTGCGAAAGCTAGTGATAACCGTTATCCCATCGAGTATGTTAAGATAATACGATTCCTGCGAGTTAGGGGAGTCGAGCTCAACTTGAAATTGGAACTAATGGTTTTTTATTCAGAAAAGGCGTTTATTTTGAGACGTTCTTAGCTTACCAACTGCTACCTAGTTGCAACTTAGATGACGTTCATGAATATTTTTATTGTGTACACGCGTTATATAACATTTAAAACAGTAATGAAATAAAAAAAATTGAAAATACTTAGTTTACCCTTAATAAATACGCTGTTTAATTTTGTGACTTTTGAAAATCAGGTGACGTTAACAGCGATTTTTCATATACATCAATTTCTGAATTGACTAGTGTGGTAACATGCACATGCATCAAACTCAGTTGGGTGAAAATTTGATGTGGTTACCTCGAACGGTTTTGGAAGATATCACGAACAATCTAAGGGTAGCGTTAGAAGTGCCGTTAGGTGTATCATAGCATTCGACCAATTCAAAATCACTCTATATAGTTATTTAACTTGATCGATAGTTTTGTTAGCACTGGCTACGGGGTTCCATTTTGGAGGGGATGCGTTGCAATCCTATCAGACTAATAAATGTATAGAGCGATTTTAAATGGATCGATTGCTATCATATCGTATTGATTGAATTTCAAATACTTGTGATAAGACCAACTCAATAATGGGAGATAATTCTTTGACCCCACGGTTCGTTTTATTTTTGGGGTTTCTTAGTAGATTATTCATAAACAAGTTGAGTTATTGTATAACACAATTTTACAGAGCATGTATTGATTAATATCATATTTTATAGAAAACATAAAAATGTTTAATAATTACAAATCTACACGTAGAATACAATTCATTGACACGGCTACACTGTCGCATCATACTACGTAAATCTTTAAACATTTAAACATTAACTTTTCAGAATAACAAT
Source organism: Spisula solida (assembly GCA_947247005.1). Classification (NCBI taxonomy): domain Eukaryota; kingdom Metazoa; phylum Mollusca; class Bivalvia; order Venerida; family Mactridae; genus Spisula; species Spisula solida. Next base: position 22,697,894 of record OX365955.1, read on the forward strand.
GGTTTGTTACAGTCTGTTAATTTCAAGTGCACATATCCTTAATTCTTTATGTATTAAACTAGTGATATGGCACTAAATTAACCAGATCATTGCACCCGGAATACAATGCTTTAATTTTGCTTCCTGGTACAGTAACAGTTTCTAATTGGCCACCCTATGAAATTTGATACTTTGTGATATATATTAACCAATACAAAGAAAGTTGTCTTATGTTTTCATTCTACACACTTATATCTATCAATTTATTAAAATAAAACACGTGTTAAGTAAAAAAAACATCCATGCGGAACGGTAAGTGCGAAAAGGCGTACACGACATGGAAAATGTTCGTATTTGGTTGGATTGTATTCTCCGTTGAATGCCTTTTATGAAAAACAATAAACTTTGAGAGATTAAATAATGTGGAACTGATATATTTATCAGTAATGGTTGCGAATTAGCTATTAAATACGTTTAGTAAAGGGGAGTTTGTGGCATCTGTTCATGTCTTGATATTGCTGTATAATACTAGGGTAAATATACTATTACGAAAAATATACAGCAACAAATTTAAAGCGAAATATGTATCTGTCTTCAATAAAATCACTTAATTAAAACTGTATGAAATTTTAAATCAAAAGTAGTCGGCCAATCAAAAAACACAAAACGAAAGTAGACAATCGTTGACACCATAATGGAAATACCCTATCTTAATCATAAACAACACGAAAGTAGACAGTCTTGGACACCATGATGGAAATACCCTATCTTAATCATAAACAAATCGGAAGTAGACAATCTTTGACACCGTGATGGAAATACCCTATTTAAATCATAAACAACACGAAAGTAGACAATCATTGACACCGTGATGGAAATACCCTATATAAATCATAAACAACACGAAAGTAGACAGTCTTTAACACCGTGATGGAAATACCCTATATAAATCATAAACAACACGAAAGTAGACAGTCTTTGAAACCGTGATGGAAATACCCTATATAAATCATAAACAACACGAAAGTAGACAGTCTTTGACACCGTGATGGAAATACCCTATATAAATCATTAACAACACGAAAGTAGACAGTCTTTGACACCATGATGAAAATACCCTATCTTAATCATAAACAACACGAAAGTAGACAGTCTTTGACACCATGATGAAAATACCCTATCTTAATCATAAACAACACGAAAGTAGACAATGTTAGACTTACATCTATACTTCAGATAAAACAACGCGATACGTTTATACGAAATGTAACACTGTTCTTAGACATTCCGTTTCATTAGGTATTGGGCATCATAACGAAAAATCTTTACTATATATATTATAGTCCAGTCAGGGAAAGAATAGAGTAATGCAGCGGTCGAGTGTGCTATTACGGTGTAAAACCAATTCATAAAGGCTTATACCGACAGCTATGTTGTCAATGCTATATACATACTATATACGCTCTACCTGTTCAGAAAACGGTTGTAATCTTTGTCTTTACATAAATGGCAACGTCACTCTCACAATATTGGAACGGGAATGTAATGTATATTATTTTCATATTTTCTAGATGTTGACTATCAAGGAGACGTGGTAGTGGATGAAAGTATTATTTGGATCCATCAAGACTTTAAGGTCTCAGAAAATGTCGTAGTGTCATCGACCCGGATAGACTTATCGAAGGATAAGGCTCTACAATTCAAAATAGATGGTGCTGGCGTTTTTAGAATAGGTATCCTCTCAAATGACCCGTCCGGCAGAGACGACTGTACCATGGTAAGTTTCTTTTCTTAACATGTCGATCCGTCTGTACTAGTCTGTCTATACATACCCTATGTTTAACTAAAGGAGACAACTCTTCAGTCTTCTCTTTTTTCCTGAAATGTATTCCCTTTGCACCCTCAAACATATATAATCAAGCCAAAATAAAATCTAGCTAAAATTGAAAATGAAATTATGAAAATTGATTGAATAAAACATTTATCTAGTCGGGAAGCAAGGCTACGTCTGTACATACGGCGAGCAATTAAAGATCAATTAAAGTATATCGGATGTTTAATATTAGTAGAAGTCTTTTGGTTGAAATCTTCCGGTCGTTGAGCAGTTGGATCGTCATGTACATTGCATTCCACAATTTCATTGATTACAAATATACGTAAAAAGGCGTAACGTAAAAGTCATTTCAATGTGGTTGTCAAGTATCTTAATCGTTTTGTAATATGCTAGGTTAAGAAACCATGCAGTATGTCGTTAATTGTGTAAGACAGTATAACGGTTACTTGAATATCCATTTTGGGGGAACGCGGATGCTATATGTGTATTGAGAGGGTGGCTAGGTGCTGCCAATTTTTCAGTGTGCACAGCTTCGAGTTTGTACAGTATTTATTACAATATCCTATTAAGCACCACGATTTAAAGCATACTTTCACTGGTTTGATCATGCAGCCATTTACATGATTTGATATAAACAACATTGAATGATATACATTGTGTTAAAAAGTTTCTTCTCAATGTTTAAATTTCTATGATTTATTTTCTTATGTCAGGAGGAGGTAAAATGTTTAGGTTAAATTCAAAAGGGTAATTAATTAATTAAGGTGTTAATTAAATAAAATAATTAGTGTAAGAAATCAAAATTGCATTGCCTACAAAGCTCGAAATTTAGTATGAATTTGAGTTTGAGAACAAACTTTTTTAACACCCAGTAAATGTTCATTGCATTGGAAAAAACAAATGATATTTTACTTTATTGCAATGATACACGTTAAAATTAAATATGAAATGAACCGTCCACATTAACTTCCAGGAAGCAGTTTATGAAATAGAGATCGGTTTAGGAGCGGGTCATTCTGAACGTGTTCTGTTTGTGGACGGTGGTGGATATCTCTGCTTTGGTGAGAACAAAACGACGTACAAGGATTACAAGTTTGTAAAGAACAAACAGTTCTTCGTTTACGTACTGAGCATCTTTGGAAAACCAACATTAACGGCGTCTCACAGTAAGTGATGTACATTTGTATACTGTGCATAATATGCATCTGGCAAGTACCCGAGATTAGTTGGTAACTTTATCATTATGTTAGTAGTGTATGTTGTTTACAAGTGAACGTTTAACTGACTCTTTGTATGTCATCAACTAAAGGGCGTGACTCGTCAGTATGGACGCTAATCAATGGATCATTCGAAACGTTCACGTCTCGGTATGAATTATAACCCAAATGAGAGAGGTTCAAAACTGCAGTGTCATGGTCATATGATAAATCCCATAATAACTAGTTCAAAGTATAGTACATGTAGGGAATGTTAGTTTGCTGAATATGAAAGACAAATTACATTCTTTAGTCATGCATTTAGTGCATTTGGTAACTTGCTTTATACATAATATTCCAGATGGGAGTCAAGTGGAATGGAATCAAACAGGTACTGGTGGAAGTCCAAAGCTTATGCTTAATGACGGTGGTAAAGAAGTGCAGTTTGGTATTGGAAGAAATAAAGCAATCATTGTTTGGAGGTAATACAACATATGCAATTAGTATGTTAATCAAGTGTATTTGTCTACTTTCATTGTTTGAATAAAAATATTGCTAGTTTTACGTGTATTGCGTATATTAGTTGATGTGTTTGTTTACCTAAAGTGGTTTAATATATCCTCAATACATTTGCCGAACAGAAAGGGTCCCATCTGTTTCTGTGTGTAAAAGTGTGTTTAAGGTAATACAAACACTGAAATTAATTAAAAAATGATTAATAAATTAATAAATCTATAAAACGCATATTGTCTATTTTGTTTCGGCTTGACTTTTTATTTTTTTGAAAGAGTCCAATTTGAAAACGTCTTTCTTCGAATCCCCAACATGTTTTGTTTCATATTTCAATACGTCTAGAAATGCCATAAAGACATTACGTACATACTGCTTGGACTGGAAAATGTCACTTGAGGAGCACATGATATCCGAAAAAAGTCCAAACTTTGGATTCGTACGTATTGGACTAGTGAACAAACCGAGCGCAAGTGTGTTTTCATTTGATGGTAAGTAAGGGGTTTTCCTGATTGATATAGCTCATTACAATTCACTCGAGTCACATATGGGTAATATTCAAACACGTACTGCTAATGCTAGATTTAAAAGTCAAACATTTATCAATCATTTGTATTTCTTTTCCGATAGAAAGATAAAGCTTTACATCTTATTTACCAAACGATACCCATACCATAAAGATACTATTCAGTCAGGCAGGGAAGACAGAACTCAGCTTTACCAGCCGAGCACAGAAAAGTGAGAAAACATTTAAAAGACTTACAATGCACAATGCTCAACTGAACAAGTTAAACTCAACCCAAGACCAAGCTGTCGAAAAGCTTAATGAACTAGTATCAGCAATCCAAAAGCTGAAAGACGTATTCAGGTAATAGCTAGTAAACACATTTTCTTATAACTTTGCATTCTTTAGATCCAGGAAGCAGTCCTTCAGTATTGTGGTTTACAGAGAGTGCAGTTAAAGCATATCCCTACAGCAATACACTAGCGTTTAAGATAGAGGTACGAGAGCAGAAGATAAGACTTTGTCACAATATTCTCGACAATTCTGTTGACAATGTTACAACGGAAGATCTTGATTTTAATAGTACACAGGACATGTATCTGGCTATTGAAATGTACTCCGGGGATATAAAACTTACTGAACGTCAAACTCCAGTAAAACAAAGTAAGTAGCTTTATTAAACTTTCGTTTCTCAAAGTGGTTGCCCTCTGTTATTTGAATGATGGTGATTTGCTTTGTATAAAACACTTGCTTATTTAACAAGTCTCTGTCTGCGCGAATATAGCAGACCGCTTTATGTCGTGTATCATATACACGTATATAGCTTACAGGAAAATAACTTAATTTGTAATTTGCTGGAGTAGGAATGAATGTTATGTTTATAAGAGCTGATTTCATATTTGGAGATGAGTACAAATATGTGTGTGTTCGGCAGAGATGGGTTGGGTTTGAAGGTATACTCAAATAATTGAGATACGAAAGGACATATGTGGCAAGGGATCAGGCATGGTAATTGATATTGGCCAGGTTTTAATCGGTTACCATCGTGAATGGAAAACTTGAGACACATTCTCGTCGAGCTAAGAAAGCATGTGATAACGGAAGATTGGGAAACGCTAATTAAGTCTCAGGTAAATGATCGTAACTCTAAAAAGTGAATGTGATGCTGACATAATGGACATTGTTTACTCTACAGAGAAAACATAACATTACATAAAAGATAAAAGTTACGTAACAAAACGTTACGCATAAATATGTGACATAAATTTGATGCTCAAGCAAGAACATTGTCAATATCGTAACATAATGGTAACATAATCTAATTCAGCCATTACAGTCTGGTCTCGATATAACGACACCCGATACACTGACATACATTTATGGGAACAGCTACATGTAATTCAAACCAATGTTTGTATCCATTCAGTACACGGACATATTCGTTACATTTTGCTTGAGAACAAACAGCGCCGTTGTGTCGAAACCTAACTGTACATCAATTGATTTGTTTTCAGCACTGGGAAGCACGTTCATGGTGGACAACTTCCAAGGAGATAATGACGATGATCATTCCGATATTATATACAGAATATGCGAACAATCTAAACACTACCCATGTAGGTTACAGTTTGGTTGTACTGACACAAAGTTTGTCGTCGAATTCAGACAAAACGTCCACGAAAGAGGTTTGTACGATTTAATGTATTTGAGATATTGCAAGAAAGACCAGTAAACATGTAATGGGATCGAGGTTAGCCAGAATAGCTACTAGTATGCACCTTCCAAGTGATATAAGAATAAATTCTAGTATAAAATTGAACGATTTCAAAACAATTGAGTATTCTGAGTAGATATTACCTTTAAATTGAAGCGTTATTATATATATAATTCAATAATAAATGTTCTATGGTCTACATGTATATTTTACATAATCATTCAGTTCGTGTAATATGTTTAGTGTTGTGTGGCTATATCATGGTAAACTATCATCTCAATATAGATCAAGAAATATGTTCATACATGTGTTTAAATATCAGCCTTAGACAAATTGGGAGACAAAGTACACGTGGCAAAAAATGGAGAAGTTAAAAAAGTCCAAATTGTCGGTGAGGCTGGAGACACGTTGACGAAATATGACGTTGAGCAAGCATTTAGCCGCACTTACGAACTTGTTAAAGTCACGGAAGCCAGGGATTTAGTCTGGATAGTCGAATTTGAATACGCAAAAGGTACGTAATAATTATCACTAAAATCAATCCACTTGTATGAACTGTATAACGTATACGGACAAATGTTATTATTGTATTTAAATGTAAGTAATAGACGCGAATGGTATTACAAGCACTGAAATGTTTTCCGACGCTTGATAAGTCGAAGAAAGGCAATGGAATGAAAACCGAAGAAGCATTTCGATAGTTAAAATCATGATTAACGTTCTTTGAACTGCAAAACAATAACATTTGTAATAATATGAATGTCATGCTCTTCCCACTATTATTGAATAACATTGCCAGTTCCCCTCTTTGCTTTTTGATGCTGTCTCCTTTATGCCAGCAAACATTGAACATAGTGTAATGGTTAAAGGGGCTTGTGACGACACACGGAAAAATGTTTACAAAGGCCTGAAAATTTCTCACTGAATGGATACCTCCCTTACACTTATCAATTATTCAAATACTATTTTAGATGCGAGAATTGTATGGATGGAACACGAATGTGTTATAGAACAAACAAAGGTGACGATATTACCTTATTATGACCAACTTGGTTTGTCCATGACAAAAGGAAAGAAACCTACGAAGATAGAGGAGACAAAATCCATAGGAAGCCTAGACAAAGACAAACTTAAGTATGAAACTTTTGTGACGTAACTAGGTCATTCAGCGTAGGCATTCCGCCTTTTGTTTGCTGAATCTTTTCTATTCAGCATTTAAACAGCTTTCTGACAGCTAAAACTAGGCATTATAGTCCTTTTGCTGTGGAAACTGGGTCATTCAGCTAGTTATAATTTATTATACTTTTCGACAGCTTTGACTTGGGCGGATCTGCGCTTGTTTAGTTGGGCATTTTGTCTTTATGTGTTTTATGTTTCCTGTGCTCGGTTGGTTCAGTTGAGTGCTGCCTTCCCTGTCTGACTTAATATAATATTTTTAAGTGCATCTACGTATAACAGTATACTATACTCTAACATCATTTTAAGCTCATCTTACTTTCAAAAAAGGTTATTCGACAAGGTACTTTCAAATTCAGATATGTTTTTTTTCTTTCAAACTTAAACCTCTATACAAACACTAGCTTTAGATTAAAAGTGCATCTAAAGTTAATAATTAAATACGTATATATTGACTGGTACACATTTATTGACTGTATTCTACCTAAGCTCTTATTCTGTGTCTATACCATTCATAGACAGAATAAAGGGAATTATGTTTTTTGTTTCAATAAAATTATATTTATCGAAACGATTGAGTTAATTTTAATCATACCACATATATAGAAGACTGCAAGAAGAATATCAGTTTTAGTTTTAACAGTATTGAAGTCCCATAAATACTAGTATTTATTATTATGTGTTACATTGACAAGATTCTTGAAGAAAAGAAATTCATATAGAAGCATTATTAACAATTAGTTATATGGTAACATTAGATAGGTATTGGATTTGTAAACATGATATTTGGCACTTATATAAATACTTTTCTGGACACCAGCTTTAATGCTGCTTGTTGTTCATAATAATAAGGATTGTGTACGAGTCTGTGATGGATATTGTTTTATCAAAGAACTAGCGTCCAAATATGTAAATTATATAATATATATAATTATATTATATCCTTATTCTTCAACAACAACACATTGTTGACATGGATCTGCAACATTTACAATAATTCAGTTACGAACTCCTTTACATTTGTAGTTTTAATAGCAGTACATGTATATGGACTTTAAATTTGAGCTTAAGACTTCCGTAAGTACTTTGATGAAGCAGTATATGATCTGTATATTTTCAGATTTATCAAAGATAATACAAATGCCAGAGCAGACTTCACGGACAATTTACTAAAAAGCGCTGCTGGCATAACTATTTTGTGGAATAAGTCGACGGATAATGATAAGATAGTAGTCGATTATGCTGGATTTGACGAATCTTGGTATCAATCCGCCTGTTCGGTTGTCACTAGGTTCATAAAAGAATTCACTGTTCCAACAGGAAGCGACCAATATTCTCGTACCATTGCTGCGGGCGAGAAGATGTTTAAAGAAGACATTTTTGATAAAATTGTTTATATGGAAAAGATGGGAATGTTAGCAAAAACTATGAATGATTTTAAATCTACAAGAATCTCAACCAACAAAAAGAAACAGGAAGCCAAGCTAATGGGTCCAGCGGAAGAAATAAATCAAGCTTACATAAGAATACATGAAATTGCATTGCAAGTCACTATCCTTGATATGCACACTTCCAAGCCTCTAGCTTTCCTTTTGCGAACAAAAACGGCACAGGATATGCTGCTTGAAACTATAAACGGAGTAAAAAGAGGAGATGTTGAGATTGTTGAAGGCAGGTTTAGAATTTGGTTGGTTCATGAGAAAGGCAGCACAAGTGAAAAGAAAGTTCAGAAGGTCCATGAAATGTTTGAGCGAAGTCTTAAAAACATGTTTGTTGATCAGCATGTGTTACCTGTAAAACCCAATGCGTATTCTTTACTAGAAACAACAGAATGGGAAGAACTTAGACAAAAGTTGATGCAAGATGAATTAGTACATATTAAAGTCGATGACAGCAAACACTTAAAAATAACAACAACTACCAAAGCGTTCGAAACGATAAAACAGAAAATTGAGGATTTTCTCGCAGCCACTACGAAAGGAAATGAGGTTTTGTTCATTGGTAGAGATGCTGCTTTATATTTGTCACAGGATCACCAATTTCTTGGAAATCGCGATGTGGAGTTCCTGACGGATACAAAAAAAAGTAATTGCAGTGGTTTTGTCAAAGTTACAGGTACAGAAACCCAAATGGATCATACCAAGAAAGCCATTGCTGAAGCAAAGGACGGTATCAAAGTATTTTGGTTTCAGATGAGGAAACCTTGGTTAGCCAGCGCTATTGCAGAATTTGCCGATAGAAGTTTTGAAGATGACAATAAATGCATTATGGAAGTTGAAATTGCGGACAGCTTGTCAGAAGAGATGGTTCCATGTGTGGCACTTCATCAGAACAACGGATGGAGCTTGTTTGTCTTGCAAACTAACATCACAGAAGCACATTGTGACGTTATTGTTAACAACACAAATACCAAATTGCAGTCTGAGCATGGGTTATCCAAAGTCTTGTGCAAGGCAGGTGAGTGTCTATGATAAGCGACATATTTCTGTTTACTTAAATCAATTAAAACACGGAATTAACAAAATATTATTTTTTTTACATTTCGGGAGTTTTTAATTAGATATTGTGATAGAGTAATGCATCGCTCGGTGTGAAAGAGGTATAGTTTGGTCAGGAATCAGTTGCAAACTATTAAATTGATAGGAAAACGCAATCCAAATATTATATCATTCACTGTGTAATGATGGATTACATATTATATTAATTCAAGAAAACGGCTTTGTCTGTACACCATAAGTGTATGATACATTCTGTAATGATTAAACCTAAGACAACAGAAAATCTGACAAGGAAGGCAGTACTCAACTTAAAACAGCCGCAAATAGAAAACACAAAAATATCACATACCACAATTGCACGGTACAATGCCCGGCATACAATTGAACGAGAGAATGAAAAACGATAAGAGAAAGTTGGACAGAGAAGGCAGCACTTAGCTTAACCGAAAACATGAACACATCACATACCACAAATACACGACACAGTGCCCAAAACTTGACCACTGAAGTCCAGATTTCGGCGTCAAAGAATCGAAAGCCCAAGTCCCAGCTGTCAAAAAGATGAAAAACTTAGTTTGAGCTGTGAAAAAGCTGAATGGTCTGGTTTAAGCTATACATATCTGAATGACCTAGTTAGTTTCAGCTTTAAAATAGACTGCAATACATTGTACCTAGTTTCTTATACAGATTGAACGTAAATATTATATTACATCATTTCTAATCCGAATGTCTGACAGAATGTCTGTATCAGTATTTAGATATAATTTTCAGCTGGAAGTAATGTAGTGAATGAGTGTAAGAAGTACATCGAAACACAAAACCAGTTGGCACTTGGAGAGGTCTTTGTAGGAAAACGTGGTAATCTAAATTGCTGCAAGATATTTCACGCGGCCAGTTCTAAACCAACTGATGATAAAGTTGATTTAAACACTATCAAACTCGTCGTTGGTAATGTTTTGAAGGTTTGTATCCATTAGTCAAAGTTATATTTATTGTTTAAAATCGTCTAATGATTAATGTTAGGACAAAAGTTTGGTATCGATAAGCACACTGGTAGCATTTAATTGTTTTCCTGTCGATCCGATATCGTTTTAATTAGCTTGCTACTCTGGATTATGAAACCGAGAAAGCAATACAAATCCGTGGCAATTGATTGTTATGTTAACTACGATGGTCATGTGACGTTATCAAATCCACGTTGTTAAGAGTAATACCGATGGAAGGCACACGATGATGACACCAACGACGTTAACATACTTAAATTTTCAAAACAAGAAATTGTTATCCATATCTATTAGGATATAACTTTCATTATCTTGACGGTTTTTAGATATACATACGTAATTGGTAGATGACGCCATTGAATAGCCTCGTAACAGAGTTTAAATTTCGGTAAATATATCGTTCTCACCAATTTTCAAAAACCAAATTTAATTTGACTTTTATTTCTCCCTTATGTTGGTTGCATTTGAGAACTTTTCAAATTATAGACTGCGGATTCCAATAAATATTCATCTATAATAATGCCGGCTATTGGATGTGGTGGAAAAGGCTCAACACAAGATTGCACCCTAGCGATTGTTGAAACAGTTTCACAATACATGACAAAGGTATGGATAAGTCGTCTGCTTACGTAATATTGTATATTATTACATACACTGATATACCAGTTTGTGACAACGCACTATGTATACATTAACATTTTGTATGCATACATGCCGTGTATAGTTTTATTAACTAACTCTCCTTCAGCAATCATATGACAAAGTGCTTCGAAATCGACAATTTAGTGTTCTATACTTAGCATTTCAAATGCTTTAATTCCGTCTGGTCATGCAGAGTATTCCCTAGTGCGTACTTACTGACACCATGTAATGTATACTGTGTTTGCAGGACCCGTTATCCGTAACACATGCCACAACCATACATCGTCTTCATTAAAATGTTTCTATATCTGATGATATATCGCGAATGTTCCTTTCCATACATCTGGTAATGATTCTGTTTCATATTTTATCAATATTGGTCAGGTAACAAAATATTCAGGGCATTTTGCCGCATATTTGTTGATCACCCCACGTATATACAGTGTAAGTGCTTTTGAGAATCAATAACTGCTGTGAAAGAATTCTCGATAAGTTCATTGTGAAAATTGTACCGTGTCACAGATGTAGCTTCTGATGTCTACGTATCATGTTAAAAACCTGGCCTCGATCTCCCAAAGCATTTCACGTAGAAATTGACGCTAAAATGGACATTTTGCTAAAATAAAAGTCTTAGTTTAACACATCTCTGAAGTTTTAGCTCTTGAAAGTTTCCTGTAATAGACTCATTACCATTGCTTCTTTCTTGTTTTACCTATTTTTATTCCTGGCTCGCATGGAAATTAACCCTAAGATATGTTGCAATAGTTAAGCTGAATTTTAGATCAGATTGAGAGGCTTAGGGAGATTGAGACATGGTGAACCTACGTATCATATTAGAAACCTTGTGAACCAAAAATGTATAACTAATATGCTGTTCTTCTTGACAGAATACATCGTCGTCAGTGAAAGAGATATACCTGTCGGACATAAATGAAGAGAAAATAAATGGATTCGTTGAAGCTGTAGCAAAGGTTATGTCAAAGCAATTTGTATTCAAACATGGTCGACCGTTGCCGACATTAGGTAATGTGGATTGGGACCCAAATGTTATACTATACATGTAACTTACAGTCTGTACTGTTAAACACTTCAACCTATTACTGGCGGCCCCGATTACGCGGCATCTCAAGTAGAAATTTTGGCTCAAATTGACACATTAGCAGACGTCATTTTGATGCTATACAAATTCGACTCTCTTCTTGTTAACGGATGTTGTTTCTACTGTTGGCACTGTCCAAATGAATTAAAACTAATACAAAACTATGGAATTACAACTTTTTTCAGCACTTTGAAGTATGTACAAATTTCGATAGTGAAAATATTTGAAGTTATAAATTATGCGCCGGTAAACTGTTACTTTAGTGACTTAAATACGGATACTGTTCACATTTAAACTTGTTTTCTTACAGTCTGGTTGATAATTAAACTTGCTATCCCACCAAATATATGTCAACTTTTATTAACGGGTCGATTTCAAAATGACCAGTTCGAGAACACACTTCTTATAAACACCAAAATTCATGAAACTTATAACATCAGAAAACCAGTGTACTGTCAGGAAACTGTCCGTTTACACTCAACCACTTTTCTAATTGGTCACTTTTTTCAAGCCCAAATACCTTTAATTGTGATCACATTATTTGATGTCGAAAATGCAACATTGATCGCATGACTGACCATGTTTACTTTGGCACATGGTTTTAATTTTCAATAATTTAAATGTTGGGACAATTGCATAAAACGTTTGTGTGCAAAATGCCATCAAACAATATGATTACAGTTAAATGTGTGTGGAGTTTGAAAAGTGACCAATTAGAAAAGTGGTTGAGTGTATGTATACCAAAGTTCCGAATTATGCGACTGTATCATACTTGTGTAACCATATGGACGCTTTTCTCTAATATATTCTTTTATTTTTATAGTTTATTGATTTTGTTGAAATGGTCCAGTACAGCCATTACCATCACAATATTGTAGTACATACTTGAAATCACGTTTTCTATAGACAATATAAACTGTATGTGACTTGTAGGTGCCTGTGCAAACAGAACTACCGTCTCTCGTTTTGGAAAGACGTTGGCGAAAACTGGTTTATCAAAGCAAATGAAAGGAGGAAAGCTAAGATTTATGCCCGAGAATATGAAACATGGACAGGTAAAAAAAGAATCCTGCAAACATGATATAAGTACATACCCAAAAATTATTTTAGAAAACAAATTGTTCTGATAACAATGGTTTATTTGATCAAAGCATAACTATAACTTAATTAAAGTTACAAAAAAATTCATAATTATCTAACAATTTCAAATTTTGGTAAATTATCTGCAACGTTAATAATGTTTCAGTTAATGTAGTCCTACTAATCATATATGTATCTACTGCTAGTTTTTAAGTCATAAAGAAATAAATTATACAAATGCAGTTCATTCATTTTGTAATGATGTAATTTTGGAAATACTGGAAGAACATTGTCAAATATTGTGTTTCGTTTGTATCGCTTGGAGCTGGTATATTGTGTATGCAAATATTTCTATCGTTACGTCAAATCAGCCAATTATATGTTACAATCGTTGTAGTTCGGCCGATATTAACGCTTATAGATGGCTAATTTAGCAATGTAATTAGATTTAATACGAGTATCAATTTGTTTGACTTTGATATAATAAGGTCCATTATTGTAAATTCTAAGTAAATTCTTTTTTGCAGTATGCACCCACAAGTGACAGTGTTGCTAGTACGTATACTAATTATTTTGTTGCAATATAAATAAATATACACCCATTCTAGTCATTTGTTGGCGTATCTAAAGCGGATTTGATACTTGTAAATTCATATATTTTGCTGTACTGTGTATGTACAACAACAAGTGACACTGTTGCAAGTACGTAAACTACATGAATACGAATTATAGTTTAGGATTATAAATTATACACCTATTCTAGGAAGATCTAAACTGACATTTTTGGACCTTTTAATGTACTGCAATTCCAGGTCACGCGGTATGCTCCATGTCAAAACAGCGATGCCTCGTAACAGCTTCATATCTGAAGTCAAGGTTGAGCATTTCCTTAATGTCTGCATGTATGAGCTCGATAACTTCTATAATTGTACACGTACATGTGTCATTCATATGTTGTTTTTTGTTTCTTTTACAGGCAGTGTTGATGATGGCCAAACAAACAACAAGGATCCAGTTTCGTGTAAGTTACATTGTTACATGTTATACGGTGGTAGAGGTTGGCAACAAAAACATAATTCAAATTATTTACATTTAATTCTAAAAATTAAAGTCAATTTAGGAGAAATATCAATAATTGTCAAATTTAGGTACCGTGCTTTAATTTGTTTGGTATTGATCTCTTTCCCTACAAATATACATGTACTTAATGAATATGCTATTGTTTAACCTTTAACTGCTAAATATACATATAAATGACAATGCATACTTAAATAAACCACATTGTTTTTTTTAGTATATTAGTAGTTCAATATCTAATGAAGACGACATTTCTAAGTATACAATACTTTAAATATTGATAAGATATATATGTTTTAAATACAATAATTCATATTCAAAGGTAATCGTTCTGCAACATGATCAATAAAAATCAATAGTTAATTAATCGCACAGTTAACCACTCACGCATTGTTCACTCCAAGGGCACAAATGCAGGTTTTATTGAATATGTTCGTGCATATTAATTCATCAGTTACAAATGCTCATTTAATGTCCTTTTCATCGACAAACGAGAAAAAAAATTCGGGCACCAGAAGCGTAACCCCATATGTTATCAAAAAGTCATAAAATGATGAGGTGTTTCATTAAATAACAAGTCAAAATATTTATTTATGTATTTATTTAAGACTTTCAACATTCGCTTCGGCTTTTTGACGACTTAAACTAGGACTTTCAGAGATTTGGTTTCATATCACATTCAGTTGTGTTAGGCATTGTGTCGTGTGATTATGATCTGTGTTGGCGCTGTTGTCTGTGTTCGGCTGTTTCAGTTGAAAGCTGTCTTTCCTTATTCGAATATTCTTTATCTTTTTTCAAGCAGCAATTAATATTTATTCATATGACGGTCAGCACGTCACTCCGATAACAAATTGAAACCTTTTTTTTTGAGTTTGGTAAATTTATTTTAATAGCTCATAAAAATAAATTACAGACAAGCTCTAGGGCTTTTGCAAAGACTATCTTAACATTTGGTAATTGAACTACTTTGACATAAACTGTATAATATGAAATCTCTCCTTTCAGCTGGTTTGCCTTACAAGATAGAGATAACCGGGACATTAACTCTACATGTCGTGGCCAGCAGCATCGAAGCACAAAATGTAAGCAAACTTTTATTTTTATGTTTCCTGTACTCTGAGGTTCATCCGCATCTCTATGAATTGCCTCGTATTCGTTGCCACTTTACGAGGAGCTGGAACCCTTGACTTTGAGCTTTTTATACAGTTTTCTACTTTTTAGGACTTCTGTCGGCTAAAAATTAGGTAGTTCAGCCATTTTACTGCTGGAACTATGTCATTCAGCTTGGGCATTTAGCTTTTTGATTGCTGTAACTTGTTTATTCAGATTTTCGACAGCTTGGACATGGAAGGATCATAACTTTTTAGCTGGGCATTGTGCCTTGTATGTTTTTTTATGTTTACTGTGCTCGAGTGGTTCAGATGACCACTGTGTCGTTTGTGTTTTTATGTTTTCCGTGCTCGACAGGTTAAGCTAAGTGCTGCCTTCCTTGTCTGACTTAATATATTCTTTTTGACATTGTTATATAATAAATTTGTGTTTGTAAATGGAACTTGAATGTATCAGAAATCGCGATGTTACATTTTAACTAGAACTAATAGTTTGCACCCACAGTGGGATTCGAACCCATAGCAATTTGAGGTTCAAAAGCTTTAGATCACTCGGCTATCACAACAACCCCAACATGTTTGGGCAAATTACTGCTACAATGTAAGCGCACCACATTACGCCTGTAACTGGTTAACATAATTATGGATAACAACACGGACTATATGTACGTGGGGCATTTATAATCTCATTTCTATCGAAGTAAACAATGTACATTGTATATTATAGGTCGACGTTATTGTGAACACGACTGCAAATTTTCCAGACGTGGGAAGTGCTGTTTCCAGAGCGCTAATGCGCGCTGGGGGCAATAGTCTTGCTAACGAATGCAAGAATAAAGGGGATGGTGATTTCAAACAAGGGAAGGTTGTTCGTACAAGCGGGGGTAAACTGCAATGTCACCACATATACCATGTAAAGATTGAAATGCAATGGAATAGAAAAACTGGGGAACAAGTAAGTCAGAAACTTTTTTATTTAACATTTGTATCATTGTGCTTAAAATTTTCATGTTTTAATTACGCTACAGTGTCAAATGTATATTGTGAAATAACACGACTTGCATCACAGGTAATACAGACATATTTCAATATTTTTCCCGAACTTGTACAAATAAATATAAATACGGTGTAGATCTACCTATAACAATAATTCTTCAAATGCTCTTTACTGTATATAACATCCGTTCAGATATTGTCGATTTAACAATCGTGAAGTACATTAAAGTCGACTTATAAAAACACTAGAGCAATGTTTGTAATCTTTTAATTGGCTATCCAACTCTACTCGTCGGCCATTAATTGGAATGGACTAGAACACGCACGGTACGGACGGGATGTAAACAATATAAACTGAAATGCTTTTTGGGTTAGTACTAGTTGAATTCAACTTGATATGACTGATCATTTGTTCAATTTGATTACTAGAAACAATTAATTAGTGTACAATTCTACAAAAGTAAATTTACTCGAATCGTTTATCAACTCAAGTTGAGTAGTATTCGGATAGCACTCGATTCGGACATTCGTCATCGTCTCTTATCAAATAAAAGTTGCTTTGTAAAATGTTAAATTAAATTTGCCTACGGATAATATGGTTGTGAGGAAAAAAATTGTCTACATGTGGTTTATCAGGAGACAGGAGGGAAGATATACAATGTATGAAAAATTAACAATTACTTCTACATCGACTGTGACTGTCTGACTAACCGAATCAGACTTAGCCTTTTCATGAAAAATGAAAGTTCACATCACTGCCTTGCATGAATGAAGCATTACTCCATTATTTATTTAATTAATAAAACAAGGTACACGAAACACAGTAATCACCAATACACACCAATACAATACTGACAGAAAATAAATTCACCTTTTATAAGCCCAATGGTCTTCCTCGCTAATGAGACCACCCCGCTATTAAGACCACTTTTTGAAAGAACTGTACGTGGTCCTATTAGCGGTGTTTTACTGTATCTACGCAATTAAGGTGATTTGAGTTAAAGGGACTGCCTCACGTATTGGTGTATTGCTAAAATTAAATAAAATTGTTAGATATTCATGTAATTTTGGTATAGTTTCCTGTATATGCCATACACAACCATATTGACATAAAAATAACTTGGAAAACATCGGCATTTTGTAGTAATTTAGCATTTTTACACCCAAAATTCTATAGGGTATTAATACCCTATAGAATTAGCACTACTATCACTTAAACTGCCTGAAATTTGTTTTCATTCGATAAAAACGAATTGTGAAACTAACCGAATACCTCACAGATCTTTCGGCGATAGTTTGTTGAAGTTACTATTTGATCATGTGTGAATTACATAATTCACAAAACATTTTGGAAGGAAACTCTGCGATATTTACAAACAGAAAAATACTGAGTGCCAAATATCAAGAGTGATTTAAATTGCTTATATGCCATAAATCTTTCATAAAGCAACACCAGTGGCTTCTATTATATAAATACTTGGTTAGGTAGGAAAATTATGTCATACAAATATTTTAGCCCAATCTGTGAGGCAGCACCTTTAAACATACGAGTATTACTTGTATTAGCCTGCGTATTCCTTCACAGGAATTTGAAATTCTATCCATAAAAACTTGATCGCTTGTGTCTTTTATTAGTCCCCTACCGGTTTTTGACCTGAGGGGACTAAAGGTTTGCCCTCCGTCCGTCCGTTCGTCAGTCCGTCCGTCCGTCAAAAAATCTGGATCCTGACATAACTCAAACAGTTTCCAAGCTAGGTTTATGAAACTTGGTATGTGGATAGGGGGCAATAAGGACATTATGCACGTCTAAAAATATTTTGATTCATTTTGATTCTGACAAAAATTGTGGTTGCTATGGCGACAGAAAGAGTGAAAATATGCCCAAATCTGGATCCTGCCATAACTCAAACAGTTTTCAAGCTAGGTTTATGAAACTTGATATGTGGATAGGGTGCAATGAGGGGATTATGCACGTCCAAAACTATTTTTGATTCTGACAAAAATTGTGGTTGCTATGGCAACAGAAACATTGAAAATGGCTTCAAACCGGTAGGGGACTTCTGTATTGCTTGCAATTCTTAATTACTTGTTTTGTTAGCACTGGCTACGGGATTCCATTTTGGAGGGGGAATGCGTTGCTATCCTTTTAGTATAATAAATGAATGGGATGATTTGAATGGATCGATTGCTATGATATTTATTGGATAGAATTTCAAATTCATGTGATCTCTTTGAATTAAGATTAAAGTTATTTAATTATAACTCAATCTCTGATATGGTGCATTCATATTTGACATGTATACCCATCAAGAAGTTCACCAAGCTAGTTACATATGTATGCGTATTATGGTTTCCAAATATACCATGAATGATATTATATAGCATGCATGTACGATTTCATTACAGGCCATTTACAACACAGTGTCTGCCTGTCTGAAGGCGGCAGATGCATACAAGTGCCGGTCCATTTCTTTCCCTTCCATTGGGACAGGGGCGAGTCAGTTTCCACCAAATAGAGTTGCAAACGGTATGGTTAGTGCTGTGTGTGATTTCGCAAGAGACAATCCAAGTTCATCAATCGAACACGTACATATTGTGGTATTCTACGCTGACTCTGCTGTTATACAGGTATACACAAAATCTGATCAATGATTAAGTTTAGCTAATCATTCAGTTGACATTACAACTGTTCCATTGGTGATTTGCTCAGTTGACTGTACGCTCGGCAATAATCCACCCGTTGTGGTATCGAAACATCTTCGAGGCGTATGTTCTATTCATGCGAAAACAATTTGTAACCAATTACACGTTTAGAAAAGTACAAAAATATGGTAACTGACGCCGGCCTAACGGAAATGGTATTCTGGAGCGACGGCACATATAGCAATCAATTGCTCGACTGGTCAAGCTGAGTGCTGCCTTCCCTGTCTGACTTAATCTTATCTTTTTTTAAAGTAGATAACGCCACATAAGGAACAAATACGTTGTCGTGGACGCAAAACATGTTTCATGTGTCAATAATTATATCAAACAATGCTGTTAAAACTGATTTAATACGATACATTTAATATAAAATTGATAAAATTATTAAATATATTTGGTTTGTTATTACAGATTTTTGAACAATATGTACCGACTATACTTGAGCCAACGGGACTTCTAGATAATATGCAGCCAGGTAGTGATGCCTTTGATAATTCAAATAACGTAATGGGTGTGATACCAATCATGTATTCACAATTTGTATAACTGACAAAACTATTGATAGCTTGAGCATATTAGTCAAAAATACTCGGAAGCTCTGATATGATGTTTAGATGTAAAAAAGTGTTTGCTTTCGATGTATGGATACTGTCAACGCCTCGTTGATCTTTACCTCAGAGTGGCTACGTGGCTGCATGCCTGTAGGTGGTTTTTATGTTTCATAAATTTAACTAGTTTTCCATATTGTTCTGCTCATTTATGTATAAAGAATCCACAATTAGTTAAAGTTTCTATTAATGCCACTTTAGGTGTGTCCGTAATCACATATAGGTCTTATTAATGTTGTCCTACTATTGGGCCTTTATTATACCTCAATCGACCGCATCGAATAAATCCAAGCTTTATTTTGCCATGCCAGCTTTATCGATTATTTGGTCATATCATATAGGACTACATTATACCTCATTGTAACCAGTAACTCAGTGTCGAATGCGATTCTTATATAATTAGTGATGGGCCCTCATCTGCCTCTTTGTTAATTCACACCACGTCACTGACCTGTTTAGTAATATCTATTCGATCAGTAAATATGTTTAATAAGCGGAAAGTGTTGTTACTTTTAAAAGACGAGAAACACCATGTACTAAGTCATTATGAGTTTATGCTAACACTTGACCAACGATGCAACAGGATACACGCTCCTATATCTTTAATTCAATGGGAGGTAATTTGGAGTAATGTTTTACACCAAAACTATATTACTCGCGGTAGCAAAATTGGTATGTGTTATTACAATGCATATACTGATGCTGATGCTCACAACTTCCAAACAGTTCACCAGCACATGATCGGATAGTTTGAATGAGCATACTACTGTTTGAGCAAAATCAACATTGGCATGCAGTAAGCATGTGTTGTTTTACATTTGTAATTGGGTTATTGCAGTAATGAACATTGAAATATTAACGCATTAAGGAAGGGTACTTTGTTTTTATGTTAAGTATACGAAGATAAGTACATGTACACACTATCCAATCTCTGCCATACGCTACGCTAATTGGATGCCACCTGACAGTCACACGATGTATTGAATGTTTGGAATGACTGAACAGGCATCTACTTCTTCGTATATATTACACAAATATATGTTCGACAGGCATCCAATTCTTGTGTGACAGATATGGAACCCGTGAAATAGTTATATTTATATCAAAAAGCATACAATGTGCATTAACACTTTTAAGGTAAAGTCATAGGAAAAAATAGGACAGGACAAGTTAAAGTGAAATATACAAATCCCGGAAACCACACGGACGCGGATGATGTAGTTGTTATTAAAGTAATTACCGCTGGTGATGTGAAGCAGCTTATCAAAGATTTTGAGAAGGAAGTCAATGATGACTATGACAAGCGTACAGTAGATTACGGCAAGGAACTCGGTAATCTCTCGGAAAGCGAGGTAATGTCTTATATGATAATTATGTGTTGTTCAGGAAACATAATGAAACCGTTTTTGGTTGGTACTGAAAACACTTTATTATAAATTTGCACTAGAAAATGTCAGTTATTATCAATTGTTGTTATCGGGCTTACATGAAAGTAAGCTGCTTTCTTTATTTGAAATTAGGAAATATCCCTTGAAGAAATTATCTGTAGATCAAACAATATTTTGGTCTCGAATAAATGGGGTATATCGGGCTGCAAAGCAATTATATAATGTGCAATTATGTTATAAAAGTTATATTTTGCATGAAATTGTGTATGCTCTTATAACTGTTACTATGTCGTGCTAGCTAATTTTAATACAACGGTACTATTAACCATAAAACAACAAAGAGCTTCAAAATGTACCAGGAAGTTGTGGTTTCACGCGAATTAGTTTTACGTCCGGTCGATTATTATTCTCGATCTTTTGACAAGTACGACAAACACGACATGATCCTTTAAAAAGAATAAACTTTTGGCAAACATTTTGTTTTAAGAAATATCCCCCTCCCCACTACAGCTGGTTTATAATTGAGGACAAGTAACCGCCTTCCATGAAGTATCTACATGGTTGGTTAATGTTGAGTAATAATTACTATTTATGTTAGCCTAGCGGTTAAACTTTTGACTTATATATTCAACACAATTATTTCATTTTATAACATACTTTGAATAGATCGACACATATCAGTGGTTACCTGAGCGGCGGTGGACAAATCTCCTGTAATAGAGAACGTACTTGTAACGATATAGCTTTAACAATCTTCGAAATATATTTTCAGGAAGTTCTTATAAAAACTCTGGGCAACGGAAAGTTTATGAGTCTAGAAATCGACAAGCAAAAGAAAGAAGTGAACATTTCAGGCTTAAGGAAGCATATAACACCAGTCGAAGCAGCTGTTCGTGAAATGATTACGAGAACGATATCAGCACTGCGTCAAACACATGAAATGGGTGAACGAATTGCTGCAACAATTGAATGGCACTATGAGGACAGTATGTTGCTTATATTAAACAATGAGACAATACCATGACGTCGGCGACAGCAATGTCGCAAATCGTATACACCCCATAATGACATCGATGCCATTATCGGTTGGATATAAGTTTCTATTTTAGTTGGATGCAATACGATACTTACAACACGCGTGTTGACAAGTCTACAATTTGCATACCACGTGGTATAGATACTACGTGGTATAGTTACATTGTTTATGTGACTTTTAAATTCTACATATTGGATAATAACACATGGTTTCGTGAGGTTGTTAGATATCCATTATATCTGGTATTCATTTGCTACTTTGTTTCCGGTGCGTATACATGAACTGGTGCTATAGGTGTATCCGATGTTATCTCAAGCAGTGTATTTAAAAGATGTGATGGCTTTTTCCAAGTCGTACAATTCTAAGCTGATTGTGGTCAATTTGTTCTTTTTTGTCTGGTTCTTTCGATCCGTCTTCATATCCTTAATGTGTTTAGCAGACAAGGGATAGTATTTGTTCAAAACAGTTCACTGTTTGTCAGTACTCATGTTCCGTTTGTTATGATTCTTTATTCCTTTTTTAAATATTTTCCCTGCAGAAAAGTTCTGAATATCTGCTTCAACATCTATCACTTTGCTACTTCTATCGAGATTATCAATATCACAAAGTATGATAGAAGAGTGAATAGAAGCAACACTACTTCATTCACTTCATTGTGATGATCATATCTAATGTTTTTGTATGCACTTGCAGGTGATGGTAAATTAAATCCTGTGTCTGCACCGAATAATTACGAGATACAAATGCATTATTTACGTGGAAAGGACTTCGAATACAAGAATACACTCGATGGGAAGACATACAAAGTGCTTGTAAATTCACTAGAGGAACATCCAGTCGGTCAACCTGGTGCAAAACGAAGACTTTATCAAAAAGTGAAACTTCCAACAGATGGTATGGATATTGACATCTTACATCACCATACATTGTATAAGTATCATTGCTTCAATTTTGCACATGTGGAGCCCATATATATATATTATATAAATCAGTGAAAGTTGCTAAAAACGCGATGGGAATATTTGACTCATGTTTGAACGGATAATTATGCTATTTAAACTGCGAAATAAATAAATGACCATGGTCCCAAACCTCCTTCTTATCCTAGCGCATTCTCTATGTTTGGTGATAAGATACAGCATGCCCTAATCATCTACTGTCCGGTCAGAAATGCCAACATGGATTTATTTAAATAGTAATCGTTTTTTCCTGTCGTGGGATATAACCCTCTCCAACAATTTCAAACTATTTGTTAATGTCCAACTGAGAACAGACGACTTTGAACACTACAGTAAGAAGTAGTGGTTTTATAATTTCAGGCATTTCTGTACCAGATTTTTGGACAATCTCACAGAGCGGTGCAGATACAAATCGTGTGACGTTATCTCCAAATGACACTGACTTTCAAGAAGTCAAAAAGGCTTTTCTAAAAGCTGGATGTCCAGTCAACCAGATACTCAATGTAAGACTACTCGTATCATTCATGGTTTTATTATCAACAATACAAACTTTATACCATTGGTTAGGACAGATGTTAATTGAATGATAATATTAAGTCAGTGAAGGCAGCAATCGACTTGATCAGCCAAGCGCGCAGTAAACATAAAAAAACATACAAGGCACAATGCCTCCCCCAAAGTCTAACACTGCCATAAGCAGATTCATCTAACTACATTAAGCACCAATACTTTATTGTCACTGGCCAAATTTCTGACTGACTTAGATTTGACGCTCCACCATAAAATCAATATTAGTATTTCACATGCTAGACACCGTTAAAAGGGGTAGCTGACTGGTTTCTTAAACGCGACTATGGATTTTATCAGGTCCAATAATTGGTGCTCTAGTGTGAAATACGTTTTGTTCAGAAACTAGTATTATTCAAAGTAATAAGTTTCTGTCTGACAAATTAACTGAATATCAGGAAACAAATAATAGAACAGCAGTATATGTACACAATGACCTATCAGAAGTCAGGGCAACAAGAGCGCAAAACAAGGCTATAACCGAGACTATGTACCAGACAAACATCAAAACCTGGTATATTCATAGAGTCTGTTTGTTGTAAGGTCATCGCATAATGAAAGATAAAGCATAATAGCGAACTTGAAATTGACCTACCACTAAGCATGCCGTCCTTTCCAAAATTAAAGGATCATATAGAAACCGGTTTCTTTCTTTTTAATTTTACTGATAAATCCAATGCACTTATTACACAGATATTCAGAATTGAAGACAGATACAAATGGCTGCAATATCAGTCAAAGAAGAAACAGATTGGAAAACAGAATCCCAGTCACATACAAAATGAAAAACAACTCTGGCATGGAACAGATGCAGACACTGTCGAAAAAATAATTAAAGGTGGCTATGACAGGAGTTTCCGTGGTAAAAATGGTAAGTGTCGAAGCTAACATGGTGATTTTTCCTTGCTTGAGTTTACTATGGGGTTCAAGCAGGTAATCGTTCACAATGGGATACAAAATTCCATCTATTTTTAGGAATACCTAGAAGGAGTTTGACTGTGCGTACACCGTTTCTAAGGAACATACAGTACCTTTATCGACAAACATTTCAAATGGATTTACGAGATGCATGGTCCGCAAAGTATTTGATCGCGCATAAAATCGAGCAATCACATCTAGTCTCTAAACGTGAATTGAAATTGAAGGTACATACCGAAAGAAACTGTTAGCAGACTAACCATCAATGCATGAGTAAAGAGTACATATTGATCCGAAGACTGTTTTCTTTTCAGCCACAGCATATGGCGAAGGTGTCTACTTTGCGGTTACTTCACGTTACTCTAATGGATATGCTCAGATAGACCAAAATAATGTACGACGGATGTTCTACAACAAGGTGTTGACTGGTGAATATTGTCATGGCGTTAGCGGCATGGGCTACTTACCGTTCAAAGGCGCACAAGGTGGATTCAACGTTTTATATGACAGCGCTGTGAACGACATGGGCAATCCACAGATGTATATTATCTTCCATGACACGCAGGCATATCCTGAATATCTCATTGAATACAATTAACACTGATTTAAGTAACTTTTCCATAGTGACTGTGTGTGTTTTTCTGTATCTGCAGAAGTTCTTGCTTACTTATATATATGCAATTGTGTTTATCTTGTGTGTAACGCCATGTTTTCTATGTATGGGCATTTTTATTTATAATCCGCATTTACACAGCGATGACAAAGCAATATATTTGATTGCAGACTAGTATGCTGCAACTGCGCGTGTAATATATCGCAATATACATGCATATATAAACTATGAGTTATTATGTGCCTGGACCATTCACTGTAATTACTTTATACAACTTCATTGGATTCACTCAATATAGTTGATATACGCACGCTAATTATTGAAAAAAAAATATATCACGAATGCAAAACGATGAATTTTTATTGTTACAGGTTGTTTATCTTTATACACGTGCATATTTAAAACAGTAATGAATTTCAAGTCTGATCTGTGGCGCCAAACGTTGACCGTGCACTGCAAACAAACATCAAAACATATTCAGAGTTTACATTGACATTAGGAATGTTGTATACAATTCAACATGCATTATGTGACTGAAGCAACATAATGCGCTATATTTGAAAATTATTGAAAAGATAATGAAACTGTGCATGGACAGTATACATGATTACCTAATTCCTGTGTACCCATATGTAGTTGAATACCCACTGCCCGCTGGATGGAAAGACACTATTGAGCCTGAGGACCACTTGTGGATCTCTAGAGCACTGTTCAGGTGGTCAGCTGTGGGGAAGTTGAGTGCCGACAAGGTTGAACTGGACCCAAGCAAGTCCAACACCCAGTTATTATCTACATGTAGTATCAGATGAAAAGCAAACATATGGCACTGTAAATATGTTTGTTGAATACTTGGACAAAAAACGTTCGTACAAATATAATGATTTATACTACACCGAAAGCAGCACCTTTCAATAAATATCGTGAATATAACCTGCAGTACCATTCAGTCGAACATATCCTAAGTAAACGCCAAAAACAACTATGAATCACAAGGTCAACCATCAAAATGAAGACACAGGGACAAAACGTATTGGTGCATAATTCTTTTAACTAAGCCATCTAAGTTGACTATATTGTAAATCGTTCACATCTGCCAAATATGTTATCCACTATAAATAAAGTCGTTACTTACTTACTTACTTACTAGAAATCTAAATCAACATCATAAAGTATGTGGTGTTAGATGTTTTAAGACTATAATAGTATGTACAAATCTCGCAATTAGGTTCATTGTTTCTTATCAACTGTACCATTTGAGATGTTGCAATAGAACCTTTAACTTATACCTCTGTTAAATGTACCTACTCAATATGGGCATTATTCAGATCCGCTAAGAACTTAAGGAGACCATGGCGTATTTAAGTAGTTTTAAATCATGCTGATTGCAATTATAAAGATTCTAAGACTTCAAAAATTGATATTAAATTATTAATACTATATTTTATCAATGTAGATACTATACTAGTACCAGCCCACTATCTTTTAAATGTCTATTCACTATTACGGCAACCGTTTGTTTGGTGTTTTGGAGGAACTTTATTTTTAGATACTAGTATATGTAATTTTATAATATTAATAAAATAATCAACGGACAATCAATTTTATGGCTGCTTTTGTTCAATGTAGATGTAAAATGAGTTAAATAATATATTTTGTAGTATGATGTTCTACTTTGTTCATTTTTCTATTTAACCTATACTGTGTTTGTCTTTTCGTCTGTCTGTTTATATTTACTGTGTGTATTCTTGAACAAATTCTTTCCTATGCCTCCTTTTGTAATATATATACTTTTATCTTGATGTTATTATTGTTTTGTTTTACATTCATACACGAGTTACAGTCAATATTTAGTGGTTATTAGGTGAATTATTGGTAAGCAGTGCTCCCTTCGTCAGGCAGGTATTGACCCGGACCAAATTTGAATGTCGTATCGCATTACCAGATAGCGTGACGGAAATGAAAGGGACAGAAAACAAACTGTTGTTCGGTGATGGAAGTATTGGTGCTCGAAACTGTTAATATATCAATTAATAATGGCAATATTAGTATAGTTGTAGGTGTACAGTGAAATAAAACGACAACATAACGATTGGACCATGTTAATAACGGGAACATAAATTTCATGGTTCTATGACAGTTGAAACCTTTTCCGATGGTACGTCAGTACAGTCCAGGGAATGGTGAATGGTGGCCGTCAGCCGTATGTAACAGAAACGCAATGTAAAGAAACGGCGTTTCATCTGATTTAAACAAACAAATCACTGCGTATGACCAGGTCGTTGTTGGAAAGGGAAAAATAAGAATGAAAGGGTACACAATTAAACACTGAGGGATAATCGATATAGGATAAATACACTATGTATATTCAGTAGCGTCCCTTGGAATTGATGCAGATTTCTCAATATAGACCAAGATATAGAAGAACATGGTAAAACGGTAACCGAGTAGTTAGCGCTCTCGACAACGAACCCGGAGATGCCGCGTTCTAATCTCGACCGGCACACTGAATATTTTTGAAACGTCTTTCAGTGTTTCCCAGCCATTTAGAGATGATCTGGTTGGAGACCCAGAGGTAGTCTCTGTGTATCGGTGCTATACGGCGGGTACGTTAATGAGCCAAGGAGTCTATTCTGAAAGATAAAGCTCGCCCGGATTCCTTGTATCACACAATGTTCCCGTCTCTTCCCTCGGAGATGGAGGTAATTGTCTATATAGACAGGGGTAAAACCGAATTACTACGCACTATGACTGTCTCAGTCACAAACCAACAAAAACAAATCAAGCAATAAATATGCACCATCGTGTAATAACCTCCGTATGTCTCTCTTAATTATATCCTAACTTTACATCACATGTTCTGTCTTCCCCCGCCATATCTTCCTTTGATAATCGCCCCTCTCCACCCTTTCTAATTAATACCTCCCTCCTGTGTCTATTTAACCCTATTTTTGCACAACACCGTAACCACTAACATTTTTTACAATTCCTCATGCATTCCTCTTCTCTCATCCTTTCTCAACTCTCGTTTCTGCTCACACCTCTACTTCACTTTCTTGCCACACCATCTCTCAGCAGAGCAGCAAAGTGGCATAGTTAAGAATTAATTTCGGCTATAATAGTCACAACACATGTCATATTTAGCGCAGCTTGAGGATTGTCAGAATGCTGGTATAATCTGCTCTTCCAAGGCCCTAACTTCAAAGATGGCGTCGAAGATCACCAACATCCAGTAAGAAGACATTTTCCGAAATTGCTAAGGATTGTTTTCAGGTTAAAGTCTGTATTATCAATGTTCATACAAATATCATATATTAAGAGGGCAAAAATGTGCATAAACATTCGTCATTAAGGCATGTGTAGGTTATGTAGGCATTAGAAGATCTTGAGAATACCAGACTGTTGACATAAATTGCAAATGTTCGGTACAAGCCTTAAATTCAAAGATTGCGTCTATTGTGACAGCCATTTAATTTATTTTACATGCACAAAACATCTTCTCCCAGTCTACGTGTCATGTCTTCATTCTAATCAGCATTCCTTTCTCTCTACCCCCATCCTATTTCCACCAACCTTGCCCTCCGTCGTCGCATTCCCTTTTTGTCCACACCCTTTACCACCATCTAGAGCTTTCCTCTACACGCCCCTCTAATACCTCTGCACCTACATTCAGTCCTTCCCGACATCATCCACCTAGCGTGCATTCAAATCAACCACCCGATCAATTCCTCTTACTCGCTTACCTCTCTGCCTTTCAGTCTCTCACCCTCACTCCTATCCAATACACACATTCCTTAGCACATAGAACAATTTCTCACCACATAACAATTGTTAAAGTACACGAAAAGTGTGTCCATGTTTTTCGTATAAGACTAATGCTTTTACTTATCGCTCTGTTTATTACATTTCTCAGAGAATTCTGAAAATATAAAGAAATAAAGATATCTTGTTTGTCGCAATACGAAGCCATGAATCACAACAATGTTGGGTGAGATAAGAGGAAACTTCTTGGCAAGCATTGGTAAACAACCAGATAAGTGCACGTATGCCAAATCAGTTGTCTGAGATCGTTGATGAATCTAATATTATTGACTCCGCTATTCTCGGCACGGCAAACAACTGCCAATTTGTTTGAGGAAATGCAACTGTCACTGCTGACAGAGTATTAAGATATAACGAGGTTCTAATTGGTGTACGTCATATAAATTACCTATTTACGAATCCTTAAAAAACAGAAATAATGCTTCAACGTTTATCACATATTAAAAAAGGTTCAAAAGCAACTTCAAAATTATAAAGTCATAGCCGTAATTGTCACTTGCTATAATGTGACGTCATATGTTTACACAAATATGGTACTGATGTAGCTGTGAGCATTTACACGGTTTCCTTCCTTTGTTCTTCCGACCACTTATTTCATTGTGTAGTCATTAGGTAATTTCATTGTACCAATGCAACGTCTTAAATGTGCTAGACACAGTAAGTCCATCCTCATACATCATCGGTTTGTCAAGTTCCTAGACTAAATGTTTCGGACGAACGAAGAATATTCTGGTTAACGAAAATTCCGTAAGTCATACAATAACAAATACGTATTAATAAGAACAAAAGTACAATTACACTAGTTCAAACCAGTATCAAATCAATGCACTGACACTTCTGATGACAAGGGCGTGTCCTGGCTTAGGCAAATCATAGTATTTTGATGTCGGTCTCCTTTGTCAGTAAATTGAATATTCTAACACAATCAGTTGATTCAGCTATCAACACACAGAGGGAACCAAGCCGTGCTAAACTACCGATAAAACACAGCTACGGCTGAATTACTTCATACTGCAAATAAGCTCATGAGGAAGAAAATAGTGCCGTGGTTACCATGCCATGATGCGTTGTCAATATGCGTGAGGAATATTGGCTATATTAGAATCGAAATAATAAATTAGTACCTGTATTTTATCGCACTCGTGATTTAATTACTACGTATCCGAACTCGTGAGTGTGCTTTATTCTACGATAAAACACAGGTACATATACATTATTTCTTAGATATAGCCGTTGAATACATAACAATATAAATCAGTTGGGATAGTGACGTTATGGTTTCTATGTTTTTTTCGACCAAATATTTCTTGGGAGTTTAATGTTTTTTTATGTATTTGTAAAACATCATTCTGTTATCTGACCGATTTTCATAAAAATGGCCAGGTAACAAAGATTTCAGAGCATTTTTTCCGCGTATTTGTTGATCACCCCTTGAATATTACACATAAAGGAGTAGGATACATCACATAACGTAACAATATCACAATATCAAACAAATCGTTAATTTATCCGAATTTATACCAAATGAATATTCAACCAAAACAGTAATATTTTAATACAGAATACAGAAAAGTTTATTCGGCTTAAGCATTGTACATCTTATCACCGTGAAACAACATACAATAAATATTTACATACATGCATACAATTATCAACATTAGAAATACATGTCAAATCAATACATGAAAATTTGTCTAGGGACAACACAGTTTATAAATAAATATCAGATATCGAGGGGTTAGAGCAAGAACCAGTTACCACCGATTTTTGAAAATGTTCAGGAGAAACGTTAAATGTCATTAAATGTGTTCTACATGGACTTTTTAAATATAATTACAAGTTTATACTTCTTTTATATAGGAGTAACTAATGTAAAGGTTTCAAGCTAAAATCTTTCTTCCTCTATGAGAAAAAACACAACTTCTGTTATTGCATGCAAAATTTATTGATTATCTACAATTTCTTTACAGCAAAAACAGGTTATCTGGTGATGGCTGATTTTTTCACAAACGTTTTTGATATTTCATTTGAATAATGTTTCTGCAAATAAAGGTTATCTTGAAGTAGTTGGTTTTTCCATAAACCTAGTCAGTTTAATAGTATGATATTGCTCCTGCCAAAACAAGTTACATGGTAATAGTGGTTTTTTTCACAAACAGTTTTAACAAATCTTTACAATATTATTTCTGCAAACGAAGGTTATCTGCTTATAATTGGTCTATTCACATACATTGTCAACTTCAAACTTAGATAATGTTCCTGCAAAAACACTTTAGCCAAACATACACTGTTTTTGTTTGCAACAGCAAGAAGCAAGGCACCATCTTTTTACTGGTAAAACAATTTATGAACACATAATAACTGATTTCAGGCAACATAACTAACCACAAATATGACTATTTGACTTTTTGAGCCAAATAATGTCATATTAAGATAATATGTCTTTGCAGATAATAAAATATACTAAAATAACACAAAATACACCACATCTGTCATTAACAGTGTTTTTTTATGAAATCAGTTTTCAATTCATGTCTTTTGCAAGGTTTGAGGTATAATAATAATTAAATTTAGTAGGAGTAGCAACAGTAAATAAAAGCTACACAATATGGTAATGTAAAGTTTATGGTTTGTTTTCATTTAAGAAAATTATTTCAATAAGAAACTTGAAACCATACTACAATATTCTAATGTGCCTTTATGTTATAAATGATACTTTAGATTATAACAACTGTTGGACAAATTAGGATAAATAAACATTTTAAACTAAGGAGTAAGATTTTAAGAATATATTTACAACCTGTACATTAACATATCTTCCCTTTGACATTAACATTTCATTTTAATACATGCTCTGCTGGCATGTCATCATATTGAACCACTATTCACATTTTTATGTATCTTAAGATAAAACAACTAGGTACATCAAATTAAAAAACATAATGCCAAATAGTGATTGTCATAATTAAAGTATTACGATACAGAAATTCCAACAATTTCAACATGTACTTGTGTTGTTGCTTACTTTTATGGGAACGTCATCAATTCAAATAGCTTGTGGAAACTATTACTAGTACTTGATTTGTTTACAAACTAGTGAGTGAATCTGAAAATATATCATTTTGACCGTCAGAAGCGCAGTTAATTCCTCTGCGCCTGGCAGTGCCAATCTGTCCACAACAGAACAGCAAGGAAGCCAGAGTTTGTAGTATTTACAAGTCTCTTTCGCAATTATTCCACTCTTGCATAGCGAGAGGAGATCTTTTCTCTTTGCTACTGAAATTGGAAGCTTCTGTTTATACCTTGGTTTATTACTACAATAGCGATTTATCCATTATTGATTGTGTTTTCATCTGGAACACTTGTCAATTCATTCACAGCATTGTAATTTTCAATTTTGATCAAGTATACTTGTCAATTCATTCAATGTATTGTCATTCAAATTTCTATCTATAGTCCAGTCAGGATAAAAATCCAGTGACGCAGCGGTCGAGTCCACTTTAACAGTGTTAAACCAATAATAAAGGCTTATACTGTTCAAATACTATAATTTCAATGTTAAACTAACATACTATATTCGCTCTACCTGTTGAGACAATGGTTGTGTTTTTTGCGTACACATAAACTGTAACGTCACTGTCACAATATCCTTACTGGACTATAGTACACTTTATGAGCTATTTACAACATTGCCATTTCGATTTCTTTCTTGTACACTTGACGACTCTGTCATGACATTGTCCATTTCATGTTGGTCTTGTACACTTGACGACTCTGTCATGACATTGTCCGTTTCATGTTGGTCTTGTACATTTGACGACTCAGTCATGACATTGTCCGTTTCATGATGGTCTTGTACACTTGACGACCCAGTCATGACATTGTCCGTTTCATGTTGGTCTTGTACACTTGACGACTCGTTCATGACATTGTCCGTTTCATGTTGGTCCTGTACACTCGACGACTCATTCATGACATTGTCAGTTTCATTTCTGTCCTGTACACGTGACGACTCATTTATGACATTGACAGTTTCATATCTGTCCTGTACACTTGGCGACTAATTCACACCATTAACAGTTTCATTTCTGTCTTGTACACTTGACGACCCATTCACAACATTGTCAGTTTCATTTCTGTCCTGTACACTTAACGACTCATTCACGACATTGTCAGTTACATTTCTGTCCTGTACACTTGACGACTCTTTCAAGACATTGTCAGTTTCATTTATGTCCTGTACACTTGACGACTCATTCACGACATTGTCAGTTTCATTTCTGTCCTGTACACGTGACGACTCATTTATGACATTGTCAGTTTCATTTCCGTCCTGTACACTTGACGAATTGCTCACGACATTGTCAGTTCTGTCCTGTACACTTGACGACTCATTCACGACATGGTCAGTATCATTTCTGTCCTGTACACTTGACGACTCATTCACACCATTAACAGTTTCATTTCTGTCTTGTATACTTGACGTCTCATTCACGACATTAACAGTTTCATGTTGGTCTCGTACCCTCATTCACAAGATTGTCAGTTTTATTTAGGCCTTGTACATTTGACGACTCCGATTCACGACATTGTCGGTATCATTGATGTCTTATACACTTGACGACTCATTCATCAGATTGACAGTTTTATTTCTGTCTTGTACACTTGACTTTGGCACGGTGTTGTCATTTTCATTTCCATTTAGTGTGCTTGACGATACCTTCAGAAGGTTGTTCAAATTTATGGATAGAAAACGCTCATCTTCTGTATCTGACAATATCTGTAAAATAAGATGGGTAACCATTCGATAGACAATGTTCATGTTACCCGAAAGCAATGTAATATTTATACTATTTCAAAGAATACAATCTTCAAAATGTTTTACTTTAGTACTAGTCATTTGTTTTTTCCTTTACAACTAAAATGAAGAAAATATTTCCGAATCACATCGGTTTTGCTAGTCATTTAAGCAATAATGGTTGCAAGTTATTTATTTAAAATATATGTACAGTAAAACATTAGGAGACCATAGTAATTAGTACATAAATTTGTGCTTTATTTAGAATGAAGAAGCTGCTGATGATTGCAAAACTATCATTCTTTTGGCTTTACTATACAGATTCTGCTATTGTAGCATTTTACGTGACGTTAGCATACATTTATGTTTGTGTAATGTAACTATTTTTTCTGGCTATACTGAATTGCTAACCCTTTTTGTTAACTATTCAAGATATTTATATAGAAAATACATTTTAAATATAATATTAAGAAACAGTATTGATAAATAAATCAAATAAAAACATACTTACGGTTCACTATTTAGCATCGGAATCCAGTTTTGAACATATACATTCTTTCTCTAATAATTGTTTTATGACAATGAAGTTTCAACAAAGGTGTTAGAATTCTTCAATGCATGGTTTTTATCACTCAACAGGTCACATTGTTATCATTACACTCTCTGGTAAAAGCAATTATAACTCGGTGCATTGTTTTTGTATTTGAAATGCTTAAGTTACAGACTGGACGTTGTCTGGTAAAACCCTGCATCAACTGATAGCCTGTTTTACCTCTAACATTAGATGACAATATTGCTTTCTGTATCTCTCTATAGCATGTTTTTGTTGGTAGAAAAATTAGAATTTATTAGATTTTTGTACCTGCAAAATCCATGTATAAATCGATACATGGTTTTTGCAGAAACGGTAATACGAAGAACAACAACTAACATTTCTGCAAAAATAAAGTAGTGGCACCTAACTTGTTTTAGCTCCACACAGTACCAGTGTTATAATTAAAACTTGCAAGTTATACTGCGATACCTGGTTTTAGCTTGAACCAAAATTAGTGATAATCGATAACTGGTTTGGTCACAATTCAATAACTTTAAAAGTACTTGCGTTATGGTAATGATTTTTTTACACATTATGTATTTCCAGTAACGGCATCAAATTCAATGAAAAAGTCATTTTCGAAAATTGGCTCGATAACTGGTTCTTGCTCTAACCCCTCGATATACAATTATCATAGTACATGTAAATATGAATGTAATAATGAAATCAATATAATGATCAAGCCCATAATCTGTAACCCACTAGACAGCTGATATCCTGTCGAGTTATGGTTGGTATCCACCCGAAACCTGCTGGCGCACTGTCTGTAGCGGCCGAATCATGATCAATAAAACTCTCAGTCATACAAGTTGTCTCCAAGAGTTTGAAAATGTATATTGTTTCCTACTAACTGTATAATCATGTTGATCGCTAATGCGACCTTTTTGACCAGAAATGAAATTAACAAAATAGGCCTATTAACCAACATGCGATATATTGGTAAACCCTTAATATTTCTAATCCACGCCCAATAAGATTATCAATATCAAATACTCGTCGCCTACTCAAAATGAGTGTACAGTTACGATTGACGATTATTAAACGATGATCGAAAAAGGGTCGCTTTTTAGGCCAATCCACGATCAATACAAATGTCAATTATATTAAGTGCAAATAATTTAAGTGACTAATGGATGACAATGCATGTAAAGGTATACGCGAAGTCAGCATCTTTATCACAAAAACCTTAATTCGCGTGATGCATAAATCACTCAATGATCTGGCAGATTGTACTTTATGTGTGTATGATGCTATATTATGTGTTTATGTCCTCGGGCGGGGCATATCAGGATATGTATGCTGATTGTTCACGTATCGAGCGTATGATTAAGAAAGATTATCTTGATGCCAAGAGCACTAAACGTTCAGACAAGTCATGTAGGTGGGTTTAATAAATCAACCAAGACTATGTTCAAGTATGTTAAAGACTCACAAATCTAGCCACTTAACCAAAATTATTTATTATCACATCCTCTCAATAACATGTATCATCATGGTCTGAATCATCCAGGATCGTGATACGGAATGTTCTGCAATACCAGTGAAATCGGTCTTACAATCGGACCATTTATAATTACTTCAAATAGTTACAATTGCAAATATCTGCATGATTTCAAAACGTGGTCCTGTTAGCTGAACCTTACCGTAACTATACCTTCAAATAATCTACACTGTCACCAGCTGGGTCAGTGTTGGTGCTTCCGAGGCATAAATTCATTCGGTTTAGGTTGGGGTGTCTGCCTGGAATATATAATATAGTAATAACATGATACATAACTGTTACAAAATAAGTAATTGTGTCATTGGAAATATATATAGGCATTATAATAAACACACACACGACTAATCTCACCGTTTCTAAAACATTGTTATGATAAGATAAATAGGCAAGAGGGACATTCTGGCCCTAAATCTCTCACCTGAACAGCATGTCCCTTATATTTAAATATAAGCATGTAGTGCATGTATGGTGTGGTAAGACCAGTATCATCATTGTGTCAAATTATTAACGTCTAAATATTATACGAGGGTCACCAAACAATCATTGCTATAACTTTACTTCGAAATCAGACAAGGGATTCGATTTTTAGTTTTTTTTTAATCAGTTTTAGCATCATTTCAATTCCGTTAGCTATTTGGGAAGGACTAATAAAGTAGAATTCTTTGTAGTTAGCTTGAAACTAGAAGTGGTTTAGGATGAGAAGTTGTTTCAGTGAATTTTAGACGCAAGAACGCCGCGCACAAAAACTGACTTCGAACAAAATGTCCACATGAAAGCTGACGTTGCCACTTTTTGACATATGGGCTAATAAAAAGGATAACCCATGAGGAACAGCAATCACTGGAACAGCAGGTTGATCGCATTTTGATAAAGCAGCAGATACCATCTCATTAGTTGATCAACGTGGGTTAGGTATAATTTATATGTATGAGATACGCAATCCACATGTTGTTGAACGTATGCTACATACCTTGAGGTACGCTATGTGGCTGCACCGGTATTCATTTCCCCCCGTGTGTGTGTTATCGTCTGCATACCTGTATATATGTACGTCTGGCTTACTGCCTGTATGTGTTTATCTCTTCATCTATTTTTAATTAAACTAGAAGATGCGAGATAAAGCATACCTGTACTAGCAATATCGCTCTGCTTCCGCGTCGCCAGATATAGGAAGAACTATGGTGAACCGTTGTTGCCATATTGTTTGCAAATATTTCATAGGGAATTGAATTTGATATACATGTAGATTCTATACATATCCAATCTAATAGTACACATAAACACTAAATACTTTTCTATTTAGACTCACTATTAACATATTGGTTAAGTCATAATTTTAAAAAAATGAATCCTGTGCTATCTAAGACCCTATTTCTACAATAAAAATACCATCAGTATAAGCTACATAGATAACAATATTTTCACTGTTTATGTGCCTAAATTGCGATATATATTGTCACAAGGAAACCCATAAATACATTTATCAGAACAGTCCATGATTCTGAGATAACATCCACACCACTGTCATAGTTATATAGTAGTCCGTACAGCACCATACTGTAAAAGAAGGCTGTGTTTAGAGTTTGGTTTCTTCATTCGGGTTTAACCTGTTTCTCAACATTTTGTTAAGTTATATACGGCGGCCAATTCACCTAACCAGTTTTCCTGGACCGTATCCTAACCAGTACTAAAGTAACCTTCTACAAGGATCCAGCAACTTCTTCATCTCTTGAGGAAAATCGACTTCAAATTGTCAAGGAAAGATATGGCCCACTGCAATTGGGAATCCAACCTGCATCGCCGGAATACAAATCCGGCACACTATATAACCACTGGACCACATCCGCTGCTACCCTTGTCTAAAACGCGATATTCACTGAATCTGAAATAGAAACTGCCATACCAACAGAGAGGTATACAATTCTACTGTTATTGTATATTACTGTTAAATCAATTGACTTATATTTCATTCTTGCCTTTGGTTATAATGCTCGATTGTAGGCCTCATTTTGCATCAAGATAGGAAGGCCACATAATATATACTGACATGGCAGAACATGTACTTCGTATATTCCTCAAACAAGTGTAAAAAGTGAACATACTTTATTGTAAGTAAATGTTAAGCGTATTAATACTGTCATTTTGGAGCTTCTAACGCTCTTGTCTTTTTTGACAGTACATGTATATCGGTTAACTCGCAGGCAGTTCTTCCAGTAGTTTAACAAATTTGCAACGTAAGCTGTAAATAAGACAGTGTAGTATCCATACAACACAACATATCAACCACAACAGTTATCATACAGGAGATCATGGTGTATACCTTGGCTGCTTGGAGGGTGATTCGTATTATGGCTGTTGTAGAAAGGCTTATCCTGTATCGTACAGCCCATTGTACAACCCTTCTTCAAGAAACTATTCTAAGAGAGAGAGTGGCATTTAAAAGGGGCCAAAGCGAAAGTTGCGCTGTCCTTTCTGCAGTGGTATCCTCGTTGCATTGAACCGTTTTAGGAAACTAATTTAAGAGAGGCTGGCATTTAAAAGGGCTATTGGGGGTAAAGTTGCGCTGTCCTTTCTGTAGTGGTATCCTCGTTGCATTGAACCGTCTGTTAGAGGTGCTGGTTGTTGAATGGTTGCACCGCTGATGTACGGTAAAGATGGGCAAAATATAGCCACATTCTAAAGATGACATTTTATGTATTAGAAAATTCGTAAAAAAATACAAAAACTGAAGCAAACGTGCATGTCGAGTATATCAGTCGATTTACAAGATTAGTATGCCTTTGGATAACATATATGTAATAACAATCATAGCCCGTCTCATATACGACTGAAGTAATCACACTTTGGTTCAATCTGCCTCCTAAGACAGGAGTTCATCGCATATTACGGGTACACAAGTTTAGTGTGCATGACAGTTATGACATATCGGTTCATTATAGGTCAGAGATAAGGTGAGCTATGTGTTCTGTGTGATTTTACCTTGGCCATATCATGTTTGACCGATCAGCGATTAACTGGCCATGATATCGCTGGCTTAGAATTAGAAGGTCGTAAGTAAAATAGGCCCATAAGAAGCGCATTGTGAGGCAGATTTCAAATATATATCAGTCTTATAAGTTCGTAGGTAGCACTAACGATCTTCTAATTCTAAGCCAGCGATATATGTATTCATTTAGCATATAACCTTATTATCTGGGTCTTAGGAGTTCAGTATATTCATATTATTAAATCAAGAGTACAATTTCTAATAAGTCTAAATGCCGGTAATACATAGCATGGTATATTTTTCGGAACTGGGACCATATGAGATATTGAATATTGTGAATATGATAGCCTCGTAAAATAAAGACTTTATTCTTACTTACTAACTTGCAGTAAATCACGTTCAATACCAGACATTCATTATTATATTATTATATTCATATTCATATCCGGTTGGAGGCACACATACATGTATATGCCTGCCATATTTCAGCAGAAAGCTGACTGGCAAATAAAGGATATGCCCGGCATAAATGTTTTGTTAGTATTTGATATGTGATGTTTGCGTTACTTGATACTAATACATGTACATCGTAATTGTATGGCTACTATATATATACATCTCTACATAACTGAAAATTTATTTCATGGTTGATTATTCATGTTTGTCATACATATGTGTATATATCACAAACGTATGTGTGTTACTTTGCAATTTATATCATATTATAGTACATAAATACTCTGTATAATTATGTTCTTCAGAATTGGAGGAATAATGAATAAAAAGGTATATACATTGCGCGTGGGGTTTGAAATAAATTAATTGAAATATGCAAAAAACGTACGCTTAGATCCCTACCAGCGCAGGCATTTACCACTCCTCCATAATTATGAGACAATAAAACTTGGGATATTTCTACATGTGGAATGGATTATCATTTTATAGTAAACACACAACTGAATAGCATGATACCCATAAATGATAAGATTACCTATTACTACACAACAGTCGATTTTATCTTTTTACATATAAATATTTACTGTAAAATTCGAATTTTTAGCGAGGGATATAATTTTTGCGATTTTTTGGCGAAATCGGTAATGCTGTGAAGATTAATGTCCGTGAACTTTAATAGCAATGGCAGTAAACTACACAAAAGAAATTTTTTTTGAAGTTTAAAAATCGAGAACGTTTAACCATGGTTTATACGTAGAATGGCTGATACGAGATTGGTGTCATGTCATGAAAAAAATGTTCATATAAAAAATCATGTTTCTCAATTGTATAATAATTTGGTGCTTTTCTCACAGAATTAATGATTATCCGATTTTTGAGCTGGAGTATATAATAAGTTATCCATTTCTTATTTCTATTTCAGCACAGCCATTCCCAAAATATTGAGGCTTCGCGAAATTTTCTGATTTTATTGTACCGGTATCGTAAAGATCATATGCATCTATAAAACATATATTTCCTGAAAGTAGACAGGTGTTATACTCATATAAATCACACATATGATGATAGTTTCCTCGTTATAGAGGAATGTTGCGTTCAGTCTGATCTTATCATTTGTATAATTGGTAGAAAATGGAATACCTGTATGAGATATATTGTATAAAGAGAATCCAGTCGAAACCGAAATCTTAATTAGAGATATCATTATGAACGTAAATATATCGTAATACACTACGCGTATAGTCAATGTATATATCTATACTACATACGACCTTATAAGACTCATACATATTTGAAATCTGCTTCACATATAGGCTAAGCTTATTTCATAAAAATCGGAACAAATCATGTTGACCAAACTGAAGTGGAAAAGGCTTGTTTTTCCATAGGTAAAGGCTAGTTTTTAGACAGTGTATTCTTGTTTTCTCAAAATAGCGTTTTGTACTTACTTCATTTTCATTCTAAGCCAGCGATATGATAAACTCTTAAATTCACCAAAAATGTTCCTGGATCATCTAAACAAACATATTTGAGTGTTTCCATCCCTTATATAGTTTGTGCCAACAATAGATAAAAACATCTGCAATATAAATCATTGTAACAACAGGGTACTTGGTCATTCGGAAACGCTTTAATGCTTCTTGTCCAAACTCAAGATGAACTGCTTGATTTCCAAGAGGTAGATTTGCGTGTACCGTGCTATACTACCAGAGGTATTTTCAGAAATATATCCGGAGGTCACACTGCATCACACAGAGCTATCTTACCTCCGAGGCAATCGGTTGATCTGACAGGGATTAAATAAATGACCAGGCACTTACGACATCTCAGTCGGTCGCAATCAAACAAACATTATATTATTGTTATAATAATACAATAATATCATAAAAGGATTTTGTTGTGTCGTATCATCATTTATCGAGAGATACGAAGGCACTAGTGTACAGAAATATTGAGTTCTGTGAAGATGCACATCTACTCAATCGGAACGGTCCGTACGGCATTTATCGCTACTGACGTTACGCCAGATAAATAAAATTTCCGTAGAAATGGCCGAGTAGTTCCGAGTGACATCTACTCTATGTATTCTATAACAAAGACCTAAATATAAAGGTCTTTGGCTATAACAATGCATTGTTGTAATTTCGTACAGGTGAACAAATGATCGATTATCAATGACAACCGCAGTTATACTGTACTAAGTACCATGTAAATCTACCACGAATGTAACATTTCTTTCAGGTGTCCCACACTTAATTAAGCAGTAGCTCAACATACCAACCTAATACAACACCTTATACACTATTTCTGTCAGTGGCGAATGTATGACGCCAGGGAAAGTAATCAACTACAACGTAATGGCAATTATTATAATGAATGCATTTTTATCTACATCATGAGTTTGAGCACACTCTTGGAATTCTAGTGTCTTACTCAATAATGATTCCAACAACTCGCCTTTAATGACATCATTATCAGTAGCATAAACATCACTTGTAATATGCTAAACATCCGGAAGCCCGCGCATTTTTTGCGAAACCGATGAGTTGGCATCGTACTTACATTGTTCGATTACTTTGCGTAATTAATTATACAGCCGAATATTTAGATGCATATTCCTACTACTCTACACATAGTTAGAATATAACCTACATTATAAGCCAATGAAAACGCCGCATTTTCGCGGTAAAACGAAAATTTAATCATTAAATTTTTCTCTTAACAGAATTGACGTCGTGCGTTGGCGCTTATTTCTATCGGCCAATCAGAATGCAGAATGTTATATTCTAAGTTAGTTAGAACATATTAAGTAAATTTTAATGACTAAAAAGGCCTCGCATCGCTTCGCTCGCTCCGGCCTTTTTAATCATTAAAATTTACTTAATATGTTCTAACTATAACATAATACTTGAAACAGAAACAGAAAAACGGTTATGTTGGCCGTATACGAAATAATGACAAATTGAACATCGGCATGCATGTAAAGAAATTTCAAAAAAAATATTCACTTCTTCACTGTAAGCTACCATGACAAAAGTACCATTATTATAGCACTGATGAAGCCAAGTAAGGAAAAGAACGCTTACCACCTCCTTAAGTAGGCTAGAACAAGTAAGTATGGTCATATTGAGAACAAGACACAACCGGCTATATGCCCGCGTGCACTAAAATCTGAAAATGGTACATCCTTGTGGTGAGTAGGCCCTACAATCTTACAACAGATCATATGTTCCAACAATGAAGACGACACAATCAGGAGAGAACGGCAACATGGACCACTGAGATAACACTTCATTAGAAACCACATGGAGGTATGGAAGACCTCGGGCGGACAACGAAGTTGACACAGGACTGATTGTGTAAAAACAGCGAACGAGACGAAGAAGATCGCGGTGTATTCAGTGTGATGATTAAGACATTAATATTATCTTTTATCACATGTATGCCCACATAACTTACGCCTGTCTGTACACACCTCGCGTGAAATTATTAATGCCATTCATTATCACCGCTGATTTTTAGGAATTCGTTCTGAACCACTGACGCATCGACAAGTGCGATTGTCAAAGTTCCACCATACTACATGGCAATCGTTCAGAAAGCGCATGTTATCCAGTACAAAGAAGCCTAATCGATGGTATTTTTAAAATTATTATGACTTATATTCATCGGTAAAGATCGGTAAAAATCAACTCGAATACGTTCCAGAAACGTCATTATTATTCATTGCAGATGCTATTGTTGAGTTTGATCTTTGCAGTTATGCTCCTTTACTGTCAAAACATTATTTATGTTGGTGTTAAAGTTCCTACATTACGGCTATGATCTTACAAACGAAACCCCATCATTAAATGTTATTTTCTTTGTTTATATGAAACTTGAAATCTAAATACGCTTAAATGCTCCAATTGATATTTTCAAATTTACAAAAACATTTATAGTCCATAAGTATCAATGTGTTAGCAGCATGATTGTATGTGCACGATGCCTACATCACATATAATTTATTGATACACCTCTTAGTAACAAAAATGCGTCTATTTGCGACTTATTTTGGCCATCACGTAATTCATTATCATATAATATAGTCTTGAACACAGTCATTAGTCACATGTGCTTTATAACACGTTTGTTATATGATTATATTCTTAGTATAAGTATAAGTAAGTGTTGTACTTCTTGTATGAATGCTAGAAAGTTCTGAAAGATAAATAAAATTACCTGGTCATACCACAGGGCGACAATATATTAAATGTACAAAGATCCAGATGGTCATACCACCACGCGACAATAAACTAGTAATACATGTACAACAATCGAGATGGTCATACCGCCACGCGACAATAAACTAGTAATACATGTACAACAATCGAACTGGTCATACCGCCACGCGACAATAAACTAGTAATACATGTACAACAATCGAACTGGTCATATCGTCACGCGACAATAAACTAGTAATACATGTACAACAATCGAGCTGGTCATACCGCCACGCGACAATAAACTAGTAATACATGTAAAACAATCGAGATGGTCATATCGTCACGCGACAATAAACTAGTAATACATGTACAACAATCGAACTGGTCATATCGTCACGCGACAATAAACTAGTAATACATGTACAACAATCGAGATGGTCATATCGTCACGCGACAATAAACTAGTAATACATGTACAACAATCGAGCTGGTCATATCGTCA
Organism: Spisula solida; assembly: GCA_947247005.1. Lineage (NCBI taxonomy): Eukaryota > Metazoa > Mollusca > Bivalvia > Venerida > Mactridae > Spisula > Spisula solida. The sequence continues at coordinate 22,741,967 of OX365955.1, forward strand.
CGCGACAATAAACTAGTAATACATGTACAACAATCGAGCTGGTCATACCGCTACGCGACAATAAACTAGTAATACATGTACAACAATCGAGCTGGTCATATCGTCACGCGACAATAAACTAGTAATACATGTACAACAATCGAGATGGTCATACCGCCACGCGACAATAAACTAGTAATACATGTACAACAATCGAGATGGTCATATCGTCACGCGACAATAAACTAGTAATACATGTACAACAATCGAGCTGGTCATATCGTCACGCGACAATAAACTAGTAATACATGTACAACAATCGAGATGGTCATACCGCAACGCGACAATAAACTAGTAGTACATGTACAACAATCGAGATGGTCATATCGTCACGCGACAATAAACTAGTAATACATGTACAACAATCGAGATGGTCATATCGTCACGCGACAATAAACTAGTAATACATGTACAACAATCGAGATGGTCATATCGTCACGCGACAATAAACTAGTAATACATGTACAACAATCGAGATGGTCATACCGCAACGCGACAATAAACTAGTAATACATGTACAACAATCGAGCTGGTCATACCGCCACGCGACAATAAACTAGTAATACATGTACAACAATCGAGCTGGTCATACCGTCACGCGACAATAAACTAGTAATACATGTACAACAATCGAGCTGGTCATACCGTCACGCGACAATAAACTAGTAATACATGTACAACAATCGAGCTGGTCATACCGCCACGCGACAATAAACTAGTAATACATGTACAACAATCGAACTGGTCATACCGCCACGCGACAATAAACTAGTAATACATGTACAACAATCGAGATGGTCATACCGCCACGCGACAATAAACTAGTAATACATGTATAATAATCGAGGTGGTCATATCATAGTGTTTAATATTGAGGACAACCACCTGAAGCATAATTAGTATACATAACGTATATTATATTTTAAAGACCAATATGTCGCTGAGTGGTAAACCGTCTTATTTTGTGTTTTTTGAATGTGTCGGTAGGTCGAATATTGCAAATGAAAGACAGTAAAAGTAATTAGCATCAACCAATCAATTCCTCGTACATTATTCCTGGGTTTTTTTTCGTTTTATGGTTAAATGCACCGCTGTATTAAATTTACACTTAGCGGCATTGAAAACGCAATATTTACGCTTATATAATTAATTTTATAACTATGTGTTTATCTAAGTTATGTATTTACCCATCGCTCGGCCAATACGCGTTAAATTTTGCTGAACTATGTGGAATGACAAAATACCAAAAGGATTACTCCCTTCACAACAAATGCTGAAATAAACAAGCTTACATGTTGCACATTTTATGTCATGCGTCCTTCTGCGTTTGTCAGATTGTTATCAATACTGAGGCGTACTTAGTTTTCTGATATAGTTTGTGTACAAGTACTGTATCCGTGCTTATCATGGAGACAGACAAATACCAAAACAAAGATAAATATAAAGCTCAATTAAGATTTGGAAAAGTCGACTCAACTTCTATCCAGAATTACCTCCCCTTAACTGTAAAATAAGCAGTTATTTTCGGTTAATCTGAAACATTGATACTAAGCATTTTTATATTTTGAAGACCACTATGTTGCTGAGTGGTAAACCGACTAATTTTATGTGTGTTTTTTTGGCAATTACCGATGGATCTTGAATATTTAGATTGACCGCATATAAAAATAATTATCTTCAACCCAATAATTCCTAGTACATTTTTCTTTGTTCTGTTTCTGTTCAATGCACCACTGTAGTGGATTAAGATGAAAAGAACACCGAGTTACAATCCATGGGTAGCCAATAGCATGAAACACAAAATATCGTTAGTTAAAATATTAATATATAAAAAAGTTATCTTGATTTTCATTAGTGTAGTACGTTTCTGTGGTGTATGTGCATACATTACTGTGTCAATACTGATTGTTATTCCACTCTGCAGGGTGTATCTTATATAACTTACAGTAACAAATACAGTGCTTAATTAGGTCAGATCGTATCAGATCTTGCATTCATTATCCAAGTACTGATAGTTGGCAAAATGAAATCGAACCCTGTGGCGATAAAACAAACTTATCAATACAAAACTGCTGCTGTTTAGAAAACTCATACAATGTTCACGCGAAGTGCTTAAAATTTATATGAATGATGCCCCTACCCAATCAAAGCAATTTAATTAACATATTACCACAGATTCAAAATCCAAAATCTCACGATAGCAGATAAGTCTATGGAAAATACCATGAATCATAGTTTCCTACCTAACCGTACCCGCTGAATGGTAAATAGTCTAAGCTCAAATTACAACCATCAGCGCGCCTCAGATTGTGGATACTGAGCAAGAACACGTGTTGTCTATAAAAGGTAACCACATAGGTGTAGAGGCTAGGGGAAATCCACATCATAGTGTGTGTGTACTGGAAGGAAACTTTCGTTTACTATAGAGTGCATAAGTGTATCCAGGAAGACGAACATTTGTAAGATTCTAAGGTAGGTGTTTTTGTTATACCTAATTTTTTATAATTATGATATCTCTCTGTCGGTTTGTTATTGCTAATAACGCTGGTAATACCCGAATACCACTACTGTACAGTCAGAATGAGTCGCAATGTCGTCAGAATAACAATTTGTTATACTATTCATGTATGTTTGAAGTGCATTCCGTAAAGTTGTTCATGCATTTGCGGAATGCATTCTTTATTCTAACGATATTTCGGCTCATTTTGTCTCTAGAGTAAATGAGGCTGTATACCCAGAATATGCATAAATCATTCTAGGCGGGTTTAGAAAACTGGTCTAATTGTTCGAAGGACCAACTCGACATTCCCTCTGAAATAAGTGACCAGTTATTATTGTATTTTTATTTCAGCTAGTTTCGCCTCGTTCCTGCTGATTTAAAATTAGTGTTAACTGGGCTATAAACTTCAAGTTAAATAATAATAATTGTACATGTATATTAATTTTCAGATATGTTGTTATTTCAAAATTCATTAGTACGATGCTGTGCCCGTCCAAGATATGCACACACTGTACTAATTAAAAATATGCATTGTAATTGTTTCTAATATTATTTAATTTAAAGTAAATAAATAAATTGGAATAGTAGAAAATTGCCTAAAACGAACGGTGTTTGTGTGCTTTTAGAACTCAGATTCTATCTCCCGGGAAACTGTATCATTGTTGACTCGCATTCCTTACTCCCCGGACAATCTAACATTGTTGTTTACTCGCATTCCAAAAACCACTTCCTGGTTTATAACGTCCTTCATGCATTGTTATTCTCGATCCAATGTCAGCAAACAATGCTTACTCTGCATTCTATCGATATGGTGATTAGAAGGACATTAAGTTCTTAAATTAAATAATTTTATCATTTTTGCAATTCTAAGGAATTATATATTTGTTTGTAACTTGGCATCACTCCATGTTTACCTGTAGTTTATCTGAAATGTAATATAGCATAAATCAAGATTATTATTCGCATATTTGCCGTACCTATACATGGTTAGTGGTATAATATAAATCAGTCTGGCATTTACCAGTCTGGTGATTTCTCCCCAAAGAATGTTACCGACGAAATTCCATTTTATTCCGCTAAGTGTGAGACTTTCTACAAGTACGTCTGAGCCATAATTTCCTCTTATACACCTGGTTGTTTGGGGTATGCGAAATTCTTTAACGCTTAGTAATACCGGTAGACAATTTCTCGAGAAGGCAATGATCGAACTTTTAATTTTCGGATTTGTTCAAGAGATTTTCCTAAGGGTTTCTTTGCTGAAGTTGCAAAACTTAGGCATACCGTTATTTTCCATAGTACTAAGTAAACAATGTTTTGGAATCCATAGCACGTGTACCTATTGGTTGTTTGCCAAGAAACATTTCAGCTGATAGCTGGATGATTTTATCTTAACTATTACTACAATGATATGTATGATATGCTGATAACAACATGACAATAGGCGGAAGGTCGGCATAAACTGTATGAGATACATTTGGACCAGAAAAACATAACTATAACACATATTGCCAATAGTTGTAGTTCGACAGGTGTGTGCAAAGAATGCCAAGATGGTAATATACAGTTGCGTTAACAGGCATAATCTGAAATGTATAATGTGTTGACCATGTACATGATAATACAAAGAATCATGTCAACAAGTATGAATGTTACATATTTGTAGTTTAAACGTACACAAACGTCATTATTTTCATTGAAATAATAAAAGTATCATAATTGTTTGAGCGGGACCGGTATGCACTCAAAAGTAGCACTAGCTTGGTGTATGCTTCATTAGTAAATAATGATTTATCAAGCAAACAATCAACCACGTGAATGTGTTCTTGCAATTTATATTATACGTAGCCACATGTATCTTCTAATTTAATTAGTTTAACATCTTTAAAAGAAAAAAATAAATATTTCGAGACAAAATGTGCCCGCGATGATAAATTCTCGTTGCTATAGCATCGACTACAATATTGAATACGCAGTCGTAAGTAAATTTTGACAAGCCGTTTAATTGGCGTTCACAATTATCAAAAAAAAAATTGTATTAAATATAATTATAATTCCTGTAGTAGGAACTATCATTTTAATTTTGAATTTGTTTTAAATTCGAAACTACTGCCTGCATCATTATAATGATAAATTATATTGGAAGAACTATTTTTAGACGCGGGTGAATGAAGGTGGGCATGTGGTAGATTCCTGAAATTGCTCCGTGTATGTGTCATGCATAAAACTAGGAATCTCAGTAGTCAAGTATAATTAGAAACTCGGGTGATTCAGAAACGATTTGGGAATTAATATACCTCCTTGGGGTTATAAAACATACAGACAAAAATAAGTTGGTAAGTGAGCTTGCTCGATAGGTTACATATTCGGAATAGTGGTGAGAATTCTTTTTTATTCCATTCAATTAATATAGAATATGAGGATTATAATATTATTATGTGGGAACATTACTAGGTACGAGTGCATAGAAGAAATGGATGTTAATAGAATACAGAATACAGAAAAGTTTATTCGGCTTAAGCTTAATATTTAAGGAGTTCACAACAAGTATTGTTTAAAATATATGTTTCTTTATGTATCAAAATATTTTTTTTAATTATGTGTATCGTACGTGAAGTACACGGTAGAAAATGTACAAGAGCAAATCTGTATCAGTTAGACATATCGCTGGCTTAGAGTGAGAAGCTCGTAAGTGCATATTTGAAATATGCATTACAAGGCGCTTCTCATGAGCATATTTTCATAATAATCAGAACTGTTCATGTTGACTAAACTGAAGTAGTAAAAAGCTCGTTTTCCATAAGTATAGAGTAGTTTTCAGACAGTTTTTTTTCTAGTTTTCTCTAAATATCGATTTTTGTGCTTACGACCTTCACATTCTAATATAGCGGTTTGACAAACTGACTTTTAGATAGGTTCATTCATATGTTTTCTATATTTATAAACTGATTCAGGATTCTACAAGCAGCACAGTATCTACCGTTCATAAATGAAAATGAATAGAATGAAATTTGAATAATTGTGCATGATCATTAAAACAACACAACAAAACATGTTTTATTACAATTGCTTAAAGTCTGTTTATCTTATTACCTTAATCAAGGAGATCAAAAGCAGCATGTTTAGTAAGTTTAAATATATTTTAGTTAATGTAAGTTTACAATATATTATATATATACAGCAATGAGATTTGATCGGAAACTTTTATAAGCTTATTGAGATCATTTATCGAATCAGCATGTGTAATGCGATAAAATAAAAAAAACATCTAGAAAATTTGGTGTTATGTCTTTACGCTTTTCAGGTGATAAAGTTTGCTTTTTACCAAGCTCCTTGTGGTTTGGTTGCATATATTTCATTCCACTAACAATCAGAATAGGACCCCGATCCATTATACCACCTATACAGAATGTCTGGACAAAATCGAGCAGCCAAAGTGGGCGTGGCACGGGAACAAGAAAAGAAACAAGAAAACGTATGAGAATGATATACATTGTAATAAGCATGTAGATAAAATGGGTTGTTCCAGATTCCAAATCAATCAATCAATAAATCAATCATCCTTTCAGTAAAGTTTAAACTGTAATTTGCAGAATTGTCCTCAATTAAGACTGGGTGTATATTCGCGAAATATAACATATGGTATGAACAGATGCATGGTAAGGGTATATACGTTCGATATCGAATGAGTTTAATTAAACAAACTTGTTTAACAATGGCATAGTTGAAACATCATATTCGATAGACAAACAAGCCGAACTGTAACCCCAAATCAGCGTATGCTTTAGATCAAATACATTTAAACAAATGATAAGATATCTACTAAACATGAGGACCTTCTTGTTGGAAAATGGAACAACTCATGTATATATTGTATACCTATATCTATACCCGAATCCATATTTCAGGTAAACTGCTAACATGTCTGGTATTAACCGCGCAGGCAAAGTAGGTGTCGCCCTCCAACAGGAAGTAAAACAAGAAAAAGTACACCGAGTGAAAAATGCATATTTTGTTACGATTGAAGTTTATGTAACGTTGTTTGTTTTTATGGGACATTTGGTCCAGTTTGAATTTCAATGAAACCGCGAGAAAAATGCACTTTTGTGATGCCTGTAGTTTGTTAAAATGTGTTCTTTTTGTATAAGACTTTGAGTCCAGTTTGAATTGTCTGTTTTGTATAAGACTGTTGAGAAAATCCCTTTTGTTATGATTGAAGTTTATGAAACGTTATTGTGTTATAAAGGTCTTTGTGTCAAGTTTGAGTGAAAACTACAATGAAAAACACATTACTTGTATGCGAGCAATGAATAAGTTAATTATTATAAAGTTATATATTTATGCCCCCCCCCCAATCTTTGATGAGGTGGTATAAATTGCTGTGTATGTATGTCGGTCGTACCAAATGGTTCCGTTCAATAACCCAAGAACGCTTTCCCCTAGGATATTCAAACTTTACATGGAGGTTGGTCATCATCAGTAGATGACCCCTACTGATTTTGAAGTAAATCTTCATCATTTTTGACTATTTGGCTGCCATAGGGTCATACGTGTTTTACAAACATCTCTTGTTCCTTATACTTTTTTGTATTTAAGTTTTTTCTAGTTTTAGTATATTCCTATTCCCCTTTTTATAATTTGATAACTGTTATTCAGTTTCTTTGATGCCCGTCATTTGTTAAATTATCTTATCCAACCGATAGTGCAACATGAACCATTGTAGTATTAAATGATCAATACTAAGCCAGCCTATGGAGTATAAGTATCACTAAAGCCTATTAACAACTGCAGTGCATCCCATCATCGTTGCAAATAAGCTATATATATATAGATATATATATACATTGTATACCGATTCTATACATTTTGTATCTTGTTTTACATGTGTCAACTTTTATTAAATTAATAAGATTAATATTTACTTGTAACTGGTTGCCTTTAAGATATCGGACATATTGCTGTTGGAATTGACCAATAACATGTTTGGTTTACTATTAACAAATTGATTTTGAAGTTGAACAATTGCGTTTTTGCAGGATATGCTTGTTTCTTGTAGTTTAATCGATCTGGTTGTGTATGGTATGAGTGAACTAGAAATATATGTTACTTTGTATATGTACATGCAGTCAGTCAACTCTTGTTATCGCAAATGTTTTTTGAAAATAATGATGCCAAATAAACGTCAGAAGCCCGTATTGGACGTAGTTAATTCATACTTGTATATATATAACGGAACACTTCAATTTTTGAAATTTGAAATACATTCATGTATGTACAATCTACTACAAGCGAGTTCAAAATAACGAGAGTCTACTGCACTAAATCTGATACTTACAAAGCTGGTCCTATGACTGCTGTAACATCTAATGGAATATTGTTGTAAACAGTCTGCAGTGGATTCCAAAACCGCATGGATTGCTGGTACGATATATCACAGAAATTAAAAATTCCATCCATAAAATATCCTAGCAGCCTATCCATTCAAAATCGTTCCATACATTTATCATAGTCTGAAGGAATGCAACACATTTCCCCTCAAAAATTGAATCCCGCAGCCAGTGCTAACAAAATAAAAGATACAAGCGATCAAGTTATTATACTATATATATGTACCCCATGCAATCTAAAATATTCACTTTCGCCTGATATTACAATATATTTTATATTCCTTATTTCCTTCACAAAATGTCATGGACAGAATTTCAAATTCCTGGGGATATGTTTATACTTGCCATACCTTGATGATGTTAATATTTACTACATAATTGTTGATATACGCCAGACTGGTTGTTTTAGTTTTGATACTTGTGAGTTAATATGATGTATGATGCACTGTTTGTGTGGAACTTAATGCAGTTTGAAAAAATACAAACCTTGCATTACCTTGTACGCCGGGAAAATATCGTTAAGGCATCGGTTTTATGAAAGAAGTAGTTATTAAATGTGGATAGCCGTATTCAACATAAGAGATAAATACTGTTTCAATTCAATTGTGCATAAAGTACGTATCAACAAGGTCCGTCAGCATACCATGTATTGCAGCCAGCTAAAAGTCAAAGCTAGTACTTATCGCCTTCTCAAACTAAGCAATCTGTAGTTTGCCTAATTTCACATGAAGCACCATTGAGTACTATCCTCATTTAGAATGGCGGAGTTAGTTTTGGCCCGTTATATGAGTAGGTCATAAGAGCTAATTTATAGAATTAAGAACTTAAACACTCTTTTCCGGAACAATATGGTCTAGAGCATGGATCCGATTGTCGCTACCTATCGCTCATTGTATATCAGTCTGTGGTTATCTTTAAATGAAATGATTTATGTTTTACATTTGGTGATTGCTCATTTCTATAGTATACAAACTCTTTGTCTACAGTTAATTTTGAATAAAATATTATAACGATAAATGCTGTTATGATAGTGAGAAAAGGTTCAAATATGTACAATCAGCTTAAGAAATAATGTGTGTGTAGATATTTTATGTATAATTACTATGAGCTGATTTAGTTATATTTTTGATATGATATATTGTAGAATTATGACCGTGAGGAAGAAGCTGGTACACCCCAAGCTATTGTTACTTGGCTGAATGCGATCACAGAGGGTGATCATGACCCAATACCAGTAAGTATATATATTTATTTAATGCTAACGAGTGGTTTACCGCGGAATATCAGTGAATTATAATCCGATAATTTCACTGGCGATAACTTCACTCAAACGGACTACATTAATTTTGTACTTTTGAAACCCCGTGGAGCACCCCGGTTTTTGTTTAAGCCTGTTGACGTCAAACTCAAAATGATACTGTCTGCCCTGATCTCTCAGTGGATAGCTTACAAAATCACCAATTTGGAGGTAATGCAGCCAAATAATAATGATGTATTGTATTGGTAGTAATTTAAATATACAGACTGAGTAAGTATTTTAAATAAAACTTAATACATGATCATAATCAAACATGAACTCGGGATAGTGTATTACTCAAATGATTAACGGTTAGCTTGCTTACAGTGGTTGTTGTATTATAATATCTAGTCAGCGTATGTATACAAAATGTAAAAGTCGTTTTTATACCATCAGAACTACACTTTATAATCAAAGTCAACATGTTTACTTACGCTACTAATAAGGTACTCGTGAAAATATTGCGTCAGCTGCTCACTCGGTGAAATAACATGCGATCTTGCACCGAAAAACACAAATATTCTCTATAGATTGCAAATAAATCGAATTCTATCGAATTTAAATTCTTCATAACTGTTAGCAACTTCACATTAGAGCATACCGATTCGATGGCAAGTTCTTGGCTATAGTATGTACATGTACCTTGTGTCCAGTCAGGATATAAATAGACGCAGTGGTCGAGTCCAATATTACGGTACAAAACCGATTATAAAGGTTTTCTAGTCATCTATAATTTCAATGATAAACTAAAATATTATTATATTTGATTTACTAGTACCTATTCAGACAATGGTTGTAATATTTGTGTAACCACAAAATAAAGCTTCACTCTCACATTATTCTTACTTTATAGTATATGTGTTATTTGTATTCTAGAGTCCGGAGTGGAAAGCTTTCAACACTCATATAAGAGACGGTGTAATGTTGTGCAAGTAAGTGTTGCTTAGATACGTACTTTATTAGATAAGGTTGGTATTCGCAAAGCATCCTAAGGAAAAACTTAAATACTTTGACTTAAGTTAAAAAACTGAGCCACCGGTATTTCACAAGAAACTAAGAATAACCCATGTTTTCTTTGTGATTGTTGTAGCTCTTTACAAAATGCTTCTGAACTATGTAAAAAATTGATAACATTTTAGGATTTTAAGAAAATTCTGATATTTACTTTAAGATTCTTTGTGAATACCATAACATTTGTTTGCCGATATGGCGTTGTAATATAGACATAATCTTATAATCGGCTTTGTATATCCGATAAAAAATGCATTTTTATATACATGTATAGTTTAAACCTTTGTGAAGGCTTTCATATATATAAAATATATATAAATAAAACATACAATTTATGAATAAAATTATGTTGTACTTGTGATGCCAACCTGACCGGGTAAAGGGGTGTTATTAAACAAGTACGTGCATTCATGAGTCTAAGAAGAATTCCTAGGATGAAATTTTCAAGCGGAGTTAGTGCCATTATGACGTCGTTGACATCAGGCTTACGGCGATGGCCGTTAGTATGCATCATGTATATGCTAATATCTCAATAACTGTTCAGTGCATTTTCATAAAATTTGGCTATCATATTCAAAATAGATTCATGTAACTTTGTGTAAAATATTGTAGTTTTGCTTACATTGTGGACGATTAAATAGCATCAGTTACATTACTTTTGGATCACCCCACGTATGTTTCCAAATGTCTCTGATACTAATGGTGTTGAAGCATTACAAAAAGAGGGTGAAGGTATTAGTTGGCCCTTTCAAATTTAAGACAGAAATTTAAGACAGAAAGGCACATTTTATTACATAGAAACCCTTTTCTAATATACCTTTGGATTAGTCTAGTAGCCTAACAGCTTTGTTATATCAACAGTAAGTAGGGAAAAATAGTCAGACTCAGCTCTAATGATATTGTACTGAGTATAATGTCTTTATAAATATCTTATGAGCTCCCGGTAGATTAGTGAGTTCAGCAATTTCGTTGAAATATGCAAACCTTGTACCAATAAGGAGTAATGTCGACTATTTTCCCTGACAGATGTTAAACAATTGTTATATCAAGTAAACAGCATATCGTCGGCCTCGTGGACAAACGACGTCAAAGCACGTAACTTCTATTTCGAAAAAAAAATTTGTCTCGAAATTCACATTTCAAACATCCCGGCGTCTTTTGTCGAAATGCCGTATTTGTTAGGCTGGTTTCGTATTTTCTCATGTCACCAAATGCAATTCCAAAATTCATTATTTTGCAATATGACATTTAGTTTTTGGCCCCTCAAGCAAATTTTGTAGTTACGGCGTATGCCCGTAAGGCGGACGAGATATACTTAAAGTTTAATACATTTGTTTGAACATGGTTTGTCAAAATATTTAAAGTTTGGCTTTGTTCCGTTGATGCGTTGTGTACAGTGCAAAGGACAAGGTTCGCGAATACCTAATTTGTCCTGTTTCTACCAAAAAAAGTAAAAATGCATATTCTTATAAATATGTTAGTTGTATATTTCTGATGACTGTTTACTGCTTTTCAAAAGATTAAAAATCCAAAATTTCCTTGTAATATGCGGACAAATCCACTGAAAATGTATAGGCAAAGTTTTCCGAAAAATTCTGATGACATTCCTGCTACACTTACATTTACTGTGTTTACATACCTTTATATTGAACACAGGTTATTGCTCTACGGTTATTGCAGTAGTCACGTGAGTGACAAACCCCCGCCTTTATACCACAGAACAATAGTAATTTTATGTACTCTAGGTGAAACCAAAACTATATGGTGCGACAGCAGTGGAAAACGATACCATGTACTAGTACGTTGATTTTGAACACCCAATATAATTTGACATTAGCTATACCAAACCTAAATCGAAGATTTATTTAAATTCCATTAGTACATCTTTTACCATACCTAACTAACTTCAATTCTATGTTTAATATACACCAATTCTCTTCATCCAGACAAATACCTTCATCTCACCTGAGGTAGCACTTGTATGCATGCGATGCCATCAATTCTATGTTTAATATACACCAATTCTCATCATCCAGGCAAATACCTTCATCTCACCTGAGGTAGCACTTGTATGCATGCGATGCCATCGCCTAGTGTTACTAGCTCGTTTACACTTTTGCCTGCTTATTTTCTATTTTTGCAGCTCACCTATCAGTATGTGACAGTGTGAGCGTTCTATCACTCTTTATCCGTCGTCCGCCTTGAGTCAACTTTTTTGTTTAAAAAAGATTAGTTACCAATCTTCGAGGGGATCCTTTAGCAGTTAAGCCACCCTTTGACATTTTAACTTCCCCTGGTCATTGGGCTACCTAAGGAAACCTGCGTTCGAGTACCCCTGGGGAGATTATTTCTCTCCTGGTGGGTGTGCAGCCAACATCGATCTGTGGCGCCCAGGAATATCGAACATGTACATACACCACCCTTACAGGTACCAGTTTACACTGTGGTCAAGTGGAGCATGTACAGCTAATTCTTGTTTAGATAAACTAAGCAGTGTTCCAGACGGAGGTTAAACCTAGGACCTCTCGACCCCGAAGCGCGCGCCCTGCCTCTACGCAATCGCTCCCAACGTTTGTCTGCCCACTAGATGTTTAATGTGCTTGGTTCGAATCATCCTATGTTTCATTCGCCATGAAACCGTCGCATATGGGACAGGCGAGCGACCATTTTAATGTTGGGTCTACTGTATTTTGTCTGAATGCCGTGTGTTATATCCTGACTTGTACCACCCACAGGTTACTGTATCATTAATAAAGGGTAATTCTAACACGATCTGCGGACTAATCCATATACGCATAGAGCAAACCAGGGCATGTATTATTACCGCAATGAAACATGATTATCAAATTGGCTGTTACTATTTACGCCACGTATCACGTGACATATTTATATATGAATGAACGTAAACGTTATAGTTAAAACTTCCACGAGTCGCCAACGAGGCAAGTTGCATGAGTATCCAATTCTACAGCTATGACGCATCTATTTTTAGAAACTCCCATATACTCTCGAAACTATGTTTCATAACAACTTCTGATAATCAATTCATTTATATTATTCATTTCATACCCTATACTCGTGTTATTAAATTGTTTCAATGTTAAAAATGTGTTATTTCCTTCAGAAAATTACGAAGGTCGTTTTCATTAACGAGGGAGGTAATTGTACCAGCTAATAAGCCATTCAATTTCAGCGTGGAATTATGTTCAATGTCAAATGGGTGAAACTGGAATGCGCGCAGTTAAATACAAATGTAGTACCGGATATTATCGTTTTTAGAATCGAAATAAAAACTATATTCTGGTATTTTGTCGGTGAATAAAACACGGACACTCGTTCGGATGCGGAAAATTAAATCAATCGTACCACGCAATCGTGATTTAATTTTTCCGCATCCGAACTCCTGCCTGTGTTTTATTCACCGACAACATACGCGAACAGATTTTTATTTCTGATACAACAAAAACCATTTTTTTAAAAATGTTATATCTAAGATAACATAAAATTTATTAAAGAAAAAAAAAAGTTTTAGTCTTTGTCAATGATACAGTTACCTGTGATACCAACCATGTAATATGTGTCATATATACTGAATGGCTGTTGTTTACATATTAGTACAAAGCTGAATATGGCATCGGTTTATAGCTCAGAACATTAAACATGGCATCCTTGAATTTTCCTGCTTATCCGTTGTCAGGGTTGTTATTTTTACGGATCAAAACCATAGGTAACTGTATCATTAAAAGAGTAAAAAAACATAATTTTTTATAAAATGTATATTATCTTAGGTAACAAAAAGTTGTTAAAATAAAATTTGTTTTTACTCTTTATAAATGATACAGTTACCTGTGATCAAAACCATCTCACGGTACAAATTACGAAAATATGCGGGGATTAATTAGCTCCAGGTTAAATGTTCTGTAATTTATTAGCATATTCACAAACATGTACGTGTATATTTGACTTTGTAGCAAATGTTGTTTAATGATTGTATCAATTGTATTACATAATATGTAAAATTTGTAGCATAGTAACAGTCATATGCATTAATGTTTAATGAGGAAGTGGGGAGACAAGTAAATACAAATAAACTTGATTGACCTGATGTTCATAGAGGGAGTGCTCTCCTCTATGTTCATTTCAAGGTCGACAGAAGCATCGTTAGATACCATACCCAAGCAACAAACTTGCAATTTGTCAAAAGGGGCTTTACATGTAAACTTATATTTTGTAATGTAGTTTAATAGTCGAGCACATTTTATCAAACTCGTCGCTCCATGCAAGATAATGTGTCTTGACCTGTGTCGAATTATGGTAAAATTGGTCACACGACTACTATTCATTGCAGCCCTTTTTTACTGGTGAAACTAGGTCATTCAGCTAGGACATTCAGCTTCATTATAGCTAAAACTAGGTCATTCAGCTGAAACTCGGTCATTCAGCTTTATGACAGCTTGACCTGTGTCGAATTATGGTAAAATTGGTCACACGACTACTATTCATTGCAGCCCTTTTTTACTGGTGAAACTAGGTCATTCAGCTAGGACATTCAGCTTCATTATAGCTAAAACTAGGTCATTCAGCTGAAACTAGGTCATTCAGCTTTATGACAGCTTGGACTTGCAGGGCTCAGCGGTTAAATTAATTATCTCCGTTAGTTATGTGTTGGGCATTGTGTCGTGCAATTGTACTATGTGATGATTATATGTTTTTTCTGTGCTCGGCTTGTTAAGTTGAGTGGTGCCTTCCTTGTCCGATTTTCTATTATCATTATATTCAGGGTGATCATTAATATATGGTAACATAAATATAATACTCATTAATATATGGTAACATAAATATAATACAAGGACAGAGAACCAAACACTGGACTGTCTTATTAAGACTCGGGCTAAGCCATCGACTCTACGCCCTCAACTTAATCAAGACAAATTCGTGTTCTCGTTCTCTATCTATAACCTGTTATAGTACTACAAATGTCAATGTGAAACTATAGAAACTACATGTATACATGTATATACCATTGTATTCAATTACACATATAACAATATTATGATACAATTACAGAGCAGTGAACAAATTGCTGGCGTCGGACGGCAAACCCCCGGTTAAAGTCCAAAAGAAGGTCTTGTCTCCATTTGTTGCCCTAACAAACATTGAGAACTTCAACCAAGGATGTATTAACTATGGAGTGGTAAAGGAATCAACGTTCGCATCTGGAGATTTACATGAAGTACGAAAAAGCGGTTTCTACAATGTAATCAACTGTATATCCGCCTTGGGATTTTGTGTAAGTACCATGACCCTAATATTCACTTTATGTGTTCGTGGGACGATGCCTCCGTAGTTAGTTTAATGGTTAGCGCGCTCGCCGTCTAATCTGGTGACCCGGGTTCAAATACCGATGGGGGCACTCATATGCCTGTCAAATTTCAGCCCGTAGCTGACTAGCAAATAAAAGTTATATTCGGCATTTTTAAAATATCAATATGTTTGTGTATACCAGCCTGGAAATATATGAGACTGAAAGTAAATGTGCTCATAATGTAAGTGCCTCATTAACCAAAATGGTTGGTCTTTCGAAAACAAATGGCACAACAAATCAATTATGCATACTGTTTATATTTATGTATGTCCATACTTAGGTCTATATATCGTAATCATTAGAAACAGATACCCTTGCATAAACAAATTACCAACTGTCATGTAAACAATGTTGTTTATTTTTTCATTTCAGGCAAATTCAAAGCAGTTCATGCCAGCATACCTTGGAGAAATTACCAAAACTCTTGACTATGAATAGAGGTCCCTCGTGCATCTTGGATCGCTTGAACATTTCTCATGTGGCGTCATTTGTCATTAAAATGTTTTGACTGTTTAGATTGATAAAAATGCTAAGTTCAATAGCTGGTACTTTAACTTAGAAACTTTGTAAGCATGAACAAGCTTGACTCAACATGCTATTTCAAAAAGCCTATCCGGGTAAAGACAACGTTATAAAGCGCGCTTATGTTGTAATGGATTGGCTACTCTTCTTTCTGTTCTAGCCAAATTGTGGTTTACGTGTAAACACTGTTCATTTTGTATCAATATAAATACATTTATGTGAGATGTAAATCATTGTTCAATGTGCTATTTTAGTATGTGTCTATAATAATCTTTCTAGACGTTACATATTTACTTACTTATTAACTTCCACTTCCTCTACCGGTCGACCGATCTTTTTCCTATCTTTCCCCCTCCCCAATCGTTATCGTCAACATTTGCTCGTAAAATAAAAGACTCATTTATATACTATAAGTTGTTGATCTGGTTGTTATTTCATTATCTAACATAATGCTACTGGTACACAAATTGCTCATCTTTTAGAGCACTCAGGCCCTAAATTCCCGAAGCATCTCAACTCAAAGTAAGATCTTGCTAAAATCAAAGTCGGAATTAGAGATAACTCAGAAGCTCTAGCTCTTCTAATTTTACTGTAATAAACTCAGAATACCATTTCTAATTAGGTATGCCCATTTTGAGTCCAGGCTCGCATGGAGATGAACATAAAAATGTATGTAAGTATTTTAGATGAGATCTTGCTCAGACTGAGATGCTTTGGGAGATCGGGGACAGGTGTCCTCGGAATGATTGGGTTGATTTCGGGACGATGCAAGATATTTGATTACACACAGCCAGATCACTGAATGAAAATAAGGGTACCAATTACTTGAATATTTGAAGGTGTATTTCTTGAAAACAAGTAGTCTTGGAAATATGAAGCAAAAGATGATGTGTTCATACACTAACAATAATAAGTTAACCGTATGCTATTCCCAAGTTACAACAAAAAAGTGTTAAATCATTTTAGTGATAGCATTGGCCAAAACATCAATAATTTGAACCATTGTGGTAAAATAGCAGTATGTATATCGCTGGCTTAGAATTAGATGGTCGCAAGTACAAAATCCATATTTTGAGAAAACAAAAAAACTGTCTGAAAACTAGTCTTTACTTATGGAAAAACAAGCTGAAATTGAGTGGCTTCAGCTACTTCCGATTTTCATAAAAATAGGCTCATGAAATGCAGTTTCTAACATTCATGAGTCTTATCAGGACGTAAGTAGTTACGACCTTCTAATTATAAGCCAGTGATATTTCTTAATGTCGCATTATAACATGGTAAAACTAGTATACGCACAATACCACGTGTGTTCGTTTAATTTACTGAAGCTGTGATACGTTTTAATGCGACTCAGAGATGAGCCGTTCTCCAGGAAAACCGGGCTTAGTGACATTGTATTAGTATTTATGTAATAAGGTTAAGAAAACCCTCTTCAATGGCAAAAAAAGTATTGCTCTTTGATTTAAGTTTAAGTTCTTGGATACTATAGAACTATGTCTTAAAATTCATTTTTTCTCAAGAATCATATTAAAATATCTACTATCGTTGCTATGGTGACCAATTACTGAAGAGTATCCATATTGAGAAAAGGAGGGGTTAGTTGTTGAAAACTGTAGCTACGTTTTTCTAAAAGCTAAACTTCACGATTTAGATATGTTTTATTAAAAAGGAATATAATTCTAAAATGTGATTCAATTTTGAAAAGTTTACGTCAAGAATTCATCAAATACTGGACAAAGTAGGGTAGAGAGGTTTGTTTTAAAAGTTTGTAACTTTGTAATTTGATATTATATTTTGCTCACATTTTCAGAAACTGAAAATAGTCTTGTCTTTCTAATGCTAAATTATTATGACTTTTAAATTTTTGTCACTAAGCCCGGTTTTCCTAAAGAACGGCTCAGATTTTTCAGCATTTTTCCCACTTATCCTAATTACAGATGTTTTAACCAATACGATCACAAAAAGTGATTTTGTTAACTTGTTCAGATGGAAATAGTTTACGTTTAAGAAACGTTTACAGTGTTCTAAGACATCAACAATGTGATAATTCCATAGAATCTTCACACTGCAATGGGTTGATCAGATATTCAATTTCGGACAATCGTGCCATGAACACATGCAAACATATTGACAAAATGGATACACGACAGCAAAGAACAAGTATTACCAGATTCTATTTCCTTGGACTCATTAACATTCGTGAGTTTTCGTTATTGTGTACAATAAGGATGTATTAAATTGTTAAAATAACACACCTACGTTAACAGTACAAAAGCGCACAGACAATCCAAAGCCACACAGAAACGACGACAGCGCCTAGCCATCCACGCAAGAGTCAGACATCGAACGAACCATCTACATCCCCAATAATGGATATCTCAAGCAAGCCTATATACTCACTCCGCAATGAATGACACACTGTGGACTTCGAATTTTGTGCATAATTAGCCATAAAGGGAGGTAATTATAAATGATAACTACACAAACTAGACAGAACGACGGACACGCGCGAAATGTTCACGAGTTGCACGTAAATGATTCGCACAATACCACCATTGAAACCAGGACTGGTATTCACAAAGCATCTTAAGGGACAACTCAAGTATTTTGCCTTAATTAAATTGAGCTGCACACATTGCCCAATAACTAAGAATAGCCCATGTTTCTTTGTGATTATTGTAGCTGTTTACATAATGCTTCTAAACAATGTAAAACATTGATAATGTTGAGTTTCCTGTTTAGCTGATACATTTAAGGAAATTTGAAGATTTTAAGAAAAGTATAAGTTTTCACTTAAGATGTTTGTGAATACCACCTCAGTTATATCAATTATAGTTCCCTGACGATAACACTTGCCTTGTTTACAAATAAAAAATGATTATTTTAAAATGGCTTCTCGTGTTTGCTCGATCTTGGTCATTGTAATGCATTAATAGTAAATATGCGCGCGATCGAACAAACATCAAGGACGGAAATACATTTAATTGTCAATTTATATTTGTTAACAATGCTAGTAGTCTGGTCAATGGACTATAGTATGCGAGCTTCACTACATGTACATATACATAGTGTTAGGCAGTTGGTTGACAATGTTCAATCTGCTCAAGTTGTTATTTTATCATGAACAAATATTGAATGAACAGAAGAAAATGTTCTAAAGGTTGTCATAGGCAATGGTCCGGTCGTATCGTAGTTGTCGATTTATCCAAAATAGATTTATTTATAAACCAGTGTAGCAATACCACGTGGTTTTTTACTACAGTTCCAAGTAGAAATTTGTAAACATTGGAACACAAATGTAGCCATAAGTATTTTATTTCTTCTTCGATTTCTATGAAATCTACACCACGCTAAGGGGAACATTATTTGCTTTCCGTGAAATAAAAAATCTTTTTCAGCGGATGTGCCGTTTTGTCCGTTACCCTGAGAAACCGTGGAACGTGTAGGTTTCACAGGGTAATGGAAAAATCGGTAAAGCTGCTGAAAAAAATCGTATTTTTCATGGGAAGCAAATAATTCCCCCCTTGGCGTGGCGTATATTTCATAGAATTCGATGAAGAAATAAAATACTTATGGCTATTTTATTTTCCAATGTTTGCAAATTTCTTCTTGTAACTGTAGTCAAAAGTCACGTGGTATTGCTACACTGTTAACGTTTCTTCAATATTACAAACCTAATGGAGTAATAACGACCGTGGTCTCTAAACACGATTTAAACTCTAACCGACTTAGTGTTTGCTCCATCCACAATGGTTAAAATGGTACCTGTCTTTGCATTGGTTAGCGCATGGAAAATTGGCTCGAACAAAAATAAAATAAGATCGTACAATCTAAACCCTTATACAAAACGTCTTAGGTGAATCATGTAGAATCACACAGTACATTCATGCTCTATAGGTAAATATTTAGGTTAGAAACGTTTACATTTATTTTAACTATAAACTACAGATAGTCATGTCCATTATTTTACTTCTGTGAAGTTTATGATTTTTTGTAAATACCTATATAAGGTTATATTGACCTCCATCAAGGCCAAATATGAACTGGACTATTTGCAGTTATAGTTAACATATATGTAAACATTCCTATTTTCCTACTAAGATCCTTCGTATTTTCCAAAATATCGGAGATTTCTCGATAATATTTAGCTAACACGGGATGTAATATTGGGCTTTGGTGGAAGAGACTTCCGTAAAGTTTGACTTGGAAATGAGTAACAATCCCGAAACAATCCTTAAAAACAAAAGTGGACTGGCGAAAAGGACTGGTATAATTTTGACAATCATTGAGATATTTCTTTCGAAATAACTGGTTAGTCCTGAAAAGGACTGTTGGATAGCCCTGAAAGGGGATGTTGGGTAGCCCTGAAAAGGGATGTTGGTAAACAGTGCGTCTGGGTCGTTGTCTTCTAAGATCTGCTAGGGGTAGATCATCCTCGTCGAACTCTTCGAAGTCAGAATCGTCGTGCAGCGTTGATACATACTCTGCCCGGTCATTTTCGGTGACGATTGTATTGTCCGTGTAGTTTGTAGTACCATCTTCGTCATCGTCGTCATCTGTTACGGGTGTTGATAATGGTCCTAATATGTACTCATCGTAGAGTGCGTCATCTTGGTTGCAATCAAGGTTGTTGGAGATGCAGCACTACTTGAAAGCTTGTACGAATAATGCTCGATCTAGTTCTTCCAAAGCGTCGACGATCCATTGGCAGAAGTACTCGAGCTCTGGTTTTCTCAGTCCGACGCATACCACTCTGTCCATCTACGTTGAAGCAGAGTCTTCGTGGGCTTGTTTATGGACACGTCTAAGGGTTGCAGTATTGAGGCAACCCCCAGGAATGAGGACAGGAACGGTCTTTAATTTATCCTTCAAGAGCGACTTCACTTCCGGTGTTCGATGTGTGCGGAATGTGTCTAACACCAACCACAATTTAATGAACATCCCATCAGGTCTCCTCCCCCAACCAGTCCCCATCCAGTCATTGACGAGAGTCTGGTTCATCCATCCTTTCTCTTGGCATCTGACGACGATCCCCCGGGGCCACTTCGCAGTCTTGGGAAGGGTTTTTCTCCGGCGTCTGCTGGACAGGACCACATCACCGTAAAACGGTTCTTCTCATTACCGGTTGGGTTTATCGTCAAAGTATTCGCTCCCTTAGTATGAACTGTGGAGTTGGTTTGAACGTCGAACGTCAGTGGGGTATGGTCAGCATTCCCTATCTAACCCAGATCGTACTTGTGGCTCCGTCGGAGGTTGATGATGAACCGTTGGAACTCGGTAATTTTCTCATCGAAGTCTTCTGGCAGTCTCTGGGCGATGTGGGTACGACGCCTTATGGACATGTTATGACGATTCATGAACCTATATACCCAATACGGCGAAGTTTTGAAATCTTTAGCCAGTACCATAGCTTGCAGAAGCAACTCGATGGTACCTAGAGATCGATATTCCACGGCTATATCGATCGTTGACAATTTCTAGGAGTTTAGCTTCTATCACCGGGTACTGCGCTGTCTTTCCCCTGTTGGCCATACATGATTTCTTCTGTCTGAGAAGTGTAGGTTTCTGCTGACGCCCATGCTCTTACGTTCTTCTCGTTTGTGATGAATTTTCTGCCAGCTGCGCTGTTCCCATGCGCTTCATCGCAGGTAATTGCTTGTAGTTTTTCACGGGATGTGTACGACACTCGAACTTTCCTCCATGGTTTTAATTAACATTCAGTCAGAAGTAAGATAGACAATCAGAGAAGCTTTAGCCTTTATTTGCCAGTCAGCTTTCTGCTGAAATATGGCAGGCATGTTTGTGTGCATTCACCCCGATTTGAACCCGGGTCGCCTGATTAGACGACAAGTGCGCTAACTATATGAGCTACGGAGGCCATCCGAGGGGCGAGTGTGGCAAGCTGTGTAAACGTTTTCGACAATCTGTGAGAAGCGTGTTGAATCAATCAGCAAGAAGCGTGTTGATGACAAAATACCGATAATTGATTCAATTTTTGAAAGTTCAGTATCTAGAACATTGTCGGTTCGATGTGCTGACGTCACAAACAACACGTTCGACCTTTGTGGCAGTTAGAACTCAATTTAGAGCATTTTGTTTACAAATAAAATCTGTTAACTATGGAAGTAATAGCCGTTTTCATTAGATAAAAATAGAGAATCTATAGTTGAAGGTCAAATGTATTCATTCCTGAAGTTAATAAAAGCTTCTGCTTAGCGCTTTTTGTCACAGTTTTTGAATAGACATGGAATCTAGTAGTCGAATTTTCAATTCCTTGTAGTTGAATAGGATTGTAACAGTGTTGGTCTTCGCTGTGGCCAGAGTGTCAGAAGGATTGTTGAGTATTCGATAGAGATTCCAAAAAATGAAGAACAACGATAAGAGGTCGAAAAATTCGACCGGAGGCTCCATAGGGAAATAGTCTCGGATAAAAAATTCAAATTCGTTGTGAATGAGTAACTGTAGAAAATCGGGAAGAAATACAAAGAATATATGTTATAAAACTATGGCGGAGGTTGGATTAAGTCCAATATATACCAAAACGAAGAAGCAGAGCGATACGATAAAAATCTAGAACCACTTCTGAGAATCCCAAATTTGAGACGGACAAACAGATAGAGGCGAAATTTTTGTATACACCGGGGAAAAGTCTGTTTCTAGATCAAATTCTAGCTAAAAAATCAGCTGGGGTGGAAGATATAGCGAATTTGAAAGCTTTTTATTGAAGTTGGAAATAATTCGCGCGTTTAGAAATAAATTTCCAATTCCAATAAATTTAATTGACAGGCAAAAATAATAACAGGGTAGAATATTTGTTTTGAAGAACATGACGTTTTTAAATAGTCCATATGAATTTTCGGTAATTAGATCCCTGTACGCAGCAGTGAAATAGAATTAGGTCATAGTGGGTGGTGTATGATGCCAGTATGTGGAATCAACAGTTTTGCTAGGCACTCTCAAAAAAACATTGAATTCAGCACAGGGGCAATTTAGACCGAAGATAAGTTATGATCAGCCTCGGGAAAACGGGGGTACTAGTACAGAGGAGGGGAGAAATCAAAGGAATAAATGTACGCAACGGTCAGCACATGTAGTGACATTAAAGGGGGTAAGACTAGGTTTGCAAAACACATACGTGCCACTTGCTGGAATACACATAAAAAAGAGTTATCACATCCGGAATGCCCGCATGCAGCAATCTGACGGTCAAAAGAATATAGTTGGGGGTTCGTAGATAAAGTAAGGAAAAGGGCAACATCGGAAATCAAGTTGTAGATTTTTTTTGCCACACTGTAAAATAGGGGTTACGTCCATTAATGAATTGAGCAAAAATTGTAAATTGTGTAAGTACGAGGGGTGATCAATATATTCGTGGACTTTTCATCTAGCAATTTTGTTTTGTCAGCAAGGCTCAACAGCAAATTAGCACTATTCAGCGGAGGATATCTCCGACCGAATGCACATATAACATAGTTGTATTCATGTATGGGATGCTTGGCGCAGGTCGTCACGTGACGTCATTCCAAGCGTCACCGTTTGAGCAGCACCGAGCTCCTTTCTGGACTCATATCCGACGCACTGTATACGATTGATTCATCTTTAATACAGCAATAAGTCATAAATAGCCAACTCTGGAATGTAAGGCGGATTAGAAATTGTCTCGTTGCGTTACTGGACTTAAAAATCTGAAAAAAGCGGTTGGCTTTACATGGTAGCATCATCCCGATAAAGAAGGAATCACGACCTAACAAGTTTAGGGCGCAATTTCTAAAGAACTCCTTCAAATGGAATGAAATATTTATTGTTTTGTAATCTATACTGATCGTAGAGTTCGCCAGGAACATATCGTTCAGGAATATGCCTCTTATTTCTCAGAAATTAAGGAGGTGTATCCCTAACTCTGTCTTAATTATTTCGTTTATTCTTATTTAACCATAGCGTCACTTTGACAGAGTCCCTACAATCACATAAACAACGAAATCATGTGTAGATCACTGATTTGAAGTGCAAAGAATCCCAATACATGTGGGTCAAGTCATTTTCGAGCTATCGCAAGGATTTTCCAAGTTAAGCGTTAATCTTAATGAAATGCCGTTGCTCTGTGATTATTTATTGTCCGTCACAATTATTTGTGATTATATAAATAAATAAAATTTAGTTAATATACGGAAAATAAATCGACTTAAATATGGACGTTTTTGTGAAATTCCAAATAAACGGAAAGATAATTTAGTATTATTTGCGATTAAATTTACAAATTAAATTTAGTTAATATACGGAAAATAAATCGACTTAAATTTGACGTTTTTGTGAAATTCCAAATAAAAGTAAATATAATAAAATATTATTTGCACTTAAATCCGTTTTTCATGCTGTGGTTATCAAGAACATTGTGACGTCACAATATAATTAATTAATTAAAACGCTAGATAATTGATAGATCTATATTGCCTGGTAATTTCATAGAGTTTGAAGAGTTAGAAGGAAAGTCTACGAATATATTGATCACCCCTCGTACTTACTAAAAGAAGCTTCATACGGAGCTATTATTGGTCCTTTTGACAGTTGTCCGTTTAAAGAAGGTATGGTTATTGCACCACTCAATACAGAACCTAAGTCAAATCCTAACGAACGGATAATTATAATCGTGTTTAAGTTTTCCAAAAGATGGAACAGGGGTTAATGATTTCGTTTCAAAAGATAAGTATCTTGATAAGGAAGAAGAATTGGTGTTCACAAACGTTGATGACTTTGTTGCGTTAATCAAGAGTAAATGTCAAGGGTGCTTAATGTAAAAAATAGATTTACGAAGGGCATACAGACAAATCAGTATAGGTCTTGGAAGACGCACATATACTTTGAAACGATTTTAGCCATGGGACTTAGATCGTCCGCATACATTCGCAAAAGGGTCACCAATGCGTTTGCGTTCATGATGTGGAATTTCGGGTAAGCATTTATCAATTTTTAGATGATTTTGCAGGCGTAGAAAATAAGTTGAAACCATCATTTGCCTTCAATTTGTTACGAGAGCTGTTTAGTCGAAGTGATTTAGAAGATGGTATTTTAAGGTGTTCTATTTAACAGTAATAATATGACGCTGGAGGTCACAGGGAAGAGATTTTAAAAGAACTTATTATTGTCGTGGTTGAATAGAGATACAGGATCTTAAGAGGATAGTTATACTCCGTGGGAACATGCGTATATCAATCAAAATTTTTGTTAATAGGATTCGGAGCTGGATAAAAGAGTGTCACGCTTTTTCAGAGAGTAATTGTAGGTTTCCATTTAAGGTAAAGAACAATCTAAAGTGGTGGAATAAATGTATACATGTTTATAATGGTACTAGTATGTCCCTGGTATATTATGGGGAGTGGTCTCATTTAGACAGTGTGTTCAGTTCAGACAGTTGTTTGACATGTTGTGAAGGTATCTGTTGAGATAGGTCTTTAAACAGTATATTGTTGTGCCGACGGACCGTAACTCTGTCTGTACGGTTGAGACTGGTGTTTAGGCCTGGTTACCGGAAGTGATAGAGACCAGTGTTCATATAAGTTTCTCCGGTCTGAAAGAAAGTAATATAGTATCAGTAGTATTATATTGATTGAGGTCATCAAGATAAGTGCCTCTTTTATATATACAACCCTAGATTTACAATATTGGTGGGAGCGGTGGGATTCACCCGCTAGTTCCGACATTACTTATTGGGGAAGCATTTTACTGTAAGAACTGACCATGCCTGAGGTGGCTGACGGGTTTCAAGTAATCACAGGGGCAGCTAGCTAGATGGTTTGAAGAACTGTCACAGTACAATATTGTATTTAGACACCGGCCGAGTCACGGAATGATCACGGAAATGAATGCCGACTCATTGTCGAGGATACCATCCTCTGATGAGCAATGTATGGCCTTCCGGGCAGGAATAACGCTGAACCAGTAAACTTGTTGCGGGTTTGTTTACCGTAAAAAGGCACGCGAAAACTGGGAGTCCTTTTTTGTTGATGTAGACTATGCAGTGCCGTTGGCAAATGGTAAACTGGTAGTGTATTCTATCTGTAATACCTCCAGTGACCAGAACAATGCCATGAGCAGACGTAAAACTAGCTACGGTGTGGGAACGAAACTATATCAGCCACTAAATATAAGCTGTGTGGGCCAGTTTGTCAAGTTGAGCACTCCAGTCTAACTGAGGAGGCCATTCTTGCAATGGCAGATGACACTACCCAAAATGGGGAAGCTAGCCCCCACTTGGTGGATGTGTTCCAAGATGTCTTTGAGCTTATCCCGTGGAGCGTGCCCGGCTGTACAACAGAGGCTGAAGTGAGTGGTGTCAATCTGGTGACTATCCGGAGGCGCACCAAGAATCAGACAGGGTCGGTTGACTTGGATAAACAGGCTGGGACGTCTCAACCCGAACCCATTTCCACACCTGCTATCTCATACCAAGGAACTCCATTGGCAAAGCCAGGGGACCATTCAGATGCGGGTGTGGGATTGCGTAGCTGTGTTTTCTCGGTTGGGTACCTAGTCACTGCCCAAGAAAAAAAATGAGAATTTGCTGTTTGCTCGGGATTATCTACGGAATGGGACAGTCCCTGCTTCACAAGTCTTGTTCCGGGCCTTGTTCAGCTGCTACGTCATATTGGCTGAACAAGGAGCAATACCTCCTGCTCGACAACGTCGTCTACCTGCGTGATAAGCGAGATGACATGTTATTGGTAATGCCACTTAGTTTTAGAACAGAAGCATTGGCACTTAGCCGTCGGTTTCCTCTGCTGGACATCAAGGTGTTAAATGTACCAAGGAGAGGGTTAAGGAGAAGGTTGCCTGGTATGGGGTCAGTAGAGACGTGGGCCGGTATGTGTCCCAGTGTGAGACCAGTAATCAGAATAAAAAATCAGGGAAGCAAGGAAAATGCAGTCTGATTAAATAATCGAGTTATTTTCCGAACAGGGCCGGAACTTTGAATCAAATCCGTTTACGGAAGTGTGCAAGGTGCTTGAGATGCACAAAGTGCGGGCTAACACGTATCGGCCATCAGCAAATGGTCAGGTCGAGCGATATAATAGGACCTTGATGGATGCCATGAGATGTTTCATTGGTAAGTCCCAAAACCATTGGGACATGCATCTGCATCAAATCGCTGGTACCTCAATGTCATCAGTAAACCGAATGACTGGTTTCACGGCTAACATGTTGATGCTGGGCAGGGATGTTAATACTTCCGCTTTATACATGCAGTGTCTCATATGATAAAAGGGAAATTGGCAATGTAAGGTGTGGACCAACAGGTGGCATGACCGGGAGATGTTGAGGTTTCCATTCGGTATCCTGCCCTACAGGTATTGTGGCTTGGAAATAGAATAATATATTGACATGTATATTAATGATGTGTTTTCTGTTGAACAGTGTAATATGACATTGAAGCAGATAATGTATGGGTTTGACAATAATTGCTTATTATTATGTTACCTGTTGATATTGTGCATGAATGAGTTAGTTTCCTTGCATGAGCTTTGTATTTGTATACATCATTTATATGTTTAAAGGTTGGTTACGCATAGTGAATGTTGTTAACATTGGCTAAAATACAGGAGCGGTTGGGCTGTTTATATAATTTAGATATGTATATGTTGGCTGTACAAAGTGATTGTCTAAATTGTATTGCTAAAGTTATGCTCGTGGTATATAAAATATTATGGAAAATGCTTTTTGTTTGCTTAATAAAAACTTTGCTTCGTTGTTTGGCTGGGTTTGGCGGATTTAAGTAATTATAATATGTAACTAGTGAAAGACAAAGTAGGTCACACAAAGTTGTATAATGTATAATGATGTGATCTATTGGAGTGAATTGTTATCTTATAAATTATGTGAAACACTAGTATGGTAAAATTAATAAATAATACTTAATTACTAGTAATGATATGAATTGTATATTTATAAGTAAAGATTCGTGTCTGTCTGCTCTATAAAACGATTGATATATTATATTACTCTATTAAATTCCTGTATTTGACATAATTAATGTACTTTGTTTTATTTCAAAATTTTGTTGATAAATAGAAACATCGTTTTGTACTATTATTTCATATCAGCAATATTGGTTGAACGGAGTGTGCGATTGTCAATGAATGTGGTTCATATAACCCCTCCAGTGACCACCGGGTAACGGAGTTCTACTGTCACACTAACGTGGTATGACGGGACGATGACGGTTGGAACCCGAACCGCAGCAGCGACCACCTGGATAATACTGGCTAAAATACCGGGATCACATCGCCCTGCACCATAAAATACCGTTATCAACCCGGAATCAACATAGCTACTCAGGTGACAACTACATCATTCTTCCAGACCGGGGATACACAGGCGTAACGTCGGTTATCTGAGAATGCAGTTGATATATATTTGCTACACAAAAGCCCCCGACCACCACGGTATATCGGCTTTCCTCCACCGGAATCAGCGCCAGTGAAAGTGAGACTTCATTAAGCACGGGGAGGTTTTATTTATAGAAGCATATTACAAGAAGAACACACGGGCTAAATATCCCAGTTCAGCGAAATTATTCCACACTTCATATGGCGGTGATATCTTTACCAATCAATTAAACAATATGAAGTCAGACAGGGAAGCCAGCAATCAACTTAACCAGCCAAGAACAGAAAATATACAAGGCACAATGTCCAACTGAACCAACCGAGCACTTACAGAAAACATAAAACACACGTAAGGCACAATGTCCAACAAAACAAGTAAAAGATCCGCCAAAGTCCAAGCTGTCGGATAGTAAAGTGAGTTTGTTTCAGCAATCAAAACACTGAATACCCGAGCTGAATGACCCAATTCCAACAGTAAAAAGGCTTCAATGTCTAGTTTTTTAGCTATCAGAAATCCGTAAAAGTAGACAATTAACAAAGCTGTCGATAAGTAGAATGAGTAAGTTCCAAACATTCCAAATTGCAAGAATGTGAGTCCCAGTCGCATTTTTTTGGTGTCACTTCTTGATTTGGGCCAACGTTGTGTTCAGTGTGTGAAATAGTTTAATTGTTTATAATAAGTATGAGTCACACAGGTACCTCGATCTTAGCATTTGACTGAATAATAAAAGATATCGACCTGTTATCGGGGTTCTGTTTTATCGAAGCACTTACGAAACTCGTTCCCTCACAACAAAATTCAAATTCTTTGTTATACTTTGACAATTTTGCTATTCTAATAAAACAAGCAAAACATTTCGAACTGTGGAACTTTTGACGCCCGGTTTATATGATCATGAATTGTCTGAACGAATAAGACTACTGTACAGATCCTCCTACTCGTTATAATTTATTTTATCATTTACGCTCTGTACAATAAAGCTGGAAGTACATTTTACTAGTGTTTCATCGTCAAAATAGGATCACCATTATTCGCAAGGTAAGTGAAGCCGTTACACAGGCTTCAAATAACATCAGTTTACAATGTACGATAACTATACAGTGAAGCGCACGGGTTTCTCGGGTAAAGTCAGTTTACTCTCTGTACTTTAGTAAACGCTGTAATTGTCGACCTTGTGCCACCGGCGTATAAGTCAATATTAATACGCCAAAATGTACTGTATAAACACACCTTAATATGGTTAAATTTGTGTATCTCTGAGAGATAAAATTTGATTTATGCTCATGAAATTCTGAATGTTTGAATTCGTGCAGCTAGTCCCGTGAAGTTCAAAATGTGCGAGTCGGTGCAATGCGGGATGGTTAAAGTCCGTGCAATGCGGGATGGTTAAAGTCCGTGCAATGCGGGATGGTTAAAGTCCGTGCAATGCGGGATGGTTAAAGTCCGTGCAATGTGGGATGGTTAAAGTCGGTGCAATGCGGGATGGTTAAAGTCGGTGCAATGCGGGATGGTTAAAGTCGGTGCAATGAGGGATGGTTAAAGTCGGTGCAATGCGGGATGGTTAAAGTCGGTGCAATGCGGGATGGTTAAAGTCGGTGCAATGCGGGATGGTTAAAGTCGGTGCAATGCGGGATGGTTAAAGTCGGTGCAATGCGGGATGGTTAAAGTCCGTGCAATGCAGGATGGTTAAAGTCCGTGCAATGCGGGATGGTTAAAGTCGGTGCAATGCGGGAATGTTAAAGTCCGTGCAATGTGGGATGGTTAAAGTCGGTGCAATGCGGGATGGTTAAAGTCGGTGCAATGCGGGATGGTTAAAGTCGGTGCAATGTGGGATGGTTAAAGTCGGTGCAATGCGGGATGGTTAAAGTCGGTGCAATGTGGGATGGTTAAAGTCGGTGCAATGCGGGATGGTTAAAGTCCGTGCAATGTGGGATGGTTAAAGTCGGTGCAATGCGGGATGGTTAAAGTCCGTGCAATGTGGGATGGTTAAAGTCCGTGCAATTCGGGATGGTTAAAGTCCGTGCAATGCGGGATGGTTAAAGTCCGTGCAATGCGGGATGGTTTAAGTCCGTGTCCTTTGGAATGTTTAAGTTCGTGCAATTCTGATGGTTTGAGTCCGTGCTGTATAAAATGTGTGAGTCCGTACAATGCGGAATGGTCGGAGTCCGTGCAATGCGGGATGGTTTAAGTCCATGCAATTGCGATTGTTATAGTCCGTGCAGCATGGAGTGCACAGATCCGTGCAGCTTGGAATCCGTGTAGACTGTTACTTGTGATACAACGTATATATCGTTATATATCTACATACCTACTCCTTTGTTTGTAATTGGTCCATATCTTAGACCATGGTTAGTCGCTGTCAGCCAATCAGCGCCTTGTATTGCCGTGGTAAATATCACAGAGACTGCGTTTTAAAATCGTATATTGAAATCGAGAAAAACGTTCATTTAGATCGAGAAAATCGTCCATTCAAGTCGAGAAAATTGTGCCCAATCAACAGGATTATGAATATACTCAGCACATTTAAAACCGCAGCACATAAAACTTATATAGTTCATGGTTTTTAGCAGTAATAAATTAAAACAGTACACACAGATTGAAAATGAATAGCAATAATTAGCTATATTTCCCATCAGTTCCGAAAATTACAAACATGCTGTTTATCCAGAAATAATGTGTTATATGCAGTCTAAATAATACATTTTTTTTCAATATCCAGTCAGAAACCGGTGTAATATTATTCAGTTAAATAATGCATCCGGTTTAAAAAAATTATATAATTCTAGTAATTATACAGCCAATTCGAAGTAGGTCTCCATTAATACATATTATGGCTAAACGTGGACGCTTTCTATCACTACATAGAAAACAAAATAAAATCAATCACAGAGACAGTGATCGAAATTGTAACTTGAAAAACCGATTTGGCACTTGGGAGAGGAACATTTGCTGATCCTGTCCTGTGCCGTGGATAGTCACTGACATTGCGTGCAGTCCGACGGAAGTAGTTGTAGCAATTGAAACATCCCACAATATTTTATTTGATGGTTTCTGCATCAGTAACGTGTATTCGCCTTTTCCTGAGCATCATTTCAGAACGAAATGTAGAAAAAACATTTTTGTGGTTAACCGAATATATATACGTATCAATAGTCATGCCCGGTAATAATTCATTTAGGCCGATTGTGCAGTTCTTACACGCTCCACAACTCATTCCAGGCATGCATTCCAATCATCTGTATTCTACCACTGAGCAGCACTTAAAATTGTCACGAAATACTCATGAATAGCTGCTCGCCGAGAGTGTATCTCGCTTTTATACTAATATAAAGTAGCACGTTTACTTTGTATTTGATTTTAAAAACGTGGCTTTTTTATTGTGCGAAGTATAACATACCACACGGTGCATCTACACGGTAAGTTTTGGTGTATACATCTTGACCTATAAGTCAAAATGTACCGTACGAGTAGCATACGCCAAGACTTACCGTGTAGATGCACCTTAAGTCAGACTTAATAGTATTATAATAGTAGAAAGACTCGTAGGGCCGTCTATACGATATAGTCTGGTTCGAATATCTGTGTATGTTTGGTTGCTCCAGTCGCCTTAAACCAACATTTACGTTTGAATATCCCGCATATGCGTTTCAATAGTTTCAAGATGGCGCATACTGAAACATTACCTAAAGCGAACTGTAGGTAAATTTTCAACTCGGGTAGCTAAACGGGGGGATTTACTGTACAAACTCTGTGATTAAAGTATATAAACATGCATAACCTAAAAATACAGCTATAGTAATAGTTCGACAATAGTTTCACCACTTCGTGGTCTCTAATTGAACTATGGTAACAATTTCATAGAAACCGTTAGCGCCGAAACCCAGCCATTGTCAATTTTGTAAATTGTAGGTATTGTTTATTCAGTGTGTACATGCCACGTGGTATGTGACGTAATTAATGGTTGGCTTAGAATGCATTGCCACGTTCGCATAACTATAACTAATTGCCTTGTTTCATGCAGAAGCTCAGATCTGAATTTTGTATATCAATATTGACAAATTTATGTTCCAGCGTACCCAATGTCTTCTCTAGATAATTATTACACATGTATACAGTGTAACGTGAACTTCGCACGTGATCTGCTTTTCCGCGGATATTTATGGGTTTCCGACATATACGTTCACGGATCGGGCTAAATGTTTGTATGGTGTAATTTTTCAACATAACCAAGTATTTATGTAATAGAAAGCCACGGACGGTTGCTTCATGAAAGATTTTCTGCAAAAAAGCAAGTTTAACCACTCTCGATATCGAGCACTCAATATTTTTCCTTTTAAAAATAGCGCAGAGTTTCCTTCAAACAAGCTTTGTGAATTATGTAATTTTACACGTGATCGAACTGTAACATCAACAAACTACAGCGTAAACATCCGCGAGGTATTATGTTCGTTTTGCAATTCGTTTTCATCGAATGCGTACACAATTCAGGCAATTTAAGTGGTAGTAGTGTTAATTCTATAGGGTATTAATACTAAAAATACTAAATGACTACAAAATGCCGATGTTATTTTAGATGTCAATGTGGTTGTTTATGGGATATACAAGCAACTATACCACAATTACGCGAATATTTGACAATTTTTTTTTTATTTTTGCAATACACCAATACATAAGGCCTCACCTGTAAGGTCTGAATTTAATACAATGGCAACATCCGCAATAGACAAGTCGGAATTGACATGTCTTCCTTTACACAAGCAATATTTAGATTCTCACGTCTGATGTTACAATGTTCAGCGGTGTCGACCTTTGTTTTATTAATTCAGTACGGCCTCTAGTTCGTTATTTTCTTTTGTTAACGTTAATTTGTAACTACAAACAGTAGACTCCGATTTTCTTTCGTCCTTTAAGGGTGTAAGCCAATAAGGATAGCGTTCTGATATTGTTGTAATTCTGCATTTCCGATTACTCAAATACGCAACGGTGAGCGTTCCCAGTACATGATTTATGCCATTCCGAATGTTGTTTGCAAAAGATGTACCGGCTACTTTTGGCCATAATTATTAATATTAATACTTTAATATATGTTTTTTTTATTTCTAACTACCGGGTACTAGTAAATAGGATTGGGCACCAGACTTAGCCTATAGTTATCCTCTATCATAATTTAATTATTTGTAATTGCACATTGCCTATGTTGTTCTCTCGGTGGGACCTAGGTCTAACTAAAACAACGTTGAGAAATTGCGTTAAACCCGAAATAAGAAAAGTATCTGTCAAAAACATGCCGACTCGGACATATCTTCGAATACTTCTAAAAATAACCCTCATTAAACAATCCTGCGGAATGTTTGTAACCCCGCATAGTTAAACCCTGTATGGTCTAGAATCATTCAAGTAGGCGGTGGTACAACTCAACCGTTAAATATATCATATAGCAGTTGTTTGTGATGTTCTGGCACTTATTTATATTCCGCTTTCAAAGTGATTCATTTACGCTTATTCTTACTTCCAAATGGCTAGCACAAATCTGTACCTATCAATAATACTCTAGAAAGGCGTTAATCACTATACACATAGTAGATATAGCATTGGTGTAATTACGTGAACGGGTATACACACGAGAATGAAAAGTGCAGTACAGGGCAGGGCAGGGCAAGGTATGTATGCACTCAAATATAGCACCATATTAAAAATTGACTCATCAGCAAAATTGATTATGAGCCTCCCAAACGAACAATTACCTACTCGTGTGTGTTCTAGCAATTCCTGATATACACAGGCAACTCGTATTTAATTAGTTTAGCATCTTTAAAGATAGAGAAAAAAGTTCAATGTTTGTTTGTAAAAATGTTTACAACAACCTCGAGATAACAACCCGTTGCCAATAGCAACCACTAAAATATTACTGAATGTGCATTAGCTTGATAGCTAGTGTATCCATTATTTTCGATGATTAGTGTTCCAAATTATAATAAAAAGAATTTTATAAAGTAAAATATCATATAACTCAATATTCCTGTATTCTAGACCATTTCAGTATTATATATTATAAATATTTTATACCTGGCGCTTCTACTTCATTATATAGTGGTTAATTAGTGAATAGGAAGAACTATTTTTAGACGCGGATGTATATTAACCTGACAATTATTAACTTAGAAAGAAGTTCGGCGGATGGTTCCAGATTCCAGAAATAGTTCTGTGTATATGTCATGCATAAAACTAGGAATCTCCATAGAGACGTTTCACAAAAGATTTTGGAATTGATATATCTACAGGTACGGAAAGTAGCTTGCGTTAGTTAGTGAATTGTTGCTTACTAATCGGAATTTTGGTGAGATAGTTGGATATAATTCAATTAATATATGGATATTATTATTTAATAGTATACTTTATTGTTATGTGGGATCGTGACACATAGAGATAGATGAAATGGATTTATTATTTTCAGGATTAAACAACAAGTATTTTTTTAATATATGTAATCATAAAACGAGACCCCGTTACCCTATGATCATTAGTTTGCTGGATCGAATAGTATTTAATTTTCCAATTGCAAAATAAAGACTGCACGGTCTCCTGTGCCTATAATTTGTAGATAATTATATGTACATCGAAAATGTCTAGCAATACGCAGTTATTTTCGAATAAGCCCTATACTTAAATAGTAAAGTAATGTTAATGACTAGCTGCATGCACCATACATAGTAGCTGTCAATCTAATAACAGTATACAATATTCGATTTTCTTACAACAATGTCCAAATTGTCATTTCAAGCTTTTTCCGCAATTCACTATGGTTATATATGTTCAAGTGACATGGCGATGCATGTGGTATTGGCATACATGTATATTCAATACTGCCCTGAACCAAACACAATTGGGACTAGTTTTACGATGAATATCCTGACATAACTATTTACATTGTTTAATGTACAAATCCGTTACGTCACATGACACCATTTTGAACGAATGCAGAGTATACCTGAGGCTAAGCGTTAGTGTCTTTCCGAAGTATAGTTCCAAATATCAGCAGACCATTACGATTATTTGATCAAACAATTTCCTTACCAAAACCTAGTCTTTCATAAAATCATTGGCATACTCTGGTGCAAAATTATGGAGCTCGCTTCCCTATGGTATAAGAGCATCTGAAATTGTCAACAGATTCAAAAGCAAAAATTTAAAGCGGTGGTTCTCTGTTGGTCATCAAAATTTTCTCTCATTTAAAGACCCTTTCATGAAGTTAGTTTTCAAGCATTTGTGTCATCCTACGGTATATATTCAGTATTTTTGGGAAAGTACATTTTAAACTAAATTCTCTGTCAGTCATGCCATTGTTTCGTTTGTTATTGTGTTGTATACGTACATGTGTTACTGAGGCTTACAGTGAAAACTGGGTATATCAAACTGTGTTGTATCTGTAAATAAGGTCATTATTATTATTACATGTATCATTATTTTTATTATTATTATATATTATAACTGGCAGTATTTGTGATGTATTATTGTGACGTCGATATACATGTATATATATTTCAGATGTTTTAGCCAATGAGATAACAAGTATGACAAAATAAATTCAACGAAACTATTCTGACGGGCATCATATAACTTTCTAAGTCTCATCATATCTGCTACGCGTAAGGAACAACACACGCATGTCGTTTATAGATGTATCTCATCTCAATCTATGTTTCAGGTAAACTGCAGCAACAATGGCAGACAAGAAACGTGCACTTAAAACTGGTCTCGGCTATGAAGTTGAGCAGAAACAAGAACAGGTACATAGAATGAACTTTTGCTATGATCAACGTTTTTTGCAATACCTCTGCGCTTTTTATATGACTGTATTTTTGGCAAAATACAATTTCAATTAGTATACTAATGTAGTACTGCCACTTCTGTTTATACCTGTTTGAATGCTGCACATATTAGTAGCAACAGGCAAGGTATGAAATAAGAGCTGCCACGGTAGAAATTCTGCGTACACAGCATATCAGAAATAGCAGCCACTCAGGTATATAGTGTGGCTTGGAATGTTTCCAACTGATCATGGATCGTTCTCTTGTTTGGTTGCAGCGTTAGGGTCAGTTATTGTGCTTACAATGAATGCCAGAATAATACTTTTAGAAGACAATAAATACGTTTGAACATTTACATGACAACA
Organism: Spisula solida; assembly: GCA_947247005.1. Lineage (NCBI taxonomy): Eukaryota > Metazoa > Mollusca > Bivalvia > Venerida > Mactridae > Spisula > Spisula solida. The sequence goes on from OX365955.1 coordinate 22,778,639, forward strand.
AAATTCATTTGGAACAAATAGTGTGCCACTTTCCCATGTCGTTGCAACGCATACTTCAAGTTGTTTAGTAAATACAAAATACTGGTTAATCGTTGGATACTATTTGGTATGACTTTCTGTTTGGTTTCATATACAAGACTTTAGTATATTTAGTATATTATATATCATAATATGTATGTTTTCATATTAATTTCATAAGTTTGATTCTAGTTTATTATTATAATTTTATCTTTATGATTGAGCAAATGTTTTTTTATATATTAGTTTGTTAGTAAAGTTTCGTTTCTTTGAAGTTCACCATCTCTTCAATGGTCTGAAAAACTTGATCAAACTACTTTACCTAGACACTGTCTGTAGTAATGTTGACCAAATGTTCTATTAATCGTGGTCCCAATAATTGACTTTAATAAATCTAGAACAGGTTGTATATTGACTCATCTGGCGACGGAATTAGGTCAGAGGTTCAAATAATAGTGTATGTAATAGGGGTTGCAATTGTCAATGAACCATAGTGCTGTGTGTACGTTTCAAAATGACTCTGACACTTAATGTTTGTATGTTAATCTTGCTTTGATTACAGGCAATGTTTGCTTTGTCAAATTTGGAATAGGATGGACTTGTTCTTTTTCTTTAAATGTATTTATTTGCTCTTTATAGTTTATAGTTTCGAGTTCCGCTTTCCCAGTCCGATAACTTATTATCTTTTTCAAGAATGCTAGTATAGATGAAATGTAATTTGATTAAATATATGGGTCATATTGGATAAACGTTAAAGTTAGGATAACATAGAATTTAACTGACTTTACACAATCCGCTCACATGGATGATGAATTATTAGGACTGTCAAATGTCACAGAAGTGTTCCATTATAGTAAATGGCCATTCGAGGAAATCACACGATGTTTCAAAACCAGCCAATGTGTTTTGAACAAATTAAATAGAAATACTCTTTGAGTGGTCCTTTTTTACAGTTATGTAAAAAGTTCTAGTCCGTAGCAGTATGTAATCATAAGAGCTGATATACTGTATTAGTGTTGTTTTCTTAATTGGCAACTGACAATATTGCTGTGCGAAAACAAGAGGTATAGAGCTTAGATATGTGACATTCGGTTTCATACAGATTCAATCTACTAAGACTTTTACATTTTGTTATGTGAGCTATAAATGCTTTTTAAAACGGTTTATTGAAAAATAAATTGCAGAACACATGCCACGTTTGCATTAACTTTAATTAGTATACAAGCATACAATCGACGATATTATTTTGCATCGTAAAATATGTGTATGTATCAGTTCTAATTGTGAGTTGTTATAATGATGTTTTCGATGTCTAATTGTAGAATTATGACCGTGAGGAAGCTGATGGCGTACCAGCAAACGTTATAAACTGGCTTAATGCGGTCACTGAAGGTGAACACGATAAAATTCCTGTAAGTACATGATTGCATGATTGACTAGCCCAGTGGCACGATGATGTCCCCTATTCATTAGCAATATAAATGATTATTTTACTTTACCCCCTCTTGGTCGTATGCTAAATGCAATACCATATACATTTAAATGTAATGGGCAGCTAAAATGAATTAATCTACCTGATTGGTGTATAATTAGTTCAGACTTATACGTAATCAGACTGTATACAGAAGAATGTATGTGGGCATCCGATGTTTTACCCTGTCAATCAATTAATATAAATTATCATGTTATGATTTTAAAAATAAAATCGAATTATATAAGGGATAATTTACATTCATAATAATTTTAAATCTTATTATTCTCATGTGACGTATCATGCAAAAAATCAATAAAACATGTATTGGTATAATTCCTTTCCCTAGAGGTCGAATATCGATCTGATGATTACATTAATAATTTTATTTAAACGACGTTTTCTTTACAATTTGGGTTTGATAATAATATGGTGTACTTTATGTCATTAAAACTTACATTGAATGTTATAAAGGATAATGCACATTACTTATCATTCATATCTCACATATATAATTAAAATAAGGCGTTTGTAAAGTCAGTATTATACATGACATTTGTATTCTAGGAAACGGACTGGAAATCATTCAACAATCATGTAAGAGATGGTGTAATGATAAGCAAGTAAGTATTTTCTTACGTAATACTTTTAACAGTATTGGCGGCGTTACACAAACATACAGATTAGGCTTTAATTTCCGTATACAGTAATACAAATGCAAATTTAACATGTAATCCTAAATATTATATATTGCATCATACTTTGATGAGGCTTTCGTTTTATGTGAAATGAATGAATTTTATGCTGTATTTTAATGCTAATCTGAACGTGAAAATGGGTGTTGTTTAAATATACAAAGTATTTCACCGATAAGTATGTGTTTTATGAATTAGTATCATTTATGTTCAGTAAAGACAATGATGTCCTATTGATTTCAAAACAAAAACAGTATCTTAAATCACAGGGTTTCAATTTGATCCCCTGGACCCATTTTATATTCGTTTTGATTAGTCTAGTTGCATTAGCTTTGTTACATCGACAGTAGTCAAGGGGAAATAGTCAGATTTTCACATAAAATATAAATGTGTACTGTTCGCAGCATGAATGGATTCCTAATGTATGCTGCCAACCTCCTCACAGGGACGCGGTCATTAGCATTGTAAGACTGTACGGGCAAAGTTAGGTAACCGCTTTGCAAAGGGAAGTAATCACTGCGAGGAGTTTGGTATGCTGCTTTTGAAGAGCTCTACTTCCGTTTATTAATAATCATTTACGTCATAGCTATCTATATAGTATTAAACTGAAACACATTTCCGAATTAACGTATTTATCTATGTTGTTTGTAAATATGTTACTGAAAGCAAATGTTTTCTACGACACAGTAATGCACTTTGAATACTTTTTTTAAAATTCGGATATTTGTGCTGAATGAAACATTTGCTTTTATTACACTTTTCGAACACTATTTGCGTTAAGAAGAAAACTACCGTATTCGTGACTATTTCCCCTTACTTGTATGGTGTTCAAACAAGTGTGATATAAAGTATACAACATATACTTGAATTTCCATGCACTTGTTTGGATAGAGTTTGTCAAATTATTAAAATTTCGGCTTTGTTACATTTACACGTTTTGTACAGTGCAAATTGTGTATCATATTAATACTCAATGTTTTAATGTTGCGCGTAACAATAGCTTCCAGTATTAATTAGTAACATTAATGACTAAATCCATCATGTTTATAAACAGAAAAATGACCTCATTTTATGCTCTCTAGGTGAACCAAAAATATCTGGTGCGACGGAAGTGGAAAACGATAGAATGTAGGTTTACTTTGAACACCCAGTATTACACGAAATTAGATATACCATACCTGAATCAAATATTTATTTAAATTCCATTATAGACGATATGTTAGTTTACCATACCAAACTAGACTAACTTCAATTCTGTGTTTAATCTTTACCGATTCTCTTCATATAGGTTTATACCTTCATCTCACCTGAAGTAACACATTTCATGCCTGCGATGCCATCTCCTATTGTTGCTAACTCGTGTACATCTGTGTCTGCTTCTTGTACAACTTCGTAGTAAGTTCTCATATGTATGTTCCTTTTTCTAATATTCTTTGTCGAGCCTTCTGCCTGCTGATTGTCTGTCATGTGTGTCCGTGCTTTTACTAACTATGTGTTGTTGTTTGTCGTAGTGATTGCATAACATATATTTCTGTGTCGTTTTATTATCACAAATTAGCAAACAGGGTGACCACTTATATATGTCCGGATAACAAAATGTAATGTGTTCAAAATATTTAATGACCTTATGAATGCAGATTCATTAACAGCACAAGTGTGAATTTTGTTTTAATAAATATGTCAATATTCTGTGGTTCGTTAGTATTAACTCAGCCCTTAACATATCCGCACAACAATAATCCAGTGGGTTCGAGTTTCGCGATTAAGGTGGTATCGACGGGTGGTTTCCTTGGAAACTAGCAGATTTGCAAATGCTTGTTATCGAGAAACATCCTCAACATGTTACGACCAACATTTGTCACCTGTACGAAATGTGCAACATCTCCCATACAGATGCAGTAGATCAGTATGTTTTCCCCTATAAATACTTTACTTGCCGCTCTTGTTCAAATTTCTCATTCGTCGGGGAAGTTTGGGTAAACCTTGGTTTTTATGCCGATAGTCTAAAATACTCCTACAGGGTCCACACTTGCAATATTAATCTTATGATGTTCTTAGTAGAAGATATATGAGTATCTGGATACATTTTGATAACCTTCTTCTAATCAATGAGAGGAAATTTCCAAATGAATAGTACAGTTTGATAATTTTTGAATCGTCTACCATTTCCAATTCTATGGAGTGTATGACGTCGCTAATGAGACCATGAATGTAACTATGACATTGATTGGAGGAATTCAGTAATGGAGTACAATGTTTGAATTGTGTAATTTTTAAATAAGACCAAATGAAGCTCTCTAAGACAACATGGACACAGTTGTTAAATGTTGTTATCCGGACATATATACATTAAAGGTTTCCTATTATCTGCATACGACGGTTGTCATAGTTAACCGTAGAATTGTGTAATATGCAATAACAGACGAATATTTGTCGTCTAAAGTTTCTCCACGAGTTGATTCATCATTTAATTGTATACTTATCTGAACACATTCATTAATTGCTGTTTTCTACGCCATATTTGTTCTCCTACATGACTCTTTGTATATACGTATGTTATGATATATTTTAGACTAGCAAGCTGTTTTATTAGCACTGCTTGCATTGCGTCGTACAGTCTTATAAGAAATGTAAGTGTATGTTGGCATACCAAGGCATGAGACAATAAGAAATATCTAAATTCTACAAATTACTTGGACAACCGTCGTACATTGAGAAACGTGATTATGATTTCAATGAATATATCGCTGGCTTAAAATGAGAAGGTCGTAAGTGCTACTTACAACCTTATAAGACTCTTACATATCTGAAATCTGCATTGCAAGGCGCTTATTGTGAGCCTATTTTCATGACAATCGGAACAGGTCATGTTGACCAAACTGAAGTTGAAAAAGCTTGTTTTTCCACAAGTAATGAGTGGTTTTCGGACAGTTTTTTTCTTGTTTTCACAAAATAACGTTTTTGTACTTACGACCTTCTCCTAATAAACCAGCGATATATGGGTACCATTGGATACAAGTATGCTGTAAACTGAGACGTCGCTGTCTTTGTCATTTGGATGAATGTTGTATAACTGTATTATTCGTATTACATAATGTTGTGTAACCATGTTCAATTTTTTACGATTTATTCAAGGGATAAGTAACTGTTGTACAATCACGCGCTTATTCTCGTCCATTCCGGGATCTAGATTTGACGCTTATAGCGAATCAGCTTGTAGTATAACCTCTAACATCAGAATTGTCTGCTAAGCAGATGCTTTTATTATTTACATGCAACAAATAAGACAGTGGTCGGCCATTTTGTGCTCATATTCTTGTGGATGCCCGAAGGGAAATCCGTTATGTACTATTCACTGAATGCTACTTTATATAGGCTAACGAATCAGAAGTGGACTTTCTTCATATGTCCCACAAGTATTACTCGTTATTTTTCATCATGAAATTTACATTGTTGTCAACAAGTAATTTAAGATTATTTAAGGTCCCCGAATCTACAAGAACACAGCATATATATATATAAGGTGTATTACAAAATGCTCGATATGTACAAACTGCCTTTCAACAAAGCACTAAATAACTTAACAAACCTTATGCTGGAAGTAAGTTTACATTTACAAGGGGTGATAAATTAATACACTGTAAAATGTTCTAATTTCAATTCTATATATTCGTCACAGTAAGTCTAAAAATCTTTCCGGAAATGTAGGTACTTTTATGGCAAATTTATTCGCCTCTGGTTGTTGTTATTGACATGTTTGAACGGACGTTATATCCTATGACAAAGTCGCTTAACGTCGGGTGGCCGAAGTGCTCATATTTTCCAACGTTGCACTTAGCAAACTATGCGCGTTCCATTCCTGCGTTTGTAATATTATTATTTCCTACAGGGGATTGGTCTACTGGTATCGAACAAACAGGTCGACGTCAAATTCCTGTTTAAGATTTATACATTAACATTGAGGAACCATCCTGCACTAGTGTTATGCAAAATACGAGGCAAGAACAGTAGGCAATCGCAATCCAGCATTTGATATTTGCAATGGTCTAATCACGGAAATTAGTTCCATTAAAGTGCCTTTAGAAAGTAACATTTGAGTGCATTACTTTGTTCATCTGCCATTCGAAATACTATTTCTAAATATATTTACTTCACATCTATTTTGCGGAATTGGTAAGAGTTGGTGGCCCTTAAAACAAACTAACATAAAATTTGATTAATCATCATTAATGATATCACGACAACGCGCACTCATTTGACGGTGTTTTAATACAAATATGATGTTTGACGTACATAATTTAACCATTATAATGTAGATGTCATAATTGGTGTATGAACTTTAAAGAAGTGTATTCTGAAGTTCATGTATTACAATATTATCATGATAAAATTACAGGGCACTCAACAAATTGCTGAAGGCTGACGGCAAGAGCGCAATTCAATTCCAAAAGAAGGTCATGTCTCCATTTGTTGCTATGACCAACATTGAGAACTTCAATCAAGGATGCATTTCTTATGGTGTATCAGGTGATGCAAAGTTCGATTCCGGTGATTTGTGGGAGGTTCGAAAAGGCCCTTTCTACAACGTATTGACCTGTTTACACGCCTTGGGAAATATCGTAAGTATAACAACCACCGGTTACATTATTATTATTATTATTATTATTGCATACACATTATTCGTCTCGTTAATGATTCAAATTTACTTTATTCACCGAATTCTTATTTTGAAAGTATGCGGAGAAAGTGTGGACTCGGTGTGTCCAAAATGTTCGTAGAATCTCCAATTCAAATGGTATCCGGTGTCATAACGAACTATTTTTCACCAGCCCTGTATAATGTATTACAAAATACATGATGTGTCTGCGAGCTTTTTGGACATACCTCGTGTGCATATGCTCGTTCTGTACGGTTGGTATTAAAGATACTTTATGCAGTAATTATCTGCTGTTTTTAACATAGCTGATTGCTTCATCTACGTTTCCAAATGGCACCATGCTGGTGGTTCCAGACGGAAAACCAACACACATTCTAGTCATGTCTAAAGTTTCATGCACAAAATATATCAGTGTACCCACTTTATGGGTGAATGGTTGAAAGACGAATATCGATAACGATATAACCTCTATGGCCGGTTAGTAAGCCGACTGATAATTTCAACATTGGAAGAAAAAATGGGATTTGCTAACACTATTACACATTGTGATATAAACACAAACCATTTGTCATTTCAGGCAAATTCAAAGGGTTACAAACCATCATACGGCGGAAAATAAACTGTTTGCAGGGAGTAGTGTCGCAAGTACATTCAAATCGTTTGAACAGTTCTTCTGTGGCGCCATATGTCATTTATTGTTTAGACTCATGGAAATGCTCATCAAATAATAGTTGGCACTTCAGAACTTTATAAAACAACGTGAAGACATGAAAGACAACAGCATAAGCTTACAAGACTTTACCTAACATTAAAAAAGACCTTCCCGGGTTAAGGCAATGGTGAAAAGTGCGATTTACGTTACTTATAAGCTTAAATGTGCTTTAGTTACTTTTCTTTCTTTTCTAGCCCAATTGTGGTTTGCGTTTAAACAATGATCATTTTTTGTATTATTATATTTAAGATGTAAATTATTGTTAAATGTGATGTTTAGGTAATCTTCAATATGTTCCTCCTATATTATGCAGTTTTACTACTAGATTATTCTCTTCAAAGTATTGGCCTCTTCCGGTCGACCGATCTCTCGCTGCCTCCCAACTTTATTGTAAAAGTTCGCTTGTAAAATAAATATTCATTTCGTTAGTAGTTGTTTCTTTATATACTCTCTTTATTTCATTATCTAACACAATGCAGCTGGTGCCCACATTAAGTTCGATGTGTAGAGCATTATGATGTAATCGCAATACATGTGTTCAATTTCCGAACTGTTATTTCACAGCCATATCCACAGCCGAACGGAAAATAATTGTGCCAAAATTGTTGAATACAAACCATATATTCTAACATAGGTTATGTGAAAGTTTGGTTCTCTATATCCAACTTTATTACATACAAAATAAACAAAGTCAACAAGAAGCAGACATTTCACGAAAATTCAGGTTAACGATGACCTTGATCCAACCAGTCCCACTTTTAATCCCAAGTATTTTCTTCGCAAAAGTAACCTACATAGCAAGATTCATCATGATAACTCATCCCTAACTAAAGTTATTGAGCAAAAACAATTTATCTATTTCAGTAACTGAGACATTGACACCCCTCAGCCCACTATCAATTGCAAGTGGCATCTTTACATAAGTTATACATACTGCAAGTTTCACAATGATATCTCATTCCTAACAAATGTTATTGAGTGAATATGTTGTTTCTATTTTTAGTAACGGTGACCTAGACCCCACTTCCAATCCCAAGTGTCGTCTCTTCACACAAGCTACCTACAAAGCTAGCAAGTGTCATCATGGTATCTCAATCCTTACAAGAAATGAGCATAGATGCTTTTTTCTATATTAGTAACGGTGACCTTGACCCCACAGGCCCTACTTCCCAATGCAAGTGCCCTCTGTGCACACGCTATCTACACAGCAAGTTTCATTGTGATATATCATTCCTAACTAAAGTTTTCCATCAGAAACAAATTGTTTTCTCTATAGCTAACACTTGTACAAAATAACCAAAGGGCCATAATTCTGTCAAAAATGATTAAAATTAAACACATGACAATATGCGCTATGGCACCTCATGAGAGTACATCTGTGAAAGATTCATCATAATTCATGAAGAAATGTAGGGGGGTTACACACAGAAGAATCTTTCCCTATATCCTACATAGGTACACAATAAACTAAGGGCCAACATCCTGACAAAAATGTCCGTAATGGAAAGTCCGGACGATATGCGCTAGGGCACCTCATAACTGTACTTTTGTATAAGTTTTGACAAAATTCCTTGGGAAATGTATGACAAGTTGCACACAAATATGTAGAAAATCAACAGAGGGCCATAATCAAAACGTCCTGACCATATGCACCGGGGGACCTCATAGCAGTAATTATGTGTACGTTTCATCAAATTCCTATACGAAATGTAGGAGGAGTTGCACACAGAAGAGTCGGTTTGACGGACGGACTGACTGACGAAATGACGCATACCATTACCATATCCCCTTCGCATTCGACGGGGGATAATTAGTTTTTAGTAAACAAACGTAGATTAACTTTTTGCAACAAATAACACACGGCCATTTGTGTCTTCATTATTTGAGTTCTTCGAGATTTCTTCTAATATATCAGCTAGAGTGGTGCAACTTGTCATAATATAGCGTACTGTTGTTGTGAGCTTATGTTTGTAGTTCGAAGTTAATATCTTCAATGGTTTGGAAGTTGCTAAGAAAAAATATGAAAAATGAGGAAACTTTTTAATTTACAAAGGGCCATAATTCTTCCAATATTGTAGTTAAAGTTATGTATCTTGTTGTACAATTGCGTACTGTGGTCATGAGCTTATGTTTAAAGTTTGAAGTCAATACCAACAACGGTTTGCAAGTTATAAACAAAAACATGAAACATGTAGACGGACAGACGGACGGACAAGGTGATTACTATAGGGCGCCGCAAAAAGTGTTTGCAGGGCCTTAATAATAATGTTAAACTATGGTACAAACGAACACTTTCTCCAGGGGACCAGCCTGATATATGTGGAATAACTACTACTTTTGGTAACTCCCACCTACGGACTCGTGGCTGATAATTGTTCTGGTGAAAATACATCCACTTGCTCCACATAACCAACCGATCATGTGATTACATGATAAGAGTGTATAGTATACACTAGTCGAATGTTCTAAGTACACACTTTGTAATTTTAATTTATCAGGAAAAGTATTAGACCTATCAGTGAATCGAATATACCATTGGAATCAGGAAACTATTGTCTAGCAAGTTGAGTTCATCACCATTCTGAAATATAATAACAACATACTAGAAAATGACCATTTAGTTCACTGCTTAAAAAAGTCGCACATCAATATGATGTATGACCACCATGTGGCCTGATGATAGCTTGACATCCTCTCAGGCATTAAATTGATAATGATGTGTACCAATTGCTGCTGGAGTGCATTCCGTTCTAGTAAAGGGTTCGTTGTGAGTTCCTGTACGTTCTGGTGTTGCCGTCGTGCTCGGATGCGTCGCCCCAACTCATCCCAGACGTATTGTATCGGATTTTGGTCCGGGCTACAAGGCGGGCATTCAATAGTGCAACTTAAATAGGAAATTGCATCAAAATCAAATTCCATGTGATAAGAATGTGCTCATATCTTACAAAATACATGATTGATCGAAAATAGTGAGTTTTGTTAAATTGTAGTAGTAATTCGGATGACAAATGCCTATTGAAAGTTACTTCCATGCTCAACTTCAAATTGCTCCATACAAATAAATGGACTTATTCTGTTGAAATCAACGATTCCACATTATTTCACAATCTTTAAGAGATACAACCATCAGTCAGATGTTGTCATAAACCTGTTTTGAAGAATTTAAGGACTAAATGTAAATGACGCCATGTGACGTCCCAATTTTAAATCGAGTCAATAAAAACATGCAGCTTTTTCGAGAATTCAATGCAACAACCATACTAAAAAGTATGTGCATGTGTTAAGAACCCCAAAACAGCCAATTAATGAATTAAATCTTACCCGTCTATATGCATGCCAATTTCAAGCATCAATATAGCACTTGCGCACTCCTCAAGTGTCATTTGCGTGAAATGATACGAACTATTTTTATGGCTTTATGTTTGGGGGTCGAATGTTAATCGTGTATGAAATGATTTAAACACATTTACACATATTTGAGGCGTGAGCACGAGAAAAATGTGATTTTGTCATTTTCGTCACGCATCAATGATTATCACGTAGATCTTGGTTTTTCTTCTTCTGTATTAAAGACAATCACCAACATATGCTATCTTAACAGTTTTATTGAGTTGAAATGATTATGTTCCTGATTTATTCTAGTTCTAAAAGTGTGTACTTAGAACATTCGTCAAGTGTATATAAACTGGGTTCACTAGCCAGGAATCAGCATATAGTATCTAGGAACTGAGTTACCGTCCCTGGAAACAACATATTGTACCTACTAGTTTGAACTGAGTTATCATCCCTGGAAACAACATATAGTTCCTACTAGTAGGAACTGAGTTACCGTCTCTGGAAACAACATATAGTACTAACAGTTTGAACTGAGTTACCTTCCCTGGAAACAACATGTAGTACCTACTAGTAGGAACTGAGTTACCGTCCCTGGAAACAACATATAGTACTACCAGTTTGAACTGAGTTACCGTCCCCGGAAACAACATATAGTACTACTAGTAGGAACTGAGTTACCGTCCCTGGAAACAACATATAGTACTACTAGTAGGAACTGAGTTACCGTCCCTGGAAACAACATATAGTACCTACTAGTAGGAACTGAGTTACCGTCCCTGGAAACAACATATAGTACTACCAGTTTGAACTGAGTTACCGTCCCTCGAAACAACATGTAGTACCTACTAGTTTGAACTGCGTTACCGTCCCTGGAAACACCAATGCTTTACATCGGGACTGGGTTACGTCACATGCAAAGATATATCACATGAGAACAGAGTTATCTGCATTTTATGCATTTAACTACAATGACTATTCGCAACATAGTACGCATTGTATTGATATAGTTCTTTTCACAAAGTTTTATTGACTCTAGATCATGGTAGATCATGGTGTTAGAATGATAAAATATATAATATTGCATGTTTGTAATGAACACCGTGCAAAGGGGATTAAATATACAAGAAATACGGCAGATAGTAGATAAAGGACATGTGGCAAACTGTGTTGATGCCAAAACAGTCAATGAACAAAGTACGTGAAAAAGAAAGTCAAATGCTCATAATGGTTTGGTAAGAAGTGCATAAGGTACGTAGAAAAAAAATATGTGTGCAAAATTTAATGAAACTTCCCAAGGTGCTATATCGTACGCCCATGATCGTACATTTTCAATATACCCTTTCAGAAATGTATTAAATCGTACATGGAAGGCAGCATTTATCAGAAACAACTGTAGAGAACGAAAAGAACACAAAGGACAAGACTTGGTGTACGAATTGTTATCTCTGTCAAAATTAGGAATATTGAGGTTTGATTAGTTTTTATTGACTGTTGACTATAATTGTTGATGAAATTTGAGCGTAAAATCAGATACCGTTTTCTAGTCATTCATGTTGAGATGCAAACCTCAGGGATTAGAAACAGAAATATATAGCAGACCATGAAAGGCACAACAAAGGAAAACTAGAAATTGTGTCCATGGGACACGGGTGCCCTCATAATAGCACATATCATTTTTAATGGGGAAGAAGAGGTGAAATGCAGGTTAAGGTAACATTATTATTTATGATTATATTCAAAATGACACAGGTCCATCATTCAGCTAAAAAAGACACAGCGAAAATACCATCCTTTATGGTCATCTGTACATTGTGATTGTTAATCTGTGAACGTTTGGAGAAATTCCACCCAACAGTTTGTGGGGAGTTCAACACACACGATTTTTCACTATGGGATATATAGTAAAAAGAACAAATGGCCATAGTTCTATTAACATTTGACGCAACACAAATTCCACCCTTTACGGTCATCTATATATTGAGATTGTTAATCTGTAAAAGTTTGAAGAAATTGCACCCAACAGTTTATGAGGAGTTCAACAAACAAAATGTTTCACTATGGGGTATATCGTAAAAGTAATAAAGAGCCATAATTCTGCTAAAAATTGACGGAGCAAAAATTCCATCCTTTACGTTCATCTAGACATTAAGGTTGTTAATCTGTAAACGTTTGAAGAAATTCCATCAAACAGTTTATGAGGAGTTCAACACACAAGATTTGTGTTACGTACGGACGGACGTACGGACGCACGGACAGCGCCAATTCTATATGCCCCCACTTATAAATAGGTGTATGGGGCACAACAAGCAGATATTACAAGTACGAGTCAAAAGGGTAATTACAAAAATGAACAAGAAAAATGGAATATCCAAAGCTACAAGAACTCAATAACTTAGCCCAACAGCCTTTCACAAGACAGTCAAACATAACAGGAGATTCTAGAACGAATCACAGGGACAACCATACATCATAAGCACAAATCACAAAGCAATACCCACCAAACACACGATACATGTATTGTTATGAAGCAGCCTTAAGCTTACGATGAACTTGAAAATTACAAAGGGGAACATAGTTACGTGCTTAACACAAAGTTTAAAAAAATACACAGCAACATGGTCCTACGTTCATGTGACAATCTGGTTGAAAAAATTGTGTGCGAGTGTTACAACCTTTTCCATGGTATAAACCTGTAGCCCTGGGCATTAGTTTAATGGTTACATTGCAATGAGGATACTATTATTATTCTCACTGAGTAGCTCCGACAATACATATTCTCGCCAATCCCAACACCATGACCAACATCGATATAGATTTGCTAAAATGGAACGAAACAATTAAAAATAAGTATTGTTTCTATTCGCTCAATCTTAATAGATATGAATGAAAGAAATGCAAATACAAACATATTTGAAAGTGGTTTATCATATGATTCAATTGCTAAGACGATGGAGAAAATATTTGTGTATGCAAATAACATACTTGTACACAGTTGTAACCTCCTTAAGTACAGGCCAAGTTCGACTTTGACTACCATTCACACAATCATGTTGTATATTAATATGACCCCTTTTCAAATTTCAATATGCCCTATCATGGTTTCCAGTAAAGAGCTCATGATAGGATAAACATATTAAATTTCGTTTTGGTACATAAACATAGGTGTAACATTATAAAATACAGGTCAAGTTTAATACATTTTATTCGCCGTAAACTAATTTGGTGCTTACCAATTTCATTTCAAGTGCAATATCTTAGTTTATCATGCAACTGCCATGGTAACTGCCTAATAACACATGACCTGAGAACATTATGTGTTCTCAGGTCAATAGGCTGCTAGTAGCCTGAGAACACTTTTTGGCTCCGCCCACAAATCACGGACTATTTTTCCATTTCTCATTCCGTCTAAAATTTACCTACATATTATTGAAAACTACAAAAATATACATTTGATAGCTAATATTTATTCAAAGTTTAGATTTACAACCAATATCAGCAATATCTCTTCGTCATGTAGGGCTACGCCAGTGTAATTGTTCTTGAATTCATACGGGTCGTCCACGGATCAATCGTTTGGGAAAGGCCCTGAAAAAAACATTAAACACACATAAATCCACTGGCATAGGATCATCAAAGAAAAATAAACATATAAAGTATGCACAGACAACGGTTCCACATCAAATACACTGGACAAAATGCAATTTTGAACTCATTTGAAGACTCGATACGATGTGCAAAAAATCATTGAAAATGAAAGAAGTCGGCGAATTTTTGGCGAATTTTAAGACTAAGTGGGTCAGTTAAATCATTGTTAGATTCAGTGTACATATGGTTTATACATAGGTAAAACATAAAAATATAATAGGCTCTTCAACAAGATCAATGTCTTACCATATTATATTTCCATCGATTTTCCAAGCATTGAGGTCTCCCAACTGCCATTCTCTACCCACCAACTTGACTAAGACGTGTAAGCTTGTATAAACTGTTCATTCTTGAAGTTATTTCCCCCGTCCGGGATTCGATTTTGCACTGACAGTTACCGCAAACAACCCAGTGTTTCACATAGTCCATGTTTATATTTATTCCAAGTCATTGTTAAGAATAACAGAAGAATTTATGACGTAGTAAACGACCTTGTTCCCACACGTACGTCATTAATGATTCATCCAAAAAACTTCAAAAATTCATGAGCGAAATTTTATTCTACTATCATGACACAAAGTAGTTATTTGGTAATACCATTTACTAAGATTTCCCTTTCTGAATATATAATTGAAATATTTTATTTTTTAATATTTCTTTTGTTAAGCAGCGTAGAATTGTGAACTATATTGTTTCGCGGAAGCACATTTAATTGTGTTAATCGGCGGGTTTACTGGATCTACTAAAACCCACAAACTCGCCAAAGGCTCGCCACCCGGACGATATCACCTCGCCTGATAACATTGTTCTCACCGGACAGTGACCCGAGTTTCTCTATATCTATAGCAGTCATGTGTTTCAATCCCTCCATACTTTATCACAATCGCGACGCTGTATAAACAAACTTAAATTGCCCCTTATCAACACAGAATATGTTTTTGTATTCTTTATGGTTACCATACACGACTCTCGTCTCATTTATTCTGTCTGCCCCTAAAACCATGTGCCAATCATGGAACTTATCGCTTACAAGTTCTACCATTTATAATCATTCATTATTCATAAGTTTTATAAAAACATGTACGTGTAATTTAATTCAGTG
This sequence comes from Spisula solida, assembly GCA_947247005.1. Taxonomy (NCBI): domain Eukaryota; kingdom Metazoa; phylum Mollusca; class Bivalvia; order Venerida; family Mactridae; genus Spisula; species Spisula solida. Next base: position 22,794,275 of record OX365955.1, read on the forward strand.
AATTTTTACGATATTTTCGCCAGATCTGGTCGCGCTCTTCTTATCTCCCTTGGATATTGACAGTCTATCCCGAACGACGCCTCTTTTAATTTGTACGTATCTGACATAAACGTCCCAGTATCAACGTGATCTCGGAATCACCATTTTGACCACTCGCTCACACTTGTCTGTCACCGCATCGCGTTCAGTACATTTCGAATCAGCCGGAATGGGAATGAAGATAAAACAAAATGAAACACATTCCGATAAATATTTCGAATTACCAAAATTGTTACAACTTTGTGAGAATACCGTTCGAATATTTCTTATATATTTCGAATACAATTCAAATCCGCGTGGAATGAATGCGGAGAACGTGTACGCATATGTTTTTCACATAACCCCGTGCACACAATCAAAACTGGTGAGAATGAAGTTCCATGATCGCGAAAACCGAAAACACAAAATCTCTGTTCATTTCACCATCAAATCGCACGATTAATACCAACATAAGCTCAGAAAATTCAGGCATCTCATTCAATGCAAGAAACATTCAATTTTTAACGACGGAAAAACTCCTGGGTGTCCATATTGAGTCATTGACCACACCAGCACACACTAAATTGGAAAACGCACGTACAAATAACGCTTAACATGCAACTCATTATTATACCCACTAATGAAAATCAAACAAGTTTTAAATCTCCATACAAGGAAAATGTTTTTCCATTCATACATTCTGCCTCACTTTGACTACAGCTGTACTATTTGGTAAAACTGTAACACTGTGTTTATAATGTTATGTACAAATTCCAGAAATGGGCAGCTCAAATTATTATAGATAAAGATGTTGACAAACCTACTAGTGAGTTAGTTTCGAAACTGTACTGGATGGAATTTTCTGACTGAGTTAATTACAAAAAAGCCATACTAGTTTGCAAATCTCTAAATAACCTTCTCCCGAATCATATGGAGCAACTATTTCATATCATAAAAACAGCTCATTGAGATCATTTGAACAGCGTCTCTTTTCAGTCCCAAATCCTCGAATTCTGTAGTACTCTGTAGTAACATTTTGGAACTCACTTCCTTACGATGTAAGAACGTCTGTAAGCGGAAACATATTTCAAAGGAACTACTTAAAGTGGTGGTTCTCTGGTGGTCAAAAATCTTCTCTTAATGAAGCGATGCATTAGTAATTAGTAATTTTGACTCATTATCGATTTTTGTTACAGATTCCTCCAGAACGTTTCATGAAAAATCAAGATTAATCTTGGCCAGCTTGACACTGATTCAAATTCGACTAAGGAAACTACTTCAATTCCAAATTGCATGAACTTGGTGTTGCCAATCAGAAAGTGTCTTGGGTTCGATCCTTCTTATTTAATAGATAGCAATAGTAAGAGGCCAATGGTTTTATACTTGAACTAATACCTCCCGTAGCTCGTGTCCCCGAGAGACCTTTACTGAGACCCCTACCCTTCCAACCATATATAAACAACACAGCCACTTCTCATGCGCATATTCCGCCTATAATTATCAGAGGTTACCGATGGAACATACGAATTAGAAATACGTATTAGGGAATAAGTTACCTCCACAATGTCAAATATGTATGGTCTAGGTACATTAAAAACAGGCAGTGACCCAACTCCTCCACTAAATATAACGAACCCCAGTTGTTTAAGTTTGCTCGTGTTCTGATTTATAATCATCCACTAACTGTTATTTATTGTATCACATGCCGAACATCATCATTTACCTACCAATAATACTCGAGAGAGGCCTTTCGCTTTATACATATAATTATTAGATATATGACTAGTATATAAGTTATGGAATTAAACACGTGTATGTGTGTGTACACGTTTGAATGTGTTTATAGACACGTAAACAGGTAAATTAGCTTGATGTGTTTGGGTTACCTGTAAAACATGAATACATATGTGACTTTAGCTAACATATGAATCTTATATAACATAATCAGAAATGAGTTCAGCTGCTGAAAACATATAGCTATTGTCCTCAGGAAAGCAAAGAGATAATATTAAGTCGGACAGTGACGGCAGCACTCAATGTAACCAGCCGAGCACAGAAAACATTACAAGGCCCAATGCCCAGCACACAACCGAACGAGAAAACGATCCGCCCAAATCCCAGCTGTCAAAAAGCTGAATGAACTAGTTTCAGCAATCAAAAAGCTGAATGGCCAAGCTGACTGCCCTAAATTTCAAACATCATTTTCAATATGGCACTCGAACAACTTGTTCGACTCCATTTCACCCACACGATTAACCGGTCAGAATTTTGAAATCGTTCCTTAAAAGGAGTACTACTTTAAAGTCGAATGGTTTACGTCGCATTTTCCGAACAATGACCAAAGCACGTGTGTTCAAATAATCGCTGACAGCCATAGCTAATAGTATTCTCTTATTTAATTAGTTTAACAGATATATAGAGAAAAAGAAATGTAAAACTTTTACATCAACTTCCCGAAAATACATGTAATTTGCCGTTGCCATAGCAACCACTAAGCTACTACTGAATGAATGTTCATTGCATAGCAAGATAGCAAATATAAACATTATGTTTTATTAGTGTACGTAATTATTATAAAAAGGTACACTTTAAAGTCAATTAATCAGATTACTCATTACTCTGGTATTTCTTTGTGTTACAGTTTTATATTGTTTAGACAATTATATTATACCTGATACTACATCCATTATTATAGTGGTTAATTATTAGTGTATAGAAAGAACTATTTTTAGACGCGGATGTAACTTTACCTGACAATGTTTGACTTCGAAAGAAGTTCGGCGGATGTTTCCAGATTTCCTGAAGTACTTATGTGTGTAAAAAATAATGTCATGCATCAAAACTAGGTATCTCTACAGAAACATTTCACACACGATTTGGGAGTTGTTAGATCTAGAGGAACGAAAGGTAGCTTGTGTTAGATAGTGAATTATTGTTGCCTACTCTTCTGAAAGTTGGATATAATTATATCATCGTTATTATGGATATTAGTATTTTATGTTATAGTTATTTGTCATGTTGGAAAGTGATACACTTAGATATAAAACCAGGATTTAAAAACAATTCAGGATTAAACAACACATAATTGTTTGAATGAATAGAATAAAAAAACGAGTCCCTATTTTATATGTTAATAAGGTGGTCGTATATTTTATATTTATTATTCAAATTGTTTTTTCAAACAACGACCAGCTATGTATTTGGAAAATGTCTCTCAATATAGAACTTAAGGTAGCCCACCAGAGGGAATTTAGCAATATAACTTACGATAAGCTTTCGATTTCAATATGTTTTCCCTCTATGCGTTTGGGCATTTGTAATTAACGGAACTTTTAATAGATAACGAAAATGAAATATGACAGAATGCAATAACACTCAATAATCAAATGTAATATATAGAGGATATTTGTTTGTTTTGATTGAATATGGTTTATGTCCCATCGTGTAGTGATAAAATTCAATCTTTTCAAGAGCGCTGAGCGCGAGGGAAAATATTAAAATTGTATCACTACAAGATGAGATATTAACCATATTCAATCAAAACAAACAAATATTATATTTATTTAATGCTTTTATGGTGTCAAAACTGGTACTTTTTATGCCAAATTACCACTGTGGTTAGGCTACGTATGAATATGTTATTCCATTCATATTTTTCACTTCAAAATCGGCCATCTTGGATTATGGTGAATAGATGAAAACGATTTTTTTGAGAATTTTGCATTAAGTCATACACCAACTTGTAGGAAATGGTCTAACTAAGAATAAAAACCCCCACATGACATGTTTCCGTTCAGTAATAAAAAAGTTACAGACATTTTAGTGTTGAGATTTTGGTAAATTAAAGTAGTCCCTGTGAGGGGGCGGAGCTTATATCAGTCACATTGTAGGTGATACCCAGTGACTGATATAGGTGGTTTATTTCAATGATAGAACTCCATATCTCATCAGTTAGCATTAAATAAAAAGTACAATGAGTGGCTTTGAAAACGCAACACTTCATTAATCAAGAGAACTCTTTTATTTATTCATATTTCTGAATGATTTTTTTTGTGCTCTATTGACTGACCATGGATTATTACCATGTGACCTATTCATCTAAATTCACTACAGTGGTATATTGAACCATGATATTGCAACAACCGAAAAATGACCAAGCAATTGATGAGTTGGCGCTAATTAATTTTAAGTGTGGTCAATTGGAATTTTCGATTAATTGACAAATTTAAAATAAACACACAAAATAAGGCAACTTGCCACTCAGCAACATGGTGGTCTTTTATTTTTAAAAATCCGTACTTGCAATATTTTGGGTTTACCTTACAATACTATATTAAATAAATTTATAGTCGAGGGGAAGTTATTCTGATTAGATATTTAGTGGAAAAAGTCGGGTTTTCTAAAGACATATTGTTCCTGTCTGAGATGTCTAAACGTAACTGTTAGATAGTATTCGTTTAATTATTCTGTCACATATCTTCGGATGTTTTTTATATGACGATGAACGAGCTAGGGCCTGTTAAAAACCAATGTGTTCAGATGGTTAGTGTTTAAACGACCAAGACAGTTTGTAAATCACATTTAACAGATTGAAAACGGTTTCAGTATTCATAAGTTCGATTATTTTATGTCTTTTCCAAAAAGTGGCCAGTTAATGGAGAATCAATGATATGATTTATGTGAGTTAAAAAACATAATTATGCATATATAATGTATCAGTATGATGAGTAGACAAAATAATGATAAAAATTGGTTTATTAAAAATAAGGAATAGGAACGTAAACGTATTAAAAGAACGGAATAACTAGCTTTTTAAGTAACAGTTTTTGTTATGTAAGTTACGTCTGTGCTTTCCAGTTTGTGGTGTTTAATATTCAACCTTGTATATATACTAATATTTCTAATACAAGACCAATTCGCTAGCTTAGAATAAGATGGTCGTAAGTAAAAATTCGATATTTTGAGAAAACAAGTGAAAACTGTTTGAAAACTTCTTTTCACTTATTGAAAAACTTTTTAAGCTTTTTAAACGTCAGTTCCGATTTTCATGAAAATAAGCTCATAAGAAGCGCCTCGTGATACAGATTTGAAATATATACGAGTCGTATAATGTTGTAAGTTGCACTTACGACCTTCTAATTTTAAGCCAGCGAATTTTTTAAATGGTAAAGTCCATTGATTTTATACACTATCTACCATACAGGTAGAACTGTAAATCTTAGAGCAATCCCTATTAAGATGTCTGAGACGGCAAACCAATTTTACGGAGGTTAATTGCTAGTCGGTCTCAAAAATCTATACCTATGTACCAACTGTTTAAACAAGGCAAATGATTTATTTTAATTTTAAATACATTATATAAAATAACCCGGTCATAATTTGCTAGCGCAGTATGTTTAGTGAGAAAAATTTGAAAAATATGTAAAGGGTAAGATTTATTTCTGTGAGCATTAGGTGTGATAAGGTTGTAGGATTTTAACTTACATTCCAGTAACAGAAGGCGAATCCATTAGCACCAAATTATTAATAATTATTTCCTCGGCGCCGCATGTGAACGAGAAAATAAAAATAAAAAGATAATTCCATTTGCATCATAATGGTTCTAATATCTGATGTTTTAGCCAATGTGATCGTATAAATATTGAATAAATTTGAAAACTGTTCTGATTGGCATAATGTATATCTGACTTAATAAATCCAAATCGCACCTTATCTATAAAATATATATAGTTCAACCTCTGAAGAGCAACATACTTTGGGGGCTGCAAATATTTTCCGTTGTTTAAATATTGTTGCTCTACAGAGGTTAAATTTATAGTAATTATCAGCTTAGGGGGGTTGATATAGAGTTTGTTGCGTCACAGATGTCCGTTCTCGAGATGTTGTACTGTATAAGTTAACGTTTACCGGGAAATAGAACAACCCACGTACAATTCGTATGTATATATGTCTTACCTGTTCCAGGTAAACTGCAGAAAGAATGGCAGAAAAGACACGAGCACTTAAAACAGGCCTCGCCTATCAAGTAGAGCAGAAACAGGAACAGGTAAATAGAATTGCCGTTCAGAACATTCACCTTTGATACGATCGAAGTATTTGCAATGCTGTTGTGCTTTGTCCAAATATAATGTCAATGGTAAAAACTGCAGCTGATATACTAATGTATTATACCTGCTTCGTCTGTTATACCCATTATTCAAATACTGCACAAATTAGTAGCAACAGTCATTCGGATATGAGTGGTATAAGATAAAAGATATGCCACGATAGAAATTCTGCCGACAAAGCATATCAGAAATAGCAGTCATTCAACATATGACAGCTTGGAATGTTTCCAACTGATCATGGATTTCACGCAATTGAATACATTCTAACAGTTTGGGGAAAACGACTTATAAATGACTTACGAGGATTATCGTTTTTTCGAAACTTATGCTTCCTTCTGTCACATCACCCGCGCTTTGTGAAAGTTTGTAAGAATGTGTGTCGCTAAAGAATTTATGACAATATGGGTCATATGTTGGTCACAGACTAGATTACCAGCTTCAATGATACGAAAGTATCTTATGAGTCAAAACTCTAATTTAACTCAATATACACAATTAGGATCATTAAATGTCAAAGACGTGTTCCAGTATATTATGTGACCATCAGAGGAAAGTAGAAACTATAAATATCGCCCTCTCCATAATCAGCCAATGAGTTTTGGTCTATGGTCCTCCTTGATTGATCTTCTATTACAGTTAATGGTTCCAGCCAAGAGCATTTTACGAATTAATACTGACAATATGCCTTCCAGAATAACAAAGTTTAACGTCTAGAGACATTGATACAAATCCAATCTTTTAGAATCGTGAAATGTATTGCCGCTGTGGTTCTTATGTGAGCTATTAAGGATTGTTAACATGTTTATTATAATGGTTATCCATTAATACACTTCAAATTGTGCATTTGAACTTTTACATGTAATAAGACTACATCTCCAATTTATTTTTTTCTATGTAACATGATTGTATATGTACTAATTAAAATTGTCTTAGACATGCTTTGTTGTCATATTTTAGAATTATGACCGCGAGGAGCAGGCTGGTGTACCTGGATATGTTATGTCCTGGCTGAACGAGATCACAGAGGGTGACCACGCTGCTATAGAAGTAAGAACATAATTACATATCACAGCAACGTCACTGAAAAACAAATAAAGATATCGAGTGTCATCATGATGTTGTTGTATGATTGAAATATAGTTTTTAAAGACCTAGAGAAAATGAGGTTGTTCAAACTATGTCATGTCTTTCAAAAAAATCAATATATCAGGTATAATTCCCTTCCGCGTTTTCGATGTTTCTGTGAGGCTTTGGGTTGTCTGTTCGCTATTTAAATTTCACTACAGCATGTGTTAAGAGCCGTGTAACGGCTGTAAGACGTCTCCCCTTGCATCACCTCAGTGTATTTATCATTTATAATTACCTCCCTTTATGGTTTATTATGCACGAATTTCAAATGTATGTCATTCATTGCGGGGTGAGTATATAGGCTTGCTTGAATTATCCATTTGTTGAAGATATAGATGGTTCACTCTATGTCTGACTTTTAAGTGGGCGGCTAAGCGCTGCCGCTGTTTCAGTATCTGTGCGCTACAATATTTAAGAGCAGTCACATGACTGAATAGCCTTACGTAAGGATACTATGATAGCTTAGTCTCTATTTGACTACGACAAATTTATATTGCCATAGAAACTAACATTTCATTGGCAATACGTATGCTAAATATAAAACATGTACAAGATATGTACATAGCAGAATAGTTAGATGCAATGTACATGCGAAACTTGCTTTCTACTGATTCAAAGTCCGATATGGATGCATGTCAACTTTACACTATTCATTCTATTATTCGTAAAGTTCTAAAGTTTATTCATGTCATTTGTATTGTAGAAAGGGGCAGACTGGCGAGGTTTCAACACTCATATAAAAGACGGTGTAATGTTATGCAAGTAAGTGGTGTTTCGTCGTATATTTTCTTACGCAGCCGTTTACTACGGAGCGCCCGACTGCCTTATGTAGCCAACGCATATAATGATACAACGGTCACATATATTGATGTAGCCATTACGCATAATGATACAACGGTCACATATATTGATGTAGCCAACACACATAATGATACAACGATCACATATATTGATGTAGCCAACATACATAATGACACAACGGTCACATATATTGATGTAGCCAACACACATAATGATACAACGGTCACATATACTGATGTAACAAAAGCATATAATGATACAACGGTCACATATATTGATATAGCCAACACGCATATAGATACAACGGTCACATATATTGATGTAGCCAACACTCATAATGATACAACGGTCACATATATTGATGTAACCAAAGCATATAATGATACAACGGTCACATATCGAGGGTTACCCGCAAAACTGTCGTGACTGCTTATTATTAAAGAAGGATGTACTGCAGTCTTGCAGGCAACCCTCGATATATTGATGTAGCCAACACACATAATGATACAACGGTCACATATATTGATGTAGCCAACACATATAATGATACAACGTTCACATATATTGATGTAACCAAAGCATATAATGATACAACGGTCACATATATTGATGTAGCCAACACACATAATGATACAACGGTCACATATATTGATGTTGCCAACACATATAATGATACAACGGTCACATATATTGATGTAGCCAACACACATAATGATACAACGGTCACATATATTGATGTAGCCAACACATATAATGATACAACGATCACATATATTGATGTAGCCAACACACATAATGATACAACGATCACATATATTGATGTAGCCAACACGCATAATGATACAACGGTCACATATATGGATGTAGCCAACACACATAATGATACAACGGTCACATATATTGATGTAGCCAGCACGCATAATGATACAACGGTCACATATATTGATGTAGCCAACGCATAGAATGATACAACGTTCACATATATTGATGTAACCACCGCATATAATGATACAACGGTCACATATATTGATGTAGCCAACGCATATAATGATACAACGTTCACATAAAAAATAATTATTATATATATGTAGCCAACACACATAATATAGCCAACGCATGTAATGATACGACGGCACCATGTATTGATGTAGCTTACACACATAATGATAAAACCGTCACTTAAGGCAGTTGCGGCGTTCCTTAGTTAACCATTATTGCCATGTTGTACACAGCTGCATAACTGGAATTTTATTTCGGATACATTAATACAAATTTAAACTAGTCTATATGACCTTCCCCATTTCAAATGTTGGCGAGGTTTTCGCTTTTTGTGGAATGAATAAATTTTATGCTGTAATTGAAGATTCCAATCTGAACGTAAAAAGGGGGTTGTTTAGATATTGATAAAGTCTGTCGTAAAATGTCACTCTTAATGGTGTATTTATTATTTATGGTTTAGTTATGTACATTATAAAGTAACGAAAATGAAGTTCGTTGGCCCCTATCGATTTGAAAACAAAACATTTAGCGTTACTTTAAATCATAAGGTCTCGCTTTATTGCCATGTACGAGGGTCGTTCATTTAATACCCGGACGATCGATACTGCTGGAAAACTGACAGACTGATATTGATAAAAAATACAGGAATACATTCACTCCATTCCATAATTCACATACGAAATGTTAACTTGTTGCGACGAAGAGCTATGGCTATTGTCCGAGTATTAAATGAACGACCCTCGTTTAACTCGTTTAGTCCGGTCAGTCATCTATTTACATAATATTTTGTATATAAACATTGCAATTATCTGATTAGTTTCTTTATTTAACAAATAATATATGGATGAGTATATGCTTTAGCTGATACGATATTGCATGGTTGTCACTGCATTTTTAGTCGATTAAAATGTATTTTTAACAAAAATAGTACTACGGTTTGAAAATGCCATTTTTGTGTTAAATTGACATACCTAAATAAACGAGCTGTACCAATTTTATACGATGTGATTAAACTAATTGCTTTATAGCTTTGCTAAATCAACAATAGCCAGGGGAAATAGTCATAATTTCACATAATGTGTTTGATCGCCACGTGAATAGATTCCGTGATTGTGCGCTACTTCCATGTTGATTCGTTTTTATGTCATAGGTGTATACACAAAAATGTACACTGAAACACATTTCGGGTTTGCCACATTGTATAAATGTTGTTTGTAAATGTGTCAAGGGAAATCATAAAAAATCATTTTTTTTTCGACTCTGTAGGAATTTCTGACTAATTCTTATCGGAACATTATGATGTATGGTAGGAATGTTGTTAGCACATGAATACTCTAATATCGTATGTGATTACCCACCGCAGAACATATTTGATAGCAAATGATGAACGCCAATTGATATGCAGACAATGTTATCTTATGCGCCAAAATCGCTGGTGACGTCATTATTCGTTATTACACACGTTGGAACACATTGTTTTGCGATTAGTGATCACATAGAAAACAAGGGTCTGTATGTTGTGTATGTGATAACTATGTTTGAGTGTATTGTATTTCGTTAATTCTATTATCTACTTCGAGTTTAGTTATCACGTGTTCGGTATTTTCAATGCAAAGTGCGAAATGAGTATCAATAAGGTGTATTTTCGGATCATTTGTGACTTTTTCCCCTGACATAAAAAGTATTTAAACAAGTATTATATCAAGTTTACAACATAAACTTGAATTTCTATGCACTTGTTTGAACAGAGTTTGTCAAATTATTAAAAAGATCGGCTTTGTTACATTTACATGTTTTGTACTGTGAATATTAATACTCAATGTTTCAGTGTTTTAATGTTGCGCGTAACAATGGCTTCCAGTGTTTAGTGTCTAAGTCCATCATGTTTATAAACAGAAAAATGACCTGCTTTTATGCTCTCTAGGTGAACCAAACATATCTGGTGCGACGGAATTGGAAAACGATAGAATGTAGGTTTACTTTGAACACCCAGTATTATACGAAATTAGATATACCATACCTGAATCAAATATTTATTCCATTATAGACGATATGTGCCAAATGTTACCATACCAAACTAGACTAACTTCAATTCTGAGTTTAATCTTTACCGATTCTCTTCATATAGGTTTATACCTTCATCTCACCTGAAGTAACACTTTTCTTGCCTGCGATGCCATCTTCTAATCTCGCTAACTCGTTTACATAGATCTGTGTCTGCTTCTTGTACATGTATGATATGTATGTTTTCTTTCTAACAGTCTTTGTGTCGTCTGCTACCTGTTGCCTGTCTGTCATGTGTGACTGTGCTTTTACTAACCATACGTTGCTGCTTGTGATATAAGAGAGGTTGCGATGCGAACGTGTACGACTACGTACGCGTTGCAACTAAAATTGGTTTGCGAAACACAACGTGTTCGTGCAAAATCCCATGTCAGTTGTAGCAAGATTTTATTGTGAATCGATAATGAATGTTTATATAAACTCAATGAAACCACGGGCGATGAATTATTGGGTTTTCCGTGCATACGCATACCTGTGTGACATAGTACACATGATAATTTTGTCTGTCACACGTCGGTTACTGGTAACATACCTGGATGACAAGAAATACTCAAAAGTAGTATTGACGTACACGTACACGTACACGTTACACGTTGACTTTCGCAACCTCTCTATTAATTGCATGCTATGTGTTTCTATATCGTGTTTTACGTATTACCACTAACCTGTAATGGAAACGTCAAAAACGAATCTATCGAAACGCCATACGTCCTCTACACTTAGGTTTCAGATTTTTTGCATACAATGGACGACCTAGTCATTATATGAATATACATGTTAATTAACATTCCTTGAAATAGAATTTAAATGTACAATTCGTTAACACCGTATAACATCATACGGCGAACATATGACATAACGTCACATGGCCTATATATACAGAATATCACTGCAGTGTTTGATACGCTGGGAGTTGGTTCTGTCATGCCGTATCAGGCGACACCGTTATATCTCCAGAGAGCCAAATATCGTCTACAAAAAAGTGTCCAGATATTTAACCAGCTGTCTAGTTTGTAATTGCCTGCGTAAGTGTTTCAACATATACATCTTCGATTGTTTGCCTAGCAGATATATCGTTTTCAAAACAAGCACTATGCATATACAAATGGAGCCATATATAAAGCAATTTGACACAATTGCGTGATATTATTGCTAAATGTCATTAGAGTTGTGTGCGTTGCGCCGTACGCTCGTGTCAGTTTCAGTGAAATGAATTACACTTGTAGTTTGCTAATAACTTCGTTAGCCCTCGGTATTAGATATGAGATTGTTATGTCAATGTACGTATAGGTATCAAGTGTTACAAGAATGCTGCGAACTTTGTTCTCGTTGTTGACAGATGTTGCATTGTTGTGTACCTGGCGAAGTATTATGAAGCACGGCACGACATTATAGCATAAAAACGGTGAATTTGCCCATACGTTAACAAGACGAAAACCATAAGTCAACGACAATAAACGATTTAAAGCGTCATATAAACTGTAATTACCATTTGATTATTAATGCTAATTCATATTTTATCTGATTAAAAATTTTGAATTCAAACAAATCCGCATTGGTATTTCCCGATCTGGCATGACGTCACGTCTGTCCACAAAATCTCCCTCCAAAATGTCATTATATTGACATATAAACGCATAAACTAATAATTTGTATACTATAGTGGAGTTTGCTTTTTCATGCTATAACATATGCAGAGTCATTCGGGAGTCAACGGGCTTAGGCACCAACCGTCCCCTGGGAATCTGCAGGTGTTATAGCACGAAAAAGCATGCGTAAACACTACAATGGCATTGAGCAATAGTTATACGACTGTGGTTCAACTTATATTTGAACAGAATTGAACATCCAGTATTTTCATGAATTTCACATTGAAATCGAAGTGTGCCTATTCAGTAGTGTACAATAATGTATCAAGAGATATAAACAACCATTGTAGAATGTATATGTAATATCCTTAGAACAGAATCAACTATTGTATCGAGTGTGTTGAATTTGCATTTTTAAGGTCAAAACCCTGTAAGTGCTGATGCTTACAATTCGCTTCTCTAATCGATGTTTCAATATTCTCCGGTTTTAAATTCGTTTGATACTTCATCAGGAGACTTCGGTATCCACTGTTTGGGTATATTATACTTCCCAGTCTAATTCATAAGGTACTTAATGACATATTTTGTAGAGTGACAGGAAATTCAGTATTGGGAAACACCCTGTCTTTGACATGTTACCAGGAAAAGGACGTGTCATATTTTTGTCGAAGAATTTTTTTAAACCTTTTGCATAAATAAAATATGCGTTCACTTTTGTCCCATTTTCAATAATTTTAAATTCCGCGTTTCTAATATATCAAACACAAGACCATGTCATGAAAGCGGCCGCGATTACACCAAGCTTAAATAACTCCAACTTATAAATGTCTATCATCATGACCCTTTCTAAAATAGCAGACTCTGTCTATGTAATAATTTCTTTCCAATCACTCTTCCATAATCGCATAAACAGCATCCAAGACCTTTGTCTGCGCTCTTTGTTTTGCTTGGCATTGAGCTAATAAACATCGCCTTTTCTTGAATTCTACATCTAACATTTTTTAAATAATTCGATTGAAAGTTGCTACTGATACTTACAACTTCGCTGCCATCCAACTTTGGGTCATTTGATTTGTCCTACATATCACAGAACCAATGGACATGGCGATTGCAGGTTTCGACGATTTTTGGTGATTTTTAGTATTTGGTGCTATTTTACAAGAACAAGCAGGTGAACGTTCATCACCCTTCATATGACAAATATAACTGATTGTCATCACTGACATGGGCAATTCATAATATACCAACACTTTTTTATGCTTCTATGGGGGCAATCTGTCTTTAAAAAAACACACAATTCCCTCTAGAAGGCGGTTGATTTTGGTTAGAAAAATAATGCAAATGTGAAACAAAATGAGTGTATTTACTACTCACACATTTGCTTACATGACTCAATAGAAATAAATCGATTTTATTGTGTTAGTATGGCAAAATCCGATGTTCCGTTTTGTTCAAATATAAGTTGAACACCTCTCGTACAGGTTTTGTTAATTGGCAGTTGTCTAATACACGTTTTGTTTAGTGTTAATTGTCTAACAACGATCCATTTATAAGTCCAATTAAAGTGCCTTTGGAAATTAAGATGTGTGCTCACTGCTGTATTCGCCTGCCACTTGACATGCTTTTACATAATTGTTGCGGTATTTTTACGCGCTGCATGTCCTTATACGAGCATACTAACATGATATTGCTTGAAATATACTTTACATAAAATTTGACGTCTTTAATTGAATCATTAGAATGTGGATGTCATTACTGTTGTAGGAACTATGGGTGAGTATATTATTTAATTCACCTCTGATTATATCATCATAAAATTACAGAGCACTTAACAAATTGCTGAAGACTGACGGCAAGAACCCAATTCAATTCCAAAAGAAGGTCATGTCTCCGTTTGTTGCTATGACAAACATTGAGAACTTCAATAACGGATGTGTTGACTATGGTTTACCAGCTGATACAAAGTTCGATTCCGGTGATTTGTGGGAGGTTCGAAAAGGCCCTTTCTACAACGTATTGACCTGTTTACACGCCTTGGGAAATATCGTAAGTCTAACAATCAATCGCTATGTACATTATTATTATTGTAAATAATATATTCATCGCCTCGTTAGTGATGACTCTTTTCTTATTTTGAAAGTGTGCTGAGCTTGTGTGCTACTTGCGTCCATGTGCTTGTTCTGTAAGGTTGTGATTGATTGGAGATGATTGATTAAGGGACATCTGCTGCTATTTACAGAGCTAAAACAGGCACAATGATGGTAGATTCCGACAAACAAGAGATAAGAGAAAATCAGACAGGGAAAGCAGCACTCAACGTAACCAGCCGAGCACAGAAAACATAAAAACATCACATAAAACAATTACACAGAAAGTCAACAGCGACACACATTCTAGACAAATGTTAAGTTTCATGCACTAAATATATTCGTAGATCCACCTTAGTGAGTGAGTTAAGGTCGAAACAGATCCGTTTTAATATGACCGGCTGATGAGCCGTCCATTAATACTTTACGCATACACCATTACACATTATCATATAACCATTTGTCATTTCAGGCAAATTCAAAGGGGTTCATGCCAGCATACCTTGGAAACCTTTAAACGTTTGATAGGGAATAGTATCACGTGTGTATTTAAATTCGCGTGAACAGTTATTCTGTGGCGCCATATGTCATTTAATGTTGAAACTCATGGAAATGCTCATTCAAATAACAGTTGACACTTCTGAAATTTGTCAAAAAAACAGAAGTCATCAGCGTATTTTATCTTACATTGGAAAATACCTTCCCGGGTAAGGCAATGGTGGACTAAAAGTGCAACTACGTCATTTATTAGCTCAAATATTTTTTTAGTTACTTTTCTAGCCCAGCTGTGGTTTGTGTTTAAATAATGATCATTTCTGTATTACTATATTTAAGATGTAAATTATCGTTAAAAATTCTGTTTCCACAATATTTTATATGTTTCCTCCTAAAATATGCTAATTTTACTACAAACTTATATATACTGAGACATCTTCCATCACGTCTTGGTCTCTTCCGGTCGACCGATCTCTTCCCTGCCTCCCCACTTTATTGTTTACTGTAAGTTCGCTTGTAAAGTAAATATTTATTTCGTTCATAGTTGTTTTTATATATTCTCACTATATTTCATTATCAAACACAATACTGCTGGTGTACTCATTCAGCTTAATATATAGAGCATTGTGGTGTCATTGGAATCAATGAGTTCAATTTCCGAACTACGATTTTTTAACCTTCTGTTTTACAAGATAAAATCATGTCCTTTCTTAGAAAAGGTGTAGCAGGATAAATAGAACGCTCATGATATGTGCCTTTCACTACTTGAATTTATTGGCTTCGTCTCCGTAATCGTTATAAATACGGCTCGCCAATACTCGACATAAAAAACCTTTTTCCAACTCGACCAATAAATTCAAGCAGTGAAGTATTCTCTATTACTTCCGGAGCCACAGTGTTCGTTTTGAATTGGATATTACCAAAAAGTAAGTCTTCAACATATGGTATGTTTTTGCTAATCATAATCTTTTTGCACAAATAGTATGGAAAAATAGTCGTAGTTAGTTTGATTTTTGCCAGCAGGTTCCCCAAAATGACATACATTCAGGTAATTGTAATTTGGTTTATACGATAATAATTCTGAAATATTCAATGCAAAATTGAAAGCTCCAAGGTGTGGAATACATTCACCAATTTTAATTGAAATGTCGATACCAAGTACTACCTCCATCCATTGGTAAATGTTTGCGATAGACTTATCTTTGGTAATGATGATTAGTATATAATACGTGAGTTTGCATTATTGTCCCGAGTAACTATGTTACAAGACAAGATCGATATAACACGGAGAATTTGACTTGTTCCTGATCTTAATACATGAATATATAACAACGTTCTTTCTTTGAATATATAAATTTCCGCGAGCAAATCTTACAATATCAGTACTTCTGATTTGTGTTGGTATTACACCTCGAACTTCTTCGTGATACTCGTGAAAACGATATATAGACAAAATATGAGATGTTAAATTATGCTAATAAAAGGTTGAAAGTCGTTTCAAATTCTCCGTATTATACCTTGTCTCTAGGACACAATCATTTACATATAAATTATGTTGATTGTAAGAAAAGAGCTGCGAATTGAGGCAAACCAGTGTAACGATGCTGCATATTTATTGCTATACTTTAAATACAGACATTTTCAAAATACATCATGCGGAAAGCTTAGATTAATTTTAAGCATTAGTACTAAATATATCTACGACTATATTGTGGTACTGTACACCCTCAATCACAAACACTAAGCTTCGTCTTCAATCCAATCCTTGAATCTGGACATTCTAGTATGTACACTGAAACCATCATCACACGCCGCTACCCTCGCGACTATTCCAAGTAGATAAGGTTCGTCGTTTGCATCCCAGCACACAAGTGGCGACCCTTGATCATACTGAAATAAATATATAACCGTTAACAATCGTTAAATCCCAGCACACAAGTGGCGATCCTTGATCATACTGAAATAAATATATAACCGTTAACAATCGTTAAATCCCAGCACACAAGTGGCGATCCTTGATCATACTGAAATAAATATATAACCGTTAACAATCGTTACATCCAAGCACACAAGTGGCGATCCTTGATCATACTGAAATAAATATAATTATAACCGTTAACAATCGTTAAATCCCAGCACACAAGTGGCGATCCTTGATCATACTGAAATAAATATATAAGCGTTAACAATCGTTAAATCCCAGCACACAAGTGGCGATCCTTGATCATTCTGAAATAAATATGTAACCGTTAACAATCGTTACATCCAAACACACAAGTGGCGATCCTTGATCATACTGAAATAAATATATAACCGTTAACAATCGTTACATTCCAGCACACAAGTGGCGATCCTTGAACATACTGAAATAAACATTATGTTTTCCATGTTATTTACACGTTTCAATAAAATATGAGACATTTTATTGTTTAAAACACATAAAGGTTTAGCACAAAATTGAGTAGAGCACGAAAAACCCTTTATAATCCTGGAGTCAGTTTTCGTTCTGTCTATGTTTCGTACTTTGATCACGCTCGTACTTACAGTGTAGCAATACCACGTGACTTTGACATCGTAAAGACAACAATAAAAGCACAAGAGTAACTTTGTCAACATTTGATACGCTTCGAAAATAGCCGTAAGTATTGTATTTTTCATCGAGTTCTATGAAACGAACTTCAATCAAAGGGAAATGATATAATAGTTATACTTCCACGCAATATAGGATCTCTATCAGTGCCCTGTTTGAAAACAACGTTAGGGATCCCGTAATTAGTGGATACTAGGTTTTTTCTTAGACTGGCGTACGAGTTATAGAAATCGGTAAAAAAATAAACTTACGGCTATTTTTGTTTTTTTCCAATGTTTATATTTTTCATCTTGGATTTGACGCCTTTAGTGACGTCATAATTACGTGGTATTGCTACACTGACTTCTGAAATGCCAATTATTATATCCACTAGCATTCCAAGTACTGTTTTTACGTGAAACACAAATATATTCCGAAAGTGACTACACTAGATTGGGTGTATCTGAAAGAAGCATCTGTGTAACTCTCACATTTTGTTATATTGCAAACCATAGCGTTGCAGGTAGACAGAAGTATTGTTAAGATAATAATTTAATGAGCTACTTACCAATTAAAACATTTTTGTATAAAATTGGGACATATCACTTACTTTACAAGGACCACTTAGATCATGGTCGTTGAGCGTACACATCACACTACTTGGAGCTTTTAAACCTAGTATGTTGTTGAAATAATCCCAGCATACTCCTCTTTCCGCGATTGTTGCATCGACTTCGTTCAATACCCAGCTAATTTGCTCACTGTCCGCTGCAATATATAGTATAGATTTAGTGGCTGGTCGTTAACATTTCAATGGCGTTAATTCTACGGCCACTAGCTTCCAGGTCAGAATTATGATATTATATGAATAATGGTTTTCAGGCACTTGCATAGGAAGGGCTGGGCTGATATGGATTAGTAAAATGGATGATCTATAAATACGAGGGGCGATCGATATGTATTGTCCTTGTCCTTTGCAATTTTCTATTTGTGACCCTTAGGACAATATATATGGAATACCCCTCGTACGCGGGGAAATATTTCTGTATATGTTCATTGTAAGCATGAATCATTTAACCTTCGTAGTCTGTAGAACGCTACATCTATTTCAAATTGGTTCATCGTTAATCGTTGTAACTGAGTGTTGTATGAATGAACGCGGCTTCCTATGGTTACGAGCACGGTGGGTTATACATCATTGGAACGTACAGGTCCCAGACCATACGAAGTACTCATCACCACAGGGAACAGCCATACAAGGCCCGATTGGATAATCACCACATAGTAAAGCTATATAAATCATACGGGAGTCTCACCACAACGGATTACAGTCACGTCAGATCATATTGGGAACACTCAAACACAGCCATCACGGACACTATTGGGTACCTGACATGGTTTTGTAAGTTTTACGGCGGTAAATCTAGTATATAATCGCTTTAAAAAGGTAAGCGTGGTCTTTATTAGGCATTATTTAAAGTGGAATGACACACGCATACTACCACACAACCATGTACACAGCCGTACTTAATGTTTTCTCCAGTAGCAAGCTTATACATATATCTTCGAAACACAACCAATCCTATGTCAAAATATATCGCACTCTTGCCGTTACAAATGCAAACATGTTGAAAATAAACTGAAATAATATGTCTCGACACGAACGAGCGCAGGCGCTTACAATACTAAAGAGCTCTTCACAAGAGAGTAACGACAAAAACAACGACTTGGTTGGATGAGTGTATAACAACTAAAACTCGAACCAAATATTACCTATGAAAAGTAACATGAACGCTAGTGAGGTCATTTTATTATTTTCAATGCTAAAAATGTTTACCAAATTTCCATTGTATTAAAGCGAACACAGGCAGACAAAACTATGATTAATGACAATATAAAATTTACTACACTTACCGCTCTTATAACCCCAGCCAGTAATTGCGCACATATCCCTATTCTGTAGTGCATCATCTTTCCAGGGGGCTATCAAATATAATGCAGTCAGTACAACATAAACAAGAAGAGATCACATAAAGCCATATCCCCCGAGGTTCAAAGGGAAAATAATTGTGCCACAAATTATTGAATATACACAAAAGAGGACCAACGTGTAGCTATATTGCTCACCAGAGAACGATTACATTTAAAAGAATTAGACGCGATCGTACCCAGTACTACGTACTACAAACAAACGGGGTCGTATACTGGTAAGTCAAGGAACTGCAACAGGGAGCCTAACACCTGACATACACGAAAGGTCTAATGTATACCCATGCCCATCTGAACTTAAAACAAAAGTATTCATTCTTTTTTGTGGTCACATGGGCTGAAACACGCACAATTAAGACTATAGTATTAAAATCGCAGCTGTAACTATCTCTCTATGTCGAATTATTACGTTACAAAAATAGCAACGTACTGTAACTTGTTACAAACGAACGATTATTAATTGATTGATGTTTTGTCACTTAGTTATAGGACACAGAACAATATTTGCAGCTGCCATTTCACCAAAATGGTTCAACTTACGGATGGTTTTATAAGTGTGATCACAAAACGGATGATTTTATTGTTTTAAAACAAATGTTCAGACAGGCATATATAGTTTATCTGTAACTTTAGATCATGATACTACGAGAGGTGCCCACTTCTGTGAAGACTTTCAGTGCTTTACGTTCTGTTGCTCTAATATGTGAAATGACACAAAATATTAAAAAATGCCAAAAAGTGACGATTCCTTCAAAAATCGTACCCATTGGTTATTTGATAACTATGATAACTCCAATAACCAAAACTGGGATTGCAATGAAGGTAGGAGTATTCTTCGAAACTATTAATCAATTAATTTCAAAAATGGCGAATGCCAAACTTTGAAAAAGGGTCGGTGTTCACCAACGATTTTACCCAAAATATCCAAGGGAGACAATCGTCTTAAACCCCTGTACATGCTACAACGGAACGGTTTTTTCGATAACCGTGTCATCTCTGTTGAGATAATGCTTTATCATTGAGATATTTACGGTAACACAACAGATTGCTATGTGAGAAATGTCTACGAGACTATCAAAAAGTTAATATTCGCTAAGCAACGTGAGTTCCCACCGGCTGCATGACTTGTGCTGTTGTTTGTTAAAACTAATAAAATAGAACTCATATTTATTCTACAAAGGGAAAAATAAGCACACAGTACTATGCTCCGAACATTTAAAATAGTTTTTGGACAAAATGTTTGCCACATCTCGTTCCTGACGAGTATGCCTGGAACATGGTGTTTGGTCAAGACTCAGCTTCATACCCCACCACAATCACGCTATTCTATACCTAAAGAAAACGAATTCCAAGTATATTACACCAGAATAGTGAATGCCGAAGTCTTACAATCCAGTATTCATAAACTTTGGAATCTTAACGATAAAGCAGCATTGATTACACTCTATCAATGTTTACACCATCAATTGGGTTTTTCTGTCTTAAAAAAGCTCAATTGGATGTCCCTACCAAATTGTTGATTTTTGGGTCTAACTAAACTGCAAAAATAACAAACAGTGAACGCATATGTTAGTCGACCCATTAATATACATGGCTGTATAGAGACATTTCGATTATTGCGTTTCAGCGTGAAAATATCGTATGTTCAACGGTGTTCAAATATAAGTTGGGCACCTCTCGTACAATCTAGAACATACAACTTTAAAATATACAAAGTATTGTTGGTTTTCAGTGAGATGTGTTGACTCATTGGACTAACTTTAATGCATAACATATCCTGTAATGGCCATAAGATGGACCCGGCGCACTCCGCATCGGAAATAATTCACAAAAAATAAATTGTCTTCAATTTAGATCAAACACCAAGGGTGTCATTGTCAGTAATTGAGGAATCACTTTTTCGTCCTTTTCCTCGATAAATCTCCTTTTCGTATTTTAGTCATACCCTTGATTTCTCCATAGTTGTATGCTTTATGTATATTGTTTTAACCATGTCTTAATCATGATTGTACAGCACTTTTGAACGTGTATATACATGAAAAAGGGCTATATAAATATGGCATAATAATAAAAAAGTATATTGTGCAAAAGGTCCAACTAGACCCTTTTGTTTTAATCATAGGCCAGTGATAGTGCACCACCCAAACGTTCTAAACCACCAGTTTATATTTAACTCCCGTTTTGTCACAAATACATGTATTCACATAAAATTTCGCATACCGATATTTGATGCAGCTGATTATTGATATATTTTGTCCTTTTGCAGCAAAATGCAGTGTATTCGGTGTATTGCGTAATAAAGCATTTTACAAGTGCATTACATGTGCACCAAAATACACGTGTCAATACACGAATTCTGCATTACTGATAACTGTTCGTCTTGAAAAACACATAACATGCTGAAATTGACTCAAGAGGAAGGCTCATGATATTTTGAAACAGTTTTGATGTTAGTGATGATTTTCCTACATGCTAAATTTGGCACTAAAACAACGCGGTCGATCTGTCGGGGCGTGATGAGTTCGGCTAGAATTGTGGCCCTTACTTTTTCTAAATTACAAAAAAAAACATTTTATTTCGTTTGTAAATGTTATTTTAGTTGTTGTCTCCGTTGTTTCCATTGACGGTAACATTGATTTAGCGAGTATCAACATGCAAGCGTGCTTTAGCAAAATTAACATTTCAATGAAGAAGCTTTTTATTTATTTTTTTGTAAGATTCTTACACTTTAGCAGAGTTCGTCTTGGGTCAATCGCGGCAGGTAACGTTTATTTCTAGGAGGACAGTCATCAGTTGTGTCAAAATGTTTATGAACACGTGCTTGCCATGCGTTGCAATATGCACGTACTCATGAACAATTTGGGTAAAATATTTTGTGCATTTGTAAAATGTACCTCATTACGTACGCGTCCGGTATCACTTACATGACCGTTTATCGTCCAAAATAAACAATAAATCGATCAATAACTGTATCTGTTATTATTATTATACTCCGACACGCCCACTGATTCCATTCAAAAAGTGTACATTATTTTCGTAAGCAGACACTTTAGTGAGCTATAAGAAAACTGTTTCACTCATAAAGTAATTACCATAAATGGCCAATTAGACGAAAACTGACAAATCTGTGTAACAGTTAAATAAACAACATAGTAACTGATTGCCTTAAGCATAAAACTAGGAGCTAGGAAATTGTATAAACACACAGCATGGATTAATATGCTGCATTACTGTAAAAAACATCAAGTTTGTGGTGTTAAATTTTATTCAATGTCTTGGTTGAACTATATCATAAAATTCAATCCTCACAATTTATCTACATCCAAACAACTATACAACAATGGCTTATTTTTTATAATCCCCAGAGTAAAACTCCTCTAAATTGAATAATTTTACAGTATTATTATCGGTAGCAATTGAAACAGAACTACAAACCATTTATAAGCTTGAAACATATATTGTGCAAATTGACAATCAATTGCACGAAACCGTAATTATATACTAGTACATCAACCGATTAGTGGCTACAACTTTCCATTTTTCATGAGAATTGGTGATGCCATTAAGTATCACTTCAATACAACATTATATCAATAAATAAATCCATGTGAACAAGAGGGCCCAACGGGCCATAGGTCGCTCACCTGTCCTAGTAGTTCATGCACCCCTAATGGTGGCCTCTATTGCATGTACAAGGCTTTCATATTGTCTTATGCTTTATAGTTTACATCACATTTAGACCCAATGACATATTGAAGTGATTGGACCTTGTGATCTAGTTTTTGACCCCGGATGACCCAATATCGAACTTGACCTAGATTTTGTTGAGATGATCATTGTGACCAAGTTTCATAATGATTAAGCTAAAACTGTGACCTCTAGTGTCTACACAAGTAATTGTGGACGGACGACGGACGGACGACGGACGAAGAGTGATCACAAAAGCTCACTCTGTCACTTTGTGACAGGTGAGCTAAAAATGTATGTTTAAACTAGAAAATATGTCATTATGTTAAGGATCATATCATAATACAATGAGTTGTTTTCAAGTATAAATCAATTATACTGTCTTAACATTCACAAAACAGTTTAAAATCTATTAGAAGCTTTTTATATAAACCTGTTTGAAAATATTTTCATGGATTGTCTATTTTTAAATACAAAATAAAAGACAAATAATATGCACAGATATGTACCTTTGTGCATCAAGCCTGTATCATCAGTCACCAATGTGAAAACCTATAGATGTGTATTCTTTTATGTGGTGGGTGTAATAACATATGGGCACACTTGATGTTTACTCAATAAATTTTCACATGCTAATAAATGCTCAGCACTGTATGAGTGGACAGTTAGATAATCCCTAAGGATCATTAGGCCAAGCTTATTTTGAACATTAGAATTATATTTTCTAAAATGCAAAACATCTTCTGTTCTCGAATTGTGCCAGAATATATTTTGATAATCATTGTCACTCTGGTGATCGTTATGTTTTTGTCGGAGTATAAGTCAGATATAGTACTAGTTATTCGTCAAAAGTGTCTTCTTACAAGGGTTATTGTACAGTTTTGTGAGGACAATTATGTTCTTTGTCCTCACAAAACTGAACAATAACCCTTGTAAGAAGACACTTTTGACGAATAACTAGTACTGTATCTATTACTAAGTATTGATATGCAAAATTTCATGAGCGTGCATGAATTACCAACAAAATAAGTACACAAAATAATGGTGGCGGTTAAGGACTTTTGGGGAGTGTATTAGATGCAGGCCTAATAGTTGAAAGATATGAAAAGATCAACATTTTTCTCATTTCGTGACTTCATTGTATTGACAAAACAGTACTGTAGGATGAAAAATATACTGTACTCTACCAAATGTTGTTATTCTTTTTCAGTACGAAACATTGAAAATAAGATGATTGAATGGATTTCAAAAAAGTCTAGTTTGAACATTTGCTCAGTATACAAAAAAAACTGTCATGTATATTAAGTATTCATTTCAACATACCTGGAATATCAATACTTTGGACGTATTCATTCATGTCCAATGGTTTGTTTAGTTTAAGAATGGCCAGATTCTTACCGCCCCTGAAGTATCTGTATCCCGGATGCTAAAGAACAATGCGTCACGAATTAATCAAATAACAAACTCGACATATCATAGAAACAAGCCAAGAACAATGCGTCAGAATTAATCAAATAACAAAAACGACGTTTCTTAGGAACAGGCTTGTATGCTATATTTTACATAGCACATAGCCGTTAACGTCGTCAACAACTAATCTGCTAATTTCGAAAGGATCATGTGATGCCTTTGTTTTGCATTGCAATAATGGTGTCTTTTCCAATGTAACTGATAAGACCTATTGTCATAGAAAGTGGTAAGAATAACTTGAAATGTGTTGTCCCTTTTTTCTATTCTTATTTTGCGGAAAAAACAAATTGTATATAACGGAGGAATACAGCAGAACATTTGATTGCGTTTGGGCCTATCAGCACTTAGACATCAAATTTTGAAGCAATCTTTATTCGTTTACAATGTTAAAGATGTTACGTTTTATCTGTATTATGTTTTATGAAAATTCCAACAATTCATTTTATAAAATTTGTAAATTATTCCCAATGGACATTTGTTGAGCCTCATCAAATTTTGAGTAATATATAGAGGATTTGTTGATTGTTGATAGCCACGAGTGTAAATTTAATTTTCTGTGATCATGAGTGAAATAAAAATGATCTTACACCAAAAATCAACAAATTTTCTGTTTATTATATGCTTCAATTTCTCTTTAAATGTGCCGTAATTGGCTTAATTGGAAAAAATCACGTCGTAATTGGAACGTCACGACGTGAGAATTATGACGTCATGATGACGTATCGCATATTTTAGAACCCGGCGTTTGACGTTACGTTTCTTGTTCTGCATGATACTGGAACCAGCTTCAAAACAGTGAAAATAACAAAGTGGTAATTTCACTGTTATTTTCACTGAAAAAACTCCATAATCCATTGAAAGCAAATAATAAATAATTATCTTACCCAGATGATCTTTTTAATGAAACGCTTCTGTTCATGCTCGTCTGCCTGATATAACTTGTGATCACCCGCCCTTATAAAGTACTTGCTTACACTAAAATATATAAACAACCAAAACAAAAGGTTAGGCAAACAGAAATACAATTTGTATCAAAGTATCTTTAAATCAATTAATCAGGTCGATCACCTTTTTACATAACATTGTGTATATAAACATTGCAATTTCTCTAATTAACGTATTATTTTGATAGACATTGTGTGTATTAGTATATATATTATTCTTTATTTATGTCTTATCAATGTACATATACAATTCTTATAAAACATCATAAAAATCCATATAGTTATATATACATTGCCATTCTATACAGAATTATAAGAGACAGTGGTACATAATTATCTTACATATTATCACAGTTTAACTTAATCACATAGTTTAAATCCAAAACACCACCGTTAGTATGTAGCCTATTGAATAAGGTATTGTTTTTCACTGCTCTTTTGTCCAATTGATTTTTAAAACAATAAAAATACAATGTTATGAAATTGCAATGTTAATATACAAGTGACAGACCTTATCAAACGGACAACTTTTTCACAATACTCTTTTAATCGGTTGATAATATAACAACACTGACAATAACCATACAGGTATATTTACGTAGCGACATTTTACGTCCACCACACGGCAAAAATAGTGGTGTTGTGAAATAAACACTGGAGTGTGCTATGAAAATGTTATGCTTTGAGATACAAGTAAAGTACAAGTCAAATAGTTTTCCTCGGCCAGACCAGTATTTACAACAGTAACTTTACTTAAGAAATAATGAATGTGTACATGTGCTTTATCGTAGAATAAAGCACAGTCACTAGTTTGGATGCGCACCTGAACAAGCTTTATTTTAGATAAAACACAGGTACATGTTTATTAATTCGATTCTAGTATAGCCAATATTCCGCATTGGATATTACAAATAGACGTAGTAACAATAGCACTACGTTCTTCATCGAACAGCTTATTTGCAGTTGTTAGTCGTAGCTGCATTGTATCGATAATTCGTGCACACCATGATTTCCTCTATGTGTATATGGCTGAAACTGCTTGTTGGTTAGAGTTCCGGTTAATCCTACGTAATCAACGTGGTAGGGAAGGGGAAACACTCCATAAATTATTTTGGCCTAACCATTTTCAAACATTCTACATCAATAGTAACAAAACAGACCCCCTGTCGTGATTCAAACATTTAGACCATTTACAGCAGATGTGTCTAGACGGTACATCTCCACAAACTGTGTGGTAGAAGTATACTACATGTAGCTACACAGTACATTTTTAAACCAAAATGTACTGTCTAGACTCACCTTAAGTCAGACTGACGCATTAGCCAATCAGGTATTGACATGTGGTCACGTGCTCCTCCATAGTCAATTTTCTTTTGGCATTCCAATATACACTCGGTATATTTATAAAACACATATGCCCACTTGGTCACAGCTATAACTCGAAAACGATAAATTGCAGTACAAAAACAAGCACAACATTGCCTATAATTTCGTTATGGATTAGAATCGAGGGCCGTAACATTTGCCTATGAGAGTATTCAAACATTTGGCAAAACATATAAAGTGTTCATACTCCTAAATATTCAGAAACGACAAATATAGCGGAAGTTTGTGTTTGTTTTTGTATTGTTATTTATCGTGCTAGAGTTATACCTTGGTATTTGACCTCACAATCAATAGGGGGTCATGTTCTGCTAATGAACAAGCTCCATACAAAATATGGGGATCCCAGTGTAAAAATTTCTTGAGTTATTGCACTTTAACCATTTGATGTACGGACGGACAAACAGACATGATCAAAATAATGTATAGTCCGTTAGCGACTCGGCTGGACCCCCATAAACCTAAAATATCTTAAATAGTACAATGCCAATCAGAATAAAAATTGGTATAGTCTCATAAATCAACCTTACCAACTCTCATAAATTAAAACAGACTTTTTGGTCCACAGAAAAGTGTACTTTGCATTTACTTCCAATTTAAAATTTAAAGTCTAAAACAGGGTAAATACGTAATTGAAGTGACTGGAACAGCAAGGGTCAGCAAATTGGTTCAATATAACTGTACATTAAGTAACACCCCAGTTACGATTGCAAATATATAATGAGGCCCATACATCAAAGTGTATGTGTTTTATCTTTACGCTCACCTCAAGACTCAACATTTTGTTTATACAAATGATCATTACAATCAGAAGGTGGGCCTCACCTGTATACACATTGATGACCAGTCAAATGTAGGTCAAAGTTATACATATATGTCCCGTTACACTTATTACAAATACAAAAGCATTAGTCTAACTACCTGATCGTAATGGCTTATTTTACTCCCTGTCCGTTTGCTTTTTAGTTTAAACATATTTTATTACCCAAAAATATACAAAATTTGACATACAAATACATCTTTAAATACATTTTATATACATGGGTAAAAGGGTCGAGCCACAAGTTCCAAAACTTAGTTTGCTGATTAAAATACAAAATTTAATACATTAATGAGTTCGTAAAAAATTCCGAAATTTATACACAAAGTTGGTAAAGATAATTCAGTGTACCATACCAAATTTCAATCAAATTACATGATTACTTTAAAAAATATTTAAAATATATGGGGGTCCAGCGTATTCGCTAACGGACTTTACTACCTCATCAAAGTTGTACGAGAGGTGCCCCACTTATATTTGAACAGTACAAACGGGATAAAATTAAATATATCTTTTCTTTTGCATCGTGTAGAGTAATGTGTCATGTTACTTGTACACTAAGTATTTTTTTGCAATATGTTCGTAAGGTTTAAAAACGTCACACCTCGTAGACAATGCAAGGCACGTGGTGTTTTGGTCAAGACTTACCACAAACAACCGTTTGTCACATTAAGGGTATTGCAGCTTTGATTTCAGACGAGAAATGCTAACACCATCGTTCGAATTATTCGGTCTTTGAATTGCCACACTCATTGTCTCTACAAAATTGTTGAATTAAGCGCTAATTTAATTGCAAATATACTAAACACGTTGCTTGGCACACTAATAAACATGGTTGAATAGAGACATTTCTATTATATCATGTCAGCATGAAAATGTTAAAGACTGTTCAAATATAGGTGAGGCATCTATCGAAGGCATAAATGTATTTAGAAAAAAAGTGGAAATATATTCAACCTGTAAGGTCTGCTGGCACACAAAAGGGTTGTAAGAATAGTAGTGGCGTCATATATCACTGCTCCGCAACGGAATTCGCCTTTGTAAAACAGAGATACCATCCAGGGATACTCGTTAGGTGTTACAGGGATCCCACCAACAAGTCGCTTACTTCGGCTACTAGCGGCTCTGAACTTCTCCAGAACCTCCTCTATAGGCTTAGCTCCATCTTTCTCTGCAGCATCGTTACCATGAACGAAAACCAAAGCAACTGCAAAAGGAACCAAAGTGAACTTTAAATATGTTCTCGTATATTCCGGGACGTTAGTTACTATATTTGGGAATGCATAGTGTTATTTGTTGACATATAAATATCGAAATCCTCAACTCAGGACAAGTTACTTTCTTAATGGATCTAGCGCATTTCTCCTTAAAAAACACCCGACATTCTTACTAACACGAACATATTTGTATTTTTTGTTTAACGTGCTACGGCGCGTTTACTTAGTCCCTAGGCATAGCAGTTTGTGAGTTGCGAAATGCACCGTTGCGCATTTAATGTTTGAAGCATATTATTTCTGTCTCTGTAAGAAGGTCGAGTGATTGTTCTTGTTAGTGGTAGGCGCACGTCCAAATATATATATCAAAATACGAAATGAACAATGATTGGTGACGGGTAAAACAGGCATCTGTGTCAAACGAAGGTTTTAATCGTGTTATGCATGTACATCTTAAGGTTATAGAAGTCGGTGCAATGCCTATAGCCTAACTATAAGAAGTGTTAATGTACTTCAAATGGAGTAATTAGAAGATACAGATACGTGGTACATTTTGTTTGTATTTGCTTAATTCAATTGAATACTTTGAACACGAATATATTCATTATTTAACAATGTATTATATATTAAAAGCAGTAACACTTTATAACTTACCGAATATAAGAGATATGATACTCGTGAAACCTCGCATCTTGAACGTCACAATTAATGTCACTGGTGTTTAAGTAACATGAAGTAGACGCCATGGGAAACAGAATGACACAACGAGCTACGTGGCGGCTTATATACTAGTACATATACATATATGCTTACGTTACATCACATATCGCCTTATACAGCAAGTTCTTTCTTTAGTTCAATTATCGGTATATATATTTTTTTAAATTGCCATTGGACATGTTGAACTGATTATGACATCTGCCCTTAAGCGTTTGATATATAACAATTGACCTAGTGATCAATTCCACGCACTACAATTCAAACAATATTAATAGGCAAGTTCATTCTAGGTTCAATTTACCACGTCCAATAATAAACTTATGAACTACAATCTCACAAGGTTGTTTATTACCAGTATTTCTTTCAATAATGACCAAGTTTAAGTTAAATATTTATATTTTTAAAATATACATCAGCCGGCTTGTTCCATGTCAAGCGTGATACGGATTGGTTCCAGTTGTGTGTGTTACGTCATAATAGTAGAGCAGCAAAACCACATTTTCAACATTAAAGGTGGAACCATAAAGTAACTGCAAGAGTTGTATACCAAAATGGCCGCCATCTAGTTCAATAAGATGCTATTTTAGTGTAATGTTTCTAGATTGTCAAATTCAAGGTCAAATGGAAAAAATCATATTGACTAAATAACTTCTTCTATTGGTTACTAACACTATCTGCAAATAGCCTTTTTTGCATTAATTTATGTTTGAAATAGTATAACTACTATATTAAATGTTTTCATAAACATTTATGGTTGGTTGCCATGGAGAAATAAGATGTTTGGTACAACTACGAGAGGTACCCCACTCATATTTGAACACCATTGAACATCCGATATTTTCATGCTGACACGCTATAATCGAAATTTCTCTAGACAGCCATGTATATTAATGTGTCGACAAACATATGCACTCACTGTTTTTTTATTTTTGCAGTTCAGTTAGACCCCCAAAGCAGAAATTTTGTTGGTGCATCGAACTGAGCTTTTTTAAGACAGAAAACCCCAATTGGTGGTGTAAACATTGAGTGAGTGTAATCAATGCTGCTTTATCGTTTGTATTCCAAAGTTTATGAATACGTGGGACGTTCAAAAATAAACAGGACTGGGGCTCTCACGGGTACAGCTTTCAATATTATACAAATATTATTACATAATATGGAATCGGAATTCAATTGCGAAAATTTAATATCTGATTTATCGAGTTACACTATCACATCTTCTTATAATAGTCCATTTTGAAACCATGGTAACACGCACCCGGCGCAGCCCATGAATTGCCTTAAATGTCGACTATGTAATGGGATGTATCTTTAATACCATCATATCGTTGGTTTTCAAACTTCGCCGTATCATTACATGGTACATGCTGGACGATGTCTGCAAAAATGACGACGTTTGGACGTAAGGTATTGAAATAAATACAAGTTGAACTCCAAGAGTGACAACTTCGTGACGCAAAAGTGACGTCACCAGAACTTAAGGAAAAACGAACAAACACCAAGTTCTGTCAATAGCAAGCTGATTAAGTCCTCAAAATCGTATGAAATCATCGTAACTACATTTTGGGAACACTTCTGCGAGTCGTTTATCAGTTTTAGAATGTCCCAAATGCTTAAATGACAAATGTTCAGCTTTGTAAGACAGGGAAGTAAAAGGAAATCATAAGAACGTCTGTGACGTCAGTTACCGAGACATTTTAACAATACCAACGTTTCATGGTACGGATTTTCGCACAGATAGTCGATGTAAGATCCCAAAAAATACATGCGATACTCGCCAACGCTTTACTTGTGTGAGTCATTGTGGAACTGGAATATATTCATCACCCTGTATCACTATAAACGTCGTATTTTGTAGCCCTATGCAAAGCACTAACGCCGTGTTTTATAGCGCGACGTCATTTTGTGCGCCGGGTCAGCGTTAGTGACCTGGTTTAGTCACCTGTAACTTTTAGACTGCGTATTTGTTTTAGTTGATATTTTTACAGTATGTAGAAAAAGGATTCCGATTTATGATAGTATATAATGTGATTAATTTCGTTTTGGCATGCACGTTTTGTGACAATAGTCCTGTTTATTTTTGAACGTCCCACGTACAGGATGGTTTACAAGACTTCCGTGTTAACTATTCTGGTGTAATATACTTGAAATTCGTGTTCTTAAGGCGATTGTGGTGGGGTATGAAGCTGAGTCTAGACCATAATACCATGTTCCAGGCATTGTCGTCAGTAAAGAAATGTGGCAAACATTTGTCCAAAAACTATTTTAAACGTTAGGAGCATAGTACTGTGCGCTTATTTGTCCCTTTGAGGAATAATATGAGTTCTATTTTATTAGTTTTAACAAACAACAGCACAAGTCATACAACCGGGTGGGAACTCACGTTGCATTATTTAAACAAAGGGGACAAAGTTATCGAAATTACCGTTCCGTTTTAGCATGTACGCCGGCTAAAGACGATTGTCTCCCTTGGAATTTTAAGGTAAAATCGCTGGTGAACACTGACCGTTTATCAGAGCTTGGCATTCGCCATAATTGAAATTACAGTAGAACCTGCATTGGGCGACCACCCTTGGGACCGGGATAAAACGGTCGCTTAAGTAAGTGGTCTCTTAATAGATCAGGCCGAAATTATTAGTTTAAGTACAATGCCGTGTTTTCATATCTTTATTCAGTACTGCTACTATCTAATACAGTACAGTTGCAATGTTATATGCACTGATATGGACTTTTTTTATTACGATGGTGAACATGTGTAATGTTATTTTTTACGATTTATATGCTTTTATTTATCCTCGCCACCGGAAATCCATATGGGCAAGGTCCCAAGAAGAGGTTAGACACTTTAGTTTGTGGGGGATATTGCATAGTACAGAAGATGCCCCAATGTTTGAAGCATGTCTGGTTCTTTTACGTGCCTGACGTAAAGCATCATACATAGTACCTCGCTTAACGTCTCGCCCGAAATACTGTTAGTAAGTTTAGTTATGTTACAACACGGAAAAGCAGAGAAATGCAGGATCGAACCTTCAACCTTTGGATCAGCAGTCAGTAGCTCTTCCCACTGGACCACTTGTCCACCCATGTAATGTTAATTGACCATGATTCTTGTTTTATTTGCGTCATATCCCTCACTATTAGTTTGTTTTTTCTCACCTTTTTAGTTGATAACCACTAATCTACAACAATTATCTTTACATACGACCATTTAACGGGTTTGTTAATCGACCAACTGTTTTCATAGGTGTAAATGCGCGGCGAGATAAAGTGTATGTGGTCGTTGAATGGATTAAATTTTAACTCTCGGGACTGGTTTAAGGCGGTCGCTGGTCGGATAACTGAAAAGTCGCTTAATAGAATCACTTTATATAGTGAAAATTCACGGGCGGGGTATTAAGTGGTCGTTTAATAGAGAAGTCGCTTAATAGAGGTGGTCGTTCGTACAGGTTCTACTGTACTTAAATAATAGTTTCGGAGGATACTCCTACCTTCATTGCAATCCCCATTGTGGTTATTGGATTTATCCTAGTTATCATATAACCAATTGGTCCGATTTTTGAAGGAATCGTCACTTTTTGGCATTTTTTAAATATTTTGTGCCATTTCACATATTATAGCAACAGAACGTAATATTTTATTGACGAAACTTACTGAAATTCTTCACAGAAACGGTATAGCCATGATCTATTAACACCTTCTTGGTGCTTTTTAATGAGCACAATAAAAATTGTGAAAAAGCTGGTGAATAAGATGTGCAAGGATGAAGCGATTACCAAAAACATGCAACAGTACCTCATTCCCCGGTATCCACAAGCAGGTCAGTTCAAAGGCAATCCTAAGATCCATAAGCCTGATGTACCTCTACGCACTATTGTCAACGGCATCAACACACCTACCGAAAGACTGGCGGAGGTGGTAGAACACGAGCTGAATTTGTTACCAATAGTCCATCATACATCAAGGACACTACTGATTTCCTAAAAAAACTTGGAGATGTACAACAACCATTGCCTGATGATACCACTCTCTTCTGTTTTGATGTTGCTAAACTATACCCTTCGGTGCCGAAGCAAGAAGGCATGTTAGCCTGTGAAAAAGGACTGAGATCTAGAACATCACCACTTTTACCATCTTCCAATGTCCTCCAAAGGATCGAGACTGTTTTAGATAATGTTTTCCATTTTCATGACACCAACTATGTCCAGACCGATGGAATAGCCATTGGATCCAAACTCGGAAAGAACTTTGCTTGTGCATATATGCGTACTTGGGATAGGAAATTAACAGAGTTTGAGAAACAGCCCATCTTCTATAAGAGATTCATTGATGATGGATTTGGATTATGGACCCATGGCGATGACAGCTTGAAGGCATTTATAGAATATGCTAATAGCATCCACAATAACATCAAGATCGAGCTGCGATACAGTCATTCACTCATAGAGTTTCTCGACACAAATGTGCGATTAGAGAATGGTAGACTGATAACAGACCTATATAGCAAACCGACATATAAACACTTGTACCTTCAAAATAAGTCCAACCACCCCCCTCACACTATAAAGGCTGTACCATACGGATTGAGCATACGAATCAAAAGGATTTGCCAAAACGACGAAGATTACAAGAAAAGACGGCTTGAACTCAAGCAACAATTGCGTAAAAGAGGTTACTCTGGTAAACACATTGAGGCACAGCTACAGAGAGTGGATGCCATACCCAGGGAACAATTACTCCAGTACAAACAGAAACAAAGTAAATCTAACAGAGTTCCCCTGGTTGTAACACATTCAAAACAACTACCCAACATAAGGGCCATTCTACATAAGCACATGGGCCTGTTACATAAATCTGAAAGAATGCAGGAAGTATTTAAGGAAGAACCCATGGCAGCATACAGGCGGGACCGGAACCTTGGAGACATTCTAGTCCATGGTAAACTGAGGAAGGACATACATCAACATAGACGATCTTGCCAACCTAACTGCAGGACATGTCAGATTAAATCAGACAGGGACATAAGCTGCACCGAAAAGGATGTTGTATACGGTTTGGAATGTACAGCGTGTGAAAGAACGGTCTATGTTGGTGAAACTGGTAGGGAGTTGAAAGAAAGAATGGAGGAACATCTGCGAGACATTCGACTCAACAGAGAAATAGAGGATATTTGTTTGTTTTGATTGAATATGATTTATATCTCATCGTGTAGTGATAAAATTCAATATTTTCAAGAGCGCGTAGCGCGAGTGAAAATATTAAAATTTTATCACTACAAGATGAGATATTAACCATATTCAATCAAAACAAACAAATATTCTATTTATTTAATGCTTTTATGGTGTCAAAACTTAACACTGCCAAATTAACACTGTGGTTAGGCTACGTATGAATATGTTATTCCATTCATATTTTTCACTTCAAAATCCGCCATCTTGGATTATGGTGAATAGGTGAAAACGACTTTTTTGAGAATTTTGCATTAAATCATACACCAACTTGTAGGAAATGGTCTAACTAAGAATAAAAACCCCCACATGACATGTTTCCGTTCAGTAATAAAAAAGTTACAGGCATTTTAGTGTTGAGATTTTGGTAAATTAAAGTAGTCCCTGTGAGGGGGTGGAGCTTATATCAGTCACATTGTAGGTGATAACCAGTGACTGATATAGGTTTTATTTCACTGATAGAACTCCATATCTCATCAGTTAGCATTAAATAAAGGGCAGTATCTTTTCATTTTAATAGTAAGGGGCATTCAATTAAGAATCTTAAGGTGACTATTCTGGAAAAAGTTCGTGGCCGATCCAAGTCACTCCGCCTCATCAAAGAGAGTGACTGGGTCAATAAACTCAACACCAAATTCCCATCTGGACTAAATTCCAGGGAAGTACGCCAAATGTAGCATGACGTCGTGACGTCATGACGTCATATCTTTCAATATTGCGGGAAATGACGTCATGACGTCATGGAGATGCATCATTACGTCATAACAAGCTATGCATCTATGCTACTTACAGCTAAAATAATGTGAACAAAATTAAAGTGATTCATCCTCCTGAAGAAGACCTTGTTAGGTCGAAATATTGAGAAATTAGAGTGATTTATCTACAAATATTATAGTGATCCCCTTTTAGGGATATTTTACAACTAGATACTAACTTAGTCATTCGTTACTCGACGTGATCGATCAATATATGTTCGAATGCTAATGGTGTCGATAAGCTGCGGCTGTAATTTGTACTTTGTTTTTACAAATTGCATCTTTGCAGCCTGTTTGACAATAATCCTTGTTGGCTGGTCTAACCCCATGTTTTCTTGATCGGTCTACTAACATGATGACCGTGCTTCTTGGCGAGCGTGGAATCCTCTACCGTACTTGGAGTAGGGTTCTTTCACACGGAGTTATTCATTTTTATACTTGTCCTTTGCCCCTTACGTAATCTGATTTTTCTGTTTTGTGATGCCTTGAAGTGCCTTCCAAGTCCGATATATCATCTTTTTTACTTCTGACTGTGCTTGACTGCTGTTTCTGTGGTTGTTCTTAATAGTGTGCATTGTGTATCTTGACATCGTTGTGATATGCTTTTGGTGCTCCGTAAGCCTATGTTGTTTCTGCTGAGGTGCTGTTTTATAGTCCGTTTATTTTATTCAGGAAACATTGCAATATTATGACATTGTATTTTTATTGTTTGAAACATTTTAATTGAATACAAGGGCAGTGAGAACCAACCCCTTATTCATAAGCCACATACTAATACACAAAATATCTATTATAACTCCAACGCAATAAATTGCAGTACAAAAACAAACACAATACTGCCTATATTTTTGTTATGGACTAAAATCAAGGACCGTAACATTTACCAATGAAAGCATTCAAACATTTGGCACAACATATAAAGTTTTCATGCTCCTAAATGTTCAGAAACGATAAATATAGCGGCTTTTGTGTATGTTTTTGTATTGCAATTTATCGCGCTGGAGTTATAGAATAAGACATTAATAAGAGAAATGTCAATGTTTATATACACAATGTTATGTTAAAACGTGACGAACGTCAATAATCGATAATTATAGTAAAGCCTCAAGACGATTAACCGCTTTATTGATAAAAAGATTGTTAGCAAAACCAACAATGGACATTGCACACACAATGCGTCGTGCGTTCATTTAATTATACACTCACACATTTCCAGGTCAGATGTTTTTAAATGGGTCTCCTCATACGGTGGTTGAATTTGCTCCACGATTTCACTTGTAATAACTAAAAGTCCCGTTTGTGAATCTTAGGGTGTTTCATTTTTTGAACTTTTTCTTTGATCGCCTAGATAATTAAACCAACTGTTCTCTAGTATAAACAATATTCCCAGACCAAATTTCAGCTCAATATATCAATGCCTTGATCCCCCCCTACCGAATTGAAATTTTGACCCAAATACTGCATGTAGACAAGGTTTCTTTTATAGCTAATTCCACCAATAAGATTTTGTTGTATTTGTGTAAGATGAATGGATTGAGGTTGTTTAAACCCATTTATGTCCATATTTTACTATAGAATGGTCCAAATTATATACTGGATCAGTTAATTTTATAGTAAAAAGTGGTGATTTTCTGAAAATTAGAGAAAATTTGAAAGTTTAAAAGATTAAAATCACCCTGCTCTTATAAAAAGTCATCTAACTTTGGTCAGAACTGTCATGCTTTTGAATACTTTATGATGATCTAACTTGATTTTACAGGTATAATCAATGTATTATACAAAATTAACCATACAATAGAACGTTTCTTAAAACTTGGACGGCAATGATGCACTCATGCTTTCTATAACAGTATACATATACTGTTATGAATGATAATAAAAAATGGACAGGGGGAGATAGATTGAGTGATGAGTTGAGTGACAGGCACATAAATGCGGGGCAATATAGTCCTTTTGCTGTGGAAACTGGGTCATTCAGCTAGTTAGTAGGTCATCCCACTATACGGGCCTTTCAACGTTTTAATACTGTTATTTAACTTTTGAGACTAAAGGCTGCTATAACTATGTAGTTCAGCAGTTTTACTGTTGTTACTAGGTCATTCAGCGTAGGCATTCCGCCTTTTGGTTGCTGTATCTTTTCTACTGGGTCATTCAGCTAGTTATTATTTATTATACTTTTCGACAGCTTGGACTTGGCCGGATCTGCGCTTGTTTAGTTGGGCATTGTGCTTTGTGTGTTTTTAATGTTTTCTGTGCTCGGCTGGTTAAGTTGAGTGCTGCCTTCCCTGTCTGACTTAATATACTCTTTTTCTATTCATACAGCATCATAACAGTAGCACCTACATATACATGTATATATGTACAGGGTGCGACCAAAGAGAAAATAACAAAGCCAGTGCTTACAGAATAAATGACTCAAGCGTCACGCTAGTGCATGCAACGAATTATAACATGTTTCTCATACAACCTTCAAGGACCCGAATCTTCACATTTCCTTGGTTTTCGAAGAAATATTTATGATAAACTCCACTTATTTCAATATTTAGGTCATCGTTGGTTCCATGCTCTGTTACCACAAAGCATGCATTTGGGCTGAGTGTTTCAATTGGGAAACTCTGTGTTTTCCTTTTCAAGTCAGTCAATTTAGACATTCTGATTATATTAGTCCACAACTTGTATATTTGATATTTGTAAAACTGTTTAGAGTAACTGACCCATTCACAAATCGATTATACACTCAGGGACAAAATAAACGCAACGATTTTTCGGGGGCCTAATTTTCTAAGTAACTTTGATATATAGTTTTTTTTTAAAATATTCATGCTACACGGGTTAAAACCTTGGCTCCTGTACATTTTTGCACGCAATTATATTTGTTCTAAAACCGATTTGACCGGAAGTGCATAAAACGTATATTTTGCACGTGGCGCTCGTGCGAAATCGAAAAGCGGAACGTTTGTATTGACAAATAGTAGGTTATCGATAACAATTTTAAAAACTCATCAAATAAAAGCATTCAAAGTAAGTTAAAACTTGCAATATTTGCCAGAAAACATTCGGTCGGAAGAAACTGGAATGCTTCGCATGTGAATGAGTCGTACTGCTGTCGACAGGCAATTCCATTGCCACTATTCTACAAATACAAGGCTAAAAGAGCGATATAATGTCACTGGGACGATAAAGGATCGCCCTTACAATGGGAGACCCCGGATAACAACTCGTAGACAAGGCGGGACTATGCGCATGCTCCATCGCAGAAATCACTTCCGGTCAGCCACAACCACAGCTAGGATGATGATAGGAGTCCAATGGCGAATAAATTGACAAATTATTTGAAAAATATAACTCTGTTTTCAAATTATCGTAACTTAATTTTGATTCATTTTTTGTTTCATTCTTAATTGTAGACGATAACGATACCTTTCACAGTCGTTTAAGGTTTAGCCGATTTATGTCGCAACTCATACACATTTTACCAGCAGTATCACAAACACTGGATAAATGCATATTTTATTGGTGCCTGTGTAGCAGTTGAGTCGGTTTCAGGCAAACCCCAAGCGAATTCATAAACATACATGTCTTGGGCGAAATTGGACATCATGTCCGCGCACGTGCACCACTACCGAGGAATGTTGACAAACCTCACCAGACCCTCATTCAAGAGTGGAACATGGTCCCACAACAACGCATGTCAACCATCATAGCATCAATGAGGCGTAGTGCATTGTTGTTAAGGCTGCAACACCAGATATTAAATGGGACAAAAGGTGTGAATTTCGTCATGCTCGACTGTTAGATTTGAACCTTTGTAAAACTGTCATTCCTGTACAAATATCAATGAAATTTTGAGTTTAACCTCATTAATAATTCATGCATGAGTGTGTGCAATTTCAACGAATTTGAAAAATAACAACCTAATTTATTTTACCATAATATAAAGTGTGCGTTTATTTTGTCCCTGAGTGTATATAAGGTGTGATTTGAGAAAATCATTGGATTGTATCTATGCTTAACATGTCCAGCAGAGTCTGAGCAATTTAAAAAAGGTTCTCTCAGGTACATGTTCACCAATTAGAAAAGGCCTGAATGTTTCTCCCCCTCTCACCAGCAAGAGCCTTGATCCAAGTGACATTTAAGCGCCCCATCTACCTCAAATTGACGTTGAAACCACCAACGACCGATAACTATGTGAACTTATTTTAAAACAAGTACCTGGGTGACCGCTTGCTTAAGATACCGGTCTGTGTCACTTTGGGATCCATTGGAAGTAAAGCTCCTAGTGTGTTACACTCTGTCAGATTGTTATTGAAACTTGCTATGCTGCCCAATATAACAATCATGAGCCCTCTCACACCAAACTAGAAATAATGCAATAAAGTTCTCTTT
This sequence comes from Spisula solida, assembly GCA_947247005.1. NCBI lineage: Eukaryota > Metazoa > Mollusca > Bivalvia > Venerida > Mactridae > Spisula > Spisula solida. The sequence goes on from OX365955.1 coordinate 22,834,725, forward strand.
CCATGGACATGGTTCCTTCAAGCCAGTATGTATGCAATTCCACCATGATTGGGCTTCGAGTTATGGGACCTGATGGCTACACACCCTTTGATGCTCCAATCGCACGCATAATTTCCTTCTAAGACACCCTTGATCTTTCTCTTCTTGCTTGGCGAGTCGTGGTTTCTCTTTTACGTTATGGTAATTAATGGTGCCCAGGTCACAATGTTCCTGATCAGTGGAGAATATTTGAAAGCACAACAATGCGAGGTATTGTGACAAACCGTAAAGTGGCGAATGATGTTGCTGAACGGGGAGTGGTTGATAAACAGTATATATCGTCTTGAAGTTCCAACATTAAGACGAAACAATCTGTTGCATGCTATTACTATTCTGACATAACTTGTAAATATAACAAAACTGTTCGTGAATTGGATTCAATTATTTATCTCAGTTACTAGTAATTAGATATGCTAAAAGAATGCACATTGATCCTGGGGACAAACATACAGCTTTCACAAAAAATTGAAAAGTCTACTGGCGACTTATGAAAGGGTACAGTATCGACAAAAATCTCGACTTTTTAGCCAAAAGTCACCCTACAACTTATGGCCGATTATTTACGGTACATGTATATAGTTAATTTTGTTTAATTATAGAGTCATGTAAAATCACATTAGTACATTATAAAGTGTTTAAAAACATAGCAGTTCTCAATTTGGGCACCTAAAGTTTGTAAATTGAGAATATTCGATAATTTCAAATTTTCTCTAATTTTCAGAAAAACACCCCTTTTTGCTATGAAATGAACTGGTCCAGTATATAATTTGGATCCTCATATTATAAAATATGGACATAAATGGGTTCAAACAACCACAAATCATTCATCTTACACAAATACAACAAAAGAATGTTGGTGGCATCGGCTATAAAAGAAACCTTTTCGGAGTGAAAAATGCCTACATGCCGTCTTTGGGTTAAAATTTCAACTCGGTAGGGGGGTTCAAGACATTGTTGGGTTGAGCTGAAATTTGGTCTGGGAATACTGTTTATACTAGAGAACAGTTGGTTTAATTATCTAGGTGATCAGAGAAAAACTTCAAAAAATGAAACACCCTAGTGAATCTGAACGATCCTCAATATCCTTGAGACCAATTCAGAACTCCATTCAATGGTCTACCCTCAACATATCGCTTATAATTGTCCACGAAGCATTCCAAAACACCCTCCATATGCTGAAATATATACATGATAAAGTGGCTTCATAAAATCAACATCAACATAATTATAACATAGTGCGCCCAGGATAATGTGACATTTACAAACATGAATCAATTTGGTCAACTGTTGCAAAATTGGTTATACAAATTACTAAAGTAAACAGATAAGGTCAGTATTTTACTCAACACATTACTGATTAATCGTGCACATCTGTTTAATCCACCTTTTTGGAATATACCAAATTGTCCCGCCTTTCTCATTATCATGGGCGCAATGTATCAGCTCTGTATCGTGTAGAGTCGGATAAAATCGTTGTTTATTTGATTACAGACAAACCTATAATGCAATGATTTATAATCCAGTTAGGATCTGGTGACGGTGACGTAGCCGTTTATATGTACACAGAAGATTACAAACATTGTCTGAATAGGTACTGCGAATATAGTTTGTTAGTTAAGCATTGGAATTATGGCTGTTTAAGCCTTTATTATTGGTTTACACCGTGATAATGGAACCGACCGCTGCGTCAATGTATTCTTACCCTGACTGGACAATATGTAATATACAGTAAATGTCATAAACAGGGCGATATTTTCGATATCCTTTTAATAACATGTTGTGATGATCCCCAAAAGAAACAACTGCAGGGTAGCTCCTCTCTGTATGCTACCGTTTATGAAACTCATTTCCGCAAGTTCATTCCCATTTTGTGGAGGGTATTTTAAAATATGGTACTTACACGTTCTCCTGCCGACCAGCCTGATATATGTGGAGTAACTATCACGTTTGGTAACTCCCACAATGGACTCGTGGCTGACAATGGTTCTGGTGAAAAAACATCAAGTATTGCTCCCCCTAACCAACCATTACTGTAAATAAGATGTAAATAACTTGATAATACGTCATGTATATAGTATATATACGTGGGTAGATCCAAAAGTAATGTCACTGTTCCGCTGGTGAGTTTATTTGTTGGCGTACGTAAATAAAATTTATATCAAAATGTTAAGTAATTCAATTCAGATTAATATCGTTTGTGTCATATTGTTAGAATATTAAACTAGCATTATATAGACATTCAAAATATACCACTGACGTCATGTCGCCGCACACGAAAATGACGTTATTTTCCCAGCGTATAATTACAGTTGATGAGACATGGGTGTATTTGTATGACCCTGAATCAAGATAGGCCCGTAACAATGTGTTTTCCTCACTACATAAAGACTAAAGTATGTCAATGTGTTTAAAAAGTGAGTGAACAGATATGGTCGCTGTATAGAACTTCAATGATGATACTTTGAAAAGGGATGATGTAAGTAACATCAACTTTTGTTTGCGGCGATGTCCGTTAGTTGACTTCTTATGTACACTTGTATCTCAATAACAAATAATTGCATTATCATGAAATTTGGTCATTATATTGGAAATAGATTAATGTAGCTTCGTGTAAAATTGCATTGTTTTATTTACAGTATGTGCGATTTTACAGCACCCGTGACATTACTTTTGGATCTTCCCACGTATATACGAGTATACCTGGAATACAGAACATGGTGGACGGTCTGGGTAGTAAGGCGTGTATTTTTACTATCTTCTCAAGTTAGTACCATGAATAAAATAAGAAAACTTTTATATTGAGAATAGACACCGCGTACATGTGATTGAAGATACAAGTACATTTGAGGGAAAACAAGGCAAGTGTGACAAACTGAACTATAATCGATTCACATGGTACGATGCGAATAGTACAGATTCGCAAGAAGGCCAATAAGTAAGTTAGGATACATATCTTCGAGCGAAGTTCAGTGAAACGGTCCACGGTACTAAATGTTATGGAAAAATTCATCCTAACGGGCCTGAACTATAAACCGATATAACAAATACGTTTACCCTTTCAATAGTTAGCATGTATAGTGTCATTCGAAGTTGAACAGTCCCATCTCCTAGCAATGCGAAGAACCATACCATTAGACTACTCGGCTATCGTACAAACACAAACAAAACGTTGTGCAAATAACCAGGGTCAATGGGATTACATCACACCATACCAGCAAGCAATCAGTTGACATCTATAACAACACTGACTATATTTACAGGGCAACTGTTTACAGCAGCCGCACACATATTGTAATACAAGCCGTGTACCAAGTACTAACCTTTTATAACCTTATTAACCTTTCAGTACAACGAGGAAATAACATTAACTATACTCACTGAGTAGCCCGCACAATGCTATCCTCGTCAATCACATCGCCGCGGCCAACATTGATAAACACACCTTTCTAAAATAAATCAAAGCAATAAAATGCATCATGATGTTAATATGCATTCCAACGTCAACGATGATCATATTACGTATGTAGAACTATCAACTGCCGTCAACTATACCTTTCCACTACGAGCACCAATACCGTTATCAGATGATCCCGAATTAGAATTATGAACAAATTCGACAGGTAAGGCAGCAGCTGCTCTAAACAGAAACAACAGCGCACGAACTGTACAAATAGAACCGTGTACAAAATTCTAACATTAAAAACTACCCTACTCTCTCAGTGAAGTTTAGCTCTTTTTATATGCTGCTAGTTGTGCAAAATCGATGCGAATATCAATATGTATGAGGTATGTATCAACCATGCAACTCATGAGTGCCTTGAACGTTAAACGTCTTCGAAAGCACACTATTGTCATTATTTATGGAATGACTCTCCTATAATTATAATATTTGATATTGTCTATATTGCCAAACCTTTGATTCGCAATGACGGAGTACATCTCCTGACAACATGTTTCTTGAACTTGGTGTGCTGGGTAGTATGTTGCAAATATAATCACAATTCTGTAGAATATCTGACAAACCATCAGTAGTCCTGTGATGGAAAATTCATAAATGGTGTTAAGTGAGCTCACTTGTATGGTCATAAATTTGATATGTTTATGATTTGCATTATTAGCATAATTATTTATTACTTCCCAGGTTCTGGCGTTCTTATAATCGTTTAGATTCTTATTATTCCATTATGCAGACACTTCGTTACAAATGCCCTAGTTTTAACACAAAGTAGTTTGCTTTAAATTGCGTGTAATTTGAATTGGGTACATTGTAGTACAAAACTGTGGGCTGCCAACCTATTTTGTTCTACTAAGAAACTAACTTCACAGCGATTATACTTTACAAACAGCATGGAAAACAACAAATCGTGGTTATTTTATTTTCACCTTACTCGTCAGCAGTGAACGTGTTGAAATCGATTCCACAAAACGAAATACGAGTATAAGCAGGTAAATGACATTTGTGTTTTCGGAACCGGAATGCAACTTTGTTCCGCCTTTGTCAAAACCACTTAAGCTAGAATAATATTATGAGTAACTTAAACATACCTGTATTCATCTACAAACTGACAACCAGTTTCCGAAGTGTATTTGCGTCTTGTCAAACCCCATACCGTCATACCAAATGCTTTACAACATTTAGCAACTAGAACAGAAATACCAAACCGTTAAACTGACTTCATTTAAATGTACTAGTATTATATTCATGACATCAACAAGAATACCCTTCCCATCTTATACATGATAACTATAACTTGACGATGGAGTTAGATAGGTAAGCCATGTACAAGGGACAATGTCTCTACAAAGGTCCAGATAGATGCGACATTTCGTTCAATTACGAGCGGCTAACAAAGACTTTCGTGGATTTTTAGGGAAATGCATTATACTTATTTCGATACATTGTGTTTATGTTATTTTATGGTCAAGCAACTCTATCCACAGTTGTAGGGAGTCATCCCAACCAATAATAATAACTTACAGACGACCATGCAATAAAAGTTTCTTACGATGTTTTCCTATTTCTCCTACTCCCAATATACCGATACTGCGAGACGACAGTTGATGAGCATTTCCCGCCATTACCATGCTGAAAGAATGAATTTTACTTTAACATTTCGCCATTTGAAGACATTGTCAAGTGACTGACCAACTGACAATAAAATAAACATATTTTAATTCGTTCTAATAAAGTGGTTTATTAGTCCAGTTACTAAAACGGGTAAACAATAAATATGTTGCACCTATAGTGGGTCTCAAACCCCCGCACTGTATGACCGCCAACATTGTTACAAATGTCAGTGTTAGCACACTAGTGGTTTATGTACTATTCTTGTTGGAAGCGCTGAATTACTCTGAGCAGGACTACTGTTCATACAATGCTTCATTATGATCATGTGATCTGCTCTTTAAAAGATCGTGAGCAACAAATGCCATAACATACAAATATAAGAAGGCAGCCCTCAACTTAACCAGTCGAGCACAGAAAAACACTGAAAACACACGAGGCACAATGCCCAACTGAACAAACCAAGCACAGATAACATAAAACACATACAAGGCACAATGCCTAACTAAAGTAAAGATCCGCCCAAGTCCAAGCTGGAGAAAAGTAGAATAAATAAGTTTCAGCAATCAAAAAGCTGAATGCCCTTGCTGAATGACCCAGTGTCCACAGTAACACGACTATTATGCCTAGATTTAGCTGTCAGACATCCTAAAAGAAGAAATGTCCAACACACTGCCGAACAAGGAATTGATCCGCCCTAGTCCCAGCTGAATGGAATAGTTTCAGCAAACAAAAGGCCACACTGAATGACCTAGTTACAACAGTAAAACTGCTAAAATACATAAACTAAATACTTAAACCCTAAAATGTTAAATAACAGTATCAAAACGCTGAATGGCATGGTTTCAGCTGAAAGACCTAGTTTCAGCAAAATAAAGTTGAAAGCCCCAGCTCACCTTCCAATAAGCCGAATAAAAGGCATATATTCAACTTTCGAAAAGCTGAAATATCAAGTTTTAGCTATCAAAAAGTTAAAAGACCTAGTTTCACCTATAATAAAGTTGAAAGACCTAGTTTCACATATAATAAAGTTGAAAGACCTAGTTTTACCTATTATAAAGTTGAAAGACCTAATTTTAGCTCTCAAAAGCCCTAAAATAGTTAAGAATATCAATAAATAGTAAAACCCCGTTGCCGCACAAATGATTTTGATGGTAGTAAACAAAAAGATAATAAGTAAATGAATATGGGAAAGTCCTGCAGGGCTGGTATTCACAAAGCATCTTAGCAGAAAATTTAGAACATTCTTAAATTCTTATCAGCTAAGCAAGAAAATCAACATGCTTTATATTTTACATAGTTTTGAAGCAGCTACAATAATCACTAAGAAATCATGGATTAATTTTCGAATACCGGGAGATATATGCTGTACAAATTATTGACCTAAGTCAAAATATTTAAGTATTCACTTAAGATGCATTGTGAATACCAGCCCTGATTCCATACCCTACTGCTGCATATACCCTAATGTCTTACAGTTTCTTTTTGTAAAAATCCAGTGCGATTTTCCTTTACTCCTCAGTCTTCCATGGTAAGACTGAGCTAACTATGTCTGGATGAACGAACATACACTAAGGTCATGTTATTACTTACTGGTTCCATACTTTGTCTTTCTGTAATTCTCTTCCTGCAAAGAAGCCTCGTTCGTTAGCAATGATGTATCCTAACACATATTCAGTTATCAAAGCTGCATTTATTGATCCAGGTGTCTTCGTGAGAGTATATGATGGCAAAGGCTGACATGAAAAGTAAAAGTACGTAGCTGACAATGTCAAGTAGACTCCATCACAGGAACTTGCATAATTTAAAATACTAATAATAAACATTTGAAAAAAATTGAAAAAAAAATCACTACAGTAGAGCCTGTAATTAATACAGGATTTTTTTCCATTTTTTCAAATGTTTTTTTCAATTTTTTTAATTACTAGGACTATATATACATTGAAATTGGTACAAAAGTTGTTCCAAATCGGTGATGGACACCTAAAGCCACTAGTTGGCAGACAGTATGTGTGGACTTTTGGTAAAATAACAAACAATATTTTACAATAGATAAAGAAATTCAATTTTATAGTCAGTATAGAAATGTTCCAGAAGTTATGAAAGAAAGTTTTCAATGTGCGATTTGATTCCAATCAACGACCAATCTGTACATATCACAAATATTAATCAAGAATGGGGTCATGGCGCAGAAACAATGTCTTACTATACGGAATACCAGTTTTCTAGCGCGTTTGAAGTCAGTCGAAAGACCGCCGCGTTTGATGTCTCCAAATTGTCGCGCGCGTTTCAATTGGAAACCACAGGGATATAACTCATTCAGCTAAACATCATGTCCTAAATAAATTATCATAGATAATATAGTGCATGTTTTTACTCAATGAGCCGTATCCCTGTGCTGGAAACTAGGTCGACTTTGCATCCGGGTTTTATTTTATCACGTCCGATTTTTGTGCGTGGGTGTTTGTTCAAACATGTAGGATCTATCGTGTGCATTGAGTAATGTTATCTTTTTGCCGATGCGAACTTTTATTACAACGTTAAATGGAGTTTGATATTTAATGTAAAAGGATTCATTACGACTTGCATATGCATTTGTTGAATTCGGCAAATGTCCACAAGATTCAAAGTGCGTATAGACTTGATAAACAATGACAGTATTCGTAGTTACAACCAAATACATGTATCATACGTGTTTTCATTATAAACACAGTTACACTTAGTCATAACAACAATTCAACATAGACTTCGGATATTTCGAGCACCTGGCTTAACTCGAGCATTTTGCTTGTCCAGATGGTTCCTCGGGATAACGAGGTTTTACTGTATATATTTACATTGTATATCAAAAGTCTTAAGTACTGACCCGCCTTGATCGTCTTTCCGAAGTAGCGGGATGGGAAATTAAAATCAATAAACGTAAGTATATCGGAAGGACAAAAAATGATCACCAACAGTTGTTCAATCCTGATCCAGTCTAGCAACCAGCCACGTGTGTCGACTTGGGTCAAGTGTGAAGACTACATGAATGTTTATGCCTATGTATGCATGTTATAGTATGCTAGTATTAAAATGGATCGGTATGATTCACACTGTTGATGTACTGTTAAAGTTCGAAATTTCAACCTACCTCGTCTTTATCAAAGGAATCCATCAAAATGTTGACCCCTGCAATAGGAATATAAGAACGTATAAGTTGAGCAAACACACTATGCATGAACAATTTATCTCTAATTGACTGGCGGAACTATTGTCACTTCTGTGGTGGAACAACCAAGCACTCAGTCAAGTACGCGACCACTAGGGTCGTTTGGACATTTGTTTTTATTATAATAATCTCTTAGGTCAAAATAATAAGCTGTTACAAGTAGATTAGCAAATTAATATATAGCTACCATTCCATGGAGTATGTGCCCATTTCAGGTTGGTCAAGTTCTTCCTATACTTGGCAAGCACTGGAATATCAGCGAAGATGACTTCTATCTTACTGGCAAACTCAGCATCTTCCAACTCGGGCACATCAACTGCAATATAAACATTGGTGTATCTAAAAGATAATAAAAAGTACAGCCTAAAGTCAAGCCTCCTAATGAAATGTCTTGTCAAGTTTGAAATGTCGACAATTCAAATGACTTTTATATTGACCGTCGATATCTTTCCAGCATTACAAGCCGTGCGATTCGAATCCGTAACAGTAAGTATCAGTAGCCGATGACAAATAGTAAATAAAAACAACTGGCCGGTTTACTTTAGCTAAGGTGGCGCCATCTATTGGCGGTGTATGAAGAAACGTGGTTTCATCAACTAAACTAGAAACGTGTGTTAAAATAAGTGTTCTTCGAACAACCAAACATTGTCAGAAGCACATGCATTACATTTCCTAACCTTTGTGTAGTTATTATATTCATGCGCAAATCATATCTGATCATGTTTAAGTAGCAGGTTGTGCTGTTATACAAAGACGCAAACAAAAACCGCACTCACCCTGATAGTTAACTAGTTGTTCATATACATTAGAAGAAACAATAGACACATTACAAAATTGTTTAGAAAATATCCTCTCTAGACATTTTGCAATATCGTACGTCCACACGCTTACAATGTATATAGTAGACATTTCTATGCAGTATATTCAAACTACACTGTCTTAATATCAGAATTATCAACCAACTCGTCTTCAATTTGCAAATCAAGTCGTGGGTATGCATAATTTACTGATCTTTCAGATTCCGAACGTATCATATACGAGCGTATATTGGTAAGGTTGCGTACCAACTTAGGTACATACATTATGATAGGTTTACATGCACTTAGATAGAATACTGGTGCTCTGTATGAGCCATGTATTTTATTTATAATTGTCTTGTGTATGTTTCGTTCTCATGAATTATTCTTAAGATTCGTTAGTGCCTGTTGGTTCTAACTCTTCGTATATTTGACTTGCAAATGACGCAGGCCAGGAGGTCAGAGAAGGGTGTCGTTTTTTTGTAGCGGTTCAATTGTTTTCTCGTTCGTATTTTGTTTGTTCTTGTAGCTTGTCTTGTCTATGTATGACGTGTTTTGTGTGTCTTTGTCATGAACTGTTGCTTTTGTGATTGTCGCTTTCCCTGTCCGATTTTATTATCTTTCTGTTAATATACCATTGATAGATGTGTGTTGAAATTGCCTTTATGAAGACATTGAATGTAGACATGAATGTTTTTGTGTGTCTTTTTCGTGAACTGCTGATTTTGTGAGTGTCGCTTTACCTGTCCGATTTTATTATCTTTCTGTTAATATACCATTGATAGATGTGTGTTGAAATTGCCTTTATGAAGACATTGAATGTAGTTATGAATGTTTGTGTGTGTCTTTGCCATGAACTGCTGCTTTTGTGAGTGTCGCTTTACCTGTCTGAGTTTTAATTATCTTTTTGGTGATATACTATTGATGGCTTTATTTTAACATTGACTTTATAAAACATTGACTGATTGCTATTTTATGAATAATTAATGCAATGACACCAATTTGTTAGATCATGAGTTCGTATTAAATGGTGTTTGTACTAATTAACTACCATAAGCGTATACGAAAAGTTGGCTTGGTGGTATTTTAACTCCGTAACTAAATATAATAAACATTATGACACCATGATATTTCATATACTGGTTGCCCACTGATAGAGCTTCCAACCTGAGTGAGGACGACCCGAATACAATTTTAAGTTCTTTTAAATGCATTAGTGCGTTGTTCCGTTAATACGGGGGCACAAATGAGAAACACAAAGTACAAAGTTCGTCGCCTAGTTATTCTTTTACCATAAAACTAACACGAACCGTAAAATTACGATTGAGGTTAAATTCAAGTAAAATATAATTGTGTTTTTTCTAAGGCTTCAGTTATCTGCAACTGAAGTATTTTACAATTGAATTCGTACGATACCTTTCTCTTACCCAATACGTGTACCACTATGTTATTGTTAAAAACTGCATTTGCGTGTAAGATAAGATTTTAATAAGGGATTTGACAATAGTGTACGCGGAATTTATAAAGAAAGTGTAAGAATTTATTGAAGTCGCATTTATTGAAAGAAGTTTATTATTCTCGAACAATACAAAGCAGTTTTATTTCTTATGAAACGTTGCTATTGTGTAAAGTGTACCCGGAATTTATAAACAAAGTGTAAGAATTATTTGAAGTTCAATTTATTGAACGATGTTTATAATTCTCGAACAATGCAAAGCAGTTTTATTTCTTATGAAACGTTGCTAAATTACGTTACAATTTGACATATTTTATTCGAAGCGTTTTACATAATAATATAAATATATAAAAAGAAAATATAGCAAATTCTAAAGTTTATGCTTTAAAATTTGCTATATTTTATTTTTGGAAGACACTTACCTGACAGGAAACCAACCAACTTTGTCTCCAATGCCACGACTTGTGTTCGTTCTGACAAAATGTTACTAATTCTTTTTCTATTATCTTCCAGAAATGTGACAACATACAAGACAAACGAATCCATGGCTTCGTTTTGACACTAACTTTATTATTGAAACTCTGACATGCGAATATGACGTGTTGCTACATTCTGATTAATTAATGCAATGACACGAATGTTCGTTATCCATATTTATGGTTGAGATGTCCGGATATCGCCCATAACAATCAAAGCGCTGTAATCTCTAAAGGCCTGTGCTAAACTTGGTTTGCTTGGGAAGCAGTTTAGAGGAGAAACTGAAGTAAATTTAAACGGATCGAAAATGTTTTGTTGAAAATACATGTTATCGATATGCCAAATCATTCTCTGATAAGAAATTGGTATTTCTCTGATGAGAAATCGGTATTACCACTATGGCCTAGGGGCATAGCCCAGGCCAAAGACGAAATGAAAATGGTACTACTACTGCCCATGTATGATAATATCGTTGATGAACCTACAAATCCCTCTTTTCACTGTATTGACCATTAGCGAAGTTTTGGAAGTGCTACTATTTCATCTAGATAATATTTGGTCGGGCTGGGCAATAGCATTGACTTTGGGAACGAATTATGCACCACTTATGTTTTATACTGTTATGAACGCGACTTCATGCTAAAATACTTCCCGATATTTTGATGACATTTTGAAGATTGAAAATACTTATTTTCCAATAATAGGATCAAAGTAATTTATCGGGAAGTATTATTAAATGCTTAACAAATATCAAAATAGTTTGGGTCATAGCCAATTCCATGATAAGTTTATCAAGACTGTAAAACTTTTCTGAGTAGAGAATGCGATACTTCAATTTCGCTTAGTGTTGGATTCATTTTGCCATTATGCTTCCTATTTCATTGTGCGATGACCGGACTCTATGAATATGCCTAATGCTTTTTTGGACGGCAGGTGTTGATGCTTGTCTGTTACATTGTCTTGTCGTGACTTTAAATGATTTGCTATAGTGTTGATCTGACAGGCCATTGACTACTTGGTGTGGTACTCGATTGGCGTGATTTGTGTCTTGCATTATTTCATTATCTGTCACTGGGGCCTTTTTATTAGAGGGCATTACATTACAAATTTTTATTTACACTGTCTTGTTCTAAACCATTGTCTGTGTGATAAGTGTGAAGGTTGGTGAACTGTAAAACGCCCCCCTCCCAAGTGACATGTGTCCCTTTCCGTACTTTTTGTAAAACTTTGCTCATCTCTTAGCGTTGTCCATCATAAGGCTGCTTCGTATCTTTCAAAATTACATCTGTTGTGGGTTGCATGGTGTACCTGTCCGTTTGGTGTATTCGTGTTGGCTGGCTCTTGATCCAGATTGGTTTTGTTGACTGAAGCGGCAGACTTTCGGAGCGGGATGTCGTATTCGTGTAGTTACTCGTTTTTTGTGTTTGGCATTGTCTGCCTCTTTTTGTTTTTCTGTCTCTTTTACGTCTTTCGTGTGATAGTGTTTCTGTTGTATGTTAACCATGTCCTTAGTTTCGTATTTCTATATAAATTATTAAAGAAAAGTGCTTTGTTTAATTTTAAGCTACAGTACCTTCTGTCGTACTACTTTCCAAACTTAGATAATCAAACAAAATTTAATGTCATAAATTCTCTTAATTCGTCTTTTGGACCCTGGCCACATTCCTTCGGAGCTAGTTATTTTCTTCGTATTCACAATTTTGCCCCTATAAGATTCATGCGCACTATTCGTACCCTACCCGGTGTGTTTATAAGTTATATAAGCAGCTGTAGAGTTAAGGGATTAGAACTTTGTGTAGTGTTTTGGCTGCTAGTTCGTTTTCTTGCGCCCATTTATCTCCTATCCAATTACTTATACAGTTTTTGTTTGCTACCATCAAAATGTATTTATGCGGCTGTAGCTTTTACTATTCACTTTTATCCTTTAACTTTTTAAGACATTTGAAGGCTAATACTAGGTCATTTAGCCCCTCATGTACAGCTGCAACTATGCCTACAGCTTTTTTACAACTATGACTATAACTTTCGACTGTTGAAGTTAAAATATAGAGTGGTTAAGTTCATTTTCTCGTGCAGTTGTTTGTTAGGCCTTATGCTGTGTGATTGTGGTTTGTGATGTTTATATTGTCCGTGTTCTGCTATTTCCGTTGAGTTTTGCCTTCCCGGTGTGATTTTTATTATCTTTATACGTAAGGGCATACCTTGTATTGTAGTATCGAACCTAAAACAGGTTAGTTTAAAAGTCGCTTCTTATTCCATTCCATATATTAAGTATAAACAACATGTTCTTACCAACATCATCATCACATGGGCGTAGGAGCCAATATTTTAGACCACATTCATATTTTTCGGCCTAAAATAGTCTCGTAATAGGTAATTAGCCTTTTGTTCTTGGTTAAAAAGTATAAACTATGCATTTTAGTGCTCGCTTCGCTTGCAAAATAACATTAATATATGAAAATAATATTATCACGTAGTTGTTGAAAGAGTTATATACGATAGAGAAAGAAATCGTAAGATATAGTTTGCATGAACTCCTATATATGGTCTTAGACTTTACCATTGCTATGTTAAATATTATTGTTAAACCCCTTCCCATAAAGGTTATTAGAAATCGGACACTTGTGCAAGAATTAGTAACTACTTAAATTTGAGTGATTTTATAATAAAACATGTTTAATACCAAATAAGCTATCTCAGAACGCACAGACTGTCCGTAAGGATCCATAGTTTTAAAATATTTTCAGGGGCATGCCCCCGCACCCCATTAGTTATATACTAAGGTTCTTCGAATTCCCAACTTTTTATACTACTCAGCAAATTTACCTACCTCAGTTATTTAGTACACAAACATTCATCCTACGCTAGTAACTTCGAATGTGAATGATTGTGGTTACCGAAATTCCCCCCCCCCCCCATAATGTTCGCCCCCCCCCCCAATTCCCCAATGTTGAAGACGCTTCTACGCCAACGCATTTAGTACTATCAATGAACCAACTAGCTATAGGTGAGAACATTCAACCTGTCATCCTTGAATATCAGTGTTTATCCGTTGCCAACTCAGAGTTATTATTTTAACTAGTCAAAACATTCTTATGGTACAATAACGAAAATACACGAGGATTAATTAGTGACAAGTCGAATGTTCTCGCCTATACCTCTCTACCCACCATTTTAGTTATTGAAAATACATGTAACATTAAAAAAAGTATTAACACTACATCCCCCATTAATATCTAACAGTCTGTAAATTCTAGCCACCCTGTAATTGATTGCTAAATGAGCGCTTTGATCTGAAATTAGCTACGAGGTTCAGTAACACAGATGAAACATTCACAGTTCATTTCCGATTGACAAGTAGTAGGTTAACAAGTGAATATACTTACATTTTTTTGTATCATGATTTCTAACAACTTGCAGTAAAACGACAGTAGCTGTGTCAGAAATTAGTTTCAGTATGCGTTCTTGCAGAATGTTCAAACTTGATGCAACATACAAAATGTAATCCATATCATTAATATTGACTAAAACGTAATTTTACTTTGAGTACTATAGATATCAGTTATTTAAATGTATGTACAATGTCGCATGTTTATCACTGTGTATTAGGTCAACACCAGATAATACTCGTCTGTGTATATACAGGGTGTCAATAAAGTTCATTCTCGATGTTTAATTTTTCTAGGGTCAAAAGAATGTAAAATTTTTAGGTTAAAATCTAGTCTACCATTGTCCTAATCTTCTTGCATTAAATGAAGCTATATTAGAGAGTAAGAAATTAAACTGTTCACTGCTTACATACAGTACTGTAGCTCAGATAAAATTTAGTATGAATTTAAATTTTGAGAACAAACTTTTTTAACACCCTGTACATGTATATCATCAAATAATTTACTCGCTTGGTAAATGAATGATTACACAATTGTCTCCCTTATTCTTATAAAAGAATTTTAAAAGAAATCTAAAAATTACTTCTAAAACGGCATCTTTTTTTAAACGAAGTCGAAGAATGTTCGAGGTAACTTGAAATAAACCTCTCATTTAAAATGGAAAAGTATTTATGGCACTCTTGCCGAAGAAGCTGCACACAGTGGTATATAGTTTTATGGACTTGTCAAAAAATACATAACTTCACAATAGGTCTATCTCCACAAGGGCGAGGATAACTTATCTATAGGGTGCAGCTAACGTGTAAGTATGTAAATTTTGACAGGTCAAAAGGATCTAAGATACAGTAGGTGTATATAATATGTGTACTTACAATTCACACGCTCGTGTCTGGTACATTTTAGGAATACTATGGTTGTTGATTTAGGAAATATTTTCGGTATGATCGTTTTTACGACATCGGAATATGCAGCAATATACAAAATCGAATCCATGCCTACATCACAATTGCATACACTATGGTCCGATTATATATAAACTCATCCAATGAAAACCGGTTTAACAAACGATTGACCAGTAAAAATTGAGTACACAACACACTCAGCCAATGAAAACTTGTTTAACGAACGATTGGCAAGTAGAAACCAAGAACACAACACTCGATATACTATCGCAAAATTTTGAATCGACGCTTCAGCAAAAGAAAGAACACATCAGTTTAAATTAACTAAATTCAAGAGCACGTTTATGGTCAACTTTATACATGTAAGTGATGTAGGTAGTAAGATAATAACAACACAAAGTAGATCATAACCTAGTTTTGAATTGATGCTTCAGCAATAGTGTTGTGCCGTGCATTAATGAGTTCATTTTTGGGCAAACGTATACAGGCCGATGTACATGTTAATAAGTTTGAGTCAGTTTAAGTCATTATAGTTTTATATTTGATTTCCGGTAATTTTTCAGTCAGATTAAGATAATGGGTATCGACGCAGAATAGTTGACATTTTAATCCTTGCATTTTGTCCGATTGAAACGGATGGTGTTGTGACTTGTAAGTCATCAAACAATAGAAGGTGAAAAACGTGTTTGTAGCAACGTTAAATGTCGCATCGATGCTAAATGTCGCACTTGACGTTAAATGCCGCAAGGCTGACGCTAAATGTCGTAACTGACGCTAAATGTCGCAATTCACCTGACGCTAAATGTCGCATCTGTGACGTTAAATGTCGCAACAAATTGGACTGACACTTTGTAATGTCGCAACATCAACGCTAAATGTCGCAATCCTTTATAAACACTCCTTTATAGTATGACTGTTATTAGGGGTTTATCGGGATGAACAGAATCTTACTCGGTATACCCGGTTCAGTGAACCGGCGTAGGACCGTAACAATATTTAATCGCCAAGACGAATTGTGGTGAACCGTGATTATCTTATCAAACTGGCAAAAAAGACCCGATTGTTTTAAAATGTTTCAAGCCTCATGTAGTCATCAGGAGCTACCGTGAGGAATGGTCAAGATTTCAACAGAATCGGACCCCGATCTCCCGAAGCATCTCAATCTGAGCAAGATCTCATCTCAAATATTGGCACGTGTCTTTATGTTCATTTCCATGCGAGACTAAACTCAACTCATAAACATCACTAAACAAAAATGTTATTCTGAGTTTATTACAGTAAAATTTCAATGGCTGAAGGTTCAGATTTATCTCTAATTTCGACTCCGATTTTAGCAAAATCTCAATTTGAGTTGAGATTTCTACTTGCGAACCTTCGGGAGATCGGGGCCTGATTATATAGTCAAACCTGGGTTATAACTGGGACTACACCTTAAGCCCCGTTCTCACTGCCCCGGTTCAGTTCCCGGTACGTCCCGGTGGAGGAAAGTCGGTATACCATGATGACCCGGGACATTTTGTAACAAAAAATCAATTGCATTCTCACATTCCCGACGTTTCCCCGGTGTACCACTGGTCTGAAAGAATATTCTATCAGTTTGATGCCGGAGCAGCTAGGGTTTATTCCCGGTTAAGTACGGTGCCGTTACGGTGTCATTACGGTGCAGAGCGGTAGGGCCCCAGTGAAGCACGGTTTGGTCCCGGTTGTTGCCGGTGGTATTAAGGTGGTAGCCGGTTTGCCACGGCTGTGCCACGGTGATACCGGGACTCATCAGGGCTATACCGTACGTTACCGGGGCTCAGCCGGCTCTCACCACAATTTACAAAATGTATATTATACCCGGTGTGCTACGGTTTACCACGGTATACATAGGATGGCTAGGCGCTGCCGTCGTTTCTGTGTGGCTTTGGATTGTCTGTGCGCTACAGTATATACATAGGGTGGAGATACGGTCCTTCCCCGGAAGGTCCCGGTATTGTCCCAGTGATCCCCGGAGTAAGTCGTTTCTCGATATCGCTCCCGATGACCCCGGTGTGTCCCGGTTGTATTAATCATTTTAAAACAACCGGGGCTGTTAGCCAGTGCATCACGGTTTATCCCAGGTCGCTCCGGATGTTCACAGTGCCGCTTTGGATGTCTCCCCGGTTAGACACGGTTCCTCTGGATTACAAGCCGGGACTCACCGGGATACCAAACAGGGACAGTGAGAATGGGGCTTTAGCTCTACCGCGATGTTGCATCTCGGTATCAGTACCGATTATCCCGGTATAGCCACGGTGTGTCCCGTTTCTGAGCTTACATAGCCCTAGTATCACTGTGCCGGTTTGTCATCCCCAGTTTGTCCCGTTGTATGAATCGGTAGGTATCATGTCTAAGCGGTCTAACAACCTTTGAGTCACCGTGAGCTCCTTAAACCGTGAACCGTGTTGATCCGACCGTTTGACGTCGTACAGTATGGGTTCGAATTTCACTATAGGTGCAAACCAATTCCGGTATTTTTTAGATGTTTATTGCACCTGGGAGTGACCAAACAAGATGTAAAGAACCGACTAAATCGAGGGATTTCCGCGGCACTACCGGTATATCCGGGCAGGTCTTTATCTCTACCTTTCCTCTATCTTGATGAACCGTGGCATACCGGCATTATTTGGACTACGCTGAACCCTGTGTCTGCACCGGTTGAGTCCCAAATTCCCAATAAAGTACGTTTCATGCTGATCGAGGCAGGGTAGAACCCAGCATTATCCGAAGAATGTTTATATTCGGTAAAGCCACCGGTAGAACCCCGTTTCATCACTGCCATGGTCTGTGAAGTTGCAGTTACGTACTAGCGTGGTATGTCCCGATATTTGTCGAACAATGCCAACTACACTAAATAATTAAGTTATTGGTGAAATTCTGTTGAAATCAGTGCATTTTTGTTTATGAAAAGTTGTATTTTAAACCCACACGATGAGCTGCCTTATTTATCATAACAAAAACCAACTGCAATGATTGCATTACATAATGTATGTCCTAACAACGTGTAACGTGCACCCAGTCTGATCATGCCCCATGGGTTACATCAGAGGAACGTCGCTTCTGTGAGAACGTAACTACTTTTGTTCGGAAAACGGCACGGATCATTTCGATTTGGTGGCTTCCTTTTACCAGGGCCTGCATCGTGACGGTTTCACCCAGTCCAGTCCGTATCAATTTATTGCTGACTGGTTTGTGTGGGGGTGCGTGTGGGTGTCAGTTGATAACGTGCTACGTAGGAAATCGTTCAATAGAAACCGCATCCGTGTCATGACGAATTTGATATTAACAGCACTTGATATCAATAACATAGGACTTCTACAATAGGAATAGAATAACGTTTTATCCAATTAAGGGTCATTACTTCCCTTGCATTCAGGGAAGGCAACTCTGTCCGACAAAGTGTAGGTCGGTAAGAGTGACTTCCCCTGAAAAGCAGAGGAGAGAACTCTGCACAGGACAATAGTTACTTCGCTTGAAATCAGGAGAGGCAACTCTGTCCGACCGATTTTAAGTCGGTAAGAGTGACTTCCCCTGAAAATCAGGGGAGAGAACTCTGCACAGGGCAAGAGTTACTTCCATTAAGTTCAGGAAAGGCAACTCTGTCCGACCTATTTAAAGTCGGTAAGAGTGACTTCCCCTGAAAAATCAGGGGAGAGAACTCTGCACAGGGCAAGAGTTAATTTACTTGAATTCAGGGAAGGCAACTCTGTTCGACTTCTTTTAAGTCTGTAAGAGTGACTTCGCCTGGAAATCAGGGGAAATAACTCTATACAGTGCCTGAGTTACTTCCCTTAAATTCAGGGGAGGCAACTCTGTCCGATCTATTTTAAGTCGGTAAGAGTGACTTCCCCTAAAAATCAAGGGAGAGAACTCTGCGCAGGACAATAGTTGCTTCCCTTGAATTCAGGGGAGGCAACTCTGTCCGACCTATTTTAAGTGACTTCCCCCGAAAATCAGGGGAGAGAACTCTGCACTGCCCTTGAATTCAGAGAGGCAACTCTGTCCTACCTTTTTTAAGTCTGTAAGAGTGACTTCCCTTGAAAACCAGGGGAGAGAACTCTGCACAGGGCAAGAGTTACTTTCCTTGAATTCAGGGAAGGTAACTCTTTCCGACCGATTTTAAGTCGGTAAGAGTGACTCCCCCTGAAAATCAGGGGGAAGAACTCTGCATAGGGAAAGAGTTACTTCCCTTGAATTCAGGGGATGCCATTCTGTTCGACATATTTTAAGTCGGTAAGAGTGACTTCCCCTGACAATCAGGGGAGAGAACTCTGCACAGTGCAAGAGTAACTTCCCTTGAATTCAAGGGAGGCAACTCTGTCCTACCTATTTTAAGTATGTAAGAGTGACTTCCCCTGGAAATCAGGGGAGAGAACTATATACAGGGCAAGAGTTACTTCCCTTGAATTCAGGGGAGGTAACTCTGTCCGATCTATTTAAAGTCGGTAAGAGTGACTTCCCCTAAAAATCAAGGGAGAGAACTATGCGCAGGACAATAGTTGCTTCCCTTGAATTCAGGGGAGGCAACTCTGTCCGATCTATTTTAAGTCGGTTAAAGTGACTTCCCCCGAAAATCAGGGGAGAAAACTCTGCACATGGCAAGAGTAACTTCCCTTGAATTCAGAGAGGCAACTCTGTCCTACCTTTTTTAAGTCTGTAAGAGTGACTTCCCTTGAAAACCAGGGGAGAGAACTCTGCGCAGGGCAAGAGTTACTTTCCTTGAATTCAGGGAAGGTAACTCTTTCCGACCGATTTTAAGTCGGTAAGAGTGACTCCCCCTGAAAATCAGGGGGAAGAACTCTGCATAGGGAAAGAGTTACTTCCCTTGAATTCAGGTGAAGCCACTCTGTTCGACATATTTTAAGTCGGTAAGAGTGACTTCCCCTGACAATCAGGGGAGAGAACTCTGCACAGTGCAAGAGTAACTTCCCTTGAATTCAAGGGAGGCAACTCTGTCCTACCTATTTTAAGTCTGTAAGAGTGACTTCCCCTGGAAATCAGGGGAAAGAACTCTATACAGGGCAAGAGTTACTTCCCTTGAATTCAGGGGAGGCAACTCTGTCCGATCTTTTTTAAGTCGGTAAGAGTGACTTCCCCTAAAAATCAAGGGAGAGAACTCTGCGCAGGACAATATTTGCTTCCCTTGAATTCAGGGGAGGCAACTCGGTCCGACCTATTTTAAGTCGGTAAAAGTGACTTCCCCTGAAAATCAGGGGAGAGAACTCTGCACATGGCAAGAGTAACTTCCCTTGAATTCAGAGAGGCAACTCTGTCCTACCTATTTTAAGTCTGTAAGAGTGACTTCCCTTGAAAACCAGGGGAGAGAACTCTGCACAGGGCAAGAGTTACTTTCCTTGAATTCAGGGAAGGTAACTCTTTCCGACCGATTTTAAGTCGGTAAGAGTGACTCCCCCTGAAAATCAGGGGGAAGAACTCTGCATAGGGAAAGAGTTACTTCCCTTGAATTCAGGGGATGCCACTCTGTTCGACATATTTTAAGTCGGTAAGAGTGACTTCCCCTGAAAATCAGGGGAGAGAACTCTGCACAGTGCAAGAGTAACTTCCCTTGAATTCAAGGAAGGCAACTCTGTCCTACCTATTTTAAGTCTGTAAGAGTGACTTCCCCTGAAAACCAGGGGAGAGAACTCTGCTCAGGGCAAGAGTTACTTCCCTTGAATTCAGGGGAAGCAACTCTTTTCTACCTAATTTAAGTCGATAATAGTGACTTCCCCTGAAAATTAGGGGAGACATCTCTGCACATGACAAGAGTTACTTCCCTTGAATTCAGGGGAGGCAACTCTGTTTTACTTTTATTAAGTCGGTTAGAGTGACTTACCCTGAAAATCAGGTGTAATAACTCTGAAAAACATGGGGTTGGTTTTTCATAAAACATGGGGTTGAACACCCAATTGGAAGAGTAGCTTCCCTTTGATTCTTGAATGTAATGGTAGGCTAATATTATACCACTGCTTTGTAACTAGAAACATACTTTATTTCATGCATATTACGATATCTGACGATATCTGAATGTTTTTCTTGTTGAATAAATCTAACCAAGCATGTAATGCAACTATGATTTCCTGGAAAGCTGGAGTATGTATTATTTATCCTCTTTTTCAATGTTTCTTGTATAATGGCCATAACATGAGATAGATATTAGTGAATTTATTTTATTTAGATGCAGAATTTTACAATTTCCTAATCGAGTTTCGTGCCCCCGGGCAAACGTTACGAGTGACTACGCAAACTATATAACTAGTATTACACCTATACATAAATATCACCTTTCATTCATGATTTGTGAATGAACAGCTAATGCACAGTTTCCATGATGGTATGTATAATGCATCTTAGGAAAACAAATATTTTGACTTGCGATATGTATATTCACTGCAAATTGAAGAGTAACCTATGTTTCATCATAGTGATTATAGTAGCCCTCTACACAATGCATCAACACTACATGTACATATTTAAATATCTTGATTATATTATTTACTAGTAGCTCATACACTTAAGGAAATCTTAAGTTTTCTACTATGACGTTTAAAAAATACCGGCCCTGTATTCTACTAAGCCTCGACTCGATAGTTGATATGGCACGCATTAGTAGCGTAAGGTCCGATATTCGAATCCCGGAATGAGTCGGATCTTAAATGACCGTTGTTGGAGAAATACTCAACACACACAACAGAGGGTCACAGACGACTTCACGTATAACCATATTATCAATCATTGTGGCGTATTAAAAGTTCAAAATGGTTATGTTATAACATGATTCATGTGTTAAGAGACAGTCTCTTAATATGTATGGTACACATAAAACTTGAAGGTCAGTGGCAATCATAGGCGGATCCAAGGGGGGGCGGACCCGGCGTACGCCCCCCCCCCCCCTAAAATCGCCGGAGCCTAGGTAATTTATCATATTTTGGATGTAAGAGCAATATTGATATGCAATTTTTTTCGCTCGCTTCGCTCGCGTAAATACAACAATAATCAATTTAAGGATTTTAAATTGAATTTAATGCTGTATGCAAAAACAAGATATGGGACTGATTGGTAGCATGGTGCCAAACATCGGCTACAGAAATGTCGAGATTCTTGCACATTAAAAATGTCAGACAAGAAAAAAATATTAATACAGTTGGCTTTATTTTCTAATAAACCTGTCCTTTTCATTAAAATAAGATACCTCAGAATGCAGCTGACGAATTCCGTGGTTCTATTTAAAAAGTCACGAGGCAAAAAGCCACTGGACTCCCTAGTCGCTGGATCCCAAGTACTTCACATTTCCACTTAAACAAAACTGAAGCCCTGGAGTATGCTGCTCAGATAGACATTGCGTTTTTTTCGTGACGAATTCACAGCAGCTTTATATATAAACAACGATTTTTCTTGCTCGCTTCGCTCGCTGAAGAACTACGTAAATTCAATGAAAGCTTTTGATTTACCAAGGAGTTGTTTGGGTATGCTGCTCAGACAAACACTAATTTGTTTTCTAGTTCTGACAATTACTACATCAGTGAATATTACCAAGTAATAAGGATGTGGTGTATGCTGCTGAAATAGATAATTGCATTTTTTCTTGCTCGCTACGCTCGCACAACCACTATCAGTTCATTTTGTCAAGTAGGGAATGAGTTTGAGGAATATGCTGTTCAAATAATTAATGCATATATTCTTGCTCGCCTTGCTCTCACATTAACATTATCAATGAATATTATAAGATAAAGAACGAAATTGTGTGGAATGCTTCTCAGAGATACATTTTTTTCTAGCTCGCTTCGATCGCATATTTTCTTGAGGAGGGGGGGGGGTATCAATACATGAATGTACGCCCCCCCTAACGCCAAATCCTGGATCCGCCCCTGGCAATGACGATACTTCCGTTTGGTTATACCCGTGTCCATGAAACGCTTTTACGAAAGAAGGTGTAATGTTTGCCTATGCAAATGACGTCATTTAACGTTCTGTTTTTTTATGATTGCATCATGTGCGTATTAACGGCGATGTTTAATTAAGAAATAAAAATCTGTTCGCGTATTTTGTCGGTGAATAAAACACGGGTAGGAGTTCGGATGCGGAAAAATTTAATCACGAGTGCGTAGCACGAGTGATTAAATTTTCAGCATCCGAACGAGTGCCCGCGTTTTATTCACCGACAAAATACAAGAACAGAGTATTTATTTCGATTCTAAACACGATAATATCCCGTACTATTTAACTGCGCGCATCCATTTTCACCCATTTGACATTGAACATAATTCCACGCTGAAATTGAGTGGCTTATTAGCTGGTACAATTACCTCCCTCGTTAATAAAAACGACTTTCGTAATTTTCTGAAGGAAATAACACATTTTAAACATTGAAACAATTTTAATAACGTGAGTATAGGGTATCTATTTAATAAAATGAAAAATATAAATGAATTGATTATGAGTTTTTATGTAACTTAGTTTAAGAAATAAAAATATGTTCGCGTATTTTGTCGGTGAATAAAACATGGGCAGGAGTTCGGATGCGGAAAAATTAAATCACGAGTGCTAGAGGTTTTTGAAGTATTCGAACTTGGTTCTCCAATTGTTTTTCATTAGAATTCAAATACGCAGTTAATATTATATTTGTTTGGATTTTACCAACACTGACTATATCTTGTTATTGTATTATTGTTGATTGTGAACTTGTGAGAATTCTCACGCTCAAAATACAAAGTTTGGAAATCCGAACAGTCGTTAGTTCTACTTTATTCCAACGACAGTGAATGTCCGAAAACTGTGCATCAGAATAGAAAGGACACATCTCGACGTCTAAATGAACTTAATTCAATAGCACGTTTATGTATATATTTATACATGTCGATATTGTGGGTAGTTAGATAGTAATAGTAATGGACTATTCACTATTACCTCGGTTGACATTGAAGAAAATAGCATTGTTGTACATGTGTTAGCATTGTTGCACATGTGTTAGCATTGTTGCACATGTGTTAGCATTGTTGCACATGTGTTAACATGGGTGTACATGTGTTAGCATTGTTGTACATGTGTTAGCATGGGTGTACATGTGTTAGCATTGGTGTACATGTGTTAGCATTGTTGTACATGTGATAGCATTGTTACACATGTGTTAGCATTGTTGTACATGTGTTAGCATTGGTGTACATGTGTTAGCATTGGTGTACATGTGTTAGCATTGGTGTACATGTGTTAGCATTGTTGTACATGTGTTAGCATTGGTGTACATGTGTTAGCATTGTTGTACATGTGATAGCATTGTTGCACATGTGATAGCATTGTTGCACATGTGTTAGCATTGTTGTACATGTGTTAGCATTGGTGTACATGTGTTAGCATTGGTGTACATGTGTTAGCATTGGTGTACATGTGTTAGCATTGGTGTACATGTGTAAGCATTGTTGCACATTTGTTAGCATGGGTGTACATGTGTTAGCATTGTTGTACATGTGTTAGCATTGTTGTACATGTGTTAGCATTGGTGTACATGTGTTAGCATTGTTTTACATGTGTAAGCATTGTTGTACATGTGTAAGCATTGTTGTACATGTGTTAGCATTGTTGTACATGTGTTAGCATGGGTGTACATGTGTTAGCATGGGTGTACATGTGTTAGCATTGTTGTACATGTGTTAGCATTGTTGTACATGGGTAAGCATTGGTGTACATGTATTAGCCTCGTAAAATAAAGACTTTTTTCATTTGATGCCTCTTTCGGGTGACCCCGTTTATTTTTCGTTTATGATACATTTAACATAAATAAATTTATATATACTTTACTTCGCTGGCTGGCTCGCTGGCTGACTGGCTGACTGGCTGGCTAGGTGGACATGTTTGAAATGTGCTCCTTTATGATATAGTCTATCATGTCTTTATCGAAGAACACATCAAATGTGACTGTTTAAAACGTGTAATAGTTTAATGCCTGATGTCCTGAACATTGAAATAGATACAAAAATCATGTTCTGGTTGGTATTCAGTCATAATACTGTGTATGAATGCAAATACATATTTGACTGTATCCAAACTTGTTTTCAAGTCAATACGCAGCCTGAAAGGCACGTGGGACTTGGACACTATCCATAATTTGTGTTAAGTACTTCTGATGACATAATGACGTGACCAAAAATAACGAAGCCAATTCGAGTGTACATAGCACCATTTATCAGATAGAAAATTACAGGCAAATAACATAAGCATGACAAATACAATAACAGCCACATTATAAGCATAATATGAATATAAAAAACCATTCGGAACAGTTCAGCTAACATTGCATGTATCACATTTCTCGACTGAGTTACTTTCCTTGTATTGGGGGGGAGTAAAAGCACTAGAATCGGAACAAGACAAATAGTATTGTAATACAGGTGCCCGTTGCCTAACCAAACCGCTACCCAGCGCTCGCCGATAGCAGACCGTTGCGTTGTGCTCAAAGCGCTATCGAGCCCGTTACAAAAGAAAGCGCTCGTTAGCGCTCGCGTAGCAAAGTGTTTAGAAACGGTATGCTATCGGGGAGCATTGCTCGCTTGTGGCGTGTCGTTGCACGCTAGGTAATAGTGCAATTTGGAAGCGGCTTGGTAAATAAGGTAAAAGAACAACAAAAATGGTTATAATGATATGGATGCGTATATCAACAATTAGAGTGTGTAAGATGATTAATAATTAATACACCGCCTTGTCAATTTTTAATTCATTAGACGCAACACAGCGCTTAATGACGTGTATGGAACGTCTCGCGTGTCTTATCGGTGTAAAATGCAGCAAAGCTTTTTTATAGACGAATGCGGTTTGTCCGTTGTTTGGTGAAATAGTGAAACAACTCAAGCGCCTGTAGCCAACAAACCGTCCATAAATCTGCGACATGGACTCCTGTGGCGTAACACAAACCATGTTCGCTCAAAGCGGATATGAACATAATTATATAATAAATTGTTTAAACGTTGTGACATTCTGGAATTATCTGATATCAAACTAATTCCCATTTTTGTCCATTAAGTATACTCATAACATCAACGTCATTCACGAATAGCTCTTCCAGTTCTGAAATGAATAAACAAACACGCACGTTAGTACAGTTTCCATGAACAAGTAGTTTAAAAAGTTTGAACTGTATTATAGACCGATAAAATGTTCTGTTTATGTGAGTTTAATGTCGTATTTGTATGTAGATTCATTCACTTTTTTTGTAATTACACATAAAAATGTACATATCGCTGGCCTAAAATGAGAAGGCCGTAACTTACGGCCTTACACGACGCATACATGTTTGTAATCTGCATCACAAGGCGCTTCTTATGAGCCTCGGAACTTGTCATGTTGACCAAACTGAGGTTGAAAAAGCTTGTTTTTATGAACTTATCTCATGCAACACTTCAATGACCTTGCAAACCGAAAGTAGAAAAATGGCAATGTTTCTTGAATACCTTTTAAAGTATGTATACATTTTCAGTAAAAAACTAAATAAGAGTTTGTTCCCTGTAGTTATAATTTGTAAGTATGGTACGCATTTGGGCTCTTGACAGTTTCCAGGGTGTTTGCTTGTGAACAAGTACTAAAAGACACACACATCCTTTGAAACAAACTATTTTAAAAGTGGGCCCTGTATTAACGAGTTGTTGGTGTTATGTTACAGTGATAGTGTACATACAATACAAGCCTGTCTGCTTGAGCCCTTTTATTTTCTTAAATATTCAGAATAATTATTTACCCCCTCCCACGTTTGTAATCACTCTATCGCCTTAAGCATCGAGGTCGGTTTAATAAACTTACAATTCATTAAGATACACTTTCAGCTACGTTTGTTATCATACCATGTGATGTATTTGGTGTGCCCTGGTCTACTGACAAATTTCATATTATATTTTAAGAATATTCGAGATGGTCAGACAAATAAACCATACGTTTTGTATCAGAACAACATTATGCTTGAAGTGTTTACATAATTTGTTTATCAGTGTGGTGTAATTAATTTACCGTTTACGTTATTCTATGAACATCACACTCTCGAGTCTCTAAGTATACCTAATGACGTTCACCGTTGCTACGACATGGTGAAAATGTTGTCTTCTTTGCTCCAATATCAATATTATTAGCGTTGTTGTGTGAACACATGCGTGTTTACCTACTGCACGTATTACTAATTTTGAGTTTATACAATGTGGTGAAAACTAAAAAAAACGTCTTGATTGCTGCCTTCCCTGTCCGATATTTCATTATTTGTTTGAACAGCTCTCAATCAGTAAAGCATTCAAAATATAAATCGACATTTATCGTAAAAAGAAAACATATCTAATGATCGGACTCAACGACTCATGTCCGAAATCATGTTTTCATTTTTTTTAAACAAACATTATCTAATAAAGGGCGTTGTAAAAATGTTAAGTGCTGGTGGCTGTGTCACGTTTCTCAGACGTTCCACAGGGCCCATGTCGTACTGTATTTATACTAGATGGATACCGGTACTTAATTACCTGAAATTCTGAGTAGACCATCTTTATGTATATCTAATGCATTCACCCAGGAAGTCGCTTCTTTCTCGTCCAATCTCATATCCCCACATTGTGTCAATATCTCTATCAATTCTTCTTTAGGTATACATCCTGGTAAACAGCAACAGTAGAACATAGTACATCTGATTGAATGCACCCATTTAGGTATACATCCTAATAGACAACAACAGTAGAACATAGTACATCTGATTGAATGCACCCATTTAGGTATACATCCTAATAGACAACAACAGTAGAACATAGTACATCTGATTAAATGCACCCATTTAGGTATACATCCTGATAGACAACAACAGTAGAACATATACGCCTGATTGAATGCACCCATTTAGGTATACATCCTGATAGACAACAACAGTAGAACATATACGCCTGATTGAATGCACCTAGATCCCGACTTCGTTTGATTAGGTCAGTCACCAATTTACATAACATTGTGTATATAAACATTGCAAATACCATGTAATGAATCATATATAAATATAAATATTAATATAAATATAGTTTGTGTATTAGTATGTGTGTTGAAGAATAATTGGTTTTCACTGCATGTTTCTCAAATTGAAATGTTTGGAAAAATAAAAACATATATGATCTGGTATTGCAATGTTTTTATACAAGTGACAGACCTTGATAAACGGACTATACAACATGTATATAACATTTACAGTAAAGTGGCGCTAATACGAACATTCAAAATATTGCTTTATAGCGATTTTCGTCTTAATGGTTGACATTTTTGTTCTATAAATTTAATATATTGATGCATTATCTCTAGATACATGCAATAGAAATGATCTTATTCGCATAACTTTACTGTACATCTGGAGCCCGTTGCCTAACCAAACAACTACCGAACGCTTGGTAAAAGGCTTGCTTCAAAAATGCGCTACGTAGCGGACGAAGCAAAAAATGTACATGCTAAAGCATGTCCGGGCTCCTGATTGAAGGCACCACTTGATGTAATTGTCTATTATCGGTGATGTACATGTATATATCAAACCATAAATAGCGAAAACAATTCCATTTCCTGATTTATATATACTATAGTATATCAGTAATTGCCTTGAGTGATCTACGTCATTTTGTATTATGGTCTCGTAAATAAAGTCACCTAGGCGACAAAGCATTCTTAAATTACTAGTACCACAATATCTCAGTTACAAATATACTGTATATCAGGGGAATAGGAAGGTGCTTAAAGATAATTCAGCAAAGTAGAATGACCTGATGTTTGTTTTGTATTTATTCTTAATATTGATCAATCATTACACTTTTTTACATTTTTTCAACTATATATAGACAAAAATTTACTTAAGAAATAAATGCAAGAACAGAGTTTTTATTTCGATTCTAAATACGATAATATCCCGTACTATTTAACTGTGTTCATTCCATTTTCACCCATTTGACATTGAACACAATTCAACGCTAAAATTGAGTGGCTTATTAGCTGGTACAATTACCCCCGACGTTGATAAAACGTTAATTGAAGGAAATAACACATTATAAACATTGAAACACTTTTAATAACACGAGTATAGGGTATCTATTTCATGAAATGAAAAATATAAATGAATTGATTATCAGACGTTTTTATGAAACTTAGTTTCGAGAGTATATTGGAGTTTCTAAAAATAGGTGCGTCATAGCTGTAACACTGGATACTCGTGTGACTCGCGACTCGTTGAAGTTTTTACTATAAAGTTTACGTTCGTTCATTCATAAATATATCACGTGATACGGGGTGTAAATAGTAACAGCCAATTTGACAGTATCTTTTAACGCGGTAATCATACATGCCCTGGTTTGCTCTATGCGATGCATGGATTAATACGCAGATCGTGTTAGAATTAATGGTAATATAGGCAAAAGTCTGAAATATGGCGCCTGTGTCTAAATGGAGATTTATATCAGAGTATGAAAGTTGGTACTGAATAACACTGAATATTGTTTTTGTCATATAATAGACACTATGACAGGGAAGGTCGCATTCAACTTAACCAGCCTAGCCAAGCACAGCAAACATAAAAAAAGTTCACATACCACATTCACAGGGAACGATACCCTGAATGAGAAAACAAACTAAACCGCTGAAAGTCCAAGTAAAAGCTGAAATACCTAGTTTCAGCTATAAAACACCTGCATGCCTTAGTACAGATCAGTTAGAATAGTTTGAGAGTGACGCTGTCGTTTGTGTGTACACAAAATTTACAACCATTGTCTGAACAGGTAGAGTGTCAGTTTAGTATTAAAATTAAAGCTATATGTACGTAGGGTGTTCCAGAAATAATAGGATTTTTTTATAGCAGCGCGGTAAATGAGAACTTTAGAAAACTAATTTGCTGTAAATAAAATTTCATCTATCACTGATAAACATGTGAAATGTCAATGCAATTGGTTGAACAATAAAATCTCTATTAAACACCAAACATACCATGTACCATGGAGGCGGGTCGCGCCGTGACGTTATGATGACTTCGCTTTTCAAACAAAGTTTTTTAACCGAAAGACACCCTTTTTATATATTAATTTTTATATATTGTCACCCTGATTTTCAAAACAGATCTGATATTGCTGTCCCCATTGTTTATATAGGTCTCTGTGCAACTGTTCCCAAACAATGGGTTACAGTGATGTTAGAAATAGCTCTAACATTGAAGCATCTATCAGTGTACGAACGGTTGTCTGTCAACGTCGAACTATCTTTTCGCAGGCTTGACCTGTGTTCATTTGTTACTTCAAATCTCCGCAATCTGTGAACAATGTGTGCCAACAGAACACGAATAGATGTTGGATGCCACTACATTTTGCTTATTTAATTATTTCAATGGTTTACATTGTTCTTTTTCCAATTTATAACATAATTAAACAATCGGGCGGTTTCTAGTTTTTAACGTTGACGTCGTTTCGTCCATGACGCGCATGGGTATATACACTTGTTTACTCAGTAGTGATGAATAGCAAACATCGATTGCTTCGTAAGTTTGCATGCACACGTCAGTGACAACAAGGTAGTGCCACATACTTTGCCAATATTATTTATGCGTTGGTTACTGAGATAGTCAGTATGATTAACAATGAAAATTTACAGTGTGACATCGTTACCCTGACTGGACTATACTCCCTTAACTTGTACATACATGTACACTATTGTTGACAATTATATACAGTAGACAATAAATATGGAATAGTGCAACTATACCGGAATCTGATACGTCAAACAATGCGATATATGTAATAGTGTAACCATACCGGAATCTGATACGTCAAACAATGCGATATATGTAATAGTGTAACCATACCGGAATCTGATACGTCAAACAATGCGATATATGTAATAGTGTAACCATACCGGAATCTGATACGTCAAACAATGCGAAAGCTTCACGGATGTCTTGTTTCTTCTCTGCAAGAGTAGATTGACCTAAGATGGATACCAATGTCGCGAATTTGTCGAAGTTGAATTCTGAAAATAACAGAATGATATTATTTATGAGCAAGGAATGTTCATCTTTTGTTTAGGATAACATGTTTGGACTGACGAAAGTGTCCTTCTAGCCATGAATCAACATAATATAGTTGTTTCTACCTTTTTGTGACTTAAAAACTCAAACTATGTAGACATTTGAGACCGACCCTCATTTGTTAATGATTTCAGAAGTTCGAAATGGGTATTTTGCCGTTGGTAATTCCCTTATATGTTTCAAGTTTAAGTGCAATATAAGTTTATTGATCTAGTTCATTTAGGCATATCCAATGGACTAGGTGGTTTATTTTCACAAATATTGTGAGTGAATAAACAGTGACTTCCAGTTATAACTTTGGATTGCAACACATTTTCTAAACTACCGACCCTAGCTTTCGCCAATCTGAATCACACATGGTTGTTTCTTGTGCTTGTCTGACTATTTCCGCAGCCTCATTACAAACAGCTACTTTATATTCTGATGGTATCAGTTATTCATTTATTTATTTAAGCAGAAACTACAGCATAGTTAGCCAAATCGCAGCAGAATAATAACACTCATTATTTCCTCATTAGCAGATTTTGCATTCATGTGGTATTTTGTTGGATGTTCATAAAGTACTTATGAACTCCGATATACGTCGTAAATACGAAGCAGTACTGATTTGGTAACCAATTGCGGGGCTGTGTGCTTCGGTGGGGGTTCGAGGTCGTGAGCTCGAACCAAAATGATTACAGTTATTCGCCGAGTTTGGAAACTCTTGTATCGAAGATCTATATTATTTGAGATCTTTCAGATGCCGGTTTAATTCAAGTGAAACATGATTTTCTAGCCATTAATTGGATAGGTTCGAATCTTACGAGGGTCTGTAAAAAATAACTGAGAGTTGCTAAATAATGCTAAGAAAAATAAGTGTTCGTATGTTTTCTATACATTATCGTGAACTATGCTATCTCATTGATGTTATGGCGAATACCAATCTCGGTTATGACAATGTGTCCGTGATGTTGTTTGGTTGCTTGGCAACTATATTTCTAAGACTACATCCTATGACGGAATTCATCACAAGATGCACAGGGGATGATATTTGACGATGAATAATATAACCTACAACAGCAAATTCATTTTAAAGGCTTAAAATTACCAACTCTTGAAGTTATTTTTGACTTATCTTCGTATATTATCAAAGTCACAACTTGGCAAAGCGTTCCTTATATTGTATTGTACAGTTAATTGTTCTAGACAAAAGTTTACCCTTCATTTTATGTTCCACCAACATGTCTTGTATTTCACTTTCTATCGGGTTAAAGTTGAGAATCCTTAACGCTGATATCATCTCATCATATGTGAGGTAGCCACGCCCCTTTACATCCATTGTCGCAAACACGTGCGTACATGCTGTAATCAGATTGTTATAATAAATCATGTATCATATGTCAGATAGCCACGCCCCTTTACATCTATTGTCGCAAACACGTGCGTACATGCTGTAACCATATTATTACAATAAATCATTTATCATATGCGAGATAGCCACGCCCCTTTACATCTATTGTCGCAAACACGTGCGTACATGCTGTAATCAGATTTGTAACAGCATCATTTATTATTTTTTCATCACAGCAAACAAGGATAACTGGTCATGTGACGTCATATCCGTTGAGACTAAAGCTAAACATGGCCGTTGTACAACCTTCTCTTTATATAGGGTACACTCAGATCGTTTGAAACCATGTTCCTGTGTGTTTTCTCCCAACGTAATATTGTTTCGATTGCAAGCTATACATGTATATTAATGACAAACTTGGCATAATGAAATTACCATACTTGATATAACAAAATACTTTATATCCAAACTCATAAAACGACTTGAATGTCGTTGTGCTGATATAGCATAATTCGGATATAACGAATTAAATGTATAGTTAAAGACGACTCTCTTCTTTTTATGAATTTATATTAAAATTCAATCACGTGCATTCAAATTTGAAAGAAAAAACATTATAGTTCATATATTTGTCACCGTTAATCTAACAATTTCGTGATGTTTGAAAAGCCATGCTCGTTCAGGTTGTAATTTGAAGTCAGCCTTGGACAAATTATGCCAAACCTTTATCTTTAAACTTGAGTTGTGTCAATAAACACATTAAAATAAATAATTGTAGTCTAAGCAAAATGCCTTTCTTGACAATCTATATTAAAACATTATAATTTATATATTTATCATCGATAAATTATTTTGGTCATCTAGCAAGTGAAGACTTTTGACTTGTCAATACCGTATCAAAGTTCGATTGATAAGCAACATACTGAAGGCTTGGACATGTAGCCCCTGCTGTCCCTCCTACAGTCGTAGATACATGTATTAACCTTGGTATTTCTATTGAACAAACAAACATAATGTTGACCGATCATATTACATTTCATAAGCATCTCTCAATATGTGACATTTACTATATTACTAGCATATTGTACTTGGACGTCGTTATCAAAGTCGTTACAGTGGTTCTTGTATATGTCCCTTGAATGAGATTCAACAAAGTTTAGTTTAAGCATATGAATTCAAGAAAACAAATATACAGCAGTGCAAATACAACGTTACTGTTGGATTGGTAAACAAGCGAATAGTGTTTATATAATAGCTATAAATTCAGCATAGTTAGTAGTTAATTACATGTAACTGCTGATTCGCATACTGTCAGAATAAAGTGACTTTGTGGTCACCATACGACTGAAATACCGTTAATCCGAGAGCTCTCGCACTCAAAGCGGACACTCTACCACTACGGATATCGAGGTGGGCCATATCCACTTTGCAAATAGCAGTAGATATCATTGTGTCCTCTTCAGTGCTGTTCCGGACAAAGTAGACTGAATGCCCTATCACAATACACGTGATCACACTCACTACTCAACACCTATATTTTTCATTATTTCTCAACTATGTATAATGCGATTGGGTCCAATTTGGCATATTATTAGTGGATACATACTTCACTGATGTTTTGGTGGTTGTTTTATCAAAATTGATCGATTGTAAGATGAATGTGATTTCAAATAATGAACATGACTGTAAAGGGAAAAGTCACAAAAAGACACAATGAAAAATATTATAAAGGTATGTGTAAATTTTGCTAAACAGTTTATAAAAATGAAGTAATAAAAGAATAACATTCTGTTCCTGCTTGTTAAATAGTATCATGTATGTTCAGTCATGTCTCTTTTGATATGTTTGTACCTCTGCCCCATCGAAGGCACATAATTATTATCAATATCTGGGGAATGGTCCCCTTTCCCATTCGCCGCCACGTAATATTTTTAAATGGTGTCATTTTTGTGACTTTTTGTTTTACAGTGATGCCCATTATTTTGTTTTATTTTTATCTTTCAATGAACTGATTTGCATATGAGTTTAAGGACACATGCGCAGAATTCTATTTCATTCACATTCCAAATTTCAACTAAATCCATTGATTAATAGTTGAGTTATTATGAAGTATTTAGCTGATGTGTTAGGACTGTGAACAAGTATAATTATGTAATATGAGAAGTAACGTAACTTTCATAGTCAAGCATGTCGTTTAATGTAACTGTACATACCTTCTTTCATTGCGTTATCCATAAAAAGCATTCACCAACAGTATCAATGGTCGAATTCGAATTTGAATTTCCTTTTTTAATGAATTAAACTGGCTCCCTTTTACTTCACTAACAAAACCTGGAAACATAAATAACGGTCGGCACGTGATCAAATAATATTCCGTCGTTGTTATTTTCTTCTTTATGCGTTCTCTTAATTTACATTTGATAATGTTTCGTGTTTATCGCTAATTCATAAATACAAGAAATTTTACACCGCCCCAACCGTTAAAATTAGTCGTTCCGTTGCTCTTTTAAATTAACAAAAGATTTAATTATCATAAATAAAAATCTTTCCACCAACAAAACATCTAGAATCTATCAGAATAAACGTTTATAGATATACACGCTATACATAGAGAGTATTTTCAATGACATTTCGTTTGGATAAAAACCATTTCACGCGATATCGCTATATTTGGCATTAAGCCGCATTTACAGTAATTTGAAGAAGATCATAGAAACTATATAAGCTAAGTGTGAAGTATATAAATAAAATGCCGTACAATTAATGTACAATTACTATACAAAACGAGCGAGTGTGGGTTGATAAATATAGGTCTAGGTGCGAGTTGGTAACTGATAAAAAACGTTCGAATTTCGGACACACCCGTAAACTGATCGGGCATCGCCCAAATCCATTCTTTCATTTGCATTGTTAAATCCATCTACTGTTTCAACTGGGTTTCTAACCACCTTTGAATAGATATACTTTGTGTATGCATAAGCATTCTTTGTACATAGTCTGTTTCTATAGTGGCAAATACATAGATACAGCCATCCAATTTCATAAACGCAGATATTACCTTACATCATACTATTTAACCTCTGTACAAAGACCACCTACCGTTTAAGTACGGAGTAACCTTCTCAGATCGGGTACCTTATTAATGATGTATTTGATATATAGTATGTTTTTAGTTTATTTCCAAACATTAAGGGCCCGTTTCATAAAGAATCATAAGTCTAATAACTTATGTCAAACTTATGACAAACTTATGACTGACATAAGTTTTTCTCTAGACCGTGTCAAAGAAGCGGTCCTAAGTTTGTCTTTTGCTCAAGATCGTTTACATGCAATTTATAGATCACATGCTCTCGGTGTGATTTTAAATCACTTTTGAACAAAGGCCCTACGTGGCGGTTACGACGATTCGATATTACACTGATTTATTGATAAACAAAACCGGCGACAATTTTAACGAAGATATTGAGGGGGAAGACAAAACCTTAAAGTGTTTATTATGAAATCTCCAACATTCAAGCAGATATTCAAGAAGGTATAATACGGTCCTGCAAAAAATTATACTGGTTAGAGTTTAATTTTTGCCGTACTAAAAAAATCGCATCGAGAGCCTGTGCATGGTATAATTAAGTGTAATAATATACTTAAATTCTAATGTTTTGGAAATGAACTTAACTATATATCTATAATCTATATAATACGATGGCATAGAGGGGACACGGGATATATTTTATTTATAACGAATGCACGTGTTAGCTATTACGTGCGCATGTGTAGTAGTAACACGTGCGAACGTGATAAATACAATACATCATGTGTTCCCTCTATGCCACCGTAATATAATCATAAGTTAATATGTTATTTATAGTTGCGTCTCGGAAGTGTTATATTGGTTGTCTGATCGTCCGTCTGTCAGTCGTAGTATTAGTGTCCGCTCTTCGTTAATTCACCCACCCCATCCCGCGTGTACGATTGAAACGCCCATTATACGATCCAAATTCTTTCAAATTTACCATCTAAAACCACAAATGAAAAGCTACTGGCACACACATAATGACATTGAAACGGTTAGATTTACTGAAGTTTTACTTATTATATAGTGCTTAATTTCAAAGTTAATGGTCCACTTAAGGTCATTTAAATACAAACGAATTAAAATTACTTACTATACTACTAACAAACTAACAAACGTTTAGTAAAAATCCATAAAAATTCCTAAGAGATTGTTGAACCCGCACACTACTACAACATTTTGAAAACTAAATCCTTGGTTTTACCATGGTTTAAAATCACTATCAATTACTTAATGTTGAAATTTGAAGGTGTAGTCCTAACTGTTTATCCTGCTATCAAGCCGATGATTTATCCACCTGATCAGTTGATGGGGGATTACTGATTGACCCTGGTAGAAATAAAGGGTTTTCAGTCCTGACATTTACTTATCAATTGATTATAAATTAAGGAAATGTGAAGAAAGCGACTGAGGTCTCGACCTTAAAGCGACCGTCACGAATTGGCAATGAAACGTTTAGATATCACCCGATTTTTCACAATTCCTTCCGATATCACAACCTGTCTCATGACTTCCCCGAAGCTTCCCCTAGACCACGAGGAACATGTTGCCGATGACATGATAGCTCATTAATTTCAATCGTGAGTACATCGCTGAGGCAAAAAACGTTCAATGTGAGCTAGGCTTGACGGTGTACAGAGTCTTATATATATATATATATATATATATTATATCATGACATTATCGCTTTTGTTAGAAGATTGTCATTTCTTTCTGCTGTATGACAAGATGGCGGTAAAAAAGTGTTATTATGATAATGTTGCTATTTAGACAATGTAGGACAGTTTATCTCCAGGTTGCTAAGGTATCATTACTAACGTGTAAAAGCTTTGTATGTTTTTGTATACTAAATAATTTATTTGTTTGTTCAAAACTTTTATATACGCTAAATAAACACTCGAACTAAACCTAAAGTAATAAATTACAACGTTTACAGCCCCGGTAAAAGTAAAGCGGCTGTGGTTTATTACCTCAATCAGGCACGTTGAATATCGCAATGAAAAAATGACTGTCCAGCCCGTCTAGACACGCCCAACATAATATGAATATAAAGTATTGAAGATATCAGTAGAACCTTCTGTAAGTATCAGCAATATGATAGATGTCTGATTCAAGGTGGAACGGTTATATTGTCAAAACTTAACTTCCAAAGAAAGGAGTGTACCTCGCTGTAATGAGGTATAAAGCTGCTGTCTATGCAATTATATACCCAAACACGGATTATTGTGGAGAGAGTTAGAGTGAAACCAAACTTAGTATGCTTAGTGTGTGGTTCTTCTCAGGTCATCAACTTCTCCATATAGTTTCCGGTGGATGATTGTGTCTCGAGGCCACTTCACAGCTCGCTTCTAATCGTGACGATTACATCTTTCGAGGATGTGTTCAGCTGTCTGGTCTTCTACACCACACGGACAGGTCGGTGACGGGGCCAGTCTGTATTTCTTATGCATGTGTGCATTCAGTCGGTTGTGCCCGGATCGGAGTCTGACCATTGCCACTAGTTCTGCCCTGCAGGAGATGATATGCATCTGCCTTCTGTCTCGGCCTAGTTAGTGACTTGGTTATGGTGACATTCTCCTCGTATGTTGCTTGCACAGGGTGTTGTTCTGACTGAACACCTCGCTTTCTTCATTGCCTGCCACTCCACATTGTGCTGGGATCCACTTGGGTCACGCTTAGGTTGGTGCTGATTCTTTACAAGGCTTCTGCAAGCTGAGAAACATTATTGTTGTTGTGCAGGGCTTCTCATACAGACATGGCATTAGTCAGGAAAACTACGGAATTGACAACTTCAATCGAGTTTTCAACCATTGACACTGCCTTCATGAGCGCTCCGGTCTCTGCTCTGTAATTGCTACAGCGTGTCCCGGTTGCTGTGTTATGTGTTTCTCTTTTTCCCGATGGGTGTAGAATGACGATGCCAGCACCTCCGTCGTTGACTGCTCTAGTTGCAGAGCCATCTGTGTAGACGTGGGTCCATGTTTCAGATAGTCGTGATGGATCATTGCAGGTGTGTGGCTCTTTCCGATACGCTCATCTCTTCTTTGCCTGGCTGTAGGTAAGGCACACTTAATCTCAAAGCAACGTTTGACAGGTCATTCTGCACTGTATCTTTAATGTTATGTCTGTTTTACAAAGTGGAGTGGTGGGGATTGTCAGATCTGATGGATATGCTTTTTCGAGCTTCTTGACTTCATGTACGAAGCTGCTACGCTTGATCCGATTCTAACTTGGTATATCCTTTCACTCTGGCTGACATGGGGTGGTCTGGAACACATTTGTACTTCTCTGCTAGAAGCAATATTGGCATCTCTTATTTCTTGAAGAGGTTGTAAACCTCTAAACTTCTTCATGAAGGCAATTGGCGTGAAATTAGTTGCTCCTGTCATGATGGACAGGGCTTGGTTCTGAACTGGTGATTGGTTTTGGCTGTGGTTATCCATGTAGGGGAGCTATACTCTAGTTGGGTCTCACTATACCTTGATAAACTGTCTTGAGTATGTGCTCATTTGCCCCGATGTTGTACCCGCAAGCTTTCGCATCATTGAGCGTTTCCCTCTAGCCTTTCCTTCTGCTTTAATGATGTGTAGCTTCCACGTTTGATGCTTATCAAAGGTGACTCCAAGGTATGTAGCCTCGTCTGCTTCTGTCATAGGAGTGTCTCCCATTCTCACCGTCCCTGCTTTCTGCTTCGACGACAATGTGGTTAGTGTGTTGGAAGATTTCGCTTTGTTTATCTTTACGCGCCAATCTTCAGCCCACGAGGTAAGCTGGTCTATTGCTCCTTGCATTCTGTATGTCGGGGTGGTGGTATGCTCTCCGTTACACCATAACACCAGGTCATCAGCATATACTAGTAGTGCAGCCTTCACTCTCTTTGGCAGATCAGATACAAGATCATTGATGAATAGTAAGAAGAGTGTCGGAGACAGGACTCCACCTTGTGGGACACCATGCCGTAGTAAGGACTTTTTACTGCTTCGTTGGTTCAAGCTGACTCTAGCCCTTCGGTTGAATAGGTATAACTTGATCCACTTCAACATGGTTCTTCCAACTCCATTCCTCATAAGGTTAACTTGGAGTCCGTCGGTCCAGACTTTATTAAAGGCTCTTTGAAGGTCTATCAAGCTGTCATGACAACCCTCGGTTCTTGGAAAGCTTCTTCGATTTCTTGTGCCAGGTAGGTAGTCTGGTCCTCGGTGGAGCGGAATTTTCGTCGGATCCTTGCCTTTCTTTTGGATGGGGATCAAAATAGCCTCTTTCCAGACTTGGAGAAGTTAGCCTTGCATCCTGCTGTAGTTGTAGATGTAGGAGTTTTCATTTTGCTGAGTTGCCGTTCATTAGTCACTTTGTCTGGTCCTGGAGACTTCTTTGATTTCAGTTGCCTGGGGGCTGTCTGTAACTCGTGCAGTGTCAGACGCTTACTCATACGATCTGATGTCGCATCGTCTGTCTGCATGTCCCTTTGTTCTCTTCTAACTTCCACTTGTCTCTCTGTACTGACAGGGATGTCACTAAAATCTTTATAGTTGTTGGCGAAAACGTTTGTTGCTTGTCTTCCTGTCAACAGTTTACCATTCTCCTCCAGAGTTCCCGAGCCTCTCGTTTGACCTTCGTCATCATTAAACTGTTTCGTCAACCTTCACAGCTTCTGACCATCTGGCTCAAAGTTGAGTGATGTTGTTTTACTTCTTCAGCTCTTCTTCTGTGCTTCAAGTTTGTGCCTGAGGAATTTGGCCATGCTTGCTGCAGTGATAGGTTTCTTTCTTGTGAAGGGTTGGTTTTTGCTTCCTTCCTGGCTTCCAAAAGTTTCGTCTGAAGGTCTTCTAACTCCTCACTCCAGTATGGCTTGAAATATTTTCTGGTCCCTTTTGGTATTGCCTTCTGTGCTGCACTTAGTACGCATGCATTGAAGTCTTCCACAATTTTGTTTAGGTCTCTACCGTCCACTCTGATGTCTTTGCAGATGTCATCACTCAGATGTTGATATAAGGTCCAGTTGGCCTTCTTGTAGTTCTATCTGGGGAGACTTAAGGATGTAGAGGCAGTTTGGTCCATGATATGAACTGGGCGATGGTCGCTTCCTCCTAATTGTTCACAGACTTCTCTCTTGATATGCACCCGTATGTCCTCAATACAGAAAGATTGGTCAGGGAATGATGTTGTATGCCATCTTCTAGAGTAAAATGTTGCTAGGTCTTCAGGCTGGTTGATAAGGTTCAACTTGTTTTCATCTAGCCAGGTCTCCACTTCCTCTCCCCGTCTACCCATGTGGTCATATCCCAGCTTTGTGAATGACTATTTAAGTCATCGACAACAATGAAGTTTGATTCTTCTGTTGGAATACTGGTCATTTTGGTAAGTAGAGATTCACCAGTTTCAAATTGAAGTCGTTCTTACATAGACTCAGAACCTGATACTCAGAGTCATCCATATGCGTTTTAGTCTGGATAACATTGATGTTGTTCCGGACTGATTCCAATGTGCCTCTTTTCTTTCTGCCTACTCTTTCACATCGGAAACACTGGTATCCTCTAACTTTGAAGGATTTTGCTGGCTGCAGGTGTGATTCCTGAATGCTGAATGCAGCAGACATTGATGTCTTGCTTATGCAGGATATGTAGTAACTCTATCTTTTTGTTGAAGATTCCTTCTGCGTTCCAATGTATCACCTTGAAAGGTTGGTGTTGGACATTTCTCCTCCTAGGCATGTTGTAGCCTATTTTCTTTCCTCCTCTTCTCTTGGTACATTGTGGAATGAAGGAGCGACCCCCAGTAGCTGTGGGTGGACTCTGTCGAGGCTCAGAGCCCTGCGCTGAATCTCCCTGGAGGGATCTCAAAAACTCAGCGCCACATCGTTTAACACTGGTTGATTGTGTAGTCATAACGATATACATGACGTCATGGTTTTTAAGGGAGTGTCAATGGCCTAACATCTCTGATTTCAACTCCCTACGTTTAATGTTGATGTTACTTCGCCCTTAGCCTTTGCCGATCCAACGACGAACCACAAGGCAGTGGTTTTCCTACTTAACACAGAAGGAGGGGAACCTTATATCCCAGGGAACACAGGGGCTATTTTACCCCTAACTGGTGTACAAGACAATATGAATACATGTAGTAGGTACGCTTGAGGCTGGAGAACCTTCAATATCTGATCGCTGGCAATATTGATCTGATATCACAAACATACCAAGAAATGCGATGCATGCGCATTATTGTGTAAATATAAGTATGCAGACCAGCATAACTCAATTTGCTGTAGGAGGAGCAACAGTGGAAAATAAAAGACAAAAAAGTTGGCATATCTGGGTAATCTAGTCGGAAAGACAGGGGGCAAAGAGGAGGACATATACTAGTACAATGGATTGGAAAGACGTGCGTTCGCCACCCTGAAGTCAGTTGGGAACAGCAGGACCATCAAGTTAGACGCAAAAACTCGGAGGCTTCATAAAAGAAACACCAGGTGACAAACAATACATGTCTAAGACAGATAGCTGCTAGCCAGATCGAATAATCAACCAAGAGATGTGGCAACGAACAAGGATACCCATCGTAGACCCAATTAAGATAAAACTATGCATTTCAGCAGTTTTACTGTTGTAACTAGGTCCTTCTGCCCTTTGTTTGCTGAAACATTTCCATTCAGCTTTTTGGCAGGTGGGACTAGAGCGGATCATTTTCTTGTTCGGCTGTGTGTTAGACACTTCTTCTTTTAAGGAATTTCTGACAGCTAAAACTAGGCATTGTAGTTGTTTTACTGTGGGATCTAGCTCATTCAGCTAGGGCATACAGCTTTTTGATTGCTGAAACATATTCATTATACTTTTCGCCAGCTTGGACTTGGGCGGGTCTCTACTTGTTTAGTTGGACATTGGGCCTTGTATGTGATTTATGTTTTCTGTGCTCGATTGGTTCAGTTGGGCATTGTGCATTGTGTGTTTTTAAAGTTTTCTGTGCTCGGCTGGTTAAGTTGAGTGCTGTCACTTGATATTATCTTTATTGATAGCAACCCACATAATTTAAAAGAGCTCTACATGCCATGTCATGGCGAAGGATACTGTACATAGAGCTGTGAAGAATAATAATGCGCTGGTGAAGAGTCAGGCCTGAGGTTTCAGATCGGATCCGTTGGCGAACTGTCGTAGAGACCACTTATTTATATCAGACAGTTATGATGACAGGATCTTCTCAGACTGTAGCGTACCCACGTTCAGTAATATCACAAAGGCACTTGTTGCATAGATGCTCGTTATGATCATAAATAATACTGAATCGATCTAGCAGACGTACATAGTTTTATCTACACACAACCGCTTGTTATAAGTGCACTCATATAGCGTGATGAAAAAAAGTTGCAACTTCTATACAAACGAACAAAAACATTGCTTGAATGTGTAAGTTATTTTGCAGAATAGCTGTTTGTGAAGAAATTATTGAGTTTGCATTTGATATATTTTTCTCTCATTTCGTTGCATTGTATTTGTATTTGTATTGTAAAGCATGTAAATCATGTGTTGACGGGTAGGTAGCAATATAAAACATAGGAATGATGAAAAATATAGAAAGGATGAAAAATATTATATTAAGTCAGACAGGGAAGGCAGCACTCAACTTAACCAGCCGAGCTCAGAAAACATTAAAAAAAAACACTACGCACTGAAAACACGGCATCACGTTCTGAACTGCCGCCTCAGTCAGTCAAACTAAAACAGAACGAGAGCCATGTGACGAGAAAACACACCACAAGGACAATCTACAACATATATATAGTGTACATGCAATTTTGAAAGATACGAAGCAGCCTTGTGCTGGACAACGAAATTGCAGAATGGCACATACAAAATGAACAAAGTTCAACAAAAAGGCACAATGGCGAAATAGTTTTGTATTTTTACTATAAAGTGGACAATACATACATAGAGGAAGGCTGACCAAAGGGCTTCCGCCTTGGTACGGACAGCGACAAATGTCACTGGGGGCTTAAACGTTTTACAGTGCACTAAACCTCACCCTCACCCACTTATAGCTTATTAAAGTGTAAATAAAAGTTTCCCGCCATGTAATTCTCTCTAACAAAAAGAAAGTATTCAATAACCTATCAGAAGTCAGAGCAACAAGAGAGCAACACAATTAAGGGTACGACAGGACAATGTAACAGACAGGCATCAAGGCCAGCCGTCCAAAAAGGCTAGAGGTTAGGCATATCATAGAGTCTGTAAAGTGTCCGGTCATCGCACAATGAAATAGGAAGCATAATGACGAGCTGTAAATGGAACCACTACTAAGCATGCAGTCCTTTGCAAAATTAAAGGGTCATATCCTTTACTCAGAAAACGTTTTATTGTAGATTCACTAGAAAGGATAATAATCATTAGCTGTTAACTTTTTATGAAAGTATTCCCTTCAGAACATTAGAGTCGAACATAGGCGCAACATTTGATCTTACTATAGATATACAACGACCTTCGAAAAATCATATCCGAACAGGTGGGCCAGAGAAAAAAGCGTACATTAAAAGAATTAGGGAGGCAAAATAGAGATTGGAGACAAATAGAATCAAAGCACTGAGAGTGCTGATAGGAGGCGATCTGTTTGCTGCTACTAAAGCTTAAACCGACTTTACACGTTTAATGTTCGTTTTCTTACTGCCGATCTTGTCTTGAATGTCAAAATAGGCATATGTGACTATATAGGCATGTTGGTTATTTAAATAATTGTAAAAAGCGGCATATCAATTTATATGTAATACGTGTATTGAATGCGGATATCAAAAGTGGCTTTAAAATAATACTACGCGCCTATTTATTAGATTCTACTTTACCGTCTTGTAATCACTTCCCTCACAGCGTGAAACATCTCTACAAAGGGGCTAGTATAGCCACATCATATGATTGCATAACAGTACTTTGCTGACGATATACGAATCATTGATAAAACCATCACGTGACCCTTGTCTGAAGTATCTAGATATAGCTATACAACGGGGATACCTGATGAACACGTCATTTTTATATTACGAAACAAGTTCGATATCGACCCGGCGGAGTGATATCTGCAAAAATATCGATTTAACGAACAGTTTCACAATAATTGTTGATCTTAGAATAAACAAATGTTGCTGATTGAATT
This sequence comes from Spisula solida, assembly GCA_947247005.1. NCBI lineage: Eukaryota > Metazoa > Mollusca > Bivalvia > Venerida > Mactridae > Spisula > Spisula solida. The sequence goes on from OX365955.1 coordinate 22,879,665, forward strand.
AAATTAGTTTAAAAATTTGGAGAAACATATGTAGCAGTATTGGGAATGTTGACAGTTTCTGGAACTACTTGAATGCAGATTCACTTAGCAGCCTAAAGGCGGTTCAGGTTGCATTGAGAAATGGGCAATGGTAGTGTAGAGAGGCTTAGGTCTCCCAAAATTGAGTGGTAGTTTGTGTATGTTGGATTGGGGGATAAAATGTCGAGACAACAAAGGAGGATATAGATTGAACAAAGGGTGATGGGCGGACATTGTTTGTGGGATAATAGTTCAACAAGAGAATAGATAGAAAGAAGAAATGAAGATATATTTGAATGATAAAGGGGACATGATAGCATAAGAAAGGCGTTTGGAACGGATGGGTGTATATACAATAACTTACGACCGAAGAGGTAGTCGTAGTATGAATAATTATTTGTATATTACTCTTACGGATATCCCGTAAAGGTGCAAGCACTCATTTCTAAGGGAGTATTTTTCCTTACCGAACAGCTAGAAGAAGAGACAGTTGTGTGATACAAAGAATCCGGTTGCCATACCCTTGCCCATTCCAAATACATTACTAGGTTCTTAAACGTATCTAATGTTCAGTCAGATACGCGTGGGTACCTCTGGGTTACCAACCAGTGGATATCTTGTTGGGTGGGAAAAACTGAAAAGACGTTCAAAAATAAACCCGGTGCCCTGGTCGAGATTCGAACTAGGGAACTCGCAATCAAAGGTCAAGATCATTAACCACTCGAACACGGTGCCCTCGCCATACAGTTTTTACGATATTGACATGTTTTATTTGGAAGATGGGAGAAATAATGACCATTATGAGAGTAACACCCGGTTTATGTAATTTAGAGTATACGTTATTTCCTGGTTATTTTCTTGTTATTTCCGTGCAACAATACCGACCTTGACTTGATGAAAAGTCTATCATAAAATATGACATTTCTGTTACTTAGTTTTATTGCAAAACATCTGCATAGCTTCATCCGAGTGATAAATTGTCCTATAATGCTTTAATACTTGGTCGTACCGGCTACATTTATTCATCGTTGCTTAGAATAACTCAAGTGTTATTGCAAACGTGTGTTAGATCTGTGTTTAGTGTATTACATATTTTAATTAGAACTGGTTATTTCGTCAAGGATTTACAGATAATAAGTAGCATACCAATATTACATATTTCCATACTGTGTCTATGGTATTTTTGCTCAGACAAAGGGAAACAACTCAATTATTTCCACTGCAGGTATGTATCGTTCTTACTGGCGTTACAAAAATGTTCATAGCTAGTTGAACGACTGGTTGCCGATGTAATATGCGTCTAAAACTCTGTAGTTTTTCGATGAGGCCTAAGGGTTTGTGTTTATGATTTCGCGACCTCAAAGGTTGTCGGAGTGGTATGCCAATAGTTTTATAGGTATTCAGTTGCATGTCCTTGTGGCATGTACATTTTGTACATGTAGTATGTGCCATTTCTATTGTACATACTATTTTTGTACATGTATATGTCGTCCCCTGCTGTTTCTAATTAATAATACCCTAAGTTTTGTATTTTAACAAGAATTACTAGAAAACGATTCAACAGATCTGACTTTTTTAAGCTTCCAACGGTCAACAATGATACTTTTCATCTTTCAATAATCAATCAAAAGTCGTCAGATCTCATTATTCGTTATTTTCTTATTAGGAGCAACTTTTGTGCAGTGTTAGTAATTTTGTTTGTATACTTTTCTTTTTCTGCCTTCCGCTGCTATTCCTTCCCTGTCCGATTTGTTATTATCTTTTTGCTTACAAGCATTGCACAATTATTGAAGATCATTATTGAATGCTGCCTTCCCGGTCCGATATAGTATTACCTTTAAAATAATACATCAAAAAGAAGAATAGTGCTTCAAAGCATCAATGTTTTCTTTAATTAGAGTTCAATTGTCACGTTCATTAACTCTTTTACAAAAACCTTTGATTAGCCTTGTTTTGTTGAGGGGTGATCCAGAATAAACTGATGCTATGCTTATCAGTCATCTGTGATTTAGATATTTTTCCAGTGTAAAGGTCGCTTATAGCAACTAATCCATGGATGATACGTGGGATTAAACTGTGATGAAGGAATGTGCGGTCCGGAATGTAACAGTCCGGAATGTTGATAGACGTTACTCACTACCAATTGCAGGCTACAATTACACCTACACTAAATATCATCAAATGTCAAATAATACAACATGCAAGTTTTTATATTTGATAATGCCATGTTGTTCAACTTGGTTAAAGCCCTTTTTTTCTTTTTTTTGCATTTTACCCGTAATATGTATGGTACTGTAAAATTTGTAAATATTCACATAATTGTTTCACGTCGATTACAAATCAAGTTCACTTCATCATTAAGGCTGTACCATAGTGAATTCCTTTTTGGTACATTGTGTATTTCATTATTAATGTATATTTTCGTTGGACCGGTCAACACACTGGATAAATGACGCACAGGTCATACGAGGACCCGGGTTCGAATATTGGGCCCAGAAGATTATGGGGTTTTTTTTCAGTAACATTGGCTATACTGGCATGTCATCCACATGTAAATAAGGTATCGGAAGTTTGTGGAAGAGGAAGGTAGAACTGATTGAAATGAAATTCCGGGAAAACCATGTAAGCTCAATTGGGCGTCGTACATTTGATTTTTAAAATAAAATACGCTTGAATAATTTGACTATGTTTTATCCCATATATTCGAATAGACTAACTCTTGGTCGATTGATATATAACTTTAATATCGCGTTGTCATTGTTCTGCAGAATACTGTTTTATCAAAGCACTTACGAGAATCTTAAAGTTACGATCAAATTTAAATCCTTTATATTTCTTTTACAACTGCAAATTGATAAAAGATATGGTTAGTACATGTATGAGGATTATTAGTATTGCAGCTCCATTTACTACACCTAATTTCTCGCTGGCTTAGAATGAGAAGGTAGTAAGTGCTCATTTTAAGCAATCGTAAACAAAATTACAAAAACATGAATTTGATCGTAAGTTTATGATTTCCGTAAGTGCTTTGATAAAACAGTTCCCAGTTGTCTACTTAATATGGCAATTAGTATAAATATCTGAAGTTTAATGTCATAGTGATGTTCATCAGTTAATTGCTTTCGAAATGTACAACCTAATTATCGATATTCATGCGGGCTATCGATCAATATAACATCATTCAGCTATATTTAGAGGTTAAGCAGAATAATCGTCTGAGTAGATAAGTTTGTGAATCCTTCTATCGTTATCATTAAAATACCAGACCTCGGCTATGATTATTGACATTTTCCTTAATGAAAACTGAAATAATGCATCGATTACCGGAAGTGAAGATAACATCGTCTTTTTGTTAAGTGTTTTCATAGCACGCGCGCTCGATCTCTTATCACAGAGTCTGTCACGTGGTCGACTATCAGCATAGATCACGTGACAATCCCTCTACCGGAAGTACGGAGTTACGAAACCAAATGTGTAGCCTCGTTAAATAAAGTCTTAACTTACTTACTTACGGAATTTCGTTCTTCTTCTTTTGTTCTTCCCCTCACCACTTCTTCTTCTCATTTTTTCATGTACTGAACAGGGCATTTCATAGGCGTAATCTAATCAAAATTTCTGTCCGCATAAAAGCGGTTAACGCGACTCGATATCCATTATGGAAATTAAGTTGGAACCACTCAGTATTTGATCCAATTACACTGCTGATTTCGAGTTATTCTTCAGCATTGCGGAATTAATAAACCGTACACTTCTGGAAACACGTGTCCGATTATGATATAGCAATAAATTATTAATACGAATGTATTATGTTGCTTCTCAGAGCTTGGTACAAACCAAAAATTACTAAAATATCATGCGTTAAGATCTTTGGTACAAACCGTAGCATATGTAATACATGCATCACAAAACTACCCCTGGAACTGCCTTCTCAGGGGACAATCTTTCTTCGGCACTATGGTTCTGGGAGATATGGTGACGGTTGATTGAACGCCAATTGTCTCGTCGCTCGAAGATTTGTGTTCTTTAAACTGTTAATTGTTGGAACTAGGTCATTCAACTTGGGCATTCACTGAAACTAGTTTATTCAGCTTTTCGACAGCTTGGATGGAATATTTACTTGTTCAGTTGGGCATTGTGCTTTGTATGTTTTTTATATTTCTCTGCTCGGCTGGTTAAGGTGTGTGCTTCCTTCCCTGTCTGACTTAATATTATCTTTTTGGGCATTAAGATCCGGACCGTAGTTAGAAAATGAATACCCGAGTCACAGGCAATCGACCAGATAAACAATTTTATAAATAGCCGTGGCATATACTCATAATACTCTGTATTTATAAGTATAGATGCATATAAATTATAGGCCACGGATATTCATAGAATTGTTTGTCTGGTCGAGTGTCAGTGATCTGAGTGTTGTTAAATTCCTTCCACGAAGTTTTATCAAATTTTAGTGCGTCATTCCTTCTAAGAACTTGTTCCACACTCGGCACACCGGCACTATACCAAGTATAAACGGCTTACACATAATCAGGTTTCAAGTTGTGAAAACTGTAATAAGACAAATAACAACTTGTTAAATGCGGAAAATTAAGGATAGGAAGATAAACACGTTATTTTATTTCTATTTTATGAATTTATCTTATTGAGTTTATGCACTGGAAATTCGATCAACGCGGTGATTTTTAGCAACTTGCCAATGGAATGTTTAGGGTAGTGACATAGAGTATGTAGTGATTCCGGAACCACAATACTATTTTGTGTTGGCCTATTGCTTAGGTGTAAGGTTATCACCTCTCTGGAGCAACATTCTCCGAAATTCGTATAATCCAAAGGCATGTTATTACAATATGTAGTAAATGACTAGTACCACATGTCTCACTAAAGTAGGTGTTACGACTTGCTCTTAAACCTAGGTCCCACTGAGGAATTCCTCATCGGCGATGTTCTCCCGATTTCTTCCGATACCACCTGATTCATCACAATCCCTTCCGATATCACAAACTGTCTAATAGCTTCCCCGAGGCTTCCCCTAGACCACGAGGAACCTGTTCCCGATGTCCTGATAGCTCATTAATTTCAATCGGGAGTACATCGCCGATGCAAAAAAATGCTCAGTTGGACCTAGGCTTGACTAAGGTAGATGATACGACTGTAACTCGTAATGTGTCTCTTATAAACATCTACAGGCATCCTACACCCTGTACACAGGTCATACATACCAGTCATCTTGAAAGGTGGACATCAAACCAGAGCATTACTCAAGTGGTCCCTCGTGGCAACATAGGCTACTCATGTCTGCTCTTTATATTACTATCTTTACCAAGTTACACCAGTTCAACAACAACAACAAATTGCACAGTTGTATATACCCGCCTAAAATATCCAAAACTCATATCTTGATGGTTATATTTGTCCATTCATGGTAAATATAAGTTCATCTTTGCATGTTATACATAATGTGCTGTGCCAGCCTGCTACTCAATGTATACAAACATATGTTCCTTTGATAAACATTTCAATTCGTATGTTACTTTGGTTAAATGAAACACGTTTGTAAACCCATCGAACGGTGAATAATATTGCCGAGATGGTCCGTCAGTAGTAGCCTCGTGCACTTGTCCATTCTCAATCGAATATCGAGCTTTATAATATCTTATTAGGCACGTGGGTTCGTTATTTGCCAAGTCATTATTGTTATACCTTTAAGTACCAAATACAAAGAGAATGTAGTACAGCGGCCATGTTTAGCTGCGACGGCTATGTCGTTACCAAAGTTCCTGTGACGTCATATCCGTTGCGGCTAAACATGGCCGCTATACTACCTTCTCTTTATATAGGGAACCCTCGGATAATTTGAAACCATGTGTCTATGCCCAGTCTTAAGCTGTCAGTAAATTGATACAACAAATATGGCTGAAGTACGTGGCTGTTAAAGGCAGGTATATTAAATACATACATGTAAGTCCTACTTACACATATGAATGCGCTTAATGCAGTCTATCGCTAAAACTTGATCAACTGTAATCAGTTAAGTTATAAAAAATAGGTTTAGAAACCGTTCTGTTGTGTTGGTATAACTCACTTTGGTGGCTGTAAGTAGAGTTCCTCTGAACGTACGAGATCCTGACTTATCCACTAACACATCCTTAAAATGCCGACAAACGTACCTGACTAATCTACTAAAACATCCTTAAAATACCGACAAACGTACCTGACTAATCAACTAAAACATCCTTAAAATACCGACAAAAGTACCTGACTAATCAACTAAAACATCCTTAAAATACCGACAAAAGTACCTGACTAATCCACTCAAACATCCTTAAAATACTGACAAACTTACCTGACAAGTCCACTAAAACATCATTAAAATACCGACAAACGTACCCAACTAATTCACTAAAACATCCTTAAAATGCCGACAAAGGTGCCTTACTAATTCACTAAAACATCCTTGAAATACCGACAAACGTACCTTACTAACCCACTTAAACATCCTTAAAATACCGACAAAGGTACCTTACTAACCCACTAAAACATCCTTAAAATACCGACAAACGTACCCAAATAATTCACTAAAACATCCTTAAAATACCGACAAAGGTACCTTACTAATCAACTAAAACATCCTTAAAATACCGACAAACGAACCTTAATAACCCACTAAAACACACTTAAAATACCGACAAAGGTACCTTACTAATCAACTAAAACATCCTTAAAATGACGACAAAGGTACCCAACTAACCCACTAAAACATCCTTAAAATACCGACAAACGAACCTGACTAATCAACTAAAACATCCTTAAAATGCCGACAACAACATTCCGTGTAAGTATATTAACTTCATCAAAACACTGTTTTCCTACCTCCAGGTGTAAGAGTAGCTACGGTATTTACGTCAAACGTTTCAAAAACGAGCATACGCACATCATCTCTTAATTGTTTTATTTCATACACATTCTCAGGATAATAATGGAGGCTCTTTTTGGTGAGTAGGAAATTTCACAATTAACATAATGCTTCATACATTTTAAAGAAGTTTTATTATGCATGAATGTGCTTTTGTAATAATATTTAAAATAAAATGAACAGCCATCAGTTGGGTTTATTAGTATCGTAAAATTTATTTTTGTGTTGAGTTTATATTTTGATAAGTTTATTACATAATGTTAATGGCTCTTAAATTTGTATTAGGCGCTTTACCTAACGACCAAACTAATTACTTCAGTTTCTAGAGCTTAATAATTTGTAAAAAATCGCAACCATTTTATACTAATACAGTACTAAATTAGTAATTTTGAAAATATTTCAAAAAACATTGTTCTTTGGCTACGTATACGTCGTATATCTATCTACCTAACACGTGACATTCACTACGTCAAATTTATTTCTTGTTTCAGTCGCTAAAATCAGTATATTTTTTTGTAATTTTTTAATGTTTCTAGAATGTTCAGTTACAAGTTACTCAGAATTTCAGAATCTTAACGATGCGGCTTACTCATGCCTGCTTGGTAGAATTCATATTTCTAAGCTTATCTAATCAGAGACGTAAAATAGATTCCAAAGCCTATAAATAGATTCGATCTCTTCCTACGCAAGTGCCTGGAATATCCGGATATGTTCGGATTTTATCGGGTTGATATTTTGATGTTACGTAACCAAAAAAAATCTATAATTGATTTCGACAAGTTCTAAGAAATACATGAGTCAGTGTGGAGATTTTGATACAAACTCAAACAAGTTCGGTTACTCATTTTTCGGTTCTAACTGTTTCGTTATTTGCAACGAGTTGATATTAATTAGATGGTTCCGACGTCTTGGCTTGTGAAGCATGTTGTTCTTGGCTGAGATATGACTGGTGAATTCTTGCTGTTATTCCTACGAATACACAATATATACCGGGGGTGTCCTAGAATATCGTAGTTAAATGTCATAACTCAATTACGTGACGCATTATTTCTAAAAGTTTCACTCAATATAAGGAGATAATATGGTATACCTTTGTACAGTATTAGGTCTTCATGACATTCATTTCTCGAATTGTACGTTATTTATTAATCTTTATCTAGGACGTTAGCAACGTTCCTGTATGCAAAGTACTCTACACAATGATACAATTCCTTGCTAAAATATTATATTTTTATGAGGTTGGCTGCATTTACTGTTTGCCAAAACATTCAGCACCATACAGTTATCTATTTTGATGATCCAAAGGGAGATAATTTCAGAAAGAGATTATACTCCTATACTATACACCAAAATAGACAATCAAGCCAATCTCGCTTAAATCAAAGAATACTGGAAATGTTTATATGATCTTTGCTTAAATTAAAAAGTGTGTAATGTTTTATTGATACAATATAATGTCTAACGTTAGTCGGTACCCAGGCTAAACAGTATGAGGTGACGTAAAGATACGTGTATTATTTTTACGCATTTCTGTGGTTTGTTGTTGGTGCTTTTTCCATAATTATGGTATGGAGATAATTGGCATTTAACGCTTATTCTCTGTTGTGTTTGTCTGCCTGAAAGCATGAAATTACAACTTGTAGGTACACAAATACCCATGTAAATACACGTCACATCTGTAGGGTGCATTTTATAAAATACGTCACAAATATTATACATACGTTACTGTACACAGTGCTCTGGTTCAAACAGGAACACGTCGTATAAACCTAATCACTGTATGACTTTTTGGGAGACTATACAATTGAACTTGTATGACTTATTGCGAGCAAAATTATCTGTGGTTTCTGATCACTGTATGACTTAGTGGGAGACTATACAATTCAACGTGTATGACTTATTGCGATAACTTTTTATACACTGTGGGGGAATCTAGACAACATTCAATAATGTGAAAGAAATAATTTACTAAAACGTACCAAATAAGGAACAACCTCTCAAGAGTAACTAGGTATGTGTCTTCTAAAGGGTGTACAATGGAGTGTGATAGTTTGACAGCAGACCCGATGATAACGGAGCATCCATGTTTTCAAACAGGGATTATCAATACTCATATGTCTCATATGTATTAAATAGCCTTGTGTATTGATTATCTCTGATTCAAGTAAGGTATACAGTATGTAAGCTAGACTATTATCTAGTCCAGCAATCTAGACGTAAAGGATACTGAGTTAGTTTTTGATCGTCAGTATCCAACGACTCGTAGGACTAGGATATCATCCACAAACTATCTACTTAGTAGATCTACGTACATGTATGTATAAGTATTTTAAGAAATTTTCACACAATATGTTCCCCACGTGTAAATATTCTCCGTGAAAACTCTGATAACTACAGGTAAACGTTACCGTGGTGTATGTTGTTCAATATTGCATTGTTTAGTATACAGAGATGTATTTCATGCACACCGATTCAGTTGCTATAGATACCACGTTAAAAATGCTGATAAGCCATAAACCTGGCTGTAGATTTAACCTTAGAGAAAAACAGTTTGTCTGAGAAATTGGGAAATGTTTAATATACTAATGTCCTCATGTATCAGTTGTACGGGAATTGAGGCTCAGACATATTCTAATAAATATATTGAATATATTAATAAATATATGAAACCCCACCCACATTCCAATTTATATGATTCACACTATCATAAAATATAGATATATGCATTGATATGTTCTCGTTGTGTCGTCAATAACGGTTACATATTAATATGGTACCTATAATGATATAGGTCCCTATAGAACGGATATTGACAGGATCCTAGCTTTTATGCATGAATATATTACACGGTTCTTGCGTTAAATATATCAGTTTCTACGATATAATCATTGTGAAAACATACCGCGGGTTTATAAATATAGAGAACCAGAGATCAGCTGTTAATGCAAAAAGAAGGTCGAAGACCACGTCAAAATCTCCTTATTATACTGATGTGTATGTAATTGTGTATGTAAAATTGTAAAGTCTTAGGTCAGTATGTTGTTGTAAGAATAATATTAATGCTATGTAAAACTAAATTGTCCGGTTGGCATTGTCTACCTGGTCTGTGTATCGGAAAACTTACCAGCTATTGTCAGACGAGGCTTGAACGATGGTCTTTGATTAAAAATAAACTTTCCTAACCTTTCGATTAAAATATTTATTGCTGTAAAACCTCGCAAAACGACCATTTAATATTTAATATCATTGTATACAAGACCACCTAAGAATTAAGGAAATACTTCTCAAAATGTTCTGTTTTCCTATACATGTATATTCAATGACTATATCAAAGCCACATCAGTAAGCATGCAAGTACCCCCCAATACAATAGTATTGTTATTACTGTGTTTCCTGTAAATGAGTGACTCCGTCTGGTATTATTGCTGCGTTTTGTATATCTCTTGCAAGATTAAATAATGAGCTTTGTTATTTGGAAGCGTGCCTCTTAGATAAACAACGAATACATCAACAAACCTGACATAAACCAAACCTACTGCACACAATGAAAGGTTTCTAAATGTCCTATATTTTGAACTACCGGGACGGCAGAAAGCTTATTGTTAACAAATGCAAGAGAACAAAAAAGAAAGACTAAAGTGCGCACAGGATAACGTGATGTTTACAAACATTAATCGGTTTGGTCAACTGTTGCAAAATTGGTTTTACAAATTACTTATGTAAACAGATAAGGTCAGTTTAGTACTTAAAACATCAATGATAAATCATGCACGTCTGAATACTCCCTTTGTGGATTATACCAAATTTTGCCGCCTTTCTCATTATCACGGACGCACTTATAACATTTTACATTTCCAGGAGTACTTCATGGCTACTTTTTCGGAACATAATTATTTTGTTGATTCTCAAACTTATATTTTGCCGGGTACTTTTATGTGCACGTCTAAACCAATAGAAAGGGGGTTATCGCAATGATGAATCAGTGAACTTCGGTCTTTTCGGTTTTACACACTATAATGTGTACGAAAATGAACGAGAATATCCGATTTCAGCGTTAAATTGAAAGTAAAATGGGTGTCACACGCAGGTTTATAATACCAAATGACTCTTGATACAAATAAAATTAAAAGCCGGAACAAATCATGCGGAACTCCTCGGACAAAGTCGTTCATCCAGCTGTAAAAAATAAGACCGGGGTATTCCGAACGAGTACATTAATAACAATTGAAAACTGACACCGGTGCAAGTATGAATCACCGATTGGTATAAAAACACAAAATATTATGTCGGCGTAAAACAAATATTATTTTCAAGCCTATGATCCACTCGACCGAGCATGTAATACTTCTTCAACTGCTAACTAGATCTGTGCTCTTTGTTACCTGAAACAAATTCAATACAATTTGTGCATTCTCAAAAACGGAAAAGATGTATAATCGGGGTAAGAGTTTTTTTTATAAATATACATGTACGAGTATACGTATTCCATATGTGAGCTTTTATAATTATGACATCAATATTTATTTGATATAGTTGCCACCGACGCAACATAGATTTTATTATTGATAGATCTAGCGGTTTATAGAAAAAAAACATATCTACAAGATGTATTTCTTCATCGTTGAACCGTATACATAATTATTATAAATATAGACGTACTTTGTAAATGATGATTTATAATCATTATCTGGTTCAGTGCTCAAGCTGGTAATTGAATTTTTTTAGAGTAATATCGTTTAACGAAGTGCAATGTTTTTATATATTATATACTTTAAGTCAGTTAATGTCATCTCATACAGTCATTAGGTTCATACGATGTAATCAAACCAAACCAGCAGTTCGACCTTACATTTGTATGAGTACTTACATTATCGTAAGTTTAAACATGTTTTATTGACCAAAATCATATACATGTATGAACTTATAAGACAAAACCAGTTACCATTTATTGGAATAACCAGTCACAAACTTTTGGAATTGGACCAAGATATGAGTACTTATCGTTCGTCAAACTTCTCTTCAAAAGCAATAACCCTACAAATGTTTTTGTATTGTGCGTCTGTTTATTTGATACATAAAATATCTATCATACAGCTTGAATATAACTAGAATTTGTGAGTTGTGTACAATAAACAAACTATTCTTAAGAAATGCCTTATCGACATTTAATCATACAAAGACGGCAAACTGCGACACATTACTGACCAATGACTCACAGTAAAGGGGCAAGCTGTCACCCCTGACAACGTCATTTTTCAAGAAAACATTTAGTTTTGTTGAAAGGGGAACAATCTCATTTGCACGCGTTTAATTTGATGGGTATATTCTTTAGAAGTGAAGCATGTGTCAACTGCGGCAACAAATTGTTATCGCTTACATCAGGACAAATTGTTAGGATACAACAGAAATGTTGTAGTTGTGAATGATTATATAAAAGTAGGCAGAAACATAAAACGTGAGTCATACTACATGTATGTTAGTGGCGGAGACTGAGTTAATCTAGATAAGGCCGTTCAAAACAAATATGTGTGCACCCCAAGATTTCAAGATTTATTTTACATGGCCTCGCACAACTGACATTGACAACCAACCCAACGTGATAGTTAGCACATGGAAGGATTCGAACCTGTACTGAACGGCGCTATTGTCTCGTACTCCGAAAAACGAACAGACCACCCGGCTGATGCACATACCCAACCCCCCCCCCCCCCCAAAGGGCAGCAACAACATTGTATATTATGGACGGTACGATTTTGACGGCCGCCACATGCAATTGTGCTCGTTGGTTTTGTATTTGGCCGCATAATGTCCACTTACAGATCAACACGAGCTTTATGTGTATGGTGAATAGTGGTACACACAGTGTTGTCGTACATTGTAGTTGTCAGATATGTTAGCATGATGTGACAGAACAAGTATAGTACTGGATGATAATTAATTCCAGGAACACGTGTCACGTCGAATCACGCTCCGTTGTATCAGAACAACAGCAGGGTACTGTTTTATCAAAGCACTTACACAAATATTATAGTTACGTTCATTTGAATTCTTCATCGTTCTTGAACAGTTGCACATTGTGGTAAATGCAACTGTTATAAAAACAATGTTTCAGCTAATGAGTGCCCACAAACCAAATAAATCCCCTGTGTTTAGCTGTTATAGAATTATAAAGAATTTAAATTTGAACGTAACTTTACGTCCGTAAGTGCTTTGATAAACAGTACCCTGGTGACCAAAGCACACTGTTAAGCACGATGAAAGAGAAAAACATCACCTCGGAGAACGGTCTAACATAATGAAGTGAAAACTTGAATTGTTTTCCTTCTTGGTCAAATTACAGATCGGTAAAATACTAAAATACAATACTTTCACTTTCAACACATACATCTGATAAAATGTCAATTTCTGCATCTAGTTTCCATTAAGGTGTTCGATTACAAAACACTCAATATATAATTATGTAATGCTTCAGTCAACGGCGAGTGATCACTTGTAGAATCTCTAACATTGAAAACAAGAAACGGTGCACTTAGGTCAGTTTTGCGTTCAGTAAAGTTGTATGCCATTGTATGCGCATTTGACATATTGTAAATTCATTTAATTTTAATGGCACAAAATTTATAAGGATTTTGGATTGCATGAAAATGGCAAGGTCAAAATTCACACAAATTGTCAGAAATAATACAAAAACCAAACAGATATAATAGTTGTTTTATTACATAATAATAATAATAATAATACAGACTTTATTTTACGAGGAAACTCATTTGACAATTAAATTAAATGGCAATCTTCCATAAGACCCTCAAAACATGTTGTAAACTTCCCCATAACCCAGTCTCACTCCTGACTGAACATGGTTGAGGTCATCCCCGAAATTAAGTCCCCAACGAATAAAGAAACAAATGTAAAAAAACGGAATAGGATACCTTGTGTTTGAGTACTTACGGTTCCTGGCCTCAAGTCACCCACCCTTCGTCTCCGCTCGTTATGTAAAATTCGTGAGGATGTCAATCTAACTTACGGAAGATAACTAGTGCCACACTGTACTTGTGTCTGAGCAGCGATTCCATCCATCCAGTATTTGGAATAGTGGTTGTTGGTATGTCTGAAAGCCCAATTACAAAACATAAAACTTGTATGATTTTATCATTTTTCCAACCTATTTACCGTCTTTCCTGGGGATATTGATAAAGTGTTATTCACGTATTCACGAGTCAGACTCAAAATATTGTAACACAGTTGTGGTAGAACGTGTAATAGTTTTGTGTCAGAGCGTCGACCTACACGATGTTAACCAGTTGTCAAATGTCAGACAAGAAATGATTGATTACTAGTAATTGAACTCGACCTACATACTATTAAGTAAAGCCCTCGTTTATGTTTAATTTATGTAGTTATTTTTATTTTGCTGTTGGGATCAGTCCAGTGAAGTAAAATGGAGATTGCTAATGGATCTCAACGTTTATTTAACATATTAATTTGGATCACACACTTGTAATAGTTCCTTTGTACGTAGATAACATATCAAACAGTTTAAAAAGTATGTTCTCTTGTCTAAAATACAAACTTGAGATTTTTTTTCAATCTCAAGTTATCAACGCTTATGTAACATTCGTTTGGATCTCAAACATAGTTCGGTTCCCGTTGTTACTAGAAAATATTATTACCCAGCGTCCATTCATTATAACGAGGTAAATATTGGTATGTGTACAAGTATGCTTCAGTAACGATCGAATACAATCATTTTCATGAAGCCGAAGCTTAATTAGGCCTAAGGACATGAATATCGATCTCAAGAATGCTAAATAAATATGACTCAAATTCTGAACTGTACTCATCTCGGGTCAAACGTTCATGCTGGGGATAAACAGGATGAGAAATCGAGTATTAATAATGTTTACTTAATTAAATAAAAGTCAAACTTGTGACGAGTGTTTTTTAATCTCTTTAATTTTGTAGACGTTTTGTGGGCTTATCTTAAAACTTGTACAAAACACACCGGCTGAGTTATATTTACAGAAACTTGTTACATGTACACACAAATAATGCTCCATACAAAAGACCGCGTGGTTATTTCAACACCAAGCGTTTTTTATAGCAACAACATTTGTTACAATCAACAGAAAAGACCAAGGTTATCCGATTAAACTCAATCATCGATTTTCGATTAGTATTTAGTTCAACCTAAACGGATTTACACTCGCTGGTATTGAAATCGGAGACTGACATTTGTCATCAATACGCTGTGGATATTGTGCTCTTCATTATATAGCCTAGTGAGGCAAAAACAGTGTAACCTTTAGTCATCGGACTTTATACATTTGAATATTATATATTGATATTCAATTGGATCGTATAAAGTAAGTAGTTTTTATTTTGTTCAATTATACTCATAAGTTTTTATAACAGCAATGTTTTCAACGAATGAAAAGCATCTATAATGCTTCAGAAACGTAAAGTGTAGTTCTAAATGATTGAGTGTTGAACATTCTGGACTGGCTAGTCTGGATCCTCGACTAGATAATATCGTGTCAATCAATAATCATAGCTTCATTTTCAATTTTAGCTAGATTTTATTTTGGGCTCCAATGTTTGAGAGTGCTAAGGGAAATAATTTCATGAAAAGTAGGCTAATGAGTTGTCTCCTTAATTAACATTATATATAGTCTGTATAGACAGACTATGGCCTGGCTAGCACAGTTTGTATTAACGCCAGTCTGTCAACCGTAACGTCATAGGTTCAAGTGCCGTTTTGGGTAGGTTATGTTCGTCAGTGACATTGGCATCGGTCATGGCCTCCACTTGTGGAATAGTTGAGGAGCAGTTAATTCAGAGTAGCTTGTCGAACAGCAAGTTTTAAACCAGTTAATAATTACACGAAAAGTGGAAAAGCCAACTCGCTGCCACCAGTGTTAGGACTGAAAACGGATTAGAGGAAAACCGGATGCTAGTGAATATAGTCATAACATTAAATTTAAAACTTGAAATATTACTATATGGGGTTTGATTCATCTTTTAAATATGCTCATTAAATTAACCCGTTATGTAAAGTTTACAAATGTAATTATGTCATGCATGATTCAGCGATCCTGTGCAGACGACATTTGAAAGTGTACGTACGTATAAAGTCACATAATTACCGTGAGAAATAATGCGATGTGAATGCACTTCGTAAGGATGTTTATGAATGTGGTAAGGGTCCTAATTCCTACCCCTGCCCTAATTGCGACCCCGGTCCTAATTGCAACCCACGCATTAGGTGTGGTTTAAACATTAATGTTAAGTGTTGTTGTTTATATACATGTTACGGCATAGTCTATAATGTTATCGTGACACGTCGCAAAAATAGTGAACAAGAACGTGACGGGTTAAGTTTTTATTAAACTCACCCAGAGATGTTTTTCTTTACGATGTCACTCGTTGCCAAAGGCCAAACGATAACAATATAAAAATGATGTTAAAATTCAATTAAAGTTTTATCTCTGAATACTTTCGAGGGGTTTTCTCTCGTAGTTCAAGGAGGTTATGTGTACGTTTATGATGACTGATCGTATAGTATTGAAATAGTCCTAGGATAACATACAGCATGTGCTGATAAATAGTCAATAATTTATTGATTTTTTCTTAGGCCAGACAAAATTGATATTGAATTGATAGCAAAGTTACGTGTAAAAAAATATGTGATTCGGCTTCGATGTTTTTATGACAAAGTACTATACAATTTCTATTTCACATTGAATTGTGACCATAGCTACACTCTTAAACACTATATTTATTTCTCTAGAACAATGTCCTGGTCAACCAACGCGTACATTGACAATAACTTGTAACTAATAATGGGGCTGTTAACATGGCTGTTCCAAGTCACACAAGACGTGAATCGAACTCACGACACCCGAACAATGAGCCAGGTTGTTTACCCGTCTGTTATGCCGTACGTATCAGTCACAACGTCACAAATAGTCCAAAAGAAATAGTTCTCAGTGTAGTGTTCCTAAATGCAAAGCTTTTTATCCGTACATACTAATAACCCAATCACTAAAATACGTCCCTTTGATTCCAAAGAAAGTAAAGTCATACTAGTAAGTCCTCGGACTCTTCGAGTATATACCCGGACAAACGAATCAATCGTAACTACTCGGATGTTTCCGTCATGAATCCGAAAGCATGTTACGTCAGTAATGTCCGAGGGGTCCCGATCGACACCGAATGTAGAATGACTAATGTTTTCCAATTTCTTCACCATTCAGGGCCCATTGTTATATTATTGAACTCCGTCGCATTAAATCCATTTGCAGCAAATTGCATTAGCTCTGTCTGCTAATGGCCGTTCATTGGCGTCGATAAAGATTATGATAAAATGGACATTAATGATAGGGAAAACCACAATTAAGGCTCTGTGAACTTTAAAATCACATCAAATCCACCCATACCATGGTGCAGTGTAGCAATACCACGTGACTTTTGGCTACAACTCCAAGATGATATTTGTCGACATTGGAAAATATAAATAGTCATAAGTATTTCTACGACAAATTTCATCTTGGAACTGTAGCCAAACTTGGTATTCCTACTTTGATGATAGCTATGACTTGAAATGTCAAATTTTGCGACGGAAGCATATTTAGGAGTATCGGACCAAACTTGCCTTTTTGATACCGTTCGATCAAAATCCAAACAAATATGCCTTTATTATATATCAGTACTTATACCCTCATCATCATCAGCTATTATGATCATAGTGTGGTGATTTGGAAATGGAGATCATATTTATCTTCTAGATAAATCTCAAACTGTATAACATCAGACCTGGGAATATATAACATTTAGCTCTTACACCAACTAGGTACATGTAATATATGGATAAGTATTGCAAATATCTTGCAAATTCTCAATATGAGAAAAAAACTAAACTAAATTTTCAGTTCCATAAAATAGCGCTTATATATATCGTAATGCATTTCAGACCCAAATTACCACTAAAATGTGCATTTCTTGAACTATGCATATGCATTGAGCCTGAACAGTGTTTAAATTTCCATCATCTTCCATGTGGATAATTGGGACAATGTTCATACATGTACATTCATGTGGCTGCTGGGGTATCTATCCAATCTTCATGTTTACCAGCAATTACTGTACGTTAATTTGTATCATGTGACAGGTTCCCTGCGACTTACGTTTATACTCATTCTACTAGATACTTCATCATTAACAGACTGACACGGGCTAATGTCTATTTATACGAAAACAAACTCACCTCTCACCCCCTACCAATCTACCAAAAACACCAAAATTAATGGTTTCACAATAATTCTATCAGCACTTCCCTTCCAGCAGTCTCTCATACATGTATTCAAAGATTACATTGAATCGATCCAAGAATACAGGGCAGGATGGTATTATGGTTTTATCAATACCAATAATTTCATTACTAGAGTACATGAGTAGTTGATATTTAACAGCGTGGAGGTTTGTGTTGCAGTAGTAGAGTTAGTGTGTGTGAACTCTATACACAAAAAGACGTTCGTGTATGATTTACAGAGTCAGAAAGGTGCAGTAGTTTTGTAGTACATTAAGTCACTTGGGATAACTGAATATATCTGTTTTAGCAATCTTGATTCCGTGTGTGTACGAGTGTGAAATCTGGACTTGTATTTACTGGTGTAAGTGGTAGGTTTTGTGTAGTGTGCCAACTACTAGATTGAAGTTTTTTGGGACGGCTTATGTATATGTATTATTCTATGTGTTTGCATATGTAGCTGTGAACTTGTTGTTATTCTCTCTAGTGATTGCGTGAAGGTATGTTTGTTCATTATTGTAACCACAAACCCTATTGATCCAAGCTGTTTATTTCATTAAAGCACATACTGTTTAATGCATGTATCAATAGTTGTACATAGTTGTTCGTCATGTTTCATAACACCGGGTGGAGCGATTACAAATCACGCCGGCTTTAAGTTACCAACCAGTGTTGTCGGTGGCTGGCATCGTTTAGTGTTTTATTTTCATACAATTAGGCTCTATTGTTGATTACGTTTCTCGAAACTGAAATACAACGAAACTGAAATACAATATCATTGATTTATGACTTCATTGTTTGCGTCAGTTCTCATAATGTGAGCCGGTGCTTGTTCCGCATATCATTTTGATCACCCCTCGTACAAAACATAGACATCCATGGTTATCATAATTATAAAATTAGTTGATACTTGTAATTAAGGATAAGATACGTAAATTTGCATGGTTGTTATTAAACAGGTTTATTTTTAACCGATCTGTACCGAAAAGCTTCAGTATTGTTGATAGAGTACCGGTTGCATCATTATTAATCATCCATCGTTCTGAAGAAATTGATTAATGATTAAATACGTAAATATGCATGCTTGTTATTAAACAGGTCTATTTTTAACCGATCTGTACCGAAAAGCTCCATTTTTATTGATACAGTACCGGTGTATATTAGTCATAATTGTATCGTTCTGAATAAATTGTTTATTGACTGTCTCAGACATACTGGTCTCATAAATTATTGTATCTTAGCCGTTTGCTAGTCATCGGTTCACAGTGTGTCAGAAATGAAGTCTGGACATCGACCTTCCTATATATTCAAAATGTCGACATCTTGGTTCGCTATTCGACACAGCTACCCAAATATCATCCCACTGGACCAAATTTACATTTACCCGATAACCTTCCCCCACCCATCCCCTGATACGGTATCCTGAGTCTATAATATTTCCCCAGACCCTGACCCTGACCTAGGTCAAATAATAATGGTCAGGTTACCATCATCTAATTATTCAGTCAGACTGATGATACGTGGTATGAGATGATATACGTGTATGTAGACTTCTATCTATTCATGTAGACTTCTATCTATTCAGAGCATCAATCAACACTGGGATGTTTCTATGTATCTGTATGTTTTATGTTAATGATAAGATGGTATCATATACTGTGATAACATGAGGGACGGCATCTCTTTGATATAATCACAGAACGGTTAGAACTCGTTGATTGACTAGGTACATGTACAGTACCTCAGTAGTGATGATACCTTACCTGAGAACTATAATTATCTATCAATAATAACACCATCTCAAGGTATTTGCCATGCCCATTTTCTTTATTTAATTTCAATAGACCAACTCAATATTGAGACGTTTTCAAGGGTCCTTAGGACGTTCTCATGATTGAGGTTTCATTGTATATAGATTTATATAGCATTTTTTAATTGTACAATATTTGGCCAAGTGTTATATAGAATTTTCTATTGTACAAATATTTGGCCAAGTGTCATAGGTTGACGTCTTGTCAGTTCCCAGTACAGTATAGGAAAACAATCAAAGAGCATTTGGTTAGTTGGTCAGTCGACTAATTGGTTGTTGGTCACTTGTTCTGCTTATTAATAATCTAGCATAATTCACAGGGCGAACTTTCTATCACCTGTGTTAGTATACTTGTTGAAGTGACGTAATAGGTAGCACTTGTTGGTACGTCAGAATTGGTCATATTATTACGCAACAAGTAGTCCGTTTATTCAGGTATGTCACTTGCAAACACTGCAATATCATAACATTGTATTTTGTATTAGTGATTTAAACATTCTAATTGGAGAAAAAAGCAGTGAAAACAAATACCTTATTTACTACAATTCATACTAATACACATAATATATATCAAAATAAGACATTATTTAAAAGATAAATTTCAATGTTATGTAAACAAGTGACTGACCTGAATAATTGAGTTAAGTTTGAGCGTATCATACTGTATTATATAATATCATAATTTCGTCGACCCCTTTTCACAAGTTTTAAAATATTTACCAAATTAATAAATACTTACCACTGTAGTGCATATTTTGAGGAACTGAAGTATGAAAAAGGAGAGTAGAAAAGGTGTTAAGGGATGTCCCAAACTAGCGTATAATTGATGTAAAAGTAACACAGCTATGATTATAATTACGTTTAGAACTACGAGTTACTAGTTTCTATCCTCCATTCGGTCGTTCTTCAGTGTTACCCTAATCAACCTCTACATGCCCTATTTACCCCCTACTGAACCACAAAATATGGAATAATAAACCATAATTATGATACATGAACGTGCTTCATTCACTAAGGCATGTTATTAGACGCTGCGGGCAAGCCTAACACATAGGGGATAATTTCGAATCAGAAAAAAAGCAATAAAACACATGGCCGTGTATTTCTGGAGCGTTATATCTTGATTGTTTGTGTTGGGGTATCATCATTATAGAGATAAGGCTTCTCAAGCATAGGTCCATTAGTTTTGCTACTTCCATGATGTTCATCAAAATGTTCTAGAACCAAAGTACTTGGGGTGTATTCGCGTATAATTGTACAGAGGTTGGAAAGCTGAACGTAAATCGCTTCGCCGAGGTGCTTCAACGCCCATTATGTGTGATGATGAGTCGACCTGGGGCTTATACTAGTTCATAAATTCGTTTGAAATTGCAAGTTAGTATATGTACGTATGTCTGATTTAAATGTGTATTTAGTGCACGACACATTAGCACCGACATATTTATCTAACCCGAGCACAATACAATCACAAATACAAGGTGCTACAATCAGAATTGAGAAAAACAGTAAATAGCTAAAGTTACAGAAAAATATGTCTGAGTGATAGGTACAATCAAAGAAAACATGAGAATATCCGTGGTACAATGCATACGAACATATAAACAATTACACCTTAAATCATGGTGCCAGACTTAAGCATTTGTGGCTGATTCCTGATCAATATGATTATACAGTCTCGAAGCAATCCTGTAAATGACCCTTCAACCTAAAATCTTGAGTGCCAAAACGTCGCTTTTTGGAAATTTTAAGGATCAAAACCCCTAGTCCCGAGTCAAATGGAACCCCTGGGAATATCTATGTAGTCGCGAAATGTCACGTGTTATTAACATCGAGGAAGTTATGAAATTGTGTACTCGACTTTCGAAGGATTTCAAGAAAATGCCATTACCAGTAAACTAATGGAACAAACCAATAAGTTCATTTGTGCTGTTTTGTTGTGTGTTGTTTCTGTTGTCGCTTGTTTCGTTATGTTATCATGTGTTGTGCAATGTGGTATGTTGTTTCTGTTGTCGCTTGTTTCGTTATGTTATCATGTGTTGTGCAATGTGGTGTGTTGTTTCTGTTGTCGCTTGTTTCGTTATGTTATCATGTGTTGTGTAATGTGGTATGTTTTTTCTGTTGTCGCTTGTTTCGTTATGTTATCATGTGTTGTGCAATGTGGTATGTTGTTTTTGTTGTCCCTTGTTTTGTTATGTTATCATGTGTTGTGCAATGTGGTATGTTTTTCTGTTGTCGCTTGTTTCGTTATGTTATCATGTGTTGTGCAATGTGGTATGTTTTTTCTGTTGTCGCTTGTTTCGTTATGTTATCATGTGTTGTGCAATGTGGTATGTTGTTTTTGTTGTCGCTTGTTTTGTTATGTTATCATGTGTTGTGCAATGTGGTATTTTGTTTCTGTTGTCGCTTGTTTTGTTATGTTATCATGTGTTGTGCAATGTGGTATGTTGTTTCTGTTGTCGCTTGTTTCGTTATGTTATCATGTGTTGTGCAGTGTGGTATGTTGTTTCTGTTGTCGCTTGTTTCGTTATGTTATCATGTGTTGTGCAGTGTGGTATGTTTTTTCTGTTGTCGCTTGTTTCGTTATGTTATCATGTGTTGTGCAATGTGGTATGTTGTTTCTGTTGTCGCTTGTTTCGTTATGTTATCATGTGTTGTGCAATATGGTATGTTGTTTCTGTTGTTGCTTGTTTCGTTATGTTATCATGTGTTGTGCAATGTGGTATGTTTGTTCTGTTGTCGCTTGTTTCGTTATGTTATCATGTGTTGTGCAATGTGGTATGTTGTTTCTGTTGTCGCTTGTTTCTTTATGTTATCATGTGTTGTGCAATGTGGTATGCTTTTTCTGTTGTCGCTTGTTTTGTTATGTTATCATGTGTTGTACAATGTGGTATGTTGTTTCTGTTGTCGCTTGTTTCGTTATGTTATCATGTGTTGTGCGATGTGGTATGTTGTTTCTGTTGTCGCTTGTTTCGTTATGTTATCATGTGTTGTGCAATGTGGTATGTTGTTTCTGTTGTCGCTTGTTTCGTTATGTTATCATGTGTTGTACAATGTGGTATGTTGCTTCTGTTGTCGCTTGTTTCGTTGTGTTATCATGTGTTGTGCAATGTGGTATGTTGTTTCTGTTGTCGCTTGTTTCGTTATGTTATCATGTGTTGTGCAATGTGGTATGTTGTTTCTGTTGTCGCTTGTTTCGTTATGTTATCATGTGTTGTGCAATGTGGTATGTTGTTTATGTTGTCGCTTGTTTCGTTGTGTTATCATGTGTTGTGCAATGTGATATGTGCGCTGATTGTTTATGTTTTATTTATAGGGTGTTGTGTTTGGTGTATGGCTCTGAGATGCGTTATGAGGACGTATTGTATTGTATTGTATTGCATTGCATTGCATTGCATTGTTGTATAGAAAACCATGTCATGTCTAAGCTTACGATCAGTAAGTCTCATAAAAATGCAATAATTCCTGTACGACTATTGATTATACAGGGTTACAGTAATCCAAAACAAATGGAATATTGATCAAGGATAAATTCCCAGCTTATGTAATTTATCGTTTCAATATACAGCATGTCCAACTTGTCATCCTTTGGGATTCTTACATTCTGACTTATTTGGTATGTTGTACAATGCTAGTCTGGTCGTATGATAAAGATTATATATATATTATAGGTTAGCAAATTTGATGAAGAGCGATAGTTACATATCGCTGGCTTAGAATGAGAAGGTTGTACATGTGTAAGTACAAAACAAGAAAAAACTGTCTGAAAACTACTGTTTACTTATGGAAAAACAACATTTTTAAACTTCGATTTTGATCAACATGATCGACTAGTACTGATGTTCATAAAAATAGGCCCATAAGAAGCTCCTTGTGATGTAGATTCCAAATAAGCATCGTAAGTGGTACTTACGACCTTTACCATACAATCTTCTAATTCTAAGCCAGTGATATATTTGATTTATAGCCCTGTATGGTGTACTATATCTACATATTGATGTAAACACAGACAAACAAACCCGACCAGTTATTACTTACAGCCAGTACAGACAAGTACTGCTTTCATCTGTAAATGTAACCATTAATCTTGGGTATATCTTACTCTGTATGGCGTTTATTTCGTAGGACAACAATCTACATCATGCTAAATGGTACCCATGTTCCTAGTGTACGATAGTAAGGCTACTATATTATACTATTTCTTAGAATCCGAACATAAACTTCTACATCAGAGATGAGATAGTCAGAAATTCAGAATGGTTTGTTGCGACCAGTTGAGTTGACCAGTGTCAAATATCAAACAAATTATGCTACATTGTATTTCAAAACAAATTGCAAAATGGCGCGTTTTTTCTTTCTGACCGGTGAGTACGTATGTAGACGTCTGCTGTCTGGTGAACAATTCTGGAAGGATTTCAAATACTAGGAAACAGCAGAGACTTCGTGTAAACAATTTAGATAAACATCTAAATCACTTGTTTGTTGACATTCTGCGATTATCTTACTTGTAATCAACCATTGTTTATGCTGGGAATGTATTAATTCGCAAAATGACACGCGCCGCGCATGCGCAATGAAATAGAACTTTCTGGAACTATTTTTGCCACACTTACCTTTCAACACAGAACCCCAATGTTGGATTTATTACTTCTTGGATAAACTGTGTTTGACAGTTTAATCTTATTATCGTATGCATAAAAATGCTTTCTGCAGAAATTAGGAATTTATCGTTTCTGACAGGCGAAGAAATCGAGTGTGATTTTATGGTTTCTAAGAATGCTGTATACAATCTGTTTATACCAGCTAGTATCTCTAGATTCACAGTGTCACGCCCAGTTGTTTTCAATGCTGAATACAGATAATAGTAACAAACGATTATTTCTTCAAATTGAATATATAATTTTATTTATGCTGGTTTCTTAGACAGCTCCGCTGGAATATCGTGTTGTTCGCCTACATGGATCGGTAGATACCCAGGGCTGGTATTCACAAAGCATCTTAAGTGGAAACATAAAAATTCTTTAGAAGTTCAAAATTTGTGCAGCTTATATAAATATGTCCCGCAATTTGAAGAATAATCCATGTTTTTTTAGTGATTATAGTAGCTGTTTACATAATGGTTCAAAAGTATGTAAAATATTAATCATCTTGATTTTCCTGCTTGGCTGATACACTTTAGAAAACAATTAAGATTTTAAGAAATTGCTAAGAAAGTTATCTTCTAAGATGCTTTGTGAATACCAGGCCAGGTCGGGTGTATACACCGTTCTAGCTATCGTATGTATTTAGTATCCAGACAACTACATTACTAGATTCAACTTGTATTTTTTCAAGATTTTTACTCTCAATCATATTCTCGTATATGAATTGATACCATTCCGAGTCATCTTATAGGGACGTCATATAACAGCATAATGACCACCTCGACCTTTATGCATTGCAATAGTATTTTTACCGGAGATAATTAGGATTTTTTTAATGAGGAGCATAGCCTTTATTTGCCAGTCAGCTTTCTGCTGATATATGGCAGGCATATGAGTGCCTCCACCCGTATTTGAACCCGGTTCGCCAGATTAGACGACAAGCGCGCTAACCATTGAGTTACGGAGACAGATTGCATATATATAACAGGTGCCATTGTCTGAAGGCACAAGCTGAAAAGTACTTGTTACCTTCTGTACCCTCTTAATGCTCAGCTCCAGCCTGTGTCGCTAAATGTTTGTCCCCTTCCAAATACAATGCATGTATATGAATATGCATGAATGTCTGCCCCTTTCAAATAAACTGCACGTACATGAATATGCTTGTATATTATGCATGCATATATTATTGTTACATATTAAATGATGTGTACGTGTATAATTATACCAAATGAGTATAGTTTTTTCTTCATACTTATGTAATTGTTATCACATCAATGGACATTATTGAATATTGCTTCAGAAAGAGTTAAGCGATATACAAATATCAATTAATATGTGACAAAGTATAAAATTTACTACGCTTGTAGTGTAAATTAATTGTAAGTGTTTAAGATTTATGCGTGATAAATGATGTCGTCATTAAATTTCCATAAATCATGCACATCTTATATTTCGCCACTGGGGAGTTTCTGGTCAAAGTGTCACAAATGACTGCATTAAATTTATCATGGTGTCGTATATGTAAAATATTACTATTAAGAAATAAGGCCAGTTGGTAGAAATTGTTTGTTTCTGCTCATTACGTTATTTATGAATGCTAATAAGAAACCAATACAAGTTATATTTTCTATTATACGATAATTGTTTATATAAACAACAGTGAGTGTATGTTACTCGACACATCAGTATACCCGACTGAATCCAAACATTTAGATTATAGCGTGTCAGTATGAACATGTCGGATGTGCAACACTGTTCAAATATAAGTGGGGCACCTCTCGTAGATCCGTTATTCAAAACTCCTAAATGTCTTCTAACAGTACATAGTGTTTACATCCGTGATGTAATATATTTTTATGACTGAAAGAATTCAGCTTTATAGACATTCTTATATTTTGCAAACGTGCGATAAGATTGTAGATAAACCACTACTTGAAGCTGATGTTGATCTAAGACTGGCTCACTTCTCCTATGTTTTCTACAGTTTTCCCCTCTACATATCGTTCGTGTAGATGAAGCTTGCTTTCGGAAATTTGATTTTTATGTTAAAACCCTTTAGTCTCATGTTGCAGCATTGTCATTGGTCGGAATCAATTGCTCAATTCTCTCAGTTTTCTTCCGTTTTCTATGATATCGTATGTTTCGTGTTGGCGGAGTTTGTTTTTCGAAACAAGAATTTATTATGGGAACCATTCAGTCTCAGGATGCAGCTTAGCCATTGGTCAGATTCAGGAGTATTTACGATAGCAACTAATCAGATGCTTGCAATTAAGACTGGGTCTAATTTACATTTAATAATCGCAGGTCGAAATCGTATTTGTAGAAACAGTCCTAGAAGCTGTACATGTTTGTCTAATTGCATGGGTGAAAGTTTTCAGACATTTGCCTGAACCTCCGTTTCTTTAGTGAACCAAAAGTGTATGTTCTTTCTTTATTTTCCCAATGTAAATTGTCATTTTTTAGGGTTTAAGGTTTTTGAAAATGTCTGCCTTCAATCCATGTAGCCTAATTGTCTTGTGTGCTTTCTTCAAACGCTTTAGATATGCTTATAGATCTCGATTGCGCAATATTTGTGCCTGTGTGAAAGAATAACGGTCTGTAGCTATCTATTATACAATACAAAGATTTGCGTCTGTACAATAAAATGCACACTGCACCATCAGCAATGTACTATTGATCCAGACTAGTTTATTATATCATTTATAAAGTTTAAAGCGTCCGTTGACAGACATCTAGGATCTTAAACGCTGCATTCGGAATATCTCAGTTTCCATCGTTATTCCTGTTACTGCACTTCAGAATATTTCCTGCATAATAAGACGGTTTTCAGGCTACATCAATATAATACCACGGGGAGAAACTCCACATATTCGTCAAAAAGGCAAAAGCGAAACACAAAGGACTGCATTACCATCGGTACACATGCATAATGATTCCATCAACATCATCATTGGGGGTTCCATGTTTACAACCTCTAAGATAAACTTAATGTAAAACGTATACCTTGGCTCTTGTTGGACTGGAATGATACTATACAATGGGACAGGGAAAGCAGCACTCAAGAGAAACAACAGAGCATGTAAGACACAAAGAGGGGCAAACACAAAAAGGAAAACCACAGACTGCAAGTAAATGCCACAATAACCAACACTAAACTGAACAAGAAAAACTGACACTGAATACTAGTAGCTACAAGTCTTAGAAT
This sequence comes from Spisula solida, assembly GCA_947247005.1. Taxonomy (NCBI): domain Eukaryota; kingdom Metazoa; phylum Mollusca; class Bivalvia; order Venerida; family Mactridae; genus Spisula; species Spisula solida. The sequence continues at coordinate 22,907,553 of OX365955.1, forward strand.
ATATATTTCTATATGTCAATTTGGCCCTATAACAATGGATGCAACACTATATATACACACATGACACTGCAGCTGCACACGTGGTCCCTAAACAGCCACAACAGCTATGTTAAATATTCAATTTTCCACATCTTGTAAAAGCCAGAAGCCGTTTCAACAAACAATCAATAGTCTTGGCCTAAGGCAAATGAATTGAAACAGGCAGCCACTGCATATATACCAACTTTTGTCGGTGTGTCATTTTTCATATTACATGTACCACTGTTGGAAATATGTCCACATGTATTTATATACGTTAAGTATGTAGATATACATTAATTTTGTATTTTATCAATGTTTAATTTATAACCGCACAGTGGAAAGTGTTTGACAGACCTAGCGTGTTGTATTGGAGCAACTGTTGATAACGATAAGGTTATTTGTGTGATGGATATACTTAATGTGTGATGTATTATGAGGAATGTGGCTGTTTTTGTAACACACTTAATGTCATTTAAAGGGCAAGTGTTCTAGTGATGTAAACAGTGGAATTTATAATTATGTTCGTTCTTTATGCGAATTGCTGAGTTTGCATTTTACGAACCGATCATTGAAATTTGTTTATACATGTATTTCGTGATTCGATAGTCTTTGATCACGCTGTACAAGACGTATCATACATGTGGTATAGCTATAATTATAAATAAATATTCATGATAATAATTATAGGAATTCATAACAGATCGCTCGGCTAATTTCATTGACCAAAACATTTTACAAAATGCTCGTGCATGTATCCGCTCGGTCAGAGCTTATTTTATTTAGTTTTTAGTGATATCGTGATTTCGTGAATATCAGACATCCATTTCAATAATATTACTGACGATCGATAACCATATCAGTAAACAGTGATTGCTAATTATCGATATACAGTAAAACCTCGTTATCTCGAGGACCCATCGGGACAAGCGAAATGCTCGAGATAAGCCAGCTAGGTGCTCGACTTATCCGAATTTGCTACGTCTATGTGTAACTATGTTTACAATGCAAATATATTTGATTGTAACTAAAATGGTGTACTTAAATTGATTGCTCGCCAGTTGTAGTGTTCTCCCAGGCCCTTGAGTCGGTTTCGGGCAAAATATGTGACCTTTTGAGCAACATTATTAAGTTGCGTGGATAGGACTCATTCTCGGCTTGCGTGTCGAGTGTGTCTCGTTAAAATCAGGCAAATAGTATACTTAACTTTCTATCTACTTAAGGTTTTATTTAATTTTCAGTTTTCAGATTTTTGCGGGCTTAGCCAAAAAATAACGTCACACACCACGTGTTATGTCCACAAAAGCAGACAATCGATGATTTCAATGCGTGGCTTACTTACGAGTTATTGTTAAACAGTTGTCATGAAGAAGTTTGCTTGTGCTTTGTCTCTTGAACTTTTGTTCTTTCCTTTTAAGCACTGACCGGTGAATCACCTTAACCGTGGTTAACCGTTGTCTGCTATACCCAAGAGGTGGTGACTACCGATTACGCCTCGTCTGAGTGTCAAACATACCACTTATAGAATGGCAATCCATTGGTAATCACTTCAAATAACACGTTAAACACGTTCAAATATCACAAGCCAGAGCATATTTAGCGTTTTTTCGGCGTAAAAATCAACAACAAACGACATCAGTTTACGGAACATCTAGTGGCTCCAGTTTTGTGCGTTATGTCTCAGTACTTAGCACCTGTAAATGACTGGTCACGTTTAGTGTACATGAACGTTCTGTATAACCAAATTATGATGTGGAGGCCTATTGTAGTTGTAGAAAACAAGGAACTAATCAATCATCATACGTTTACGTTTACCCTAAGAATGTTTTGACTGGTTAAAATAACAAATGAGACTGGACGAACGATCAGAAATTTATGGGTTTTTGATCAAAGTTACATTACAACCGAGAAACTTAATTGTTGATAGTTTTTATATATTTCTCATGTATTTGTCCTCTCTATTTTCAGATTTGTTGATCTGCCGATATGGCACAGAGAATTCCAATCTTTAAAGACGATCTAAGTTTCGCTGAACGACAAGGTAGAGTTTGGGGAGATATGGAACGTGACCTTGAAAGACGCAGGCGTGAGTGGGAGGATGAAATTGAGCGCATGCGCAAAGACTTCTTTACTCTAAAACCAGACGACAGTGGTCGAATGGAATCAATTACTGACAAATTTAAAATGGGTGACTCGCTTAAAGACGAGGCTAGAGGCGTGGTAGAACAAGATGAGAACGGGCGACCCGTGTTTCGTGTGCGTTTTAATGTCAACTCGTACAAACCGGAAGAGGTTAGTGTGAAAATTGACACCACTAAACTTATAGTACATGCTAAACATGAGGAAAAGTCGGATAATAAAAGTGTCAGTCGTGAATACAGTAGGGAGGTAGATTTACCTAGAGATATTGATGCCATGGCTCTTCAATGTTCCATTTCCACTGATGGAATATTAACCGTAGAAGCCCCTATGCCGACTCCGCAATATGGCGCCATTAAAGACAGCGGAGGAGCCCGAACACCTCCGAAAGAGCATATTATTCAAACGACACCGGCTTCGTCAGTGGCAAGCGGCGCTCGTAACACACCACCACCCGTACAACCACCGCCACCACCACAACAACAAGGTCTAACAAGTCAACAACAACAGCAACAACAGCAACAACAACAACAGAAGCATTCTTCAACCTTCACAACATTTCTGTCTGGTGGTTCCGGTGGGGCACAACCAGTTCAACAAAAGTTTCCAGCGTCGCAACCTATAATCAATCAGCAGTCAATGCCCCCGCCATCAATGTCGTCACCGTCGTCCAGCTCATTCGGTACGCTACAAGAAGCAGACCGGAAGTTCAAAGTTGATGTGGATATTGAAGATTTTGCACCGGAAGAACTATCTGTGAAAACGGTGGACCGGAAGTTAGTAATAAGCGCCAAACGAGAAGAAAAGTTAGGCAATAGAACATCTACAAAAGAACTAAATAGGGAAATTTATCTACCGGATACTGTTGATCCATACGCGGTAAAGGCTTTCTTTTCTGATTCTGGAAAATTAATTGTGGAAGCTCCGTACGTTCGATCTGTGCCGATATCGCATTATTCTGATGGAGCTTCTAATGTGGCCGGACGGTAAAATAATATGATTAGCATACGAATTCGTGATATATTTCGATATGAGATTATTTCTTAAAACAGCATGACTCGAACTCGATATTAAATATTAATATTATTGCATTTGTATCGAATATAACCATACCAAAGACCTCAATGTATAAATGTATACATGTGTATTTGAAAACGTGTTGTTGTCGAAGTAGACGATTATGTAAACATTTGTGACGTCACTACAGTGATTCAGACGAGTAGGCGTTTGTAAAGCACACCCTGTGTACTATTGTGATTTATCACACACACAAAAAGATAAACATGTTTTTCTGCTGAATATTTTTTTTTCGGAGAATGTTAAAATAATTAACGAGTTAACACGGCACAAACAAGTATGATGTCATCGTACGTTGTTGAACTCACATGCGTCCGTTTCTTCTTAAAACTCGTCCCTGTGGTATAATTGAACTTCAGAGATTATTATGTTTGCAATACAAATATTTTACTACATTTCTTGCCTAATTACAATCTCATTAAAATTAGACCCTTATTACACTTCACTACTTTACGCTGATAAACCTCTAAGAATGAAGCAAAATGTGTGGATCTGATTTTAATGAGATTGACCTAATATTATATGTAAAGTTTCCATGCTCCTAAATATTCAGAAACGATAAAAAAATTATAACTGTGTGTATATAGTATATCTGTGCCTAATAATTCCTTATTGAGCATATTGTTTACCATACAGTCATGTAACACAATAAGTAAGTCATATCCTTTTAAAAATATTGTAATTTTATTTTTACATGGATGCTAATGAGATTACAATGTATCTAATACATATATGGTATTTCTAAAAATAAGTAAAAAAATAATTGTATTTCCTGATGAAGGCATAGTATAATGCCGAAACGTTGAAAATACAAGTTTAATTAATTTCAACCGTGTTGTTGTTAATACAAATATTTATTTAGAAATAATTAAGAAATATATAGAGCGCACCTGGGTTTTCATGGAACTAATTATTTATGAATTAAATAAATATTACATTATTGTATTTGACTTTCATTCGTTGGAAGTTCTTTATATTTTCACACACACACACACACACACACAAAATAATATTCGTGAATGATTGGTGAAGAGAGTTTGCTTGTATTTAGAGCTGATATTGATGAAGGGTGTCGACCTGTTAAGGTGGTCAACGAAGTGAGGTTGGTAGTACAAGAGGGCTTGTTTGTAACGAGAGTGATTAGTTTAGAGATATTGTTGATGGATAGAGATTGTTTCTTGAAGAGAGGTTGTTGGTACATTCGGATCGCCTCGGCCTTTATGTATTGCTATAAACCGTAGACAAACGGAAATGGCCGAGCTTTCACGATTGGTTGTTGGTAAAGAGAGGTTGGGGTGAATCGAAGCTGCTGTTGAGCGATTGTTGCTCTAAATATTATTATTGATATTATTTAAAGGAGGGTCCATTTGAGAGGTTGTGTTGTACCGTAACCTCAATCGTCGTTGGCCAAGCAACTCGTCACAATAATTATTATTGTAGATACGATTAATTTGTCTTATTGTTGCAGTAAACGTTAAACTTTCGATCCTTTCCTTTACATTGTACTATGTATCCATGAACTGAAATCTCAAATTCTTATGTGACTTTTATGTGCAATACAAAAACATGTTTTATTGTTAAATGTCGCGTTTATCATCCTATATGTTACATCTACAAACCGTTTATAAAATTGCATTTATGGTCTATGTTATGTAACTTTAATGTCAATTTACGAGGTCAAAATGGGCGTCGTTTTGCTCAAGTAGGAAGTACTAAAGTGCATACATGTGTATTAGGTCGTCTCTAAAATATACGTGTTTCTAAAGGAAGGCTATTATCATTTTTGTTTAAATTGTTAAACGACATCTTAATAATTTGAAAAACAGTTTTGCAATCAACTGTATAGTCCAGTCAGGATAAAAATCCAGTGACGCAGCGGCCGAGTCCACTATAACGGTGTAAAACCAATTATAAAGGCTTATACTGTACAAACAACTATAATGTCAACGCTAAACTAACATACTAAACCTCGCCCTACCTGTTTAGACAATGGTTGTGATTTTTTGCGTACACATAAACTGCAACGTCACTGTCACAATATCCTAACTGGACTATAAGTCTCTTGTTTTATTGAAAAATCGAGACTGTTTTTGTAACAGCTTGAAACATAACGGAAACTTTGATTTCGATTAGCTTGTTTAGACTAAGCTTACGTTATTGGCCTACATCATTTTTTTCAAATTTACTAAACTCATTATATGTTTTGGAAATATTTGTAACAGTAATACATGATTTTGTTCTTGAAAAAGCATTTAAGGCATTATCTTATGTAACAAGATACTACTATTAAAAGTATGTACTTATAATGCTTAGTGACGGATATTTCCTTATATTATTTATTTTACAGTAAAAACGAGTACATGAATACAGCATATGAACTTTTATTATTTTACCATAGAATGAAAGTTTTTATCAATATTTTTACTATCTACTGACTGTTTAATGCTCTAGCCGTAGAATATAATTAAATGTGTATATGATAAATTATGACGTGTTCAAGTTTTGTTGTTCTCGATAGCCCAGTAGTAGAGTGTCCACTTCAAGTGCGGGAGGTCCCGGGTTCGTTCCCAGGCTGCGTCATACCAAAGACGAATTAAAATGGTACCAGAAATTCCCTTGCTCAGCATAAAAGGAAAACTGGCTTCTCTTCTCTCATACCATCGTGGCGATGGATAACATCAGGAAAGAGGTGTCGAGAGTCGTTAATATAAGTTGGAAAAACTTGTTTCACCATCGACCTTAGATAAATTAATATAAACTTCTGTTTTAGTCATACTGTAGATCTATCGAAAATATTTCAGGAATTAATTAAAGCTTCAGTACCATAGCGGTAAAGCGTTGGCTTGGAGTAAGATCACACAGGAAGGTCAGCAATGACGATATAAAATGCTACCATTATACTACCCTCGCTTGACACTCATTATAAGCATTGTAAATGGAGATTGGGTTCTCTTCTTTTACACCCACGTTGCTGTGGATACAAAAAGATAATACAAATCGGACAGGGAAGTCAGGACTCGACTTAAGTAGCCAGAAAACACAAAAACAACACATGTCCAACACACAAGTCAGGTCGAATTGTCGACGGTGAATAATATAAGTTGTAGGTCGTGTTTACAATCAACTTTGATTAAATGAACTAAAACAAGTGTATCACTAAGTACGAGTAATGATTTAGAGGTTTAAGACAACTGCAATCCGGGGGGAAATAATTACAATAGTACAAATATGATAAGTATTTAATTTTATAACCAAGGCTTATCTTCCTTTGGGTTCTTTGAAAATAAACCACGTACACACATACAAACAAAAAGTAGAATACATATCTATCTTCGTATAAGTACCTAAGTCCTTTGCCAACAAAAATCCACAACTCTAAAGGCGAAAACTGACATAAAACACACAAAAATGCAAACAGAGGACGGTAAGATTAATATAACTAGATAGTTATATACATGTATAATTATACTTCTGCAAGCTAAATGTGATAAATTTTATGCGACTTTTGACGTTTGTCTAAACGCCAGTAAAACAGTCCAGTCGTTGTATATAGTGTGAACTCACCTTTACGGAAGAACACGTCATGGCGTTCTAGTTGATCACCAATTCCATGATAACTGGTTAGACTAAAACTTGCTGTAAATGAATCTAAACACGATAAAAAACTATCAACATTCAAATCACGCCTTGAAGAGTTATCTAAGACTAACTCTATTGATACAAACCTTAGACATGCTTGCTGGCTCGATGGGCTACAGTGTGATACTGTACGCGTCGAGTTGGTTCTGTACATCGTGTATTTAGAGACACCCTGTACATGTCTCATTTTCATTTGAGAAGCAAATTGCTTTGACATAAATGAGGCTTGCCAGTGGTTGTTACATTCAGTTAATTACCAGGAATATGTATCATTAATCAGAAACGAATGCTGACAGTGGTTTAAGTCAATGCAATCATAGATTAATTAGTACGATGGTTAATTAGATCATGCAGAATGACAACCAATAAATCATACAGGTTATAATCGCAAGGGAAGGTTTCGCTCAGTGTTATTTCGTGAAACTTGGCTGTCTGTAAAATATATACATACAGTATGCATATAAAGCGGAAACTTCCCATGTGGTATTTATAAGACGGAGCTAGTACATTAAAGTCATCGAGGTGTCGGCACACATTTCGATGGATGATGAACTATCCCTTTTGGCAACATTTCGCTTGAGGAGCACATCAAGTATACCTTCTGGCAACATTTTGGTTAGGGAACATCCCACGCATCCCTTCTGATAACATTTTGGTTAAGGAACACCCAAAGTATCCCTTCTGGCAACGTTTTGGTTGAGGAACACCTTAAGTATACCTTCTGGCAACATTTTGGGTGAGGAACACCCCAAGTATCCCTTTTGGCAACATTTTGGTTGACGAACACCCCAAGTAACCCTTCTGGCAACGTTTTGGTTGTGGAACACCCCAAATATACCTTCTGGCAACGTTTTGGTTGAGGAACATCTCAAGTATAACTTCTGGCAACATTTTGGTTGAGGAACACCCCAAGTATCCCTTCTGGCAACATTTTGGTTGACGAACACCTCAAGTAACCATTCTGGCAACATTTTGGTTGGGGAACACCCCAAGTTTCCCCTCTGGCAATATTTTGGTTGACGAACACCCCAAGTAACCCGTCTGTCAACATTTTGGTTAGGGAACACCCCGAGTATCCCTTCTGGCAACATTTTGGTTGACGAACACCCCAAGTATCCCTTCTGCCAACATTTTGGTTTGGGAACACCTCAAGTAACCCGTCTGTCAACATTTTGGTTGGGGAATACCTCAATTAACCCTTCTGCCAACATTTTGGTTGGGGAATACCTCAATTAACCCTTCTGGCAACAGTTTGGTTGACGAACACCCCAAGTATCCCTTCTGCCAACATTTTGGTTGGGGAATACTTCAATTAACCCTTCTGGCAACATTTTGGTTGGGGAATACCTCAATTAACCCTTCTGGCAACATTTTGGTTGACGAACACCCCAAGTAACCCTTCTGGCAACATTGTGGTTGACGAACACCCCACGTAACCCTTCTGGCAACATTTTGGTTGACGAACACCCCAAGTAACCCTTCTGGCAACATTTTGGTTAGGGAACACCCCAAGTAACCCTTCTGGCAACATTTGGGTGGGGAACACCGCAAGTATCCCTTCTTGCAACATTTGGGTGGGGAACACCCCAAGTATCCCTTCTGGTAACATTTGGGTGGGGAACACCCCAAGTGTCCCTTCTGGTAACATTTGGATGGGGAACACCCCAAGTAACCCTTCTGGCAACATTTGGGTGGGGAACACCCCAAGTATCCCTTCTGGTAACATTTGGGTGGGGAACACCCCAAGTATCCCTTCTTGCAACATTTTGGGTGGGGAACACCCCAAGTATCCCTTCTTGCAACATTTGGGTGGGGAACACCCCAAGTATCCCTTCTGGTAACATTTGGGTTGAGGAACACCCCAAGTAACCCGTCCGGCAACATCTTAGTTCAGGAACACCCCAAGTATCCCGTCCGGCAACATTTCTGGCAGTACATGGATGCAGTGAGGTTTCAAGTTTTATATTGGAGGCATTTGGACGGAGTCCCATTGGCAATATATCGATATAGGAATACTCCATGTAGATCTATCCCTGATCAATCAAGATTTGGGGCATTGCTAGTTATCATGACTACTACCGTTTACTTAATATTGATCGCTAGGAACGAAAACATTTTCATGAATTGAGCCACTTACCTTTTACCACTTCGGGGAATTATTTCGAATGAATGTATGGTGTGATCTGGGACGCTTTGTTTGCGTTTCCCATTTTACAACAAGTTATACCTCACAATTGGGCCCAATAATAACAATTCTGCAAGCAGACGACACATAATTAGAGATAATCATGTCTGACAAGAATCAGTCAGTGTTTCTGGAATATTCTCGTCTGCTATTAGGATCATGCAGTGAATACACCAGAACGTTACCACGTGATCAGGTAATATCATTTCCTAGAAAGCTATAGAAAGCTATCAGTCTCTCGTACAGCTGAGCTTATTAATGTAATGAAGACTAGCTGCTCAGAGACAAGTAATATATTGTCGTCTGGGGACATAGTTTGCGTATAGATCGGCTGGTTACTGGTTCCATGCACTGGTATGCGTTGATAGTGTTGTTACGGGTACCAGAGCACATTCGGTGAAGATCGTCAATATGTAAACGTCATATTTTCTAATGCTTCCTGCTGTAAAGGTATTTGTGGTAATCCAGAATTAATCGGACTTTGGCGATTACTACAATACTATTGGTTGCAAAGCATAAAAAACAACACAACTACAATAAATAATGTCTGCTTGATATTTCCCGAACATTTCAAGTGATTTACGCCAATAACAATGGCACTATACATGAAACTGCACAGTACATGAACTTGGCAAAAGTATAGCATCAGTCCGGTTAATTCTGAATTGGCCCTTGTACATTGACCGAAGCTCGGGAATCTCTACTCCGTATCTTGTTGTTGTGAGGTACCAGAAGAGTCAAAGGAGATTAGCCGAACAATATTGAAATCAAGATAAATTTTGTTTGAGAATGTTACGTTTTCCATTTTGCGAAAACATACAACAAATTAAAGTGTTGCTAAATTCCAGGTTACACTTTCCTAAACATTCAGGACAAATCTGCCAAATTCCGAGCTCGTCAGTCAGGTTCAAAGTTGATGTTTCCAATTGTATCAATGCTTACCCTGTTATTTATTTAGTTACAGGCTTACCGTTTGTACGTAGGATCTAATGTTGTTTGGTAGGCCTACTTGACGTGTGCTACTGATTTGTGACCAATGGCTCTGCTAAACTTCTGTTTTAATTTGTTAAGTGCATAATCCAAATGCTTTAATACTTCCAATTTTGGAGCAACATGCAATAAAACTAAAGTAGAGCATAAGCCTAATAATTATTGATAGTTCACACAACAATTCACAGTCCATAGTCATACGTGTATACGGAACTAAAACAATTGCGTGAAATTGTTTCACAACACTTGCGCGAGTCTAAACAGACTTTTACTGACAATCAGCAAAGTTGATTATTTAGAGGAATAATGTACTTCATGGATTGAAATTAATAAATAATTAAAACCATATAGAAGATACAGATATATTTATTCAAAATAAATTCATTTGGTACAATGATAAACATATATCATACACATGTAGATTGCATAGAAATATGAAAGGCAATTAAACATTGTAAGAATGAGGTGAAAGAATAATAAGGGAGGTAACTCAATTATTGCAAATTATGAAATTACTCACAAAGTAACTTCCCTTTGATAAAAGCTCTAAAAATGGTACTCAACACGACTGAACTTAACACGACTGAATGAAAAAACAATACAGATTTCACCAAACAATCTTAGGTTAGGTATAAACAATTGTTTGATTGTGGTGTCATGCTCAGAAGAAAGTCAGGGCAATAACTGGAACTAAGGTAAGATAACTGTTTCTTTCTCTTAGAATTACAATGTACCCAGTATTTGTATTTTATTCACCCAGCTAAATATTTTGGTGCAAGAAACTCGAATAAGAAAATCATTTTTGATACCAATAAAACATTCTTGGTTGTGGCTTTTAAGTTAAGTCGAGAAACCAGAAAACGTGGTTTTATACATAAATGCACACAAAGTTAACACAAAAACAGCCGTTTTAGTAAACAAATACTTTGAGCATACATGTAAGGTTAAGTCCAGTAGCTTGTAAATACAGGTCAAGAAACCAGAACAAATGTGTTTATGCTTTTCATAAGTGCGTACAAAACTACTATTTTAGTAATTATAATACAACAAAATTCAATCATATACAGCCCTTTGTCTAATATAGACAAAACTCTAAAGTTTTTGACAACATTGTCCCTAAAGTTAAGTAAAGTACTTAAAATTATTCTGCTTGAAAATCGACAGGCTGAAGTTCGAAACAAACACTAGAAGGGTTTTTTCACGTGAAATGTATCCCTCTCACAAGAACCATAAACTCTAGCATAAATCATCATACCTAAATTTCCGAACTATTTGCACAACTATGCTTTGCACCAATAAATCATGTGAAGTTTCAATGAAATACAACCAATGGTTAAGGTGAGCAAGTGCGGACAAATTTGTAACATCCAGTACAAAAACAAAATATCTCCCCCGCTATATGTGGGTGACATAATAAGTTGTAAATCACAAAGCAAATGTAAGGCCACATAACAAATTTAGCGTTGTTAGATGGTACAAAATGTAAATAGGACAATGACAAAAGAGCACTAAGACTTATACATTTGGCCTGAGAACAAACAAGACTGCATTCAATAAACGCTTATGCCCCCTGTGGAAGCCTTGTCCATAAATAAGTCTAAGTCCAAAATTAGGTCAAGGTGAAGGTCAAAATGGGGTTAGGTGATACTGGCGTGTGGAGAGTGTTCATACACAACATCCGTGCAAGTATGAAAGCTTTGTAGCAAGCCATATTAATGCTAGAAGAAACGATCAATTTGGGTTAACCAGGACGGACGGACGAACGGACGGACGGACAGGTGAATCACTATATGCCTCCCCATCTATCGATAGGGGGGCATAAAAATGCATAATGAGAAACATGAACAATATTGATATTATGCTGAATATAATGGATTTCTTGTATCAAGTTTACATACTTATATAAATGTACCTGGGGGGACCCTGACACAGAGTCAGTAAAAGACAGAAAGTTGGGTCACGATTTCACGTAAATACTCAAGTCCAGTAATTGGTTTAGTATCCCACTAAGTATGAATATCATTTATAAAGCATGTTTTGCTTATCACTTGCTTAACAGTGGTGTTGTACAAAGTTTCGAAATTTAATTGAACTTTGGTTCATTTACAAGTTTTGTTAGTAGGATAAGCTAATATATAATATATATAGGGTGAAAAGTTAATCGCCAAATGTTTCAAATTGATGTTTTCAAACAGTGTTTAAAAATATCAATTGGAAACATTTTGTAATAAAACTAGGCATAACAACATAACAGCATTTATCTGACTTACAGACCCTATCATACTAAACTTATATACATGTATTGTATAATGAACATTATTGTCTGAAATCAATTCAGATGTGTAAATATGTAAATAACAAGAAACATGGAGTATCCATGACAACCAGGTTTTCGAACAAAGGGCAATAACTCTTCTAAACTTGGTTCCAGCAAAATACCCCAGGTACAAGCACATCGCACAACTTACAAATTATGTGTATCATATTCCTGCGAAGTTACCTTGCAGGAACCTTCACTGCAGCTGATTAGAATACCCGTGTTACACAGAATGTTGACAAATGACAGCCAACCTAATTCGCCAATTTGAATAACCAATTTTATTTCCATTGGAAAATATGGTCAAAACAATAGAATACTTTGCATGGTACCAATGATCAAATGAAACATTATTTTTGATATTTTTTTACGGACAACATGCATAGAAAAATATTGAGATTGATCACAATTTGATAAATTTAACTTCTAAAAAAATGATAATTTTACATATAAAATCAAAATTTATCAGTAATATTAAAATTTACATTTTATACAGACAATCTTAAAAAAATAATTTTTGGACTTTACCTACTACTAGGTTTAATGTGTAACATGGCTAAAATTTAACATATAATATTCAAACAACTTAACAAATGAAGAAAATCACATAATTTTGTTTTATAAAAAATATACTCATACTTATATACACAAATAGAAATAGACACATCTATCAAACAAGAAATATCTCAAACAAGATTATGGAAAGAACGAATGGGTGCTCCCTCACTCAGAAATGATTAAAGATAACCCTTATCAAACCAAGTCATACTGACAGCAAGTGCATCCACCACTTGGTAGTTAGAGAAGCTACCAATCAAGTTTCAATATATTCTGGTAAGTGGTTGCTGAGACAAATCAAGGACATTATGCCATCATTATGGTAGGACGGACACGTACACAGACGGACAAACAAAGCGGCAGCTATAAGATTCTCTTCTCATTCAAGAGAGCATGAAAAATGCATCTGGTCCAAAATATAAGGATTTTAAAAGTTTTTAAAAAATATATCACATTGCACGTTAAAAACGTGCCTTTTGAGTTCAATGAATGAGAAACTGGTCCAATAAACCTCACCACATCAATGACTGGACACAAATCATCTCCTTGGTGCAACAAGGGTAGTATCTCACTAGGTGATATATAGTGAGATACAACCTTATTGTGCTAAAGGGACTATACATTAATCAGGGGTTCCACTAGCTTCTAAATCTGAAGGGTCATTTCGATATTTTTTACTATATGTTACCCTTTTGTAGACAAAATACCCATGATTTTAAAGGAAAATGACCCTTCATACCAAAATATTCTGGGTCAAAAGTTTTTGGAAATTTTAAGGGTCAAAACCCCCTACTCCCGAGTCAAATAGAACCCCTATATAGAACACACTATTCATCATGGATTTCAGATCCAAAACTGAAAGTTAAAAATTTACAAGTTTATCAAACATCAGTGGATTAGTGTGAAAATAGTTTTAACTACTTATTACTATACAATCATTTACAACTGTATAGTGTCCATCATTTAATCTACATCTGTTCTATAATAATAATTATTAAAGCACAGAGAGTTTGACATGATCCTGACCTTTATGCATGAATGTATTACAAGGTTCTTGCGTTGAATTTATAAATTTCCGTGTGCAAATCATGCAATATCGGTCCTTTAGACTTGTGTTGCTATTCCACCTTGAGTGTCTTCGTGATAGTTTCTGATTATGAAAACATACAACAGGGATTATAAATATCGTCAAATTGGCTGTGAAATTGTGCTAATAGAAGGTCGACAGTCGCGTCAAATTCTCCAGACTATAACAAATAAACATTCATACCATTTTTTTTTACGTAAGAGAATTAAAAATTCCTGTATAAAAATCTGGTCCCTTGTAGGCTTTCCATGTTGAGTTTTTTTACAACAAGAAAAAAATAGAGTTTCAGTTCTGAATAGTTTTGGAAAATCCCCGTCTAACAAACTGGTAAAGGTAAAATAAGACCATTTGTAATTACATCTCCAGATAATATAACACAAAATAAAATTCAAAAGTACCTTTTAAAACAAAACAAATCAGTGAAGTTTCCCTTATATGACCACTTTAATTATTTCATAATCAGGCAACAGTTAAAGAACCAATATAATTATGGAACAAGAATGCCTTAAGTCCACCTCTTGCTGGACTCTTTCAGCAGAACATAACAACACCATGCTGCATAATAGAAAATTGTTGAATAAAAAGAGTTAACAAAATCTTTAAACAAAATAAAACTCTATTAAAATAAATTCTATAAAATAAACTTTATTATATTCCTAAATACCTAAAAAAAACTTTAACAAACAGAAAACTGAAACCAATACTAAGGCAAGAGTTCTTTGATTTTTTGGTACTCAGGAACTCCTTCCCTTTTATTGTCATTTTCCAAAAAAATTGGAAATCAAAAATTGTAAATAATTAATTATGTCAAATTGTTTTATGGTAATGATACTTCTTTCATTAAGTATTTAATACCAGGGGAGACAACAGGGCCAAATTAAAAATCAGGAAAATTGTATGCGACCAACCATTTCTGCCCAACAAGAGGCCTTCAATGACATTGTTTCCATAATTAACTCATTTTGTACTAAAGAAATTCATTCGGAGCACATTCAATTTACCATAACTTTGCCATTTCTTGAGATATTTTCCTCAAATAACGGAATTCCGGATAAATCAGGAAAATTGACACCCCTGTAATCATTTTACTGATGATAAGTTGGTATAGTGCTTGTTTAGTTGTGTTCTCATTCACCATGTATATTGTACTTGTTTTAAGATAAATTTGCTGTTAGAACTAACATTGTTGCTTTCAATAATGGACCCTCATTGATTACAGTCCACCATCAACAATATGTTAGCTACATTTTGGGAGTTTTTATTTTTATTTTATTCCCTCCTTCTGTGGACTTTTTACTAAAAAATGTCTGAGTAACAAAAAAATAAAAAACTCTGGCCTAAGTGATCATAGTTATATAGGTGTATAGTATACACAAAGAAATACAAAAATATAGCACTTTTATATTTGATTAACAACAATCTTAGCATATGTAACAACTAATGGATCATTTTATACAGATAATTTTATCACATAAATGTTGTGATCAAATAACGGAACAATGTTCTCCTAACATATGTGAAAACAAATACAAGACATCACCAGCTTTTCGGCGCGAAAACATAATGTCATCGGCTTAAATTTGTTATTTCTGACGTTCTTTTGACTCGGTAACTATGGTAATGTGATAAAAAGAATCCACCACTCGTTGTCTTTGGGATCAACATTTCCTAAACTCTTCACGAAAACAAATTATTAAACTCGCCAAAGGCTTGCTTAATAACCTGTGTTTTCTAGACTCGTTTAACAAATGTTAATCTCCAAAGACAACTCATGACGGATACTAAATATCTTTATCACATATACAAGAGATGTTCCAAACAAACAGATCGACCTTTGCCCCAACTCCAGACATAATTTTAAATAATCTTATATCTTTTAAAAATATTAATATTTTCAAACATACAACCAATATTGCATGTAATATTTGGAGCTTTATAACAAAAATAGTTTACAAATAAATGCACATGACAATGCCCCTCTCTATAACAGATCTGTAAAGTTATCCATGCAGTGTAATGTATAAAACAAGATGACGATTTATACAGGGCTGATATTCACAAAGCATCTTAAGGGAAAACTTAAATATTTTGACTCAAGTTAAAGAATTGAGCTGCACATATTTCCCAAGAAACGAAGAAAATCCCATGTCCCTGGCTTAGAATGAGAAGGTCATAAGTACAAAATCGATATTTTGAGAAAACAAGAAAAAACTACTCTTTACTTACAGAAGAACTTACTTTTTCAACTTCAGTTTGGTCAAAACGACCAGTTCCAATTTTCATGATATTAGGCTCATAAGAAGCGCCTTGTGATGCAGATTTCAAATATGCAGGAATCTTATAAGGTCGTAAATAGCACTTATGACCATCTCATTCTAAGCCAGCGATGTCTTCTCTGTGATTACTGTAGCTCTTCACATAATGCTAAAGGAATTTTTAAGATTTTAAGAAAATTGTAAGTTTTCCCTTAAAATGCTTTGTGAATACCACCCCTGGTCAACATAGCTCACCTACCAATACCAAGTCACTTATAGATCAAGCCAATTTGAGAACATTTAATTTAGGAAATTCACAAGCCATGAGCCATATACAGGGGTGTCAACAGGGCGTAATTCAAAATCAGGAAAATCGTATGCGGCTGATCATTTTTACCAAACAAGAGGCCTTCAATGACATTGTTTCTATAATTCACTCAGTTTGTGTTAAAGAAAATCGTTCAGAGCAGATAACATTTACCATAACTTTGCGATTTATTGAGATATTTTGGTCAGAAGCCATTGCTCTTTCTGGAATGATAAATCCGGAATTCCGGATAAATCAGGAATATTGACACCCCTGCATATATCAAAATGAACATAATCAGCAAAACTGTAGAAGACTCGGGCACATTTTACATTTACAGGTATGTATTGATATAAGGACTTGTATCAACTAGGTAAAGATCATTTAACAAAAACATTGATTTAAAAAACTTAAACTTCAAAAAAGTTGTTTTGTTTACATACCTGTATTTGGCTTGACGTAAGAGCACAGTATAAGTAAACCACAGTAACATGAGACTCGTCAGCCATGAACGAGCATAGGGTTGGAGTCTCATTTTAATGCGGTCAGACAATAAGTTACATGATTATGCTTCGTGAATTATACAAGAAGAGTCCTTGCAACATGATAGTGGTAGCTGAAGTTGAATACAACAAGAGATGTCTGTAATGTAAAACATGTATGCCCCCATGGCAGCCCAATAGTCAGAAATGGTAAAGGTCACAGTGACCTTGACCTTCAACCTACTGACCTCAAAATGAATAGGGGTCGGTCATCTACTGTTGATGACAAACATCCATGTAAAGTTTGAAGATCCTAAGGGCAAAACGTTCTTGAGTTACTGAAAGGAAACCATTTGATCCACCCACAGACAGACCGGCAGACATGTGCAAAATCATCACAAAGATGGTGAGCACAATAACCGATATAACTTGTTACACACTTTCCCCTCCTAGACTGACTACATCACTATCAATATTGCAAGATATAAATGGAATTTCCCCACTTTGCACCTTTAACAAGTACAGATCATTATTTCTGTCATAATTTTCATTGGGGTTTACATTTGCTTGTTCAGGGGTTCCACCATTTTCATCCTGGCTGGTTCCCAGTTTTTCAGAGTTCTGGAATTTGCTGTGATTGTTAGCCTGGTACCTGTCCACAATGCTTTTCATTTGTTCAGAAACTGTTTTACTAACAGCATCGTAATTGTCATCAAAATCGTCTGGAGGGAAGAATTCGAAACCACTTTCAGCAGTACTACAGGTGGGTGGGGAAGGCGTGCCATTATCAAATGACAAGTTTGGGTTGCCATCAAAACTGTAAGGTGACAATTTTGGTCTCGGCTTTGAACTGCTAATAGATGGAACATTCTCCGAAACTGAAGGGAGAGCATTACTATCTGCTTGTAAGGAGAACCCAATATCTGAGGGGTTCACGGTGCATATGGAGTTCCCATCCAGAATACGCAACAATTCCCTCTGATCGGGACTCATGTGATCAACTGAAGATATTCTCAACCAATCATCAGGTAAGCCTGAATCAAACTGACTTTCTTCACTTGTATGGGATTGCATTCTGTTATAAGCCAGCCTCTTTTTAGCCCAGTTTGGATTTTCGTTTTGGAATTGTACTGCTTTATGCATTGAATCGAGCAGTTGTTGACCTATTGGCTTCTTGCTAAAGGACCCATCAAAGGGTAGATCATAGAGGGAGAGGTTATGGGTACGACGTAATTTGTGGATGTGAAGGAGAAAGTCAGTAAAATGTTTTAGTAGTTTGTACTTATATCCGGGACATATATCCGGTAGTACAAACTGTTCATCAGTGTACTCGAAATATACCATGACAACGTTATCATAACGTTCATCATGCAGGAATTTGTTTCTGATACTATTAATGTTGGACATAGGCTTGGATACCTGTGAGCCTTTGAACTGGCCCCCTGTATTGCCGCCCTTATGACCATACTGGGTCATGTAGCTCTGATAAGCACCTTCAGAATTCACTATAACAACGAAGTCAGCTTGTTCGATGTCTTCGTGCACCCATGGTGCATCAAGCTGCCATTCAACACACATAGCTGCACACTGACAATGCTGCTGTAGGAAGGAGGCGAAATGTTGCACAACCTGACGATGGTACTCGTGGTCTTCTTCATAAAGTAAAACAAGCTTTGGCCTTTTCTCAAACTTTATCTTCTCGGCTGTAAACAAATAATCTCATCATTCTAGGTATTGTTCATTAAAGGCATCTTGTCTTTGTTGTTAATTAAAATATGCCGCTACATTTTTGTGATATTAAATACTGCTATGTGGCTATTCCTATAATTACCTGGAACTGGCATTATCTTTACATGCTAAGAACTAGAATGACTTTCACACATAAAAAATTCTAGCATTACCTTTTCACGTTTAGCAGTGACTGGCATGACCTTTGCACAAAGCAAGAACTAGCATGACATGTATAAACACTTAAATAGGGACTAGAATGACCTTTGTAGATAAACAAGGAAAACTGCTTATAATTAAAACTCTAGTACTACACTTTGTGACTTGTAGTGTACTCCCAGAATCAGGAAGACATAATCTCAAGTACATATATATATGTAGAATGTTTGCAAACAAGACTTAAATCAGCCAATCAGCTGCCCTGCGTTCAATGAAGAATTACATGATGCTCGTTTTGTACCTGTTTAGTACCTGTTACATACCTGTTACCTACTAGGTACAAAACATGCATCACATGATTCTTCGTTGAACTCAGGGCTGATCTGATCATGCAACGTGACCTTGGCCTCAAAATGTAAAAGGTAATGCTCCCTAAGCAATTTTTATAGTTTTTATATGTAACAAGGTAGAATCTATAAAATAAACGAAGGGCAGTACGGGTAAAGGTAAAGCCTAGATCCCACTGAGCATTTTTTGTCTCGGCGATGTACTCCCGATTTAAATAATTGAGCTATCATGACATCGGGAACAGGTTCATCATGGTCTAGGGGAGGCTTCGGGGAAGTCATGAGACAGTGTATGATATTGGAAGGAGTTTTGATGAATCGGTGGTATCGAAAATAATAAGGAGAACTTCGCCAATGTGGAATTCCTCAGTGGGACCTACACTTTAAACCAGAATATTACTTTCAAATCCAAACACCAACCAACAGCAGTAACTGCAAGCAGGATTTGTAACTAGACACAATGAGTACAAGAAGGTCAGACAAGTATCAAACTACAGCCCAAGTACATGAAACACTAATGGATTTCGGTGACAGGAAGAGCTCACTCTCGTTTTACTCAGATATCACTTATATCCTTAGACAAAATACAACAAGGTAGATGCTTGTATAATAACTCACACTTGAACTTATTACAGAGCAAGTAGTTATATACAATGACCACTTGTATACTGAGTTTATTATTAGGAGTAAAAAACTTCCTTATCGGTAAGTATCTATATTTCTTCCTCGTTGCTAAGGGCTAAAAGGGAGGACCAGCTAATGTAGGGACTATAAGGCATTGACCTTTTAATACATTGCAGTGAGAACGCTTTCAAAATGGATTTCTCTAGACATTAACCTAAAATATGCTGCAGTGCTAAACCGTATTTTTATAGGTCACGTAAAGTTTCCTCAGAAATTTAAAATATACTACTGGATGCACCACCCTGCTCCCACAATTAAGGACAATGGTTTAGTAAGTAAGTACTACTGGTACATATACGTTAACATACCTCATCCCTGAATCCACATATCGCTGGCTTAGAATTAGAAGGTCGTAGGTACTACATACGACCTTATAAGACTTGTGCATATTTGAAATCTGCATCTCAAGGGGCTTCTTATGAGCCTATTTACATGAAAATCGGAAGTGGTCATGTTGACCAAACTGAACTTTAAAAAGCTTGTTTTTCCATAAGTTAAGAGTAGTTTTCAGACAGTTTTTTCTTGTTTCACAAAATATTGATTTTGTACTTACGACCTTCTAATTCTAAGCCATCGATATAATGCTTACAAGTACTTACCATGCATGTTATTTAAGTCTAGATTCAATGAGCTTGTTATGTAGCCAGGGTTTTCCAGTGGTAAGCCATTACCACCCTTTGGAGCAGGCTTACCTGGATGGCCTATCTCAGCATCTAAAATACACAACATTTTATTTAAGGGAGCTCATACAACACAAGTTATAAACATTAATGACAAAATTGTCTTTTGTAAAAAGGTGGAGTACCTTCACACAATCAACTGGAGCTCCTAGGTTACACACCAGTGGTCCTAGGTTACCCAACAGTGCTCCTTTATTACCAACCAATGGTCTGAAGTAACCAATCAGTACTCCTAGGTTACCAATCAACACTCCACAGCTATCAACCAGTGTTCCTTTATTATCAACCAATGGTCCTACTGGTTACCAATCAGTGCTCCTTGCAATTGAAATGCAAAAATGGTTACTAACCAGTGGTCCTAATTAACCAATCAATGATCCTTGGTTACCAATCAATGCTCCTAGGTTACCAATCAGTGCTCCTTGTATACCAATCAGTACTCCTAGGTTACCAATCAGTACTCCTTGGTAACCAACCAGTGGTCCTAGTTGACCAGTCAGTTCTCGAACAGGTAACAAACCAGTACTCCTTGGTTACCAACCAATACTCCTAGGTTACAAACTAGTAGTCCTTGGTTACCAACCAGTTCCTCGGCAAACAACAGACAACTTCATAAACATCATATTCAGAGGTAAAGTATGCATATTATCTTCAGAACAAACCAAGCACCTCACGTAGACTTCAGGCCCACAAACTATTATTAGTGAAATGCTTAACTAACCGAGCCAACATAAAACAGTAACAGGACACCTGTTAAAACTAATTTTATATCCAGCCAAGACATGGTTGTCCACTCATAGTCTCAGATTTTTAGTGGACAAACATGTCTGATATTGCCTGGTTCAAATATAGAATTTCAATTAACTTGAAGGATACATAGATTTAACATCTTTATCATACTTACCAAAGGGTCCTCTACATTTACGATAGTACATGAATCCAGCCAAACCCAGTATCAATCCTAGTCCTACCAGAGTACCAACAACAGCAATGGCAACCTTCGTATCTGACACACCCGGAGGCTCCATAGTTACCCTAGACATGGTTCCACTGGTCACTGGTCCGCTGGTTCCTGGTCCCTCTGGTCTGCTGGTTCCTGGTCCACTGGTGACAGGCGCCTCAGTTAGCGGAGTTGAAGGTGTTGTTGTTGGCGGTGACGGAGTAACATGTGGTCCAGCTGAAAGATACAAGTATTATAGCTTTCATAATCAACTGAACAGAGGACGGGAATGGACAGAATACAAGATTAAATACATGTAATCATGTAATATCAGGACGACATTACATAAACTAGAAACTTAGACATTTTATAAAAACAGGATTTCCAAACGAGGGACATTACTCTACTTAAGCTTGGTTCCAAAAAAAAACCAACAATTGAGCGAATATTTTGCAGGCATAGTAATACAAGTTATTGTGATATTTACCAACATGAATCAGATTACAAACTCCAGGCTGTCCTGAACATTTTCGTAAATTACATGTTTTGTAACTATTAGGATACACTTTTTAAATCTTAACTAAGCCACTAAAAAGCGCTTTGTCTTTTACTATCGCTCAACTGTTGTAAAAACAATTCGACAAAT
Organism: Spisula solida; assembly: GCA_947247005.1. Lineage (NCBI taxonomy): Eukaryota > Metazoa > Mollusca > Bivalvia > Venerida > Mactridae > Spisula > Spisula solida. The sequence goes on from OX365955.1 coordinate 22,929,791, forward strand.
TACTTAAGCAAGGGTTTGTGGCTATTTTCAATGTCACAATTTTTGTCAGAATCAAATATTTTTAAACATGCATAATCCCCTTGTTGCCCCCTATCCACATACCAAGTTTCATAAACCTAGCTTCGAAACTGTTTCAGTTATGTCAGGAACCAGATATTTTGACGGGCGGACTGACTGAAGGACTGACGGACGGAGGGCAAACCTATAGTCCCCTCCGGTCAAAAAACGGTAGGGGACTAAATATGAAGCATTGTGACATACTAGTCTCAGGCACATATATCTAGCAATCATACTGCCAGCTACATGTGAGTTAATAGGTGGACAACATCAATCAGTGAACAATTAGATGGTAACATAAAGGTGGACAACCTATAAATATTCAAGCAATATGGAGGTATATATCAGTCAACTGAATGTTGATTGGCTAGCTCAATGCAGTATATTAATTGTGTGCTCTGTCAGCATGTTACAATATAGAAATCATACAATCAGATTGTGTAAGCAGGCATGCAGCAGACGATCAAGCTTACAGGTGAACAAACATACGAGCCATAATTGATGTAATTACAGGGCCGTATCCAGAGACAAAAAGAACGTGGCAAATACTTTCTGGATCATATTTTTCCTAAAAACATAACATGCTTATTTTGGTTAATTCTCAAATTTTCAGCTAGGCAAGCGCTACAAACCTCTATTACTTATCAAGTTGTTTGACAAACATAGAGTTTCTGAATAAGCTTTTAAGCTTATTACTCAATCCCTTGCTTTTGTAGCATATATATGTTTTGTAATTACATGCTATTTGTTGAATAAAATATGGTATAATATTATGCCTTATAAAACATTTTGCTCCAGAAGCTGCTTCTAGATTCTTACCACTTTTTGTTTTATCTATATAAATAAAGTATAGCTCAGTTAAGCCAGAAATTAAATATAGCTCCATTAAACCACCAAATAAAGCATAGCTCAATGAAACCACCAAATAAAGTATAGCTCAATGAAACCACCAAATAAAGTATAGCTCAATGAAACCACCAAATAAAGCATAGCTCAATGAAACCACCAAATAAAGTATAGCTCAATGAAACCACCAAATAAAGTACAGTAGAACTTCGATGCCTCGAACTACCTTCGGACCGGGAAAATAGTTCGAGGCATCTATGGTGTTTGAGGCATCTATGGTAACCAAGAATATGCATGGGTAAAAGTTCGAACTGATGTCGGTACGTGTAAATTTACAAATTGTGTGTGTATATTGCATAATTTATGTGTATAACTAATAAAGGTCTATATATGTTTTTGTAATTTTATTCATAACAATAATGAAACAATATAGTTTGACCAAATTGACATGAAATCTGACTTATCTCCTACAAGCTCTTCGAGTGTTCACGCATGTTACGTTTCTAGTTAAACAGCATATTTATATACGAGTATATAAATTAAGCTGCAAGCCACATAATATCATCATGTCTTGGGTCAAGTTCGACTACAAATCAATAAATGAAAATGTAACAGATTCTTTTGACAAACGTTGAAAAATGATTATTTTATTCCGATTTATTTAAAAATAAATAAGTTACAATTTCCTGGACGGCCTTCTTTAACTATTTAATGGATGTATAAATGTTTAAAAACGTGTTATGCGATGAAGTCGAACACAAACAATTGTTTGGTACAGTAATTATCACAACTTGTCGCCGACTACCCGCGGTCGAACAATGGATTTCAACAGTCAATGAAAGGTGCGAAAACTTGTATTGTTCGACTCATCTACGGGTTGATCATAGCAAGGGACCGTCCAATCAGTTCGAGTGTTCGACCTAGATACTGTTCGAGTCATCTACTGTTTACCATATGAATAAAGAAGGAATTTTGACCGGACCGAAGAACTAGTTCGAGGCATCTAGGGTGTTCGAGGCAAGTACTGTTCGAGGCATCGAAGTTCTACTGTATAGCTCAATGAAACCACAAAATAAAGTATAGCTCAATTAAACCACCGAATAAGTATAGTTCAATTAGACCACCAAATAAGTATAGTTCAATTAGACCACCAAATAAGTATAGTTCAATTAGACCACCAAATAAGTATAGTTCAATTAGACCACCAAATAAAGTATAACTCAATGAAACCACCAAATAAAGTATAGCTCAATGAAACCAGCACACCATAACACTTAAAACTCCCAGTAGATGTATTATACTGATACAATATGGATGGTCTTTGTTTTGTTTACATCAACCTTGTATGTCTGATTGTTCACCACAGTCTTTCTGGCATACAATCAACATCGCCCAAGAATCTTCCTGGTTTATGTGAACATAAAAAGTCTGCTGAATATTTCTAACATCAATTGTCTCACTTTAGATGTGTTAAGTGTCACTAGTAATTCTCTTCCTGGGAAGTACACATTGGCAATTGCTTCAAGTGACCTTGACGTTTGAGGTACAGTGCTGATTCTACCAAGAGATTACCTTGGTGCTACACTGGGCTTTCTTTTACATTTGAGATCAATTGCAAGAAATCTTGCAGGTAGAGAAGCACCCCTTACAAGAGACCTTGACCTTGAAAGCACTCAGCTTATCCTTGAAAGTCACCTTGCCCTTGGAGGTAGAGAACCTACCCTTGCAAGTTGCCATGACCTTGAAAGCACAGACCTGGTCCTTGAAAACAACCTTGACCTTATAGGTAGAAAATTGTCCCCTGCAAGTGGCCATGACCTTGAAAGCACAGAGCTGATCCTTGCAAATAACCTTGACATTGAAGGTAGAAAACCAACCCTTGCAAGTGGCCATGGCCTTGAAAGCACAGAGCTGATTCTTGTAAGTGATCTTGACCTAAGAGACGTAAAGCTGACCCTTACAAGTGACCTTGACCTAAGATGTTGCGAATGACACACCCTTGAATCATACTTCACAATAGCCTGAATTGGCACAGGACATGGGTAAAGGTTTTATTTGTTTTTAGCCTTGAAAGGCATCATTCCTGCATCAACTCTTTTATACACACAAAAATAACAGAATAAAACTTGATGAATCAAGATGTTCTTACTGTATATATAGGTAAATGGCTCAGTTGTAGTTGTAGTACAATGGGCACACATAAGTTCATCAGCATCTAAACACAGGCATTTCTCCTCATCCATATTCATGAAAAAGGGGTCTTTGGGTTTCACCTATATAAAACAAAACCATTATATAATCAATTCAGTATAATGTATAGCACAGAAAATTTGACATGGATCTGACCTTTATGTATGAAAACATTACAAGGTGATTGCGTGGAATATATAAATTCCCTGGCAAATCATGCAACACCGGTTCTTTAGATTTGTGTTGGTATTTCACCTAGAGCGTCTTCGTGATACTTTCCGCTTATGAAAACATACAACCGAGATTATAAATATAGACAATATATCAGCCCTTAAATTATGCTAATAGTAGATCTAGAGTTGTGTCAAATTCTCTGGACTATATAAAACAAGACTGCGTTCAATAAAGCTTATGCCCCCTGTGGAAGCCTTGTCCATAAATAAGTCTAAGTCCAAAATTAGGTCAAGGTGAAGGTCAAAATGGGGTTAGGTGATACTGGCATGTGGAGAGTGTTCATACACAACATCCATGCAAGTATGAAAGCTTTGTAGCAAGCCATATTAATGCTAGAAGAAACGGTCAATTTGGGTTAACCAGGACGGACGGATGAACGGACGAACGGATGAACGGACGGACAGGTGAATCACTATATGCCTCCCCATCTATCGATAGGGGGGCATAAAAACATGAACAAAAACTTCAATTATTTCAATCAGTCCAAATTCATTTTGGGTCGCAATTTGATCACACATTCTCTACTTTTCTGTACCATATATTTTAATGACGAAGGCTGGGTAAAAGCCGAAACGTTGGTCATTAATATAATTCTTTTAACCTACCCTGCTTTGATTGTGTAGCTACATTTACACTTTGTGTCTTAGTTGACTTATATTTTAATGTACAGATAGAGAACTTGGCACAAACCCCTGTGATTTAGGTATTATGTTGATGCATTAATCAGTTTGGCTCACATTGATTTCCTATTGTTTTTAAGTCACTCAACATCGGGAAATGAGTTCCTGGATTTTAAATTAACATATAACATTACATAGAGGTCGTGGGGATTCCTAAAATCCCCTGTAGTGTTTAAACAAACTCTGATGTCAATTAATGAAGTGACAATTTCTCACAAAACTTTATTGAATTAGCGCCAAATCAAGGTGGCACACAGGAAGTTGACATTGCATGTATAAACCATATGACATCATGCAGTGATTATGAGGGAGTGTTAAATAATGCCAGACAGGCTTCAGACAACCAGTAATGTTTTAATTACATGTAATGTACTTTGATAACAAAATCCAATAATTACCGGTATCTAAAAACACATGACTTGTATAAGATTAATAAGACAAAGGATTTTGGAGTGCAATATTAACATAGTAACATAAAGTAAATGATATTGAAATTTTGTGATCAATATTTTGGACTTACATTAAATTGAACAGGGAATTTTTGTAAAACAGGTATACCTCCATTGCAGCCAAATAGTCATAAATGTTAAAGGTCACAGCGACCTTGACCTTTAACCTACTGACCTAAAAATTCATATGGATCATTAACTGTTGCTGGCCAACCTCCTAGTAAAGTTTGAAGATCATAGGGCAAAGCTTTCATGAGTTATTGAACGGAAACCATTTGTCTATTGATGGACCTACCAACAGACCGACCATCATGTGCAAACAATATACTCCCTCACCAAAGTTGGGGGGGGGGGGGGCAAAACTAGATGTTCAAGGGCTTACATTTTGAACAAAACAAGACTGCGTTCAAAAAACGCTTATGCCCCCTGTGGAAGCCTTGTCCAGAAATAAGTCTAAGTCCAAAATTAGGTCAAGGTGAAGGTCAAAATGGGGTCAGGTGATACAGGTGTGTGAAGAGTGTTCATATACAACATCCATGCAAGTATGGAAGCTTTGTTGCAAGCCATAATGATGCTAGAAGAAACAGTCAATTTGGGTTAACCGGACGAACGAACGAACGGACGGACGAACGAACGGACAGGTGAATCACTATATGCCTCCCGATCTATCGATACGGGGGCATAAAAAACAAAAAGAATAGGGGTATAAACTTGATTTAAACTTCTTCTAATATAGATATACTGTAAATATAACAACAAATTTCAGTTTAAACCATTTTAGCTCAAGGCCAGCATCCTGCACAGGAAAGACTGAGCATGCCCAACTGTTGCCTCTATAAATAAAGTCTTTATCATTTTATTTTTTTTGCGTTTGACTGACACAGTCATAGTGCATTTCATCCCTGCCTTATTGGCCTATGACCTTCGGCTTACGGGGGTTCTACTGAGGTATAATGCCCAACCCTGAAAATATGACGCAAGTCTGTTTCGAGTGCCATTAGCACACATCCCTATACCAAAACTCTGATTCAAGCATTGTTCTTTTGTAAAAACTCAACATATGAAATTTCAAATGACCAAAACTTAGTCAAAACTTTGGTAGTTTTTCATCAAATAACTTTTAAGTTCCTTCTTTGTAATTTCAGCAATCTGGATTTCCGGATTGTTCCAGAACAGTAGGACCCCTGTGGCCGCTTAGAGGGAATTATTATTACATTTAACATAGACATGTGACTTACCCATATTTCGTATATCTGATTTTCATAAAGACCTTTAAATTCTGTTGACAGCTGAAATAAAGGATTAAAAATATAATTAAATAAATATCATCGTAAGTGAACCATTCTCGTTCACCAGCGTATTCTTTATGTGAATCGTTGTTAAGTTAAGTTACCAATTTTCTAGGGCTGCTTTCAGCAGTTCAGCCGTTCAGCCACCCTTTGACATTTAAATTTCCCCTGTTTATTGGGCTACCTATGGAAACCTACGTTCGAGTCTCCCTGGGGAGACTATTTCTCTCCTGGTGGGTGTGCAGCCAACATCGATCTTGGGCGCCCAGGACTATCGAACATGTTCAGACACAGCCCTCACAGGTACCAATTCACACCTTGGTCGAGTGGAGCATGTGGGTTATTCGTGCTCGGAGAAATTAAGCAGTGGTCCAGACGGGGGTTGAACCCGGGACCTCTCGATCCCGAAGCGCGCGACCTAACTCTAGGCCACCGCTCCCCACTGTCTGGCAACTTGATTAACCACTGATGTATGAGGATGAATTGTACATAGTGACAGTTGACTATTGTCAGGGCTGTTAAAAATAATGTTTTAAGATATTGTCAGTATAAATACTGTGAGGAAATAAAAGTCTTTAAGGTAGAAAAAATGTAATGGACTCCTGTGGATGTCGGTTGATTACGTAAATAGTCGGAAATATTTTACAAACAATAGATCATACGGCTCACCCAATAAATTCTGCCGTCTTGCCAGATCAACTTTTTCATACACGACACTAACCTTTTATCCTCTATAATATTTTATATATGTGACTGATCATTTTTGTAGAGCGTGCTTGCGGTGAGCCACTTTTGGTGTATGTGCGTGTGTACGTGCGTCGTGCGTGCGTCTGATTTTGTCCGGACCATAACTTTGTCGTGCTTTGACCAATCTTGCTTATATTTGGCATGAATGTTAACCTCCAGGGTCCTATCTCAAATATCAAGGTCAGAGTTGGAGGTCAAAGGTCAAGTTGAAGTTTGTCTAGACCATTACATTGACCAATCATGCTTATAATTGGCACGAATGTCAACCTCTATCAATAGGATTGTCATGAGCAACCCCATGTTTCTCTCTCAAAGGTCAAGGTAACAGTTGGAGGTAAAAGGTCAAATTGAAGTTTGTACGGATCATTTCTTCTTTTTGCATGGTGGGATTAGATGTAATAAAATTGGAAAACTTGCATCTCCCATTTTTAATGTTGAGTATCACCGAGTGAAATAATTTGTTAGTAAAATTGGACGTTCTGATTTCTTTGTTAAAATTCCTATTTTGAATATGTTTTTGGCAATATTTGGTATCGATTAGGTTTGTAATATGTATATTTTTGATAATTATTGATACTTATTATCCTTAACTGATACAGTGATTTATATGTACAGAAAACAGCACATATAGGCTCAGGATACCATTTTCCCATGCTTTCGGCAAAGCATGAAAAATGGGGGTGGGGGTCATACAAAATTTTATATCTTGATAATTTGATGGTTAACCTGTATTTTGTTTGGTCTAAATATGTCAATAACAGTATAACGACAATTTTGGGGTAATTGATATTGATATTTGCTCATTGATTGGAGTTTTATTAGGATTTTAAAAACAATATATTTTGTAGACTGAAAAAATTCTCAAAACTTTACAACTATATTGGTAATACACATGTGCATAACTATCTTAAATCGCATCTTCTGCGTGTTATTGATTTTGTTTTCATTAAAATAACTATTAGGCACATGGGAAATCATTTTATTTTAAAAATTTAATTAAATTTGATGATTTTATAGACTTTATTGTCAGTATGGTTCCAAATTTTGCCTAAGATTTTCAATATGGGGGTGATCACCAAAAAAAAAATTTTTTTTCCAAAACCTGTGGTTAAATTTTTTTCATATTTCACATTATGCTTGCTTAGGATGTGAAGTAATAAAAAATTGCTGAAGCAACAAAATTTTTGTATTACGGTCACACTACCTTAAGCCAGTTGTAATTGGTCCATTATATTAACCATCATATAATCAATGTCAATATAGCTTGAACTTAAGACTTTTCTCAAATTCAGGCCCTGATTTGAGTAGAAACTCAATTTGAGCTGAGATGCTTTGGGATATCAAGGCCAGGTTGATATATGATTCCAGGAAAACTGGTTTAAGATCAACTAATTGACAAAATGTAATGATTTTTTAAAATGCTGATAAACACAATAAAATGAACTGATGTTGTCTAAACACCCTTCTGGAGCATTATCATTACTACAGATCTTCTTATTCATAAGTACACAGAACTTGTACAAATATTATAGTTACATGGGTGAAAGTTTGAAATTCTGAAAAACCTGAAATCCTCAAAAAGTGGCAGTTTATATATGGAAAATAAAGAAAAACAGGCCTCAATAAATCCACTCGTCCGCTCATCCTGCACAATATTTTCCTTCTTTATTTATATAGCAGGACAAGTAAGATTTTGGGGTTTTCTTCTTTGTCTATATTGCAGGACGAGTGCATTAAAAAATATTTGTTGAGGCCTGAAAAACAGGATTTTTGGCACTCTCAAAAACCTGAAGTCCAGGCAAGTGCTGGAAAACTTTTACCCATGTAGTTATCATGCATTAATCCATTGTTACATAAACCTTACCCCTTTCACCAATCTGGATTCCATGCTGCCTGTACCTGCATCTACAAGCGAATATTCAAATTCTTCGAAGCCAAATTTTTCTGGTGGCGGGTTTATGTTCACAGACACTGATCCCACCTCTTTATTCTGTGTTACAAACACTGAGGCTCTCCACATACTGGCTGTATCATCTTCAGTGTACTCTGTAAAAAGATGGTGAAATTTGTCATCATCTTAATTAAACAACCACCTGTCTTTACAGCCATAGCATTAAATCACATCTGGCGACTTCATATTAACAAAAAGTTAATAAAAAGTCAGACAAGGAAGGCAGCACTCAACTTAAGGAATCAAGCATAGAAAACATAAAAACATACAAGGCACAATGCCCAACACATATCCGAACAAGAATATGAACTGCAAAAAGTCAAACAGCTGAATGAACGAGTTTCAGCAGTCAAAAAGCTGAATGCACTAGCTTATACACAAACATTAGACAGCCAAACACAACAAGTGACCACACTTATTGCATCGCAATATTGGCTGTATCAAAAAAGGTTCAACTGTATGTACAGTAATCAGCATTTAAAGACCACCTAAAAAAATTAAGACCATTAATAACATGAGAAGGGTCCTAGGTCGCTCACCTGTCGAACTTGACCTAGATTTTGTTGAGATGATCATTGTTACAAAAGTTTCATACAGGTTAGGCCAATATTGTGACCTCTAGTGACTACACAAGGTTTTTATATGATTTAAACCTAATGACCTAGTTTTTGACCAGGATGACCCAATATCGAACTTGACCTAGATTTTGTTGAGATGATCATTGTGACCAAGTTTCATACAGATTAGGCCAATATTGTGACCTCTATTGAGTACACAAGGTTTTTATATGATTTGACCTCGTGACTTAGTTTTTGACCCCAGATGACCCAATATCGAACTTGACCTAGATTTTGTTGAGATGATCATTGTGACCAAGTTTCATAAAGATAAGGTCGAAATTGTGACCTCTAGTGACTACACAAGGTTTTTCTATGATTTGACCTTGTGACCTAGTTTTTGACCCCAGATGACCCAATATCGAACATGGCCTACATTTTGTTGAGATGATCATTGTGACTAAGTTTCATAAAGATTAGGCTAAAATTGTGACCTCTAGTGTCTACACAAGCCAATTGTTGACGGACGGACGAAGAGTAATCACAAAAGCTCACAGGTGAGCTAAAAACATGTATGCCCCCATTGCAATCAAATAGTCATTAATGTTAAAGGTCACAGCGACCTTGACCTTTCACCTACCGACCTCCCAACCTCCATGTAAAGTTTGAAGATCCTAGGTCAAAGTGTTCTTGAGTTTTTAACGAAAATCATTTGGTCTATCGACCAACCGTTACAGACCGACATGTGCAAAGCAATATACCCCTAATCAAAGACGGGGGCATAATTAAAAACTTATTTCCATGGACTTAGTCTTTCTTTTAATTCCATACCAAACAGACTTCAAGAAGTAAACCACATTACAACAATAACCTTTCATTACATTCAATGCTGGTCATATTCTAAAGCTCACTCCCCCTCCCAAACATTATATGTGATATAGATATATCTACATTATATTTTGCATCAACAATGCAATGTTGAGCAAAAAGCACCAACACTCCTGTGTTTATTCCAGTATTGAGAACCAGTAGGCCAAATTTAATGAGTCAATATTTCAAAGTCCATTTTACGGAGTCCATATTTCAGAGTTCATATATCAGAGTCCATTTTTCAGAGTCCATTTTTTGGAGTCCATATTTCAGAGATCATATTTAAGAGACCATTTTTCAGAGACATTTTTCAGTTCAAATCTCAAAGACCATGTTTTGGAATCCATATTTCAGAGTCTATATTTTGGAGTCAATATTTAAGAGGCCATATTTTAAAGTATGTATTTCTAGGTTCAATTTTAGTCCATATTTTGGAGTCGATATTTAAGAGGCCATATTCTTGGAGTCCATATTTAAGAGGCCATATTTTAAAGTCCATATTTCTGAGTCCATATTTCCGGGTCCATAGTTACACATACCTGGTAATTCCATGTATTGACTTAGATACTGATCATATACATCATTCTTGGTTTCCTGTTTCGGGAGAGCATAAAGTACAAAACTATAGTATCTATATGCCAAGGGGAACAACTCTAGTCGAAACTGTGTCTGAAAATATACGCAATAAAATAAACAATTTTTTTGCCATATGACTTCACACTGTTTTGTCACTGTGTTGTGTGCCTCTGTAGCTCAATGGTTCACTTGCCGTCTAATCTGGCGACCCGGGTTCAAATACAGGTGGAGGCACTCATATGCCTGCCAAATTTCAGCAGAAAGCTGGCTATGCTAGGCATTTTACAACAATAGTTTTTAGTTCTATACATGCAGTGATCTGCCAACGTGGAATTACACATGTAACTGTATGTTACCCTTTACTCCACAGAGATACCATTTGATGCATCTGTCTTATCTCCAGGCAAATGCACATTGACGCTTTCAACAGATTCCTATGCCAGGGCCATATCCATAAATAACAAGTAATTGAGAATTGCAAGCAATACAGAAGTCCCCTACCGGTTTGAAGCCATTTTCAATGTTTCTGTTGCCATAGCAGTTAACAAGTTATGGCAGGATCCAGATTTGGGAATATTTTCACTCTTTCTGTCGCCATAGCAACCACAATTTTTGTCAGAATCAAAATATTTTTAGACGTGCATAATCCCCTTATTGCCCCCTATCCACATATCACGTTTCATAAACCTAGCTTAGAAACTGTTTGAGTTATGTCAGGATCCAGATTTTTTGACGGACGGACAGACGGACGGACGGACTGACTGACTGACGGAGGGCAAACCTATAGTCCCCTCCGGTCAAAAACCGGTAGGGGACTAATAAAGCATCGAGGCAAATACTTTTGAAGGTATATATTAGGCGGGGTTTTTCTCCCTGTGTAGGGATTGGCGTCATTATGGTGAACAAGTATGCAAAGTATCAAAGCAATATGTCGATGCACTTTGAAGATATTAGAGGTTAAAAAACTTGTCCCTTAACTTCAACATTTGCATTTAAAGTGACATCATTGGAATTCCTGTAACTTTTCCAGATGGTTATGTAGAATTGGTTTGAACTATGTAACCTTAGACTTAATTACAACAAATACAGTAGCACACAGACAATCCAAAGCGACAGACTGCCTTGCTACTCACGCAAGAGTCAGACATAGAATGAAACATATTTATCCCCAAAAATGGATATTTCAAGCAAGCCTATATACTCACCCGTAATGATACACTGTGGAATTTCAATTTCAAGCATAATTAACTGTAAAACTTACAGACAATTCTTCCAGGTTGTCATTCCAGACTACACTAGACAAGTCCATGATATAGCAGGAAGTTTGTGTTTTCCCTGGCGCTGTTCTTATGATCTCAAAACCTTTCACAAAATTTTTAGCTCCTGAAAAAAGGATTGCATAGGTGAATCATCAATGTCACATGAGCATTTATCCTATCAGTGCTCTTAATATGTTACAAAAAAATCATTTTAAGGACACACATATATATAATTCTAACCGTTTCACCATGGCCCAGCAAGCTCTCGAGAAACATAGCCTAGTTTTCATCAAAAAAAAACATTTTGATGAGGATTCAAAATTATCCAATGCAAAATATAGCCTTTATTGCATATGTACATGCTTTTCCTCTGATTTGACCTATAATAACCTCATTTTGTACCCGCCACATAATCCAATGAATATTGTAACCAAGATTTGAAAACAAAATTATGTCCTCTATTGTGTTTACAAGGTTTTTCTATGATTTGACCTTGTGATAGACCTAATTTTTGACACAATAGTAAACTTGACCTGGATTTTATAGGGGTTAACATTGTGAGAAAGTTTCATAAAGATTATGTATATATTGTAACCTCTAGTAAGCTCACAAGGTCTTTCTTTGAATTGACCTTGTGACCTAGTTTTTTACCCTAGTTATGACCCGTTATTGCACTTGACCTAGATTTTATAGAGATGATCATCATGACAAAGTTTTATAAAGATTAGGTCAAAATTGTGACATCTAGTGTCACTGTCCACAAGCTATTCACTAGCTTAGAATGAGATCGTCGTAAGTGCTTAGCTAATTTGAAATCTGCAACACAAGGCGCTTCTTATGAGCCTATTTTCATGAAAATCGGAACAGGTCATGTTGACCAAATTGAAGTTGAAAAAACTTGTTTTTCCATAAGTAAAGAGTAGTTTTCAGACAGTTTTTTCTTGTGTTCTCAAAATAGTGTTTTTGTACTTATGACCTTCTAATTCTAAGCCAGCAATTTATGGACACTGGGCAGTGCCGAGGGAGACTGATCATAACTTGTCATGTACTATGTGATTCAAGTGAGCTAATAAAATTAAGATATACTTCATTTTGTCCAGGGGTGTCAACAGGGTCAAATTACAAATCCTGAAAATCAAATGCAGCCAACCATTTTTGTCAAACAAGAGGCATTCAATCGCATTATTTCCATATTTAACTCAGTTTGTATTGAATAAAATCCTTGTGAGAAAATTAAAATGGCCATAACTTTGCCATTTCTTGAGATATTTTCATCAAATAACTTTTATTTTGGTCAGATATCATAGCTCTTTCAGGATAGCTAAATCCGGAATATTGACAGCCCAGTTTGTCACTTACCATTTTGTGGAGTAGTGAAGGTGAGGTTGGCTTCCGGCTTGTGATTATCTCTGTTTGGGTTATATTTGTATCTAGCAGAAATATGTAGGGAACCAGGCATTCCAGGAAAACTCGACGTATTGGTCTCGTACATGCCCGGAAATTCTGCATTTAAAGCAGTTGGCGAACAATCTGAAAACAAACATTATCTGTTCAATCAAAATGGCGGTATGGAGAAGAGAATTCTGATTGGGCGGTTGGTAATCCAGTCATGCACATTCTGGACAGATTGTGTTTGCTAATTACGAGTTAGTCAATATTGACGTGCTAACAGATTTGTTAGGAAATGCAATATCGAAGATAACAGCCATAAACATAGTGAGCCATATGACACTGCCTGATAAGCTAGACAATATGACTAGTGTTATAATACAAACAACAGGAATAAGCTTGAATGGATCACTACATCAGGGTGGCCACAGAAATTGAAGAATGGATTTCCCTGATAATCCCCTGATTGTTCCCTGACTGAAAGCCTCAAAGGTGACTTTCCATGATTGTTTGCGGTGTTCACAACTCCAGATACAGCTGAAAGTATGGCCTCCAACCTCCCCTATAGCCATACATTCACTACTAAACTCATTATTTATACCTATCCTATAACAAATACATGTTGATAACAGTCTGTTTGAATAAATACATAGATCTATTAAATGAAGTCATGAAGAGAAGCTACCAGTAAACACTTTTGTTCCCAAATTTTTGTAAAATTCCCTGAGAATTCCCTGATTTTTGCCCAATTTTGAATTTCCCTGATTTTTCCCTGCAGGGAATTTGTTTTAGTTTATTTTCCCTGTTGTCCCTGTTTTCTGAGTCTGTGGCCACCCTGTACATGTATTAAATGCTATGCTAATATAAACGTAGGTTCGCCTCGATAGCAAAGTGGTAGAGCAGAATGTTTTGAGATGGAGAGAAGTCTCGGGTTTGATCCTTTAAGACTGCAACATATCAAAGTCATTAATAAAACAATGGTACTGGTATTTATCTCCCTTGCTTGATGCTCAGCATATTTATAATTAGTTCCAGGTAACTGCTGGTTCACTCGGTGTCAGGATAATGTGATTGGGTTACTAAAGTTCCCATATGACTGAAATACATTGTACTGATTTTATTTATGAAATATTTATTTTTCAGATCATGTAGATCTATAGAGGACAAAATGATGAATGCACTTGACCTATGTATATACGACAAGAGGACAATCAATTGATCTCAGCATCCTGTGAAATTTGGACAAAATCCATTCACTCGTTTATAAGGCGATCAAATTCATAGTTTTCACTTCATGTAAAGATGTGCAACAAAGCCCCTAAATGTCAAATAATTTAATTGCGTTTAAGAAATAATGAATAATTCATTGTAACTGTGCTTTTTGTAGAATAAAGCGCAGTCACAAGTTTGGAAGTGTAGTAATTAAATCACGAGTGCATAGCCCCAGTGATTTAATGCACGCATCCGAAAAAGTAAATCTGCTTTATTCTATGATAAAACACAGGTAAATATTCATTATTTCGACTCTAACATAGTCAATATTCCGCATTTGACAACACATCAAGACATAGTAATCACAGGCTTATTTTCTTCCTCGGAAGCTTACCAGGTATTTATAGTTTCAATTTATTCAGCCGTAGCTGTGTTTTATTGGCGGTTTTAGCACAGCTTGGTGACCTCAGTATGTACATAGCTGAAACTACTGGTTGTGTTCGAATATGAAACATTCAGAGCATAATTATCAGTAATGAAAGACAAATATTGATTGTAAACATAGCTTGAAGTATTTAGCAATGACCAGGGAGTGCCTGCATGGTGCTATAAATGTGCAGATTATATCACATTATGATTGAGTTTTGTTTAATTCCCACTTGTTTGTTTTAAATGAAAATAATCAATCCATGATAATGCAGCTTTAATAGTCCGAGAATCGATGATATTATTACACATGTTTGAATAAATAAATGATCAAACATTTGAGGTGTTGCATAACTGTATTGATGGAAATTAATTTAATGACCTAACATCAGAGTCAAGTCAAAATCTACAATTTTCAGAAATGAGTGCTTCAACCGACTCCACATTTAACAAACCTATAATTGAGTTACAAGTCAGAGTATTACAATTGGCACCAGGTATGGCAGCCGCAGCACATTAATAGGCTAAATTTGACCCTCTCTGGTAATCCTTCATACACCTGGGTAAAGCATTGTGGGTTATTATAAAGCTCGGAGAAATAATTTAAACAGTGGTGCAGACGGGGATAGAACCCAGTCACCACTTGATCCTAAAGCATAAGCCCTACCTCTAGGCCTACACTCCTCACTGATAACTAAGACAATGAAAGGTGACATTGAGCACAAACTGCTCTTGTGAGCTTCTACTATATAAAGGGTGGTCTTATAATAGTGTGAGTCAGTCTTGAAAACAAACCAGTTTTGTTCTTACTTTTAACAATTTCAGAATTTCAAAGTATCTGAAGTGGTCTCATATATTTGTGGATTTACATTACTGTATTTTAAATTATTTACCCCAAAAAATCTTATTATAACAGTGTATCACTTCAAGGACTAGTACACCATTGACATGAAATATTGCTATACTTGATGCATGAACAACTCTCTCATTTTATGCATGGACATAAAATTGTGCAACACATTGAATTTAGTGAATTATAAATTTCAATAGCCTGGCATGTGTTCACGAGTGGATACTGGAAAGTTAAACATCTAATGTTTACACAGCAATTGCATTTCGCTACATTTAACAGGCTAATGTCATTTATATCCCAATAAATTAAAAAGCGCTTAATCCTTTAATTGAGACGCTCACCCAGTCACTTAACCAACAATTATCAATATTTTGAGGTTGAAATTTCAATAATAACCACATAATGTGTGGCAACATTGGTCCTAAACACATGAATAGATTCTTTGCTTTTTTTCTTTTAAAAACTAAAACTTGCGATGAATAATGAGCTGTAGATCAATGTTGCATTAATACACTCAACCAAATTCCTAACCAGTCACTTAACATAGTACCAAAATTTCTGTCACTAAATTATTTAAAAAGTGTTTTATCAGTTTTAAATGTATAAGCTATGTGGATACAACATAAAAATAAAAGATAATGATGAGTCTATTATTAATTAACATAATTGTTGACACTTTTAAACAACAACCCCCAAAACTAGAAATCACATATTAATAGCATTAAATGCATTATCAGTAACCCCTTTATTTTTAATTAAATACAATACATAATATGTTTATATTGACAATTAGACAACAATTTAGCTAGTTGCAAAGTTTCACTGTGAAAGGTTGTTTAGTTGACGAGATATACCAACTTTAAAATCATCGACTTGTGATATTTATCTTGATTTTTGATAGTTACAATGTAATTCACCATAGGTATTCAGTCACCGTATCGCCTGAAAAGTTCAAATGCATTTATAGGTTGCTCTAATTGAAGCACAGAGAAGACAATTGAAAAAAGAAACAGTGCATGAAATTTGACTTAGCTATCACCTCGTGGTGCCATTGAATTGAGACTTTTATTTTGTTCTATTTTCAATTAAAAGGGAGGTAATTTCCTGAACTTAAAAGCTAGTTATTTTTATAACGTGTAATCATTTTAGAAATGTTAACTGTTTTTATGTTTCGGCAATCGTCATTAAGTGGCATTGTGTATATTTTGTTACATTTCCAATGACAAACATTGCATTACGCATCAAAAACCTTTTTGTGAACAATGGGCGATAACTCGGCATAGTTGTCGACACTGTGTAAAACAAAAATTAAATTTGATAAGAAGCATAAAGACAATTGAGTTAAGTACATGATCAATATTTCTCTATTGTTGTGTACAAAAATCTATCAGTTTGAAAAGTGACCAGTTAGGAATTTGGTTGAGTGTAGATTATACAGTCAACTCTCGATATCTTGAACTCAATTTTTTTCCCTTCTGATATGTCACCAGACTGAGAATCTCAGGATTTTCAAACAAAATATATCATTTTTGCTAAAGGGAAGTAATTTACTTGGATCATGTTTAAACATGTTTGATCATGTTTTATATATTAATTACTGCTTCTACAAATATTTTATGTAGTCTTTTTTTATATGTACACTTGAGGATTTTTTAATTTTGAGAAAAAATAAGTTTTAACCAAAAAAGTTTTTTTAACATCAATCATGTTTGACAACCAAACATTTTCATAACACATGATAAACCAACATGATCACAACAGCAGAAAAACATGTTCAAACATGTCATAACATCCAACTTATCAAGTTCCCTTTTGGAATATTATGTGCAATCCTTTGTTCTCCCTGCAACATGTAGGTCACCTACTGTGACTTATTTTACATTTGAGAGCAAACAAATTGAGTTTTACCTTGAACCATGTTTAATGATCAAATATGTTTCTTGAACATGATCAACCATCACGATTACTGTTTTAAACAAGACTGCGTTCAATAAACGCTTATGCCCCCTGTGGAAGCCTTGTCCATAAATAAGTCTAAGTCCAAAATTAGGTCAAGGTGAAGGTCAAAATGGGGTCAGGTGATACAGGTGTGTGGAGAGTGTTCATATACAACATCCATGCAAGTTTGGAAGCTTTGTAGCAAGCCATAAAGATGCTAGAAGAAACGGTCAATTTGGGTTAACCAGGACGGACGGACGAACGGACGGACGAACGGACGGACAGGTGAATCACTATATGCCTCCCGATCTATCGATACGGGGGCATAAAAACATGTTTAATTATGTTAAGACATGTTTAATCTGAATTCAAACATGATCTGTTTTCGCTATTGTGGGGTTGAATGTTTTCACATCTCGCCAACATAAAATCTTTGACTTACCAGTAATTTTCACGTTCCATTGATGTGTTTGCATTAATTTGCACAAACATGGCATGTAGCTTTGAGATGCGACCAAACACAAGTATCAATAAATAGGGGGAAACCCAGGACATGACAAAATTCATTTCAACCCTTATTGTGACATCGTCCAGTGCAAAAAAATATATAGACTAAACCACACTTTAAAGCTAGAAACCACAGTCACTTCCGAAAGCCAAACTTAGGGAGAACTATTTAATGTTCATGGAATTTTCTAAAAAAATCTGGAAAATCCAGTACAAGAAAAGACCCGTTTTAACCCATACCGTGACATCAACCCAAGCAAAATGGCTCTCAAACTTATCTTGGATTTTCGTTATGTTGAAGTAATTTTCACAGTCCCGAGAAATTTGGGATAACTATAGAGTTGACTGCATACATGTATACAGTAGTCATTTATTTTACGTAATAATTTACCCAAGTCCCTATAATTATTTATTATAAACAGATACTAAGCTACGCTTGTTAAACCTTCTCTATTTTATTATACCTCTAGTATTGTAACCTTTTGATCCTTAATTTATTTTAAAGACAGTTCAATCTTATAAATAACTCAGGTTTCAAATCAACAGAAATTCGCCAAGCTTCTAGGAAGCCGAAAGGAAGTGCACTTGAAAACCATTACAGTTCTTACGTACATATCAGCCATTAGATTAGTCTACATTATTCACCAAACATATTGTCACATGTCGAAATTATAGTACATATAGTATATAGTATGTGTCACGTTTTTATTTATACTTCCTTATTAACAACTTTAATCATTTTCGTCAATGATAAGGAGTGCCATCTTTAACCTCTGATTACATTAATACCTTCAAGTTGACGACCTATAGTAAATCTTTTAAACCAATCAAAATTCAATTAAGGGAATAAAATAAGGAATCGGAAGAACATTTAGACAAAGGTCGTGAGATAAATACAACATTAAGTCCATTACGGTCACATCTGCTGACAAAACAAAGAATGAAATTGAATTTTCAGCTGATAAGAGGTCACAGGAGAAGAATTTGGTGTCAATAATAAAAGGAAGAGTAAATACGGAAGGCCAGACATTTTATTAGATTATCGAAGTTATTGTCTGTTACTGAAGTACAGATAGTATATTTGATCTATATATCATACTGACAGACCAGAGAATCAATTATATTAGCATTTAATATGTTTAATGACAATAATCGACGAAAAGTTGTTTTTTTACTCAAGTATTAATACAATATGTATCAAAAATGGAATTTAAGTTTTGAACAGTGCATTTATTATATCAGAATTTTTTTAATTTTTAGAAGGAATATCTCAATAACAAGAATAAATTAATGCCATTTTGAATGATGACTCAGAGGGATTTATAAACTTTATACCAATCAATAAAATCAATATCATTCTGTAAAGAATACTTATGACAATGTAAAATGTAATAGTTAAGATTGAAATTTTGTACACTAATACATATACATGTATATATCCATACGCTTATGACGCAAGTAAGAAATGACTAAAACTGTTCAACAATTCAGATACCGTAGATTCTTTACTGACTCAAACATTTTATGTATTGTCTAATTTGACATGCCACAGTCGCATGAAACAAAATAGGTTGCACATTAAGTTATGTGAACTGCTGATTACTGGATTCCTCTGGGTGTAGTATGTTGTCTATAGAACAAAAGCCATTCCTTCACTGAATTCCTTCACATGGCATGTCAAATTTCATTGTAACAAATTAATATCTAAAACTAAATTCAACGGCACCTTTCTACAAAAAATTCTTTAACAGTGTGATGCAGATTTGAATAAACAGAGTCTACATCTAAATACCAGCTGATGTATAACTAACACGATAAATTGCTGTATTATAGTCTGTCTAATCAGGTCATATTATATTATTATTATTTTAAACATTTTGATTGGTAAAAAGGGCAGTGAAAACCAATACCTTATTCATAAAGCCACATACTAATACACAAAACTATATATTGAAAGTATACATTATATAATAAGTCATTAAGAATTGCAGGCAATACAGAAGTCCCCTACAGGTTTTAAGCCATTTTCAATGTTTCTGTTGCCATAGCAACTACAATCTTGGTCGGAATCAAAATATCTTTGGACATGCATTATCCCCTTATTGCCCCCTATCCGACCGACCGACCGACCGACTGACCGACCAACCGACCGACCGACCGACTGACTGAGGGCAAACCTATAGTCCCCGCCGGTCAAAAACCGGTAGGGGACTAATAAGAGAATTGCAATGTTTATAAACACAATGTTATGTAAGCAGGTGACTGATCTGATTAAACATGTTATACAAAAACATGTGCACACAAAATTGCCTATATTTTCGTTATGGATTAAAATCAAGGACCGTAACATTTGCCTAAAAAAGCATTCAAACATTTAGCACAACATATAAAGTTTGCATGCTCCTAAATATTCATAAACGATAAATATAGCGGATGTTGTGTTTGTTTTTGTATTGCAATTTATCACGTTGAAGTTATACATGGATCATATTTCACATTAGTATCATCTTACCCCTATTTGTTTAAAATTTTTCTCACTCACTCAATTTCAATAGAGGAATAAATGAACCAAGATTGTAAACAAGATACTTGGTTATAAGGCCAAAATATTCTTGGTTTTCCAGTAACCAGGTACTTGACTGCAGAACACAATCATAATGAGGCCTTACAAAATTTAAAAGAAGTAAAATTGTCATAAAATGTTGATGTCACAATAATTTTTTCCTGATAGTCACTTAGTGGTCAAAAGGCATTTTTATTATTAATATTATTTTAAATGAAGTATAAAGTTTTGTAAGTAACAAAGCTAGAGATGTTTACTTCTCAGACTCACATAAAAAAGACAAAATTGAGTACAAGTTCAATACTAATTTAAATGGACCTGCTTTCTTTGTTCTGTATCTAATTTCAAAATCTCAAAAATATTCGCATTGAAACCCGAAGGTATTCAGCTTTTCTTGACTACTTTAGTATATATGCATGTGACCTAGTTGAGAAAAAAACATGAAACTAAGAAAAAAACAGGAAGATAATGTCATTGATGGATGTTGTGTATATAATTACATTTGTATAGCTTCTTATGGCGTACAAATCTTCAAATAGTTCTTTGAAGACATGAAAAACACTACAAACTATGAGTACCAGTAATTGTTGCTCAAACTATTAAGTTTTGCTTGACTTAAGTAAGTAAGTAAAGACTTTATTTAACAAGGCTACAGATTTGGTTTCCCAGTCTTCCATGATTGTGGGCCTCAATGACTGTCTCGTCAATTTTCCCTCAAATGCACATTATTGCTCCATAAATTTTACAAATAACTTGTTATTTCTTTTTACTCTTTATCAACGATACAGTTACAATTGTGAGGTTAACATGCATCACTGTGTTCAATCACTACAGTAACTTTAAATCTCATGTAGCATTATAGAACACTTTAAGCCAGTTATCTAACTTTCCTCTTACCATGTCTGTTAATATCATCACTGAATCATGTTTACAACATATCATGTTCAATTATATTTACAGCAAGTTTTATCTCTCTCACTTATTGTCTGCATTAAGTGATATCTTTACATCTCTCTTGCATGTTTATATATCTTTTAATTAAAATAGCTAGATTTCAATTAACTCAGGGCCAGACCACAGGTAACTGTATCATTAATAAACAATACCTAAAAAAAAAATATTTTTTTTTGTTAAATTTATAATTCTTATATTTTAGGTACTGTTTATTAATGATACAGTTACCTGTGGGCCAGACATCTTCCTTTCACAATCTATGTTAGCCTGATGACTTAAATGTATACTACTCAAACTTTGCTAAGGGCCAAGAAATTGATTTTGATGTCAGTCTTACGTTATATGTACAAAACCGATGAAGAAAACGTTGTGCAATTATTAAAATACCATCTTATCTGCTTCTAAACTTCGAAGCTTGATGTCTTGCATTTGATACGCATTGCCAAAATGACGTCGTTTTCCAGGTAACTGATAAGCCCTATTGCTGGGGACCAAAGTGGCTAAATTAACATTGAAATCTTTATCCCGTTTTTATTACCATAACGTGTAAGACCCAAAATGCCAAGAAAATGACCGCATTCCGTTACTACAGAGGCTTGAATGCAGCACAAACATTTTAATGGGGTTGGGCTTATCAGCACTTAGACATTAAATTTTGAAGTAATCTTTATTGGTTTACAATGTTGCATATGTAGCATTATGTTTTTGAAAATTCTACTGGTCAAACTTATTCAATTTGCAAAATATTCAAATGGAAACTTTCTTGGCCCTTATCAAATTTTGAGTAGTATATGTTATAAATGTAACTTGCATACAATAGAAAACATTATCATGGCAACACTATATTGATGGTAAAATCTTTATAATGAAAATTCTACAAAGGCGTTATACACAGTATGAGTCCCGATACACCTCTTTTCAGTTCCGTGAGAGAATTGTTCTGTTTTCATATGACTAACGGAATCGAAAACCAATGTAAAAAACTCAGGATACATGAAATCTGAGTTCCGTCCGAGCGTTACATCGGTTATTAGTTCTGTCAGAGCCATATGAAAGTAGAAAATTCTCTCACGGAACTGAAAAGCGGTGTATCGGGATTCATACCGCGTTAAAAGCCAGCAGTAATTTAAATAGTGAAGCCTAGCTATGTCCACGATGTGTGTTGAGTGCCGATTGCATGAGTGGGAACAGGACAAGATCAATAGATGAGACATGTCCCCCCCTTCTGGTCAGGGTTTCAGACAAGATCAATAGATGAGACATGCCCCCCACCCCCTTCTGGTCAGGGTTTCAGGATCTTCAAGTTGAAGAGAAAACATTTCACAAGAAATTGAAAGCAAAAGATTGTGTAACTGAGATAAAAGTTGTAGCATGAACTTTCCTTTGTTCATCTGACATGTACATTTACTTATATTCAAAGGGAAGCTAAAAATGCTATGTTTGTGTCAAAGAATAAAATAAATATTCACTATAAGTAAAAATTTATTAAGATCTTTTGCCAAAATTGACATAATTATGCGATTTTGGAAGAACAGCGAGGATATGTTAATCATTTATAAGGGTAGGTTTGACGGTTTCTCATTTGACTGATGAACCAATGACCAACCAAAACTATTTATAAACACTGTTAATTTATTCATAATTTCATTGTAAGTAGCAAATTTGGGACTCAATATTATAATTTAATATCAATTTCAATTCATTGGTACTTACTCGCATGAATTCAACACATTCTTTAGTGAACTTGAAATGCGAAAGTATTATATCAGTGACAACATTAAATCATTCTGATGATGACCCAATTTCTAAATATTTTAACATCTTACAGGAACCAGGGTATGTTTAGCTGACTGTGACGTCGGGCAATAATGAAGAATTACCGGTCACAAACAGAGAAAAAATATATAAAGTAAATTGTTAACTTCTTCACAATTTGAGAATTGTGTACACAAATGACGACATTCAACTAAAAGTTTTAATCATAAAGAAAAAATAAAGTTCTCATTTACAAAAAGGAAAATCGATATTGAAGCACTATACAATATGTCATTGAAGTCTCCATTGTATACAAATACATGATAAAAATACTATAAATCATAAAGGTTCAATCAATGAAAACAGTGTCACAGGAGTACATTTTATAGAATAGACAAACGCCACATTTTGTAGTACTGTAATATGGTTTATAAATTAATGTAAAGGACCTTATAAGAACCCTATAATAAGAACAATTTTATTTATTGTGGATGGCATATTTCAGGGGTTCTACTGAGGCATAATACCCAATCCTGAAAACGAGTCGCAAGTCTGTTTCGGGTGCCATTTTAACACACATCATTACACCTTAAATAGGAGCCAAACATTTTTTTTTTTAAATTAATATTCCAATTATTGAACTTCAAATGACCATAACTTTGTCAATTGTTTGAATATTTTCTTCAAATAACTTTTATTTTGTGCAGAAAAGTTTATTCTTCCTAATGCAGCAAATCCGGATTTCCGGATTAATCCGAAATTGTAGAACCCCTGATATTTGGTTCTAGACCAATTTTTAATATGCGGGGGTCCACATCAGCATGAAATATATACAGTAATTTACAGGAATACATGGTAAATATGAGCAGAAGAAAGTCTATTTTCAGACATGCGGATTTTCAATCAACTGTACATTTACTCCCCAGTGACTGAGTCACAAGTCGGCCGCCACACTCGGCGCTGCTGGCAGCCACAGCACATTGTCTTACACAAGTGTAAAGTGGAGCATACAATGTAGTAGGTATTTTAGTCTTCCTCAGAGAAATTAAGCAAATGTACGAACGCAGATTTAACCGGTGACCTTTCAATCCCTCGATATGGAAATTACCTTCATTGAACAAATGGTTTAATTTGAATAAATTTTAACCTGCTGAAATTTCGAAGCTGACTTTGAATTCTAACTGAAGACAATTGCCACACCAAAGTCCAACATCATGTCCTTTAAATGTGTCCAAATAATCTTCTAATTTCTCAAAATCAACAACTTTTTGTTTCGGGTAATAATAAGACTGAGAAATGTCTACAGGGTTACCTTTTATTATTATTATGACTTTCTTGATTACCGGTTTCATACTCTTCAGATCAATGAGTGTACTAATACATGTACTGGGTTTTATACCTTATCGTTTTCCTTCTAACTAAAGAATTAAAGTAAGATCCTACCCAATATAGGGTACTGTAAAATCATTAATATTCGTGGGGGATTAAATTTCGTGGATTTCGTGGATGACCTCAACCACGAAATCAAATCCCAACGAATAATTTTACCAACTATCAATATGTAAATTGACAAAGTGCAAATTTACCGCGGCCGTACAGAGTTCGTTTTTCCAGTATATGAGTCTAGGATTAGTGCAGATTTTCACCCGATTTTTTTTGCTGAAATACGAAATCCACGAATTTACGTCCCCACGAAATGGTCTTTTTAACAAAAACCACGAAATTTCATCCCAACGAAATTAAATGATTTTACAGTATATGAATATGCCTATACTATAAATCCAAGTATATAAGAAGTTTTGAACTATTGTCCTGTTGTGTGTATGCTTGCATTCTCGTTTCCCAGAGTATTCTTCGTCCGAAACATAGTCTGGAAACTTGACTAACCACTGATGTATGAGGATGGTATGCTTGTAATAAAGCACAAAATGATGGGTATAAGGTTCTATGACTACATGTATATTGAGAACTTAGTATTATCAGGACAGAGTAGGGTTTGTAGATAATACAATAATAATAACTATCATCAAATCATATGGGTACTGTTTTATCAAAACACTTACATAAATATTCAACTTACGTTCAAATTTAAATTTGTAATTATTCTTTGAAACCAACACATTGGAGACAGATATTGGTACAGGACTATGCTAAAGAGTAACTCTTTTAGTTATAGAGTTTTTAAATTTGAAAGTAACTTTACGATTATCATATAAGTGCTTTGATAAAACAGTGATCTGATTTAATGTACAGCGACATTGCAGCATGATTTTAAAGCAAGTTACAAAATATGTATGTAATTATGTTAATCACAGTCTCGACACCTCATTCCTGATGGTATCCAAAACCAGTAGAGTATGAGCGAAGAGAAGCCAGTTTTCCCTAACTGGTCGAGTATCAAGCAATGAAACACTTGATAGTCTAGTAACCTATTTTCCTCTGACGTCTATGGTATCATGACCATTACCATTGAGCTTCAACCATGGACCCTCCTTACTCAACAGAATTTTCATTATTATTATTAATAACAGATTGGCAGTAAAAATACAACCAATTTGGTCAGGACCCTTTCGGTAGTAATTGTATTTGTTAATAAAAATCTATTTTTCAAAAAATAATCAATTCAAACACAATTTCCAACCAGCAATCAGTTAACAATGAAAAATCTGCTCAAAGTGGATGGCCTATTAATTAACTGAGTATTAATTCTATATCATTTTTAACTTACCATCACCAAGAAATCTGTAGATTGTGCAGTTGAAATTAATCTGCAAAGAAATAAATACAAATGTGAGGTTGAATGGTCAAAATTGAAAATTTACAAGCGTACATGGTCCAATTGTTCTTATTCCGTTGTATAATATTACAATTATATATAGCTCACCGGAGATAACTCTAGCCTTGTTTTAGAGGTGCATGGTATTATCGGTAACAGTTACTGTGGTATCATTTTCCTGGTACAACCCAAACTAACTACCGATACTTTATCAACATTATCCCTGCTTCTAACTATTTTGAAGTTTAACTTGTCGCAACAGAAAACTACACCATACAATAATGTTTTCACCATTGAAAGTCAAACCCTTTGAATTGCCATGTTACTATAATTGCTTTCTTGTAATTAATGCTTGCTAGGCAGTCCAGCATCAATTCAAGTTATTATTTTACTATGTTTACATAGTTTTTAATATTTCTCTAATTGTAGTCAAGTAACAAGTCATTGTCGTCGTTCTAAAAGAAAAGCCGCCTGAGAGTTTTCCATTATATTCTGACCACTATACCCTAATTGTAAGTCTATTAATAAAGTTGGTGGTACATGTATACTGTGGTATATACCAAGGTATTTGAGGAAAAACTGTGGTATACCTTGTGTCTTTTCTTCGCGGTACCCACTACCCAGCCCTACCTTGTATATAAACAAAAATGGATAATATCAACACTCCACACTCGATTGGCCGTTTGTTATATCACTGATTATGCATGCAAGATGAAACAAAATTCAGCATGGGAAATGTATTTATATTTACTTGTCATTTTTACTTGTAAACAAAGGCTAGTGTTATCATCAAAGAGACGACAATAATTTAAGTATGCTTCAATAACAAGAAATTAGACCTTTACATAAATTATTAGTTTTGTAACAATATGGATATCGATTAAGTTAAGAAATTAAGTATGCCCTCAGACCCTGTTTTCCGTTGCAAATTTAAGGTTTAAGCTTTATTTCTCCCAAAACAGAAATTTAAGATGTGGTTGTTCAAGAAGTAATAGGGGAGCATTTTAACACTGGTTGATATACAGTGTACATTCATATATGCACATTACTTCTTGGAACCATTTATCTATCTATTAGATATAAACACAATAATACTGTACTTCTAGGAACCCAGGTCATGTCACAGTCAGATATTGTATCCCTGATCTATGTCATGGCCAAATGTTGCCATAAATTTCTGCCATATCTAGGTCATAGTGCTCAACTCTACTCAATTTGAGAAATGAAAGATCTAAAGGATGGCTTAGCACAATATTCATTGCTATACAAGTACGTGCTAACGACAAAGTCATGCATGCGAAAATGGTCCACGGTCCATATCAACTTGGTCAAGCATGACTTTGTATAATTTATATCAAATATAAATAAAAGAAACTCACTCCAGGACAGTCGCCAACAACTTTCCCCTTGATTTCTGCAATTGATGCAACACATAATATACAAATAATGTGAACTAACATCTTGTCATCTTATGACAGTACGTTACTTTCCGATCATACGAACACTCTGATTTCAACACGCATGTTGTTATGTTATAAATTGTTTACTTCCTGGAATTACGGAGTTCGACGGAAACTAACGAACACAAAATTTGACCAATCAGCGATCTTCGGAAGTATTGTTAATCGGTCCGTAAAACTAGTGCGATCGTGAAATAAATATATACGTATAGGCTAGAGTTAACTAAAATATCGGTTGCTGAGATTAAGCATTTAGGCCTACTACATAACCTTTTGTTTCCATATTACTTTTATTGTTTATTTTATCATTTTGTTTTTCATTGAATGTTTCCTGATGTAACCACCCTGCGTATTCATACTAAATCTGTTTGGAAATATTTAATAATATATGAGCCAGTCTCCAGGAAAACCTGCCGTATTGACATTGTGTATTTACTACAAGTCATGTAACAAGGTTTAGAATGAATGCGGGACATAGCGGACCATGGGACAGAGCGGACCGGACAAAGCGGACCATGTTTTGGGATAGAGCGGACCATGAATTGGATCAAAGCGGATCATGTGTTGGGACAGAGCGGACCATGCTATAATATTATGATTAAATGAAGTTGTGCAATAAAATCAAATATATACATTTAAATACATGTTATACTAGGTTTAAAGTACCCATACATGAGTATATATACAGCTTTATTTCCTCCAAATTGTTGAAGAGTTACATACATGAGAATAGATTACATACAAATGATACAAATACACAGGTTCAGATTTCAATCGATAGAACAAATATATAGTTTCACATAATCACACAGACAGTTACAACTTTCACTCATTCACTCACACACCACAACATGTTACAAGCGATGACATATTTAATTACAAATTATTTTCAGCAGTTTAGCATTTAAACACATGAAATCGGGGTATAGTTCTTTGTTTACCATGTTCACAATAATATCATCAGTGTATCCTAACAAAAACCGACATCTGTTTGTGTTTTTCACAACTATTTTTGTTTGAAGTGCAGTAATCATATTGGCAATTATAGTGCAATTATCAACACTATTTATTTTAATTTATTGGCGCACATATAGATATGTACATGATATATAATATTGAAAATATATATTAAAGATATTTTTATTTCTATCCTAATGTTAATTATGTTGTATGAATGATTTATACGTACCTTGTATGCTGTATGTTTAACAGATATTCAAATAAAGTATAAAGTACATAATACATATTCATATTTTTTGCGTCATTTTTATCCTATCCTATCATGATTTTCCGCATTCAAACCTTGTGTTGGGACAGAGCGGACCATGTTATAATATTGCAATATAACTTCTAGCAGACAATGTAAAAATGCTAAGAGGAACATTTCACCGACGATATACTTTATGTGATTTTAATATGTTAATGTTATTCATGTAGATTTACATATAAATGTTAAAGAATATTTCTGTGTTCTTGTTGCTTATCTTATATTCAGTACTCAACATCGTGACTGCTTCAAAGATCATACACCGTATTCTTTGGTGGGCTTGACTCACAATAAAAAATATACGCAAATAATTACACATCTATGCAGTGTACACTTGATTGACAATGGATCACAAACTAACGCAAATGCTTTGTAAATTGGGAATCTTCTTACCTGCACACATATTAATTTATTGAGTCTCATCTCTGCAGAACTGACATACACTACATGTACAGATACATAAACTTCAACTTTATTACAGAATGGAAATTTAAGATCAGATAAAGATTTCATTTTCTCATACGTCAAATATTTATTTAATGGCGATAATTGTGATTATAATTGCCGTTCAAACTTGTTCAGGAATAGTTGTGAAAAATACGAACAAACTGGTCGCACTCGCTTTACATTTCATATTTTTACTATTTTTGACTACTTTATACTCTTATCTATCATATAATATATTATGGCATTTACTTCATATATATATATATATATATATATATATATATATATGTGTGTAAATAATATATAACATGGCACAACTACATTTAATCATAATATTATAGCATGGTCCGCTCTGTCCCAACACATGGTCCGCTTCGATCCAAATCATGGTCCGCTTTGTCACAAAACACGGTCCGCTCTGTCCCATGGTCCGCTCTGTCCTGCTACCGTTTAGAATATAACCTACATTATGAGCCAATGAAAACGCCGAATTTTGGCGCTAAAATGAAAATTTAATCATTAAAAATTTCTTTACTGGCTTGACGTCATGCGTTGGCGCTAATTTCTATCGGCCAATCAGAATGCAGAATGTTATATTCTAAGTTAGTTAGAACATATTAAGTAAATTTTAATGATTAAAAAGGACTCGCTTTGCTTCGCTCGCTCCGCCCTTTTTAATCATTAAAATTTACTTAATATGTTCTAACTATAACTTAAAAAACGTTAAATAAGAAGAAATGACATATCTATGGATTCAATTTTAAATAATTTATCCGTATATTACTAAATATTAGCTTTAAAATTTCTTATGAATTATGTCGAAATCACTCACTTTGTTGCTATGGTAACCAATTTCAGAAAAGTACTCTAATTGAGAAAAACAAGGAGTTAGTTGTTTAAAACAGTAGTAGCCTTTCACTAAATGTGAAAATTTACAATTTGGATATATATTTTAAAACTTAAAATATCATTCTAAAACGTGATACCATTTTGAACAGTTTATGTAAAGAATGAATCAAATGTTGTATTTATAAAGTACTTGTTACAACGACGTCGAATAACGTTTGAATGACGTTCGCGACGTCACGCAAAAATGTTCCGAAAAGGGCCTCTACAAAACAGCTGTAACTTCCTTAAAAATCATGATACTTACAAAATTTCTTTTACATTTTGCTTCATTAAATAAAAAAAAAATATCGAAATGAAATTTGTCAAAATAGCAGGTTTCCCTGGAGACTGGCTCATATAAACAAGGTGGTTGTTTACAAAAGGTGCATTCGGCCACATAGTGCCATCATCCAATTGTGAAATAGTCAACAGTGACTGCACCATAAATAAGGTGGTTGTTTACAATAGGTGAATTCGGCCACAACCATAATAGTGCCATCATTGCGAAATAGTCAAGTGTGACCGCATCAATGTTGGATATACAAATAGATAGTACCATACTATTTCTGAGATTCTGTATACTGTTTTGATTAAAAATACTTTGTTGTATTCCATCAAATATGACTGTTTAACAAAGGCAGATGGTTAATTCAGGTGGCATGGTTGTCAAGTGGGTAACACTCGATTACAGATCGAGAGGTCCCTCGTTTGAATCTCCGCCAGGGTACTTGGTCATTTCTGAAACCTTTTCGGTGTTTTCCAACCAAGTAGAGATGAAATGGTGCGTCACGTAAATATTCATTGAACGCAGGGCTGAGTATAGCAGTACAATGACATTCATGTTTTTACAGTGAAATATACCATACTGAAAGGGAAATAACTCATGAAAACCACCTGTGTGGTTAAGATATTGTGACGGAGTTCTTTCCCTTTAGCCACAAACACTGATGTCTAATTGAACAGAAAATAGGTTTCATGATTTAAACAAATTTAACAGACAGCAAAACTAAAAAATCACAAACATTTCTTCTAATTTATTATGTACAACAAAACAACATCTTTATATTTATACACATCTTATATTTAACAAGATTACATTGCTCAACAAATTTACAAGCTATTCACTCAATAAATACATTCTCTATTATAATTGATAGAGATAACATAATACTAATAAAAGAGCTCAAATTATGACAAATACATCGTAGACGTAAATAGTAAAGCCACAGCAATTTCAGACTAATTCATTCATTATCACTAAAATTCTAGAAAGGGAAAGACCAATGTATGGAAATCTGTAGGAAATCGTTTCTTTTTTTAAATTGTCATTTTTTTTCAACACTGTATACAAATTGATAGTTAAATCTTTTATTTTTTGCCAAATTGTTTCAAAACATATTTACTGTATGTATCCATTACCATGGTAACAATTTCAGTAATACAGTTTAAAAATTGCTGTTTATTATGTTTAACAAAGGGGGTTACCACTACATTATTTCATAAGAATAAGGGGAAAGGGTCAAATCTGGAATTAGAATGTTCAGCACCTTCTTATATAACTAGGTCCTCTAAACATCTCCATTTTGGTCAAACATATTTATTTAAAAATTTTCAGGCAAACCATTTTTTAAGCCTTTGTCAGTTTGTCTCACTTTTTAAATTTTCCTGAAAACAAGGAGTAAGTTGAAGTACAAACCTCTTCCCCCAGGACTCGCACATGGTGAAATGGAGAAACAATCATTCCTTGTCATTCTTATACAGTGAGGATAGCTCAGTGGTAACGCATTGGGCTGTCAATTCAGAGGTCGTGGGTTCAATTCCCGGCATGGTAACTGGACGTTTCGGAAATTCAATTTATAGTTTTTCCCGCTGTATCTGACCATGTGGACTGTGAAGTATCTGGGTAAAGGTACCAGGAAGCTGTGTATCAGTGCTATACACTGGGAACATTAAAGAACCAGGCTGTCAATTCAAAATAAAAGCTAGGCGCACTTATGCTGCGCCAGACATGCCTGTATCTAATGTCTCCTTCTCCCTTCAGGGGCTTTCTCTCAGTCTGTCCCGTTGGTCAGATCATGCTGTATCTGCACTAGTAGAGGATACACCTTCGCCCTTGACGCTGCAATACTATATGTAAAGCGCCTTTGAATGTTTGTTTCGCATTAAAAGGGTGCTATAAAAATCTGGTTTATTATTTATTAATCACCCACAGCTTATGATAGCTTTGCTTACTCCTGAGAAACACACAGCAATTAATTCAAAACTTATAAGTTATAATATACATCATTACATGTATAACCTATACAAAGTAAGAAATGCATCAACAAAAAAAAACACACTACGCCAAAAAACAGTAATTGATCAAATTACAAGTCCCATTATTAAAGTGGTAAGTCAAACACACAGATGATAAACACAAAAGACATAAATTCAAACAATGGCAATAACTCTGTTAAAACTTCACTCCAGCAATGACCAAACTTGACAATTTTGCCGATTCAAATTCATATGTTTTATTGTAAATCTGATTATATTTCATTTTTATAAAATATTTTATTTTAGCTATAACTTATTTACAAAACAAAATTGAAAAAACACTTAATTAATGATCCAATCAGTATTGAGGCTCACATGTGGCATTTTTTAGCTTAAAATACGAAGGGTATTTACTATTAAAAATGCCCCAATACTGAAACCCCTGAGTTTACCTGAATAAGTAACTAAATTTACTTTTATCAATCATGAAAGTAGCTGTATTTAGTGTACTTTGGATATAAGAGGTCAAACCATTGTTAATTTTTCATAAAAAATTGGTTAATATATATCAATAAATAAATCACACAAAACTTATAAATAGATTTGTTGAGAAATTAATAGACGTATATTGTTAATTAACTACCATTTTAACAGCCAGTAGTTTATTATCACTGATATAGTATTAGATACATAAGGGATATTTATGATTAAAGCACAGTAAATACTGTATCATATATCTACTTAGTAGCAGGGGTGACAACAGGGCCAATTTAAAAATCAGGAAAATTGTATGCGGCCGACCATTTTTGCCAAACAAAAGGCCTTCAATGACATTGTTTCCATAATCAACTCAATTTGTTTTAAAACAAATCCTTCACAGCAGATTAAATTCACTATAACTTTGCCATTTCTAGGATATTTTCATCAAATAACTTATTTTGGTCAGAAGCCATTGCTCTTTCATGAATGATAAATCTTGAGTTCCGGATAAATAAGGAATATTGACACCCCTGGAGTAGTTTATTATTTCATAAACCTGGTTTTCACGAGATCAATACAATCTATATTATCATGATCCCTGTTTCTAGATATTTACAATTCAAATCATTACATAAATATAACTATAATAGTTTTTATATATGAGCCGTCTCCAGGAAGACAGGTGTACCAAGCCATTCAATTAGAAGAGAGTGGTAAGTGTGAAAAGTCTATAACTTTGTAATTGGATGTTATATTTTGCTCGAATTTTCAGAACTGTTTCAATAGTCTCTTTCTAATTAATGCTATATTATCATGATTTTCATAATTTTGTTACCAAGTTTGATTTTCCTGGAGAAAGGCTTATATGCATTACATAATCATTTAGACGGACTGACATCTGCTCTAAGGTAAAATAGACAAGAGTCTACATTATACTGTACACACAATTGGAATGGGGCATACTTTAATAATAATGCGCTATATTACAATGTACAAGTATAATGGCAGAATTACAGACATCATAGCAACATACCTAAAATCTCAAATATGTCCTAAATAAATCAATCCTTTTTCAGCTCATATTTTTCATGCAACTTCAAACTTTATTTTCTTTCCTAACCATAGACTTAAAATGCTTTAAAATTATTAAATTTATCTTTCAAACTCTAATTTATAAACTCTTGTTTGAAAACGAAAGCCTTCCTTCTTCCACCATTTTAAGACAAAACTGGATGACAATGAAGCAATTAATCTATAACAGCCTACCTAGGAGTTATCCTAAAACAAAGTACAAAAGTTTAACACCCTTATTTGAATATGAAAATGGAATATCATCTATTTAAAACATCTAAAAATATAATTATTTTCTACTTTTTTGACAAATTTTAAATGATCAGTGGCTTAAGCAAGGCTAGGTAGTTTCCATTACTTCAGGTCCATTAGCTTTTGTGTCGTCTTCCTTTACTTCATTATTTGCTTTGTCTGGTTTTGCATTATGTTCTGCCTTTATCTCACTGCCTTTTTTAGCTTCTGTAGTCCTTGCTCTGGTTTGACGTTTATCAATATTGTCAACTTTTTTCTCACTTACATCTTTGTTAGTGTCAGCAACTTGCATTTCATTATGCTCAATATTGTCAGTTTCCATATCCTTGAACTGCACATTATTTTGCAAAGTGTCTTCCCCTGTCTCCATACCTACAGCTAAAGTGTCACCAGTTTTCTTTATACCATTGTTACTAGAACCAGTACTTTTATTTTCCTCACTAGTATCCCCCTGAGGTAAGGATTCATATGCGTCACTGCCATGTTCAAGTTCATGTTCATTAGCCATATTTTCAGGTTTCGAAGTACTCTCTTTTTTACCACTACCAGACCCTTTATTTTCCTCTGTCTTATTAACATCCTCTTCATTTCCATTTGCAGTTGTTTCTTTATTCCAATAATCCATCTCTTGACTTTCCAATTCAGCATCGTTATCATCAGAATCTGATATATCGTGATCTTTTCTACGGGGTTTATTTTCAACAAACTGTTTTTCATCTTTATCTTCGATCAAACTCATGGCGTAATAGAGAGCACCATCTTCATCATCTGTAGACTCCTCTTGTACAGAATCTTTCTCCTTCTTCCCCTTAGACTTATCATTCTTTGGCTTAGTCTGCTTACTAGATCCAGTCTCTGTTTTCTTCTGTGATTTTATCGGTGGCGACACTGATCTGTTACTCCTTGCTAGAGCTCTATCGTCCTCGGACAATTGTTCGTAATAGTCAAACATTTCCTCTCGTTCATCCTTCTCTCGGAGAACGCCAATCCAATACTTCACACAACTATCTATCAGGTTACACAGTGTGCCATCTTGTAGACCTTCTTCCAGTACAAACTTCACAAAATTCTTCTTCAGATGTTCATAACCAAATTCTCCTAGACATTTAAGAATGCGTGTTATCCGAAGGTAATTGTGATATGACCTGCAGGAAAAAAGTAACATTTGTGTTTAGCCAGAAATAATGAAAATTGTCTAGGTTATGAATGTATTTGTGCACTGCACCTCTACTCAATGAGATCCATCCACCTAGGAAATTTCATAATGGTATCTAGTATGCTTACTGAAATGCACTCCAGACAAAAAGTTAAGTATGAAATATAACAAAGGACAATAACTCCAAAATAAGGAAATGTAGAGTTGCAGTTCTTGTTTACTTCTATTCAATGAGATAATCAACTTATGAAGTTTCACAATGATACTTGGAGTTTACTATCTGGGTTATGTTCCAGACAACAACATTAACTTTATTACTCAAGTTCATAGAATAAGAACCTGACATTCAGACAGTCATAGTCTATAGAATTTGACACGACTCTTGACCTTCTATTAATTTAGCATAATTTAACAGCTGATCAATAGTCAAATGGTTTTCCCCAAGAATATTTTCAAGCGCAACCACTTTGGGGTGGGTTCGTAACACCTACACAAATCTAAAGGACCGAGATTTCACGATTTGCTCTCAGGAATTTATACGTTCAACGCAAGAACCTGGTCATATATTCATGCATAAAGGTCAGGATCAAGTCATATTCTCCATTCTATACTGTACTTTAAAAGTCCATAACAAACAATCATATACAATATCATTTATGACCAACAAGTACCTGTTAAGGTGTTGGAACCTGCTCTTCCAATTCTCAGCTCGACAAAGCTCACCATTTTCTTCATGTAGAATTTCCATACCATAGAAATCAAGCATCATTTTATAAGACTTCAGAATCCTCTCCATCGCTTCTTTGTTCTTTGTCAACTTCTGAAAACAGAATGTAGTAATGTGTTTAAACATTTTGAAGTCACATGGATACCTTTATAGTTACGAATACTTCAATTCCTATTTCTCTCACAGTAACTGTTGCCAGTTGGAATTCCAACCAAGGTAGTAAAAAAAGCATAACCAGAAGGAGTTTATGATACAAAACGCATGTCTCAAACAAGGGGCCATAACCCTGGCAAAACACATGTCTCAAACAAGGGGCCATAACTCTGGCAAAAATCATCCTACGTAAAGGTAAGGAACCACTGAATACATAAGTGGCCTAAATGGTGATACACTCAAAGAGTTCTGAAAGAAATATTGGATTGACTGGAAATGGTGGTATGCATTGACAATTCTGCTTTGAAATCATGCAATTGAGTAATACATCCCAAAGAAGTACTATATTAACATGTCCATTCATAAGCTGCATATATTATTGTCGAGAAGAAATGAGAGAGTCATTAAAAGTGTAGCTTCCTATATTCACTTTGCATCGTTGTGTAAAAGAATGATATTTGATTTATAATATTAAGAAAAAGACATGCTATTGTATTTTGCTATGACTGATTCCAAACATAAAGCATGTCACTCTATAAATATATATGATATATGTATAATTACTGCTATATTTTGCTTTTATAATCTTTGCCAGGTGGACATAGACTTAAACTTGTTGAAATTTGAGGCTTGCCATTGTGACTTTACATTGAACTAAAGAACTATTTGGTGATCTATTTGGTGGTTCCTAACCTAAAATTCCTGACAATATGCACAACTTGTAGGCTTGGTACCAAGTATGCATGTGAAGTTTCATTAAATCTGACAAATGGTTTATGTGAACTATAATTATGGACAAACTTTATCTGCAGAGGGTCGTTAACACATATTTAACTTTATATCTATATCTAAGAGCATTTTTTGCCTCGGCAACGTACTGCAGGTTGAAATTAATGAACTATCATCACATCGGGAACAGGTTTCTCGTGGTTTAGGGGAAGCTTCGGGGAAGTCATGATGCAGTTTGTGATATAGGAAGGAATCGTGATGAATCGTGTGGTATAATTGGAAGGTATTCCTCAGTGGGACCTAGGCTTTAATTTACCTTTATTTCATGAAGCTGTAGCTCCTGGGCATGCCAGTTCAAGCCTGTTTCTCTGATAGGAAATAACCTGGAAAATAAGAAAGTTAAATGTCAACACATGTAGTTTATCAGAGTCTCGTTTGTCATTCTAGAAAACCGACCCCAATTTTTTGGCCCGACCCTGAACATTTTATTGCAAAAAAAGAAATATTTTTTGCGGAATGGGAGATTTTTTGAAACAGTACGAAAACTATGACATTTAGTGGTTCCAATATCAATGTTTACGCATGTACCGTATTGTTCTCACGTACCGCCATTCTTCCACGGTTATCTCAATGGCCTGCTCGGGTCGGAAAAATAAAATAATTTCAAAAAATAAAATGGTTTTCCTACCGACAGACTCATTTTTTTAGCCAGGTTACTAGAACCACATAATTAATTGGTTTTTGCCTTACTAAAACAATAAGTAAGTATTTCAAAGTTTATGATTCATTACTTATGTGAAAACTTACATTCTTACATGTATTAAAGTTGCAGGTATACTGTAGAGCAGAAAGCAATAGTGTTGTATCTTTTATTTATAAAATTTCACTTTAGACTCTCAATATCTACATTAGGCCTAAAATAAAATATTGTTTGTTTCCCCTTCCGCTACCAACCCGGACAAAAACGGCCCAACACAAAATAGTTTATTGCCCAAATTGAAACAATATTATTTTTATGAAAAATACGGGATGAAAATAATACGTTTTGTATAAAGGCTTGTTTCTGGCTCGTAACTTGGTGCCTATTTTAAATTTAAGACAGGTGGTTTTCACTAAATCTTCTTCAGTCGGGAAGGGGAAACAAAGAACATTTCAAGTTCGGCCTTACAATGTCATTATTGGGACAGGGTAAGCATATCAATGTCTTAATAGTGAAAAACTGCTTAAAACATATGATTGATAAGTGAGTTACGTCCCTTTTTACCGTAACTAACCATATGTTAACATAATAGTTGATCTACTGACTTATCTCCACGTTTTCTTTTATACATGTAAATATATTACGTGAACTCCTTAATATTGTATATGTTACTATCGTGTATTGTTGTATATTTTGGGGCGGTGGCCTATGATATTCGGAAATGTACTTTATTTGAGTTGTCTCTTCACAAAACAACCAAGGTTCAGATGGTTAGGACATGTTATTAGGAAAGACAACAATAACATTACAAGAACATTTCAAAAGTGGACACCATCAGATGGCAAAAGAAACAGAGGAAGGCCAAAATAGACCTGGAGACAGACAATCACCAGTGAAATCATTAGCATGGAAAAGACTAATGGCGAAAGCGAGAAGATTGCAAAGGACAGACGTCAATGGAGGGACCTGGTAGCAGCCTTATGTGCCAACAGGCACGAAGAGGATAAGTAAGTAAGTCTTCACTAGGTTTATACTTCAATCCATGTACATGATGCTCTAGATGACCTACCTGGTCTCAAACAAGAGGCCAGTTTAGGCTCTACAACACCCCTTCCATCCTTCGCCTTGCAAGTAGTTCACCAAAACTTTGACAAGATACATATTGAACACAAATGTTTGGTAGAGTCTTATAACTTCTTATAATATCTTAGACCATGTGCAACAATTATGAATCTGCAAAGGGCCAAAAGTATACTGAGACAGTGGTCTGCTCACATACCATTGTATATATCCATGATGAACTTCCAGCCGTTTATAATCTCCCCACCAGTCAGCATGTACATCATCTATGTAGTCACCTAAAACAATACACATACAATTATAAACATACTAAGAATAAATATATAAGTCGTATTTGAACCCTCACCCTGTGGGTGGGATGTGAACCCACGACCCCAACGGCAACAGGGCCTAAAATGACTGCAACCATACCGACTGCGCTACCGAAACATTTATTCTGTGATGCAAGTATTTAAATTATCAGAGATAATGCAAAGAATAAAGATTATAGTATTACATGGGTTATCTGGAATAAAAACTTTTACCAGCTATATATTATAGTTATATTGTGAATTTACAAAGAAGTGAATTGATCCTTAGAAACTTAAATAATTAACCCTTGAAAACGTAAATAATAGGCACTTGGAAACTTAAACAATGGATCGTTGGACTATCAATAGTATAGTCTGCCAATGATAACACTAGCCTTGGTTTACAAATATAAAATTAAATGCATTTTTGATGTTCATTTTTGTTCAATCCCGTGCATATTCACATCTTAATAATACAACCTCTGTAGAGCAACAGTCTGCAAATATTGGTCATTGTTTAAAGGTTGTTGCTCTACAGAGGTTAAATTTATAATAAATAACGACTGAGAGAAATTTTGAAGGTGTTGTTACACAGAGGTTGTTGCTCTACAGAGGGCTGGTGAGGTTGTACTGTATACTCTTTAAATCTACCCTGATAAAAAGCGGCCAGGCGACCACACAATGTTTATATTGTGCATGTTTATTTATTGATTAAGTCTTAAGTTGTCTCCAGCGAGCTATATAACCAATACAGTCTGTTTACTCAGGTCAGTCACTTGTACACAATGTAATATCAAAACAAACCATTTTCACTGTTTAAAACACTTAAATTGGCAGTGAAAATCAATACCTTATGCCAAAGCCATATCTGTAAAATTAATAAGAGAAATGGCAATGTTTATATACACAATGTTATGTAAACAAGTGACTGACCTTATTAAACAAGTTATACTCACCATCAGGTTTAGATTGAATCTTGTTTGTATAGAACAAATAGTTATCTTTAAGTTCTGGATGATCCTTCTTTCCCTGAAATACATACAATATACAAATATGTCGATTTTCATCCACATGTGGAGAAGTTGCTGATCCTTGTGGAAGTGTAAGTTAGGACTGGTTCGAATACAGTCCAGAATAAATGGGGTTACCCTTCTTGGGCCCGAAAAAAAAATAATACAGTCCAGGAAAAACTTGTTAATTAATCGGCTGCATTAAATAAAATTATAACTGAAAAATTGGTAAGAAACGAATTTGAACCTGAATAA
The DNA here is from genome assembly GCA_947247005.1 of Spisula solida. Taxonomy (NCBI): domain Eukaryota; kingdom Metazoa; phylum Mollusca; class Bivalvia; order Venerida; family Mactridae; genus Spisula; species Spisula solida. The sequence continues at coordinate 22,970,090 of OX365955.1, forward strand.
ACTAACATTGATTACCGATATCAGATTTATAATCAAAGCACTGTAAGTGCTACAAGCGTCTATGACTACTGATGTCAGGAGTTATTCATGCATTGTAAATTGTACATATAAGCATGTTCATAGTAAAATAATTTCCAAAACAGATGGTACATTGTATACTGTATCAGAAACTATGTTATGGTTATCAAGTTAGAAATTATTCATAAATACTGTTGGAGACTCAATAGTTCACTATCGGCCCCAAATCTTTATTTGATTTTTAAGTCACAACATGTTCCAGTGTTTGAAGTTTCAAACACAATTTATTCGTAAAAATTTAATGATCTTGTTGAAATACAAGTTATAAGCTTTTCATATAATTATGTTTTAAGACACTATAGCACAAAAACATCGCCTGATCAGGTCCTTTATGAAGGAATATAATATTACAAGGTTCTTGCATTAAATATATAAATTTCCACAAGCAATCTTGCAATATCTGTCCTTTAGATTTGTGTTTGTATTGCACCTCGAGCGTCTTCCTGACCAATACTCCCCGCTTACGAAACCATAAAACCGGGATTATAAATATAGACAAGGTATCAGCTGTTAAATGATGCTAATAGAAGGACAAGGATTGTGTCAAATTCTCCGTACTATGCTATATAGTTCTCCCAAGTTATCATATACCAGTAGTCTAGGGATGGGCTAGTTATCTGTGTAATATTATACACTATAGAGATTATAGTACATTGTATGTTACTTTGTATGGAAAGCTTCAAAATCTTCTCAGGAATCACAACCACTATTTATGAATAATTTCTAACTTGATGATTAATCACTTATTGACAATACATCACAATAGTAGATATTTCACACGTCATAAATAAGACTCCAAACGTGACATCCTGGTTTGGAGATTTCACATACTAAATATAATCCAAGTGGTACAAGTATATTAGTAATCATGAGAAGTGTTGTTTGTTTCAAGTACTATACCGGTATAGGTCAATAGTTTGTAGTTAAGTTTGAGTACCACTAATACTCGGTAGCGTAACCGATATACTCAGCGTCAAGGAAAAGTTACCACCATATTGACTCTTATATTTTACAATTCACGTTACACTGTGTTAAGAGCCGAACACGACTATGTTTTGACCCTACTGTGTAGTCACAGCTAAACTATTTAACGATATTCCAAGGCACACACTATAAAACGTTTGTACCAGTCCAGGTCATAATATTATTGTATACAAAGTACAGAGGTACATGTATTTATAAGTGGTAACTTTTCAGTGACGTCCAGTATATTTACTATTATTAAAGGGTAGGCCAAAAGTTGTATGTGTTTGGTTTTAATTTTGATAATATTTAGTGCTGCCTTTAAATCATTTTAAGTCTTATAGGACTATTTTAAAAGTTGTTCAGAAGTCATTGCACTGGATTTGTAACCATGGCAGCCCAATAGTCAGAAATGATGAAGGTCATGGAAAAATTAATAGGGGTCATCTATTGTTGATGACCTACTTCCGTGTAAAGAAACCATTTTGTTTATTAATTCAAATATTAAAGGTCACAGTGAGTGACCTTGACCTTTGACCTACTGACATTTAAAATCAATAAAAGTCATGCATCTACTGTTGATGATCAATCTCTATGTAAAGTTGAGGATCCTAGGGGTGGCAAGCATTCTTGTTGAGTTATAATAAACTTTTTGAATGGAAATGTTTGACCTACAGACTGACAGACAGATATGAGCAATATTCACCCTCAGGCCAGATAAAATATTGTTTATTTCCTCTGGCCAATCTGACTAAAGTACTTGATCTTCGGTAAACTTCATGCGTAGCAGGTTTGAGGATATGATTTTAATCAGAATGTTCCCCTGGCATAAACTTAAAACAAACAAATATACTCACAGGATAACCTTCTCTATACTCCTCAGTGTCCCTCTGTGCCCCGCGTGTCCAAGAGAAGCCAAACATTCCTGCCCCTGTTACCTTTCTCTTCAAGCTTCCTTTCTTTGTTTCACTGTTTGATTTGTTCTACAGTAAAAACACATTTTACTTAAATAGGAGTTATTATGGGGCATTTATAAGTATTGTGATGTAAGCCAGTCACTTCCACTAGCTGCCATTCCAGAATTCATTGTGGGACATTGTGTGAGGTGTTCTGATTGGCCCGATTGTGAGGTCCCTGGCTCGATCCTCTGTTGGGTCATTTCTGAAACACTTTCAGTGTTTCCCACCCAACAAGAGGCGAACTGGTTGGAAACCCAGAGGTGTATAGTAGTAACGCGCCGTTAAAGAACCCAGAAACTATTTGAAAAGAGCAAGGGTAATTAACACACCAGGATTCCTTGAATCACACCTCTGTCTCTCCATAATCCATTGCAGACTTCTGGAAAGTTGAAAACATCAATCAGGCATTTCTTCTGACAAAACCTTTAAAATCTGTCTGTGCTATTTAAATAAGAAAACTGTAGGACACAGTACGGGCAGTTTATGTACTAAACTAACTGTGATTCGAAATGTCAGTCTATAATATACCACTAGTTATAAATACGAAGAAACAAATAAAGTTGAAATTAGGTTTAAATTAAAAACAATACTTCATTCCCATCAAGAACAAACATTTTATTATCAGTTTCACGCTGAAATCATTTGTTATAGGTGCAGATTCATTTATTGTTTATTTTCCACTGTGCACAATCATTTCTCTCACACAAGTGCGGATTGTTCAAATTACAATAATAGACCACTGTCTGAAAACATGCAGTATGTATTAATTGGGTGTAATAAAATTATGTAAAGCGTGTTACACAATTACAAGTTATGCTTGAGAAGTGCGTAGGACGTTAAGTTATTAATCAGTACGCATTTTCGAAACATGGCGTTGGACCTGGTCAAAATTTGCTGGTCAGGTCCGTAGGTTTTCCAGTAGTCTAGCTGCCATTGATTTTGTCTACCCTTGTCAGACACCTGTCAATAAAATCGGAAAGCGATTGCCAGCAGTAAAAAGTTGGAAGTATTTTGCCAAAATATAAGAATTTGTGAAAAGTCTTACTTGTCACTTGAACACAATTGGATGCTCAAACTACCTAACCTAGGCTACAAAACTACGATTCACATGTGACTTTGTAGTAAATGACTCATACACAAACCATAAATGAGTACATTCACAACTAAGTACATAGATAAAGTAGACTCACGATGTGCAATACCTAAAAGTTACACACGGATTGACAGAAGTAATTCCACTTTCGTTTTCAAAATAGAAACCAACATCACCGAACAACGAATTCGAAAAATGAAAATTTACCGGTTTAGAAAAAAAGTCTCCCATAAGAGCTTGTTTCGTCTTCACATCCTTCTGTTTATTTGTGACAGGTTTAGACATTATGTTAATGACATTCTTAAATAAACATGACGACAATAGTTTTAGTGCGTCAGCGAAATATTTCACAACCTTTGAACATTGAAAATGGCGGAAGTAAACAAACAAAATCAAAATGGTTAAAGTCCGGACCGTACCGTACGTCACGGAAAAATCTTGAAAAAGAATGAGTGCAGTACGAGAAGAAGTGAGAAGTGTAAGTGTAGCATCGTGAAGAAGTGTGAGTGCAGCATCATGAAGAAGTGTGAGTGCAGCATCATGAAGAAGAGTGAGTGCAGCATCATGAAGAAGTGTGGGTGCAGCATCATGAAGAAGTGTGAGTGCTGCATTATGAAGAAGTGTGAGTGCAGCATCATGAAGGCAGCATCATGAAGAAGTGTGGGTGCAGCATCATGAAGAAGTGTGAGTGCAGCATCATGAAGAAGTGTGGGTGCAGCATCATGTAGAAGTGTGAGTGCTGTATCATGAAGAAGTGTGAGTGCAACATCATGAAGAAGTGTGAGTGCAGCATCATGAAGAAGTGTGAGTGCAGCATCATGAAGAAGTGTGAGTGCAGCATCATGAAGAAGTGTGAGTGCAGCATCATGAAGAAGTGTGAGTGCAACATCATGAAGAAAAGTGAGTGCAGCATCATGAAGAAGTGTGAGTAAAAGCTTGTGAACACATTAGAGGACACAATTATGAACCAATCTTCATGACACATGGTCAGAATATTTGTCTCTATGAAATCTAGGTCAAGTTTGAAACTGGGTCATAAGGGAACAAAAACTAGGTCACTAGGTCAAATAAAAAAAAAACCTTGTTAACACTCTAGATTTTTGATATAATCTTGATGAAACTTGGTCACAATGTGTACCTCTATGAAAACAAGTACAAGTTTGCAACTGGTTAAAAAGTAGGTCACTAGGTCACATTAAAGAAAGACATTGTTAACACTCTAGAGGTCACATTATTTACTTAATCTTTATGAAACTTGGTCACAATGTTGTCTCTATGAAATTTAGACCAAGTTTGTAACTCGGTCATCTGGGGTTAAAAACTCTGTCACTAGGTCAAATCAAAGAAAATCCGTGTTCACACTCTAGAGGTCACATGTTTTACCTAATATTTATTAAACTTGGTCACAATGTTTGTCTCTATGAAATCTAGGTCAACTTCGTAACTGGGTCGATCGGGTCAAAAACGAGGTCACTATAGATCAAATCAAAGAAAAATCTTGTTAACACTCTAGAGGTCACACTTCTTACCTAATCTTTTTGAAACTTGGTCGCAATGTTTGTCTTTATGAAATCTAGGTCAAGTATGTAACTGGGTCATCTGCGGTCAAAAATTAGATCACAAGGTCACATCAAAGAAAAATATTGTTAACACTTCAATGGTCACGCTTTTTGCCTAATCTTTATGAAACTTGGTCACAATGTTTGTCTCTATAACATCTAGGTCATGTTCGCAACTGGGTCACCTGGTGTTAAAAACTAGGTCACATTAAAGAAAAACCTTGTTTATACTCTTGAGAACACATTTTTTACCTGTAGTTTCATTTTTTCCCATTTTATTAAGTGTTGATCTTTTTAACCATTAACATGTCTAAAATCAACATAAATAGATTAATATATTGGCCTCAATAGTCAAATAACTGTATTAATTACGTGGTCTCAATACTCCAGAAATCTGGTCTCAATAGTCCATGGTCTCAATGCTCCAGCAGCCATATCACACACTCCAAATTAGCATTGTGAAGTTTCATTGACCAGTCATGATTTTTTTAATTAGGCCACGAAATTAGATATAAGATCCGTGATTTGGTAGACCTACCGCTTTCGCTCGTTAATCTTAATGTCCGCTGAGAATGGTTCGTTTTGGTCAGGGGTCGAATAATCTTCAAACGCTCTTCAATGTTGAGATACGAATAGTAAGCAATTCAAGAAAATGGCGGACGATTCGGAAGAAAGTGAGTTTTTTTTATTTTCTAAGTTACTGTTCTCAGAGTTATTGAGAGAATTCCACTACTGTCCTGGTGTGATGTTAACTGCATGCGCAGACAATATTTGATTTCGTTTGCTTCGAACATGTGGGCATGAGATAGATCGTAACATGCTATTGTTTCCGACTCCGAGTAGACATCACTGTATTCTCGCGGCATCACTACCCCTAATCTCGCGGTAATGTCGTAACTCCACTGCGGTTGCTTTGGGCACAGATATACCTCAACTACATACAATTAGTCATTACAATAAAAATTATAATTCATCTTCAACACTTTGTTAGCTCGACTTTTTGAAGAAAAAACGATGAGATATCTGCATGTTTTAACTTTTATATTATTGTTTAGGCAGTGGCTAGCCGTCCGGCACCGGACGACTAGACAGCGAAATTAGTCGTCCGTCAGTGGACTACTAGCAAACGCTACGTGCATTGGCTAGAGAACCGTCATTCTTTTTCTACGCATTATGCACAGTAGTCCAAGGTCTTTGACGATGATCATTCCATTTCATCGTCAAAGCCGTTTGTTCTTTGAAACCTAACAGCTCTACGGCTCAGTTTGAGTCGCGTTCGTTTTATGACAAAACGCACGTTTTGAACTAAATAATCATTGACACCCTATCAATTGGAGCATATTCTATCAGTATACCCCCAAAAACAAAATGTTTTGCAAGAAATACCATTAATTCCGTCGATTGTTTCAAACCAGTACAATTTCACTGTTTTCGTTTATGATCGCCATTTATTTGAATGGGATTATAACAAAAGTGTTCCGAAACGAACCACGTGATCAATGTTTTGATTGTCGGCTGCGTAAATTGCAATATTTATTTGTGTAAATGGGAGTTACATGATTTATAGCAAAAATAACGTGTTTGTTTCTTATGTAAAGGTATATCTAAAGGTTTTGTTTAATTTTAAGAGGTTTTCGACCATGTTTCAAGAAATAACGGCTTTTTCGAAAACGGCTCTCGCACGCACCTGCGATAAATTAATTATTCAAAATGGCCGCGGGAGCTGATCAAACCCGGAATTAAATAAACTTTAAGCAATATATGATTATCAGTAGGTGTTACATTGACTGTTTTAAGACAAAACACTTGAAAAATATTACATTTATACGTAAATTATAGTTTTTGGGCGATTTTTGAACAATGAACATGCATTTTAGGCGTTAAGCTTAAACAGTTGATTATTGAAGAGGGTAATTCCATAACTAAAAGGCCGACACGTCAGTGTAAATAAAAGACCATTTAGTTATGGTATCCAGAACTATATGCACAGATGCATCTACCTTATAATAAAGGTTATAATAAACTACGAATATAGGCAAGACATGTCAATGCCTTATCTGCAACCATTTTGTGACCTCCCGTGTACCTCCGTATTTTGTCGGCCATATTGGAATGGTATAAACTGGCACGAATGAATGCGGAAATCTCTGTCGGGTTCTATAAAGCGCGATAAATAGCAATGGTGCAGCTGTGTATTAGAAATGGCATTAGAAATAGAGCTAGAAGTAGTAAGGGAACAAAGAATGTTTCAATTACAGTATTATGAGGATTGTGAAAGTATTTTACTTCATGCTGAAAAAATAAAATTGTTGTGTAAGGTAATTGGCAGTTTGGAATGTCACTGGTTATATAATAGTGTGAAAACAATGTTGCCGTTTATAAATGTTATCATGTTAGACCCTATTGTATATTGTAAACAAATAAAAATTTCAATTGTAAATTGTATTGTTTTGTATATATGTGTCATTAAAACTGCGAATGAAAAAAAATTAATTGCCACATTAGCTTTGTTTGTGACACCATTTCTTCTACATCTCTATTACCAACTACTTATCATAATGAGCATAGCATAATACTACTGTATGTCACTTTAACACAGCATTAACATTTCAATCAACTTGGATATTTTTGCACTATATATAGATCTCATGCCGACAGCGATGTCCGCAATCATTCGTGCCATTTTCAGGGCTTTTTTTCGCTCTATATTAGGGGCCGAATATCGGCTGCTTCACAATTTCGTATCGGCCCCATTCACAATTGTCTAACGGCTTCTATCACAACAGAAACGGTGTCTGCTTATTACAAAATCGGCCTCTTCACAAAGTAACCAACAAACCAAACATAATACAGACAATCATTAAAGAACGAATGTAAACGGACTTTATCGTGACACGTATGTCCAAAACAATGCGGCGATACGGTATGTTTCGTACTCGATACAATTCGTACTCAGTACTTCGCACCTTTCGTACATATTTATCGTGAATATTTTTTTTTAAATGTTGAGATCGGCGGGTAAAATAAGTGATGATTGGTTCTGATTGATTCCCTTAATAAAATTAACCGCACTTTAAGTTTATCTAGAGGCATGTTTGGAGATCTACCATTCAATGCCAGATTTGTGAGTTACAGGAATTAAAGGTCTGTATGCTACATGTATTTCCTACTAATGGCATTGATATATGAAATATGTGTGTCTGGGACAAGAGGGTAATAATATGAAGTTACACACATTAAAAATAGTTATTTCTGTGTGCTTTTATGTGACAATTTGGTGATTTATTGTGCTCATAGTTTTTATGCCCCCGTATCGATAGATCGGGAGGCATATAGTGATTCACCTGTCCGTTCGTCCGTCCGTTCGTCCGTCTGTCCTGGTTAACCCAAATTGACCGTTTCTTCTAGCATTAATATGGCTTGCTACAAAGCTTTCATACTTGCATGGATGTTGTATATGAACACTCTCCACACACCTGTATCACCTAACCCCATTTTGACCTTCACCTAGACCTAATTTTGGACTTATTTATAGACAAGGCTTCCACAGGGGGCATAAGCGTTTATTGAACGCAGTCTTGTTCACAATTGGAAAAGTTACCGCGCTTTCTTTTTCACAATTTTAGGATTTTTCGCACTTACTTTTCACAAAACAGAAGGGCTTGGGCCTCTTCACAATTCAGCGAAAAAAAGCCCTGAATTTATACCATTCTAATATGGCGGACAATATACGGAGATATACGGGAGGTCACAAAATGGTTGCAGATAAAGCATTGACATGTCTTGCCTATATTCGTAGTTTATTATAACATTTATTATAAGGTAGTTGCAAAATGCGTAGAAATAGAATGACGGTTATCTAGCCAATGCACGACTAATTTCGCTGTCTAGCATAGCATAGGCGGATCCAAGGGGGGGGCGGACACGGCATACGCCCCCCCCCCCCCCCCCCCCCCCCCTAAAATCGCCAAAGTAAAGTCAATTCATTTGTTGTTTCACACTAAATCACATATTTAAAGTCATTTTTGTTCTGCTTTCTGCGCGCGCAGCGCGCAATTAACATTTTCCACTAACCACAGACACTTCGATATTCAGGTCAAACTTTGCAATTCTGATGTATCGCTCTTTTTGCACATTGATTCTCTTTTTGCTGCATTTTATGACAACAAAGATGGATGCGCCAGCTCCAAAACGAGCAAAAATTGCCCTGCACCCACCAGGGGCCCTTGTGGCCCCCTGGACCCCCAGCTCATTTTTCATTTCACGCCTCCCCCCCCCCTAACACTAAATCCTGGAACCGCCCCTGAATAGAGCTAGAAGTAGTAAGGGGACATAGAGTGTTTCAATTACAGTATTATCATTATGAGGATGAGCCTGAGGATTACTTCATCAAGTTCATGCTGAAAAAATGAAATTGCTGTGTTAGGTAATTGAGAGTTTGGAATGTCACTGGTTATAATAGCGTGAAAACAATGTTGCCGTTTATGAATCGTATCATGATAGGCCCTACAATTGTAAATGTTATTGTTTTGTATATATGTGCCATTAAAACTACAATGAAAAATAATTAATTGCCATAATAGCTTTGTTTGTGACACCTCGGCAAATTAACGTGCATAATTTGTTTTCTAATATGGCAGACAATATACGGAGATACCTGGCCGGTCACAAAATGGATGCAGATAAATGCACTTACTTGTCTTGCCAAATTCGTAGTTTATTACAAGGTAGAAACATACATGATACTTATCTAAGTTATCACAAGAAAATAACTGCATAGAAATAGAATGACAGTTCCCTAACCAATGCACGTAGCGTTTGCTAGTCGTCCGATGCCGGACAACTAATTTCGCGGTCTAGTCGTCCGGTGCCGGACAGCTAGCCACTGCCTATTGTTTATGCTCTAAAAATAATAACAAAATATTATAGAGATACGGATTTTATCTGAAATTCCCCATTTTAACAACTTTTTAAACTTGACATAATTATGTTGGTGGTGAACCAGATGAATAATTTTGGTATTTAAATTCATTAATTGGCAGGCCTAAACACTATTTTGGCCACTGACAGGGCAAAAGCGCCCAATTTGTACATGGGACAGTTATTGGTCCTCAAGAATTTTCACTGGTTCTTCTGGATTTTCACTGGTCGCGGACCAGTGTAAGTGTCGAGCCCTGTTTGGGTGTGTTTGAACTGTAAAAATATTAAACCAGTAGCATTTTTAATATATGAAAGTCAAGCCCTTTCCATGGGTATAAATATTTTAAAATTCGGCCAAAAAATGAAAAAGTTATTTAAAAAACAAACTTCCTGTGCCTATGTTTGTTTATAAATGCTGGCCCCCTTCTGCCATCCAAACAGATATATAGGTAAGGCCAAATAAAAAAATGTCTGGTTCAGGTAGGGGTGACTATTGAGTCCAATTTTGACTATTGCAATACTATTGCTATTGCTGAAAGTACTTTTGCGATACTATTGTATTGCTGGAAACTATTGCGATACTATTGCAATAGTTATTGCCAAGCTTTGAAAACCAGAGATTAACTTGAAAATGCAATTTTGAACTGTGCAAGATATCATTTTGTTGTACAACATACAAATCTTTTATTTGTGCAAATGATTTAAAATGAATTTGACAGAGATAGATTAATAAATTTAAGGCGATATTGGTCCATTGTGGCTGTTTTGATGCGAAAACGGAAGTTGTTTTAAATTAATAATAAACTTTATTTATAAAAAGCAAACTATCGTAACTATCGATAGTTGAGCTAACTATCGGCGATAGTTATTGGATCGAGACTTTTACTATCGATCCATACTATCGGGACACTCGGAATCGCAATGCATCGATATTTCGATGCATCGGCCCACCCCTAGGTTCAGGGAACCCGGCCCCTTCCTATTTTTTCCTTCGGATCCTGACTTTTTTATTGATTTTTGGGAATTATTGTTTTTGTGGTACGGGAAATTGGTACGAAAGACCTATGATACGCGATTTTCTATTTGAAACCATTGAAGAGATGGTACCTGGATGTGTGTCATTTGTGAGCTCAATGTGAAGGTTAGCATAATACATACATTGTAGGGTAATTATTAAAAGGCAAAATTAATGGTGTATAATAAGCAAGCTACATGTACATGGCTAAATAAATACAGATATCAAGCAAACACCACAATATCACATGTTGGAAGTTACAGAATGATGTCTGATAACTATCTCTACTTAAGTATGTTATGGCTTTTGCAGAACACATGGAAACTGTATGTTACCGGTTACCCTCTTCAGTAAATTCCCTAATGGCGTTGAAGAGTACTACATTGAAGTCGAAATGTTTCCACAAAAAAAAAACATAAAAAATGCCTACCCCCTAATTTTTTGGACAATGTTGCCTGAACCAGACATATTTTTTTATTTGGCCTAAACAGTTAAAATTGATTTTCGTTATATATTTTTCAGGTAATTCAGCCAAAGTGCTAGTCAGCATGAAGGAAGGTATGTTATATTATCAATTATGATCTGTATTAACATGTCGATGAAATTGTCTCTTACATTATCATCTATTCATTCTCTTACTTTTTACGCATCTGTTATTCTCTTAACAATTTAGCCTGGTGATCTCGCTTGGATTCCCAGTTGCAGTAGGTCATTATTTTCTATGAAAATTTTACAACTATGTTGATTTTCCTCCACATGTGAAGATGTTGCTGGAAATTGTCACATTTTTTCCTGGTGGATGGGTAAGTTATGATGGGTTGCTTAGGATACAGTCCTGGAAAACTGGTTTGACGAATCTGCCGCTATATATAACTGAACAGTTTTTATGCCCCCCTATCGATAGATGGGGAGGCATATAGTGATTCACCTGTCCGTCCGTTCGTCCGTCCGTCCTGGTTAACCCAAATTGACCGTTTCTTCTAGCATTAATATGGCTTGCTACAAAGCTTTCATACTTGCACGGATGTTGTGTATGAACACTCTCCACACGCCAGTATCACCTAACCCCATTTTGACCTTCACCTTGACCTAATTTTGGACATAGACTTATTTATGGACAAGGCTTCCACAGGGGGCATAAGCGTTTATTGAACGCAGTCTTGTTTTACATGGTTTCACGAAAAAAGCTACATTGTCAATGGCTTTACTTTTCCTTTAGGAATAATAAGTTGTTAATGAGATCATCCAGTGGCAATAGTAAGCTTGGTTTTGTGACTAGTTGTATTGAAGTTGTAACAGCTCAGACTTTAAAAATAATTATGAATTAAAAAATAATTCATTGACTGTGATAATTAAAATGTTCAGTTCACTATAAAGTCTGTGTCACATGTAACTATACTATCACCATTTTGTTACTCTGGTGAATGCCAAGCAAAATGGAGGTGTGGGTTTCTGTGTACGTCCTTCATCGATGCACTACTAGATAACATGTTGTCTCTTTAATATATGTTTATATACAATAAGTTCATAAATCTTACAAATCTCCTAAAAACGGTTTCACACAATCATATTGATCTGAAATAAAGTACAAGTGTGTCAATTTTTGCGGAATTCCAGATTTATCTATCCTGAGAGGGCAATGATTTCTGACCAAAATAGAAGTTATTTGATGAAAATGTCTCAAAAAATGCCAAAGCTATAGTAAATTTAATCTGCTCTAAAGGATTTTCCTACATACACACTGATTTATATATGAAAACAATATGCCTGGTTCTGGCCTCTCGTTTGGCTGCATTATCAGCATATGATTTTCAGGATTTTTACTTGGGTCCTGCTGACACCCCTTAAAGTAACAACTACTGAACTAGATCTAAATAATCAACTTGCATACATAATTAAATATATTGTTTATGCTTTCAGGACTGAATTCTCCTAATAAGAGAGGCCATGTAAGTTATCAATTATTTTGACACCAGTTTTATCGTACAGTTTTAAAGAATAAAAACAAATATATGTGACTTACTTACAATATAATTGAACCTAATTTATTAGGGCTACAACCTTTTAAATAGGACTACAGTAAGATCTCAATACAACGACGCTGTTAGTTTCCAAGAAAAATGTCGTTGTAACAAATATGTCAGTATACTGAATAGATATAAAGAGCATTTTAATACTTTTGTCCCCACATTTGATGTCAGTATAATGAATTTGTCAGTATATCGGGTGTCGTTATATCGAGATCTGACTGTATTTTAATAGGTTGAAGTTAAATTTTCATTATTTAGCAGTTCTCTTGGTTAAGCTTTGGTGAACTTACTCCAAAGCAACTTAATATTGCAGTTCTGGAACCCCTACTTACCCTATTTTTTTGTTCCTACCCTAAATTATTTCATGACGTTTTACTGGAAGTGAGTTTATACTTGTGTAAAGTTCTCGGTCTAACTGTCTATATCAATGTTGTGCCTTTTCCTGTTCTATTTATTATCAACAAAGAAAGTCTTGAATAATCTTATACATGTATGTTTGTTATTTTGCAGCCATCTCGCATCCGGAAACGTAATATGCGATTCTTTAACGATGACGAGGATACATCATATGTGAAATCTCCACGAAAACAGTCTCGATCAGCGGTAAAATTCATGTTATAAATATTTTATTAAAATTTATATGTTATTTACATCTTAATAGGCTTCACTGATACCAAAACTTCATATATATTTTTTGTGTGGTCATTGGGTTTACGTTTTATCCCTGCCTGCACAATGACCTTCAGCTTCATGTTAATAATTTTGTAATGGAATAATTTGACACAGGAATTGTAATTTCTATTAATAAAATATCATGGTTCAAACTGCTTTAAAAACTTAGTGAAATGCATACTAAGATACATTTTGAAGGGTAACACATTGACCCACTGGAATACTGTTACAACACAGAGGTCTCCACAAGCGCCAGTGGTCAGTGAGTGGTCAGTGATTTCACTGACTACTGAAGGATTTACCATCAGGTACTTTTCTCAAACTGAACCAGTTTGAACAAGTTCAATCTGTAAAATAATAAGAAATTAAAGGTTAAATAACACATGAACAAACAAAACCACAATTACTGGTTACATTAAAATTTATTGAGAGCCCTGTACAACAAGAGTTGTGTTTTGAAGACAGCTCTATCGAATGTTAGTACAGGAGTTGCATCTAGATGGCATCCATAGTGCAGTGATCAGGCCACAGGTTTTACAATTCTGGAATAATCTGTAATCCAGTTTGCTGCACTAGAACTATTCTGCAGGTAAAAAAAGTTGTTTGATTAAAAATGCCAAATATTCGCTGAGTTGTGGTCATTAGAAATTTCATATACTGAATATTAACTGTAGAACTATGTAAGAAACAAACTTAAGGTGTAGGAATGTGTGCTAATCCTAATGGCACCCAAAACAGACTTGGGTCTTATTTTCAGGATTTTCTCAATAGGGCCCCCCTGAAATAGAAATGTTGTTAAGGGTCAGTATATCTCAGGGGTGTAGAAATGAGCTAGTAGGTGGCAAAATCAACCAGCTATAAGAGCATCCTTGTCGATAACTTATACAAGTTATAGTAATTTTCTTCTTTTTTTACAAAGGAACTGCCCTAAAATCAACCGCTAACTTATAAAGTTAAACTGGCTACATGAAAACATATCTACTCCCCTGAAGGCCTTATACCTGGTAAGTTGTTCAAAGAACGACTAATTTTAACACACATTTCAACAATCGCCCTACTAGTTTAAGTTGATGACTTTACTTTTCTTCCTACACCGCCAATAGATGGTGCCACCTCAGCTAAAGTAAACTGGTCAGTTGCGTAATTTTATTTCAGGTTGCAACAAGAAATTATGTAACTGTGAACAATGATAAGAGGGTGGCTCAAGTGATTGGTATAAGATTGCGCAATCTGCTGAAGCTACCTAAGGCACATAAATGGGTGTGCTATGAATGGTTTTACTCTAATCTAGATCAGTAAGTGAAGGCTTCTTGTTGTTTACAGTATGCATGTGTAAAATTGTCAAGATTTTTAGGAATTTCAGGCTCTTGGGTGTCCAAAAACAGGCTGCTTTCTTTATTTTGCCTATGTATAAATTGACAATTTTCCCGAATTCGGATGAGTATGTGCAGAGTATATTTAAAATAGATTGTTTGAATCATCACACAATTTAAAGTAGTGGTTAATGTGAATACATGTACAGCCTAACATGTTCATTCCGTCAAATAATTCTGTCATGTGTTACTCGTCCAAGACAGCAGCTGCTTAAAGCTGGGTTCACACTCTAGTGTTTGGACCGACGTTTAGGCAAACGTTCAGCTACGCTAGTAAAAGTTACTAAACGTTTTGAAAAGTTGACGATCGCTGGTAAACGCTGAAAAACTCTATATTCGTTGTAAATTTTTAGCATGCAATAACTTTGCCGACATTTAGAAATAAAAGCTCATGTAAGTTGAGCTCCGTTTGTAAACGTTCCTGAACGCTGGATTAAGTTGATTATAGTTTGCTTAAGTTAAACTCCTTTGGCAAACGTCTGCTGAAACGCTGGTAGTGATAATGAATTTAGTCTAACGTTTATCTAGCGGAGGCTAACGGGTATGCGGCGCAATGAACGCGTAAGTAACGCAAGGGCTGGCGTAAGCCAACTTTCCCCAGCGCAAATGAACGTTTGTCCGACGTAGGCCAACATGTACCAGACGCAATGAATACGATAGCAACGCAGGTGGTTAGCGCAGACGATCTTTCCATAACTTTCAATAACGTTTCAGTAACTTAGGTAAACTTTGTACAACACATTCTGGCGTTTGGCACCTCGTTCGTCTAAATCGGACTAAGTTTATGACCGCTAAAAAATAACAACAACGCAGACAAACGTTGTTAAGCGCTAGTTTCCACTGTCAACCGCAGTTAAACGCTAAGAAAAGTTCCCAAGCGTTTGCGTGCATTAGATACACAACGTTCGTAATGTGAACCAAAATATTCCTCACCGCGAGCGTAATTTCACCAACGTTTGGGCTCATAATTTCGACTTTTGAAACACTGACAAACGCTCATAGTGTGAACCAAACTTAATATCAATGTTTAGTTATGAACATTGCTACTTATTTGGATTTAATAATACTGGCTCTGACTCTGAGGCAGCAGATTTTAGTATTGCCACAATTCAAGTAATTTTTGGAAGGGGCTGTGCATATAGATTTTCCCTTGCTCATTTGTCAGATGAGCCCACAAATGGCCACTTAGTCATCATGTGTAGGTGAGTTATGGCCCTTGACATGGTCAAATGGCAAGAAGGTGTGTCCTATTGATGCATAGAATATAGTTATAGATATGTTTAACCTTTAAACCAAAATCTGAAAATGCTAAGTGATAGAATCCATGCATATACATGTATATTACACGCATTTGGGTAGTACTAATTGGGCCTATTTTGGATTGGTACTATAATTGCAAACCGACAAATGTAATGTATAGATAGGATTATATTCATGTTCTAATACTAATTTATTGCTTTATTTTTCAGACCATTATTTCAAGGTGAGAACGATTTCCAGGCATGTTTAAAAGAGTCATTTCCACAGCTGAAAACTAGAAAAATGAGACGAGTTGAATGGTCCAAGGTACGAAGACTGATGGGAAAACCACGAAGGTACATTTTAGTTATAGTTGCAATTCCTTTAAGAATGCAATGAACACTTTTTACTTGGCTTGTGACTGTTTACATTGCAAAAGACTTATCATCATTGATCAAAGGGTGTTCCCAAAAGTTGGGCCAAAACTATAGTCTAAGTTTCTCCCCCCTCTCCACTTTTAAGAAAAACACAGGTGATATGCTGGCAGTTAATTATGTCAAACATGTTGATTTTGTGCTGGATGTCTGGATTGATGGTACAAAGTTTGTTAAGTGTTAAGCTTTCTCTTTGCTCCCATTCACACCAGGCTTGTCTGCATACCTTACTTTGTCTCTCAAGTTTGTAACAAAGGGAAATAACTGTGTCTCAACTTGATAACAAAGTGAAACAGCTGTCACTGAACATTATAACAAAGGGATACAACTGTCTCTCAAGTTTCAAGTTTTATTTGTAGTCAAGGCCCATAAATAACAAGCAATAAACAACAACACTCGGCTTTATAATCTCAACTTGATAAGAAAGGGAAACAACTGTCTCTCAACTTTATAACGAAGGGAAACAACCATGAACAAACAGTATTTGCCTCAATTGTCTCCCTTTTAATTATTTTGATGACTTCACTATGTATGTTTTCCTTTCTAGATGTTCTGCTGCTTTCTTTTCTGAAGAGCGCTCAGCTTTACACACAAAGAGGGCAAAGATACGTCTTCTACAGCAAAGGAAAATAAATGAAGTCAAGACACATGAGGATTTACCCGAAGAAATTCCATTACATCTTGTAATAGGAACCAAAGTGACTGGTAAGGCTTGGCAATGACCGCTTGCTTGGAACTGATCAATTCTATACTGTAAATCAAGAAATGATTTTGCACGATTTAGTTTCGCGGAGTTCGCGTATGGTAGAATTTCACAAAATTATGCGAAAGTGCTTAAAACATGAATGTGGACATTGCAGGAAACTTAAAAATGTGAAAATCTTTAGACGCAATATTTTGACTATCAGTAAAACGCGAAAGTAAGTATTCGCGAAAGTAAATTGATTTACAGTATTTATTCATGTATGCCAATGCAAGTTATTATGTCAGTAAGACAGTATAGTTCGTCGATAATAAATCTAGCCTTTGTTTGCAAATAAAAATTAAATGCATATCGACCGTGTTTTTATAGTGCATGTTTGTTTATTGATAAGTCTAAGGTTATCTCCCACAAACTATAACTTGCATTGCAGATTGCAAAACAGATTGCATTCATAATTCATATAGAGCTCTCAAGTGTTAAATGATAAAAGCGAACCATGTTTAATTAAGGTTACACCTTCTACCAATATTTGTAGAAATTATTGCTCTATTTCCTATGACATTCTGTGTATACTTCCTGGGAGTTCAACACTCGGACACATTATATTGCCACAGGTGGTATAGTCCGGAGAATTTGACATGACTTTCCACCTTTTATAAGCATTATTTTACTGCTGATATATTGTCTATATTTATTATCCTGAGTGTATGTTTTCATGAGCGGGAAATATCGGGAAGACGCTCAAGGTGTAATACCAACAAATCTAAAGGACCAATATTGCACGATTTCCTCACAGAAATTTATATATCAACACAAGAACCTTGTAATATATTAATGCATAAAGGTCAGGATCATGTCAAATTCTCTGTGCTATAGGTAAAGACAACATACTGGCTGGATTTTACCAAGTTTTGTTTTGTTTCTTAACTACTAAATAATCCAACAAATGTAGGATACACAACACAGAGTTCAGGTCATGTATAAATGATTAATTTATTATGCCCCCATCTTTGATGAGGGGGTATTGCTTTGCACAAGTCTCTCGGTCAGTCGTATATAATGGTTTTCGTTCAATAACTCAAGAACGATTTGACCTAGGATCTTCAAACTTTACATGGAGGTTGGTCAGCAACAGTAGATGACCCCTATTGATTTGTAGGTCAAAGGTCAAGGTCACTGCGTCCTTTACCGTTTCTGACTATTGGGCTGCCATGGGGGATTACGTCTTTTACACACATCTCTTGTTAACTGTCTGTTAGATATGAACTTCTCTTCCCCTTTGAAGTTTACTTCATCTGTTATGTAAATGTTTTTCTTACTTTCCAGCTCGTCTACGTAAGCCACAAGATGGGTTATTTACTGGTGTAGTGGATGCTTTGGACACAGTACATAATACTTACAGGGTGACATTTGACCGAGCTGGTCTCGGCACACATTCTGTACCTGATTATGAAGTCAGGGTTAGTCTTCTCTTACCTTCATTCTCAGTTTACGTTCTGTTACATTTAATATATGATATCAGTCAGAAAATGCATTCATTTTGGTCCAGCAGTTAGCAGTGGAGGAAATTGCCCAATTTGGTGATTCCCCTAATTACCTGTCTGATCGGGCAATAGAAATGCCCACTTTTGAAAAACAAACCTGTGCAAAAAAAATAAACATTGGAATCACCGAATTGCCCCGATCGGGCAATTTCTTCCACTGGTTAGTGAGCTGAATTTGTAACTCGGCGATCAGGGTTTGATTGCTGGTTGTGGCTGTCATACCCTTTCATGACAATATTTTATCAACTAGTTCTAACGTGCTCCTCTACAAGCTACGGACAACATTTCCACATGTGGAGGACATCACTGTAACCAAAGTCATGGAAGAAAAAATTAAATTGACTGAGCCAGACAGGCGAGTGCTCTTTCTACTGTGCTCTTCAATAAATCATTGCTACAGTTTCTGCCTTACAATCACATCTGTCAAACTAGGTCAGGTATACACCAAATTAGGCTGCTCTAAACGGGGGATAGTTACTAGATGTGTGTTACAGCAGTATTATTATTTCAAAAGAAAAAAGATCTGCAAATTAATCATGTGAATTATTATGTACACTTTCATGCCATTTGGGTTTTAAATCTTGTGAATGTTATTTTTTCTTTCCACCACAGAGTAGTGAGCTGGTGGAATCCATTCCGTTATCAGCTTTCCAGCAGAAACAACGACCACGCCCAGTTCCACTACGTTCATCAGCATTAATGTCACCGCCCAGATTTTTGCCTACAAATATGTCTTCGGGAATTGCTATGGTATGTTTTGCAACGCTTATAGTGGTTTTTAATGTCTTAACAGTAAAATGATAGATAACGTCAGGAATGGGGTGTCAAG
Organism: Spisula solida; assembly: GCA_947247005.1. NCBI lineage: Eukaryota > Metazoa > Mollusca > Bivalvia > Venerida > Mactridae > Spisula > Spisula solida. The sequence continues at coordinate 22,989,501 of OX365955.1, forward strand.
AGTGATAAATGTAAATTGTAAGAACTTGTTTTACAATCGACCTGAAATAAATAAGTGTTAAATAATTTAGGCCTTCATGCAGGATGTATTTTCCTTGTCCAAAGGTTACATAATTCAGGGATGTCAATTTTGCCTGATTTATCTGGAATTCCGGATTTATCATTCCTGAAGGAGCAATGGCTTCTGACCAAAATAAGTTATTTGATGAAAATATCTCAAGAAATGGCAAAGTTATGGTAAATTTTATCTGCTCTGAAGGATTTTCTTTAATACAAACTGTGTTCATTATGGAAACAATGTCATTGAATGCCTCTTGTTTGGCAAAAATGGTCGGCCGCACATGATTATCCTGATTTTTAATTTGGCCCTGTTGACACCCCTGATAATTATGCCCCCCATCTGACGAGGGGGTATATTGCTTTGCACCTGTCGGTCGGTCGTATAAAATGGTTTCCATTCAATAACTCAAGAACGCATTGACCTAGGATCTTCAAACTTTACATGGAGGTTGGTTAGCAACAATAGATGACCCCTATTGATTTTGAGGTCAGTAGGTCAAAGGTCAAGGTCATTGTGACCCTTTACTATTTCTGACTATTTAAATGGTTTCCGTTCAATAACTCAAGACCGCTTTGTCCTAGGATCTTCAAACTTTACATGGAGGTTGGTCAGCAACATTAATTGACCCCTATTGATTTTGAGGTCAGTAGGTCAAAGGTCAAGGTCATTGTGACCTTTACTATTTCTGACTATTTAAATGGTTCCCGTTCAATAACTCAAGAACGCTTTGACCTAGGGTCTTCAAAATTTACATGGTGGTTGGTTAGCAACATTAATTGACCCCTATTGATTTTGAGGTCAGTAGGTCGAAGGTCATGGTCACTGTGACCTTTACTATTTCTGACTATTAAAATGGTTTCCGTTCAATAACTCAAGAACACTTTGACCTAGTATCTTCAAACTTTACATGGAGGTTGGACAGCAACAGTAGATGACCCCTATTGATTTTAAGGTCAGTAGTGACCTTCATCATTTCTGATTATTGGGCTGCCATGGGGGCATACGTGTTTTAGAAACATCTCTTGTTAATTTAACAGTTGATTTCTTGTTTTCAACTTTGAACAAGTGCCTGTGTTTTATTCTAACAAAGCACATCTATAAATTTATTATTTCGATTCTATCATTGCCATTGCTTTGCATTTTACAGCACAAAAAGACACAGTTGACTTACATTCTTTCCTAGACATGTTACATCATTTGGCCTAGTAGATGACATCAAATGTGACGTCATCAATCAGCTGTGTTTTAACGTTAATACAAGCACCCATTTGTTATTTCTATGTATATATACTGAGCAAAAAAAGAAACTTTGCATTATTCATATATTGATATTTCAATGCTCATTAAAGAAATAACCAAGTTCAGGCATCGTGACATTTTAACTGCCCACCTTGTTGAAGATTCCAGGGTAAACAACACAAAATAACTGAACGGAAAGGGGAATAACTGATTTTGTTAAAACAACATTATGGGTATTCAAATTATCCATTCATGGGATGTTGACCTGATTTAATGTTGTTAACATCAGTACACGTATTGTTGTTAAGAAAAACAAGTTTGATACTGAAAATGTCTAACATTGATTGATGCAGTTTGGGTCAAACATTGATATTTGTCAAATTACCTCCCTTTGAAATTAAAATAAGAGCTTATTTACTGTTACGTTTCAACTGGTCAACTGTTTGCATAAATGTAAGGTTTCTTTTTTTAGTTGAGTATATAAGTCAATCTGCTGGGTACTGTTTTATCAAAGCACTTACGAAAATCATAAAGTTACGATCAAATTTAAATTCTTTATAATTCATTAACAACTGCAAATTGGTTGACGGACATGGTTTGTAGGAGTTCCTTAGCTGAATCATTATCAGAATTGCAGCTCCATCTGCCACTCCTTACTATTTTAAGCAAAAACAAAAGGATTTAAATTTGATCGTAAGCTTAAGATTTCCGTAAGTGCCTTGATAAAACAGTACCCTGGTGTGTTAGAATCATGCATAAAGGTGAAGGATGAGGTTGATATATCCAACTATATTACAGGATAATGACCCTCTACTGAGTGGATCACCGTTCCATGGACAGTTAATGAGTATAGAGGGTGGTACCTATGGTGGATTTCCTATCAAATTTCTAGTACTGGTGGCAAGTATGGTATTATTATATGATTTACCTTTCTAATGTACATTAGAACCACGGCCTCCTCGATAGCCTAGTGGATGAGCATCCGCTTCAATACAGGAATTCTCGGGTTCGATCCCAGGCCGCGACATACCAAAAACAAAATAAAAATGGTACCAGTAAATAGCTTGCTAGACGCTCAGCAAAAAAGGAAAGTGGCTATTCTTGTCTCAAACTTTAGTGATGATTGTAACATCAGGAATGAGGTGTCGAAAGTGATTAATAAAAGTTGAAAAAACCTCTTTCACAATCGACCTTAAATAAATTAGTATGAAATAGAACCACAATAGTGTTTACTGCAGAATTGTTACATATGATCAGACTTGACATTTGGCTCTTGAAACTGCATTTTGACTAAAATTTGACAAAAGTGCCAGTTTTGAGTCAAATGTGCTATATTCATAATATAAATCTTCTTGTAAAATTTTGCTGACTTGAAAATTAGGAGTCAAGAGCCATTTTAGAGTCTAGTGAAAGTCCCGCTTAGCATTCCAATTTGATGTTTTTAGGTACATGGTTTTAAGTTATAATACCACTATTCCAGGTTGTATGCTTGTATGTGTCTTATAGTGATTTGTAATGAGTATGAAAGTGTATGGTTTACTGTTATGTTGGATGTGTGCTGCTATAGTCAAATTTATTAAAGTCACATTATTTCTCCCAAAACATTTTTCACGATCATCCAGTAAATAGACTAAATACAAAGTATTAGGATGTTTTTATGCCCCCCTATCGATAGATGGGGAGGCATATAGTGATTCACCTGTCCGTCCGTTCGTCCGTCTGTTCGTCCGTCCGTCCTGGTTAACCCAAATTGACCGTTTCTTCTAGCATTGATATGGCTTGCTACAAAGCTTTCATACTTGCATGGATGTTGTGTATGAACACTCTCCACACGCCAGTATCACCTAACCCCATTTTGACCTTCACCTTGACCTAATTTTGGACTTAGACTTATTTATGGACAAGGCTTTCACAGGGGGCATAAGCGTTTATTGAACGCAGTCGTGTTTACAATTGACAACAGAATGTCAGCTATATCTGTCGAAATAGTATGCCAAAAATCACAATTAGTAAAATGTATGGATGACAAAATACAAATTTGGCAAGAGTTGCTCCCCTTAGACTTTAAATTATGCATTTATTGTTTATATTTCGTTATTTTGTTTACAAACCAACTGGTGGCTTTATTTCGTTTTCTTCCATCTTATGGTGTTTTCCACCTTTGAGACTCAACTTAAGTGCTCAAAATGCATCGATTTGCAGTGTGGTTGCCAAGTTATTGCTATTTAAAAAAAGCCATTTAAGGCATAATGGGACTTTAAAGATGTGTGCTGCTTGTCCAAAATAAGATTTATTTGTCACAGACTATTGCCAATTTCGCAGACTGACAAAAAGTTGAATTTTCCATACATACACAAGTGTTGTTTGGCTCTCAGTTGCTAGCCGAGTGATGATTTTGCATACTAAACAGTGAATAAATGCTTGAGTAAATGAATTTATTAATTGCTGTAGTCAAATTCACACATAACTGAACTTTGAAAAATTTGATGGATATGTTTAACCCAGCGGTCATTGTGTAAAAGACTTAAACATTGTATTACTGTTTTTTTTCAGACGAGGCTTTCAAAGATTCTAACCATAAAGAAAGATTGGATCCGACAGTTGAAGGAAATGAACACGGAGGCAGAAAAACGGGTACATGTAATGCCATTTTCTTACATCGGCCAAAAGATCAATTTCACATTTCCTTCCTGCATAATCCTACACATTACAGACAATAGCCCCTACTATGATATATTTTAACCAGGGGTGGTTTTCAATATTGATCTTATTTAATTTGAGAATAAGGATAGCCAATCATATCGCCTGTTACTGACCAAATATGGTGTGATTTGATTGATTGTCCTTATCCTTAAGTCTAGTAAGATCAATATTGAATACCACCCCAGGTTTCAATGTTAAAACACCTCTCCGAAACTATTACAGCTAGATTCTTGGAACGTTACAGGAGTGGTCAACAGCTTGTCAAATTGTGCACCTGGCATTTTGAGGCTTAGTCTTGACCTCTAGATAGTCCTGTAATAGTTTGAAGTATTTAGTCTATATTGAGGTGACCTTCCATATGGAAACACTAAGACCCTTTAACATGAACTGAAACTTGCTTCATGGCAAGTAGATGGCCCATACTTGTTATAAGGTTGCAATGACATTGGTTTTTTTGTAAAAAATACAACAAGAGCACCGATTTGCGGGTGCAGACGCTCATCTGATCATTGTCACTGTAAAAAAGGCCCATTACCCTTGCATAAAGTAGGGCAGTGTTATTGGTCTTGCTTAAAAAAGTGAGGTATTGATGGTGAAAAAAAGGAACAATAAATCTTGCAAAATGCTTATCAGAGTTATGGGTCTTGCTTGACAAGGTCAGGTATTGATCATGAACAAGTGTTGAAAGTTTCAAAGCAATAGCCCACAAAGTGTATGAGAACAGTGGACCTAAACACAAAACTTAACCAAGGAATTTACTAAGTCCAAAAATGGGCAATAACTCACGTAAAATGCAGATCAGAGTTATGGGTCTTGCTTGACATGGTCAGGTATTGATGGTGAACAAGTGTTGAAAGTTTCAAAGCAATAACTCTGATAGCTTAGGAGAAAAGTGGACCTAAACGCAAAACTTAACCAAGGCATTTTATTTTTTAAGTCCAAAAAGGGGCAATAATTCTTACAAAATGCAGATCAGAGTTATGGGTCTTGCTTTACAGGCTCAGGTATTGATGGTGAACAAGTGTTGCAAGTTTCAAAGCAACAAAATATACATTTTCATACAACTATATCTATAAATACATTTTATATACATGGGTAAAAGGGTCGAGCCACAAGTTCCAAAACTAAGTTACTGCTCTCCCCTTTGTAGTGAATTGGTCAATGCAGAGTTGTAGTTGTACCTTAGAATATGTTAACTATTTTTAGAAATCCTACCAACAGACGTTGCCACCAGAATTCCAGAAGAAGTATGCAAATATTGTATTAGAGTTAGAAAATCTAAACAAAGATCTCAACGAGTATCTGGTTGGTGTTCAGCAATACTGCCACGAGGTAAGAATATTTTTTCCTTCTTAGCAGCACTCTTAATCCATACAAGTGATTGACTTGAATTTAAAATATAAACATATGCCATCTAGAATTGCTGTGACCAAGAACAGTAACTCCATCTGGTTCTATTTTAGAATTATCTCCCTTTATGCACTTTAAAACCTACTAACTATTGTATTGTATATATTAGATTGCACCGGAGAAAGGTTTGAAACCCACTGACCGACCCTCTTATTGTATTGTCTCCCTTTATGCACTTTAAAACCTACTAACTATTGTATTGTATATATTAGATTGCACCGGAGAAAGGTTTGAAACCCACTGACCGACCCTCTTATTGTATTGTCTCCCTTTATGCACTTTAAAACCTACTAACTATTGTATTGTATATATTAGATTGCACCAGAGCAAGGTTTGAAACCCACTGACCGACCCTCTTATTGTATTGTATATATCAGATTGCACCGGAGCAAGGTTTGAAACCTACTGACCGACCCTCTTATTGTATTGTATATATCAGATTGCACCGGAACAAGGTTTGAAACCTACTGACCGACATAAACATTAACATGATAGACATAAACGCAACAAAATCTGAAATTATTGTATTCACTAAGAAAAAAGATATACCAAACGTAGCAATCATGTACGGACATAACATCATTACACAGACTAACAGCGCCATCCACTTGGGGATCCGACAAGATTCCAACTTAAAGTGTAATCGGATAGTAGAGGAACGGTGTCAAAAGGGGAAAAATGCATTATTTGCAATGACTGCACAAGGTGTTCACCCATATGGCTTAAACCCACTTATCTCATGTGAACTGTATATTAAGATAATTATGCCAATAATTCTATATGCCTGTGAATTGTGGAATAATATGACACAATCTGATATCAATACTGTGAACAGAACACAACACTATATTGTAAAAAAGATTCAGGGTTTACATGTTCGTACTAGTTCCGATATGTGTGAAGCTATGTTAGGACTAAATAAGCTATACTCGCACGTCATAATCAGAAAATTACTATTTTTGCACCAAATTTTAAGTCTTAACACAAAATGTATAACTAGAAATATATTCTTACGCAGATATTTTCAGTTTATACATGATAGAAAGGCTAAGATGGGATTTATCCCCGATATCTGCAATATATTGTGCTCTCTCGACTTAAGACATTTTGTCAATGATTACTTGTTACGCCCAGAGTCTCTTCCATCCAGGGCGCAATGGAAAGCTACTGTTAAACAACTGGTACTGTCACGTGAAACTTCATTATGGTCTGAAAGAATAATGGCTGACGAAGACTTTGCTTACTTTAGAAAGATTCATCCATCTATTTCGAAATCTATTGTGTACAAAGTGTTAGATAAGAACTCATTTAAACACATGAGGTTACTAATATCTAAGCTGTGGTGCAAAATACCAAATATCAATATTCAACAATGCAATAAATGTTCCTTAGTTACTAACAATCTAAATATTCATTGTGTTTATGACTGTATTGTACATCAAAGGGAACGACGGGATTTCTTCTGTGACGTTACTGATATGAATGTCAGTCTTGCCAACAAACTGTTTAATATGGCTCCAGAACACTTTTATCTCTCACTCCTAGGAGCAGAGATAATCTCATCGGAAGGTTATAAGTCAGTGCGAGATGTGTTTCTAAAACGTGCATACACATATATCTATCTGTGTCTAAAGACTGTGTATTAGTTATTTTGTCGTGCTTTGATAATGTTAAGATACACTAGCATTCCATAATGCACCTACATCTATGAATTTGAACTTGTTGTGAATTGTTGATATAACACATCAGGTTTGACAACCGTCTTATGCATATAATGATGTAATGCTTCTTGTACATATTTACATGTATATATATATAACATATCATCATATATGGTGGAAATAAAGATATTGAATTGAATTGAATGGAATCGAATCTCTTATTGTATTGTATATATCAGATTGCACGGGAGCAAGGTTTGAAACCTACTGACCGACCCTCTTATTGTATTGTATATATTAGATTGCACCGGAGCAAGGTTTGAAACCCACTGACCTACCCTCTTATTGTATTGTATATATTAGATAGCACTGAAGCAAGGTTTGAAACCTACTGACCGACCCTCTTATTGTATTGTATATATCAGATTGCACCTGAGCAAGGTTTGAAACCCACTGACCGACCCTCTTATTGTATTGTATATATCAGATTGCACCTGAGCAAGGTTTGAAACCTACTGACCGACCCTCTTATTGTATTGTATATATCAGATTGCACCGGAGCAAGGTTTGAAACCTACTGACCGACCCTCTTATTGTATTGTATATATCAGATTGCACCGGCAAGGTTTGAAACCCACTGACCGACCCTCTTATTGTATTGTATATATCAGATTGCACCTGAGCAAGGTTTGAAACCTACTGACTGACCCTCTTATTGTATTGTATATATCAGATTGTACTGGAGCAAGATTTGAAACCTACTGACCGACCCTCTTATTGTATTGTATATATCAGATTGCACCGGAGCAAGGTTTGAAACCTACTGACCGACCCTCTTATTGTATTGTATATATCAGATTGCACCGGAGCAAGGTTTGAAACCTACTGACCGACCCTCTTATTGTATTGTATATATCAGATTGTACCGGAGCAAGATTTGAAACCTACTGACCGACCCTCTTATTGTATTGTATCTGAGCAAGGTTTGAAACCCACTGACCAACCCTCTTATTGTATTTTATATATCAGATTGCACCGGAGCAAGGTTTGAAACCTATTGACCGACCCTCTTATTGTATTGTATATATCAGATTGCACCAGAGCAAGGTTTGAAACCTATTGACCAACCCTCTGAGGTAAAGGACCTTTGTGATAAAGAAGCAGATTCGATGGTGAAGAAAATAACAAATGTATGTATAAACATCTTAATTCATAAGATATAATCTTGCTAGTTCAGCATGCATGATACAGATTTGCATCTCTTTTCCGGATTGGGCATTTTGCCTCAGTTGGACTCTTTGTATGTTAAAAAAACTAGCTTAATCTGTGCTTTTATCACATTTGAAATAATTTTGGGAAAACCTAACACCTTTGTCTTGAAACTATTTTAGTATTCCTTAATCATTTTCTGCTTGAAAGTTTTTTGAAGTTTTTGAACGTCCCTCCTATATTCATACTAGCCGTTATAATTGATATGCTCATTATAGTGGCATCAGTTGTCTAAAGCTAGCATGCACTCTGTGGATAGAGAGGTCTCAGGTTTGACTCCAGTCTGTACCACTGCTTAACTTCTATGAGCAAGAACAACCAACAATGATCCCCTTAACCAGAACAGAACAGAACCCAGTTGTATGGATTGAAACATGAGTTTGTCAAAATCCTATGGTCTCTGGCAGCCATTGTCGTCAAGCATAGTTGCCACTATGCTCTAAGGGTTTATTACTTTGCAAAAGTAGTCAGTAGGTCAGTAGACTGAGCGGTTTACTATTTATAACCCAAGAACAGTTCAGCCTAGGATCCTCACACTTTGAATGCATGTTGTCTTGGCCGTTGTCATTAAATTTGGTCTATTGATTTTGAGGTTGATAGGTCAATGTTACCGTGAAAATAATTGACCTTATGGGTGTCGTGGGAGGCATATAAATGATTAACAAACTGTTTTATACTTTCAGAATATGTTCCATAATAGAAGAATGGCCAAAAATGATTCACTAATGGACTTGATATCAAAATTAACATCTTTAATGCTACAGTTAAAGGTATCTATTCTTGAAGTTTTTTTTCCAAAGTTGTTATGCTTTGAAATGAGACATTAGCTAATTATTGAACAAGTATGTTGATCTGAAACAAAAGTTAAAGTTTACTATATCTACACTTAAGGAACAAAAAGTAATTGTTTGTAGCATATCATGAATGAAAAAAACCGAAAACTCGATAAAAACCAGGCCCCGATCTCCCTGAGCATCTCAATCTGAGCAAGATCTCATCTCAAATATTGGCATGAATCTTTATGTTAACTACCATGCGAGGCTGGACTCAAAATTGGCATCACTAAACAGAAATGTTATTCTGATTTTATTACAGTAAAATCTCAAGAGCTGAAGCTTCAGATTTATCTCTAATTTCGATTCAGATTTTAGCAAAATCTCAATTTGAGTTGAGATTTGTACTTGTGTTGCTTCGGGAGATTGGGGCCAGGTTTTCCAACAATGATCATAACTCTGTTGAAAACAAAGCAACTTCACATGCTGAAGTTAAGTACCATGACTAAAATCTTCGGACTTAACTTTGCACAAAAGTAGTCCCGATTCACTGCTTGTCAGTTCTGTTTGAGGTTGCATAGTTTTCAAATTGCTATGACAGAACTGGGATGTCGTGCCATCTGAGGGTTTTGCTGGTTTCAGTTCCGTCATGGCAGTATGATAACTGTACAAACTCCGACGTGAGCCGGAAGTCGTGTCTTCAGGGTTACTACAATGCTATGGTTCTGTCTGGTTTTATACATCCCTTTAACAAAGTTGGAACTTGATATACAGCCAGGTTGGTCAAGACCAGTAATTGACCTCTTGATTTTGTGGTTGGTATGGTTGCGGTAACCTAAAAATAGCTGACTGTTTGGCTGCCATAGGAGACATACTAGTTTTACAAACATATCTATTTGTATTGCAGACTTTTTCTGAGAATGAACTGAATTCATTTGAGTTCAAGTCATTACAAGATACGCTGAGTGAAATACGTGCCCAATTGGATGGAAATAACATTAAGTAAGATCATGTGTAGTTTACTTAACATAACATTGACCATCTATGATGGTGCTTTATTTTGTTACATTATGTCTTGTTAAGAAGTCTTAATTGCCTACAAAACTCAAACCTCACTTTTGGTCAAAAGGCCATCAGCTCAACTACAGTATTAGCCTAAACTTTAAGTTAAAGTTGTGACTGATGACTGAACACATCCTGAACTACTATTCTAACATACCCAGCTGCTTTACCTATATACCCATAGAGGAAACGAGTGTTTGCATGCATTACCGTTAAAAGTACAGCTTGTGTAAATAAAGCACTATCGTTATGAGGGAGAAAGAGGTGCAATGGTGACCATGTCTTGTTGGGTTATCAGATACAGAATATTGTTATAACTATGTTAGAATCGAAATAATGAATATGTACCTGTGTTTTATCTATAATAAAGCACAGTCACTTGTTTGTATGCGTACATTAAATCACTTGTACTATGCACTCGTGACTTAATTACTATGCATCTGAACTCATGATTGAGCTTTATGTGAATACTTTGAAATAAACTTGTCCTTGTATATATAACATTATATGAAAAGACATAATTCAGTGACAATATAAAACAATAAGTTAATACAATACTGGGGTTAGCTGATAAACTTGCTTCGGAAAAGCGATTTGTAGCACTATCCAGGGGAAATTGAAAGGGAGGTAACCCATGCAGATGCAAAGTGCTTTCCAACGGAGGTAGTCCATGCCTTTTATGTTTAATTGAAAGGGACGTAACCTCTGGTAGGTGCTATGTAGTCCAACTTACAGCTTGCTTCGATTTTCTATTTTTGTTTTATATTTTTAGCTCCTTCAAAAACAACGTTGAGATTCACATCAACCACATACAGAGTGGACTCAGTCAGATGGGAAATCTTCATGCGTTCGCTAACACACAGTTCAGTGTAACTTAAATGTATAAATGTATGACAATAGTGTACACTTGAAGCATGACATGCATTCAGTCATCATTCGTCAAACTAAGGCCATCAATTTACAGCTAGCAGTCTATAGATACAGGGGTCTGCTGCACTACAAAGAAGGAAGTGTTTGGCAGAAAATAAAGTTACTGGGGTTTTGAAGAAAAAATACCTATTATTGACTGAGTTAATAACTGAGAAGAACGAGTGGAATATTGAACTGTGTTATTTGTGAAATATTTGTCCCTAAATTGGACTTTATTCTGAGACTGAGTTATGGTTATTTAAAGTTTCATATGCTGGAAATTGACGATAGCACAGTGTTTGAAACAGAGTTTTGGTGTAGGGGTGTCTGCTTATGGCACTCGAAACAGTTCAGGCATCGTGTCTTAGAAGAATCCCTGTGGATACTGATACTATGTCGAAGATGAATGTTGCTCTACTCACAGGGCTAATCGTTTTCTGCAAGTTTTCTGGATTTGTTCATCCTAAGAGGCCCACACTAGCTTTTAAAAAAATAATTTGCAAAAAATGAGTAGTTTGGATGTAATTGAGTTTGAGTATATGGCACGTATCACAGATTTGTCATAGACTGACTAAGAGTTAGTGTTGAACTATTGTTTGGTTAGGTGGAGTTGGTCAAAACATCACTGCTGTTTATAGGATGGTGCAAAGACCTAAATATACACAGATTGGACACTTAATTGAAATTGGGGAGAAAATGCAAAATGGCATGCAGCAGATGCTGATATTTTGCATGAACGCTTTTTTTTGTCATCCCTTTTTAGTGACCAATATCTCATTTTGAAGAGCTAGGTTTCTTCTACTGCATGATGTAACTTATTTTTTTCTATCTCTTATAGAATTCAGAAAATTGTTGTTTGAATGAAGCAAATTGGGTATTTTCTGATAAAATTAGAATTTCCATTAAAATGAGAAAAGGTCTGGCTCTTTGAGGTCTTATGTTTTATTTCTTGACTGATTGGAATAAATTATGTTTCATTTTAAAGCAGAATAATTAATCTATTGCATAAACTTATTAGTTTTTTCCTATGTTCACGAAAACAGGAGATACAGTAAAGTTCCACCTAACGACCGGTCCGATAATGCGACCGTCCCGCTATTACGACCGATTTTTAAAAGAACCAAATAATTTTGTTCTATGTTCAATTGAATTAAGGTCCTATAATGCGACCGGTCCGCTATTCCGTATTACGACCAATTTAACCAGTCCCATTGTGTCAATTCCCACTGTGTTTGGTCTCGCTAATACGACCAATTATGTGTCATGTATAATTTTGTGTAAACAACTTTATTCACACCTACGCGTATCTCTGAGGCGCTTGAAAATCATCTTGCACCTTGATCAAGGTCGCGGGGCGCTTGAGATCGAAGACGCCGTATTGAAACTTGTGTGTTCATTTATGACAGCCAATTAAATGTCAATTAGATTATACATGTATAAACAATCGATAATTGCCTAGGGCAGCATGCATGACTGGCAAACAAGCAGATTAACCAATTTAAGACACTGATTAGCATCAATTAAATGTCACTAAAGTTGTGAAAAACTTGCCGACGATAAAAATAAATTGTCTTCCATTACGGTACGGTTTAAAGTCAGGTACGATACGGCGTCTCGGAATTTCGTTACCAACGTAGATCGTTCAGAACTTTGTTAATGACGAAGAGCATTAATGTAGTTTATATTAATCAATAAATCTTCCTTAAATATATTTTGGGTCAAATCATAACAAAGAAGTCACCATTTTATTCTCAAGAACGATTCAAATCACGGTCTGTTATTGTAACTTGCATAGTATTCGGACAACTTCAAAATTCGGATAAATTGTGCTTCAGAGAATATAAGCATTATTGCTGCCTAATTATGCAGTTTTAATTAATATATATATATTATATTGTATTAATTAAATGTGTATGCTGTACATTGTTTTTGTTTTTATTATATTTATATATGTATATTAGCTTCAAAGACAATGTTCACCAGTATATAACAACCAGTACTAGCTTCTTCAAGATACATACACACAGACTCGCTATTAAGACCGATTCGCTATTAAGACCACTTTTTGTCAGAACGGTCGGTGGTCTTAATAGCGGAACTTTACTGTATAAGGAATTAAAAACAAACTAGATTTCAGAAGACTGCCGAGAGATTTGGTAGATTTTTCCAATCTTTGTATATTTAGGTCATTGGATGGTGTCTTGTTGATACAAAGGACATAATTGTGAAATGAAGAAAGATCACAGTATTAATCTTAGTGAAACATTTAAATAAGTAAAACTCTGTACCATAGATTGTTAATGTTTCACTACACTATATACTGCAACTGTTAGTGTATATTCTTCGTGCACTTACAGATTTGTGATTGGCTGATACAGTTAAGTCTGATATAATAATAATAATAATAATAAAGACTTTATTTAATGAGGCAACACAGTTGGCAAAGCCAGTCTTACCTGTGAGCCTCAATATATATGTACATACAATTTACAACAAATGTGAACAAATATAACATTTACAGAATGATATTTACATTAGATTTAACAGCAGTGCGTTAATTAATCTAATAAATCATATCAAAAGAAAGCTAGACCAACAATTTATAGAACAGTTCAGTGAAATTGAACTATAAAACAAAGAATAAAATTACATTTATATACATATTAAGTGACACAAGAATTTTACATGTTTAACAAGTTTTTCCCACCAGAGAACCACCATTTAAGGTATGATGACTTAAAGATTGCCAAGCTTTCTGATTGTTTTATGTGTAGTGGTATAGTGTTCCAGAGTTTGGGACCTGAATAAGCAAGAGTTTTCCTAAAAAATTCTAGTCTTGGTTTTGGAACCTTAAGGGATTGTTGAGTGTGGGATCTTAGTGAATGATTATTTGAGAATGTGAATAAATTTGACATGTATTCAGGAAAGAGATTGTTAATAGATTTGTAAATAAAAATGGCTTTTTTGAAATAGATTCTTTCATGTATAGTCATCCACTTGAGTTCTTGAAAGAGATCGTGTGATGGAGTGTCTATGTCCTTGTCTAGTATTATACGAGCAGCTCTTTTCTGAAATTTGTACAGGGTATTGAGAAGCTCATTATTACAATTTCCCCAAATGGTACAGCAGTAGTCAATATGGGGTAAGATGTATGCATTGAAGAAGAGGATTCTCATGTGTTTATTTAGAAAGGATTTTATTCTGAGAAGAAGATAGAGTAAAGAATTGCATTTCTTAAGCAGATGTTCAACCTGTGTTTGCCAGTTAAGTTTATGATCAACATGAACTCCTAACAATTTTTCTGTCTCCGAAAATCCTATTACTTGGCTTTGCATTGTTAGGGTGAACTCACTGCTGGTTTTAAGAGAGTTATAGATTGTATTTGAAGGTGAAATTATCATGGCTTTGGTTTTTTGGGGGTTAGGCAACATTGAATTTCGTGAACACCAGTCATTGATAATAGTTATACTTTGTTGCAGTGAGTTATATACTTCTGGTAGTGATTGTTCAAAAGCAGTGACAGTAGTGTTATCAGCAAACATGTCAGTAGATGTATTTTTGAGGTGTAGTGGTAGATCATTTATGTAGAGTATAAACAATATGGGGCCCAAAATAGACCCCTGAGGAACTCCAGATGCTATAGCTTGTGATCCTGATAGTTTTCCCGAAATGGAAACTTGCTGAGTTCTGTCTGATAGGTACGATGTGAACCAGGCAAGTGTTTTCTTATCAAATTTATATTCTTTCATTTTATCTAACAGTATTGAATGATTGAGTAAGTCGAATGCTTTTGTGAGATCAAGGAACACTGTCCCAACAATTTTGTTGTCATTTATAGCTGATATCCATGAATCAATGATTGAGGTAAGAGCTGTTTCACATGAGTGTTTTGATCGAAATCCTGATTGTGTGCTATGTATCAAAGAATGTGTTTCAATGTAGGTTTTCAAATTATCACTAACATGTTTTTCAAGTATTTTAGACAGTACTGGAAGAATTGAGATTGGACGATAATTGTTAGCATCTGATTTTGATCCTTTTTTGAAAATTGGTACAACCTTTGCTTTTTTGAAGAGGTTTGGGAACCTTGCAGACGAGATACTTTTATTGAATATATTAGTTAGTGGTCTTGCTATGATTTCTGCTGATAATTTGAGAAATTTAACACCAATTCCATCTAAGCCTGTGGCTTTGTTACAGTCCATAGATTTAAGTTGTTTTAGAATGAAACTCTCCTTAATTAATGGGATGTGAAATGAAGTTGTTGGTGATATGCGATCTTCGATGAATTCACTTAAAATAGTCTTATCATCTTGTGAGATGGTATCACAGTGATGTGGTGCTTTATTGAATATATTTGCAAAAAAGTCATTGAAATACTCTGCGGTTGTATCAGCATCTTGAATAGGCTTTCCTGAATCATCGACAATTAAGTGACTTTGATGTTTACTTGATTTTCCTGATAGATCTTTTAAATTCTTCCAAATTTGTCTTGGGTTTTGTTGGTTATTATTAATAGATTCGGAATAAAAGGATTTTTTTGCTTCTTTGATTAGAGATTGAGTTTTATTTCTCCAATATCTAAAATTTTCAGTATTATTTGATTGTTTGGCTTTGTCTCTATGTTTCATTGCATTTGTTATATTAGGATTAAACCAGTCTGGTAAATTTTTGTGTTTTACTCTTCTTTGTTTAAGTGGAGCATGTAGATTTAGTACATTACTATATAGTTTGATAAAACTATCAAGTGCATCGTCAGTGTCATCGAAGATGTCAAGTATTGACCATGGTTGTGTCTCAAGAGAGCATAAGAAATCAGTTTCATTGAAGTTTTTTACATTTCTGTAGTTAATCAAATTATGTGATGGACCATTATCCTTCTGTGATGTTAATTTGCGTGTAAAACAGACTGGGTAGTGATCACTGAGTGCAATGTGAGGAATATTTATTTCTGTTATGTTGCATGGCATGTTTGTGTAGACATGATCTATTATAGTGGATGTTTGGGTGGTTACCCTGGTGGGCTTGTCAACCAATTGAGACAAGTTAAAGGAATTAATTGTATTGTTCCACACTGAATTAGAGTCTAATAATAATGAATTGTAGTTAAAATCACCAGTTAAAATGATTTCCTTGTTTTCTGTATACAGTTTTTCTAACTTTTTTTCAAATTCATAGTTCCAGTCACTTTTTGATGAAGGGGGTCTGTAGATATATCCAAAGACTATAGGTTTTTGCTTTGAGCATCGCATTTCAAGCCAAATGGCTTCTATGTCATCACTAGCTAGGTCCTCTCTTTGCACACAATGATATTTAGATTTTACATAAACCACTATACCCCCTCCATTTGTCTGTCTATCTCTCCGAAACATGTTATAATTATTCAGTTGAAATTCACTGTCATCAAAATTATCATTTAAGAATGTTTCACACAAACAAAGTATATCAATTTCTTCATGATTATGTAGTATGATTTTTATCTGGTCAAATTTTGGATATAGATAATGAATATTTAAATGAAAGATGTTTAAGCCTCGTTTATTGAAGAATTCAGTGTTTGTTGCGTTGATTCCTGGGGATATAAGAACACATTTAATGGGGAAAATTTTCAAAACACTATTTGTATCGATTTAGTATACTGACATATTATAGTGTGCCCAGGATAACATGAAAGGCGGGAAATTTTGGTATAATCCATTTAGGTGGATTAATCAGGTGTGAATGATTTATCCGTTATGTTTTTAGAACAAAACTGACCTTTTCTGTTTTCTTTAGTAATGTGGAAAACCAACTTTCCAATAGTTGACAAAACCGATTCATGTTTGTAAACATCACGTTATCCTGGGCGCACTATAGTTACATTTTGCTTGGGAAGAAACAGATTTGTTGTATCGAGATCTGACTGTACTTTACTACCTCTGTAGAGCAACAGCCTTTGGGAGCTGCCAATATTGGCTGATGTTTAGAGGGTGTTGCTCTACAGAGGTTAGATTTAAAGTAAATATTGACTTAGGAATGATTTGAAGGTGTTGTTATAGAGAGGTTGTTGCTGTACAGAGGGCCAATCTGGAGAGGTTGTACCGTACAGAGGGCCAATCTGGAGAGGTCGTTGCTGTACAGAGGGCCAATCTGGGAGAGGTTGTACTGTACATTGCAAAACACAGTAATTTGTCTCGTAACTAAATCAAGTAGTTCAATAGGTTCAATATGTTCAAATGTTTCTTATTTGTATGTCGTAGTAAATATTCAAATAATATTGTTGTGGAACTTCATACATGAAGCTTTATTACAGAATTAGTTTATAACTTCTAACCAAGGTGTTGATTATACATGTATATTATGTGTCATAGAATTGTGAACTATTGAACATTACTCTAGTTTATCCTCCTGTAGTTATAGGGGGTATATTGCTTTGCACATGTCGGTCGGTCGTATAAAATGGTTTCCGTTCAATAACTCAAGAACGCTTTGACCTAGGATCTTCAAACTTTACATGGAGGTTGGTCAGCAACAGTAGATGACAATTTTCAGGTCAGTAGGTCAAAGTTCAAGGTCACTGTGACCTTCACCATTTCTGACTATTGGGCTGCCATGGGGGCATACGTGTTTTACAAACATCCCTTGTTACTGTTAGATGCATCATGTTCGGTATTTTGTTCTGGAGGATAACATTGACTGGGTCCATTAATGATCTGTGCAATTTATGTTTGAACTAAGCAATGCAAAGCTTGACTTTCTGTACATAAATAAAGTAGCATAGTTTGTTATCTGCAATGCTTGTTGTATGTATGTACAATATTGTATATAATATAACCTGTGTAAAAATCCAGAAATTTGTAATAAATGCTTATGAAAAACTGTAAAATGTTTGGTTATTTTAAGGGTTATGTACAATTGTACACATTACATATTAACTGTTTGCCCCAGGTTGGGGCTGGGATACACTGGATTAGAAAAGGTTGCCCTAGTATGAGGCAGGCTGGCATATACTGGACTAAATGAACCCAGAAGTGCAGGTCTGGCGCCATGAACTAGGAATTCAAACATGTTTTGCTCAAGGATTGTTCCCAGATTTAAACCCAAGGAAGAGAAATGCGGGGTACATGAAACTAATCTACTGAATTGACTAAATTAGCACATTGTAATAGTTAGGGAGGTTAGTAGAGGTAGCCTGCACGCTGTAGAGGTAGCCTGCATGCTGTAGAGGTAGCCTGTACGCTGTAGAGGTAGCCTGCGCGCTGTAGAGGTAGCCTGCACACTGTAGAGGTAGCCTGCATGCTGTAGAGGTAGCCTGCATGCTGTAGAGGTAGCCTGCACGCTGTAGAGGTAGCCTGCATGCTGTAGAGGTAGCCTGCATGCTGTAGAGGTAGCCTGCATGCTGTAGAGGTAGCCTGCATGCTGTAGAGGTAGCCTGCACGCTGTAGAGGTAGCCTGCACGCTGTAGAGGTAGCCTGCATGCTGTAGAGGTAGCCTGCATGCTGTAGAGGTAGCCTGCATGCTGTAGAGGTAGCCTGCACGCTGTAGAGGTAGCCTGCATGCTGTAGAGGTAGCCTGCATGCTGTAGAGGTAGCCTGCACGCTGTAGAGGTAGCCTGCACACTGTAGAGGTAGCCTGCACGCTTGGGATCGAAAAGTCCGAGGTTTGATCCTCATCTGTGCCACTGCTTAATTACTCTGAGCAAGAAAAACATACAATGCTCCTCTCGACCAAGGTGTGAATTGGTACATGTGAGGGCGGTGTCTGTACATGTTCGACATCCTGAGCGCCGTATCAAGATGTTGGCTGCACACAAACCAGGATCCCCAGGGAGACTCGAACGCGGTTTTCCTTAGGTAACCCAATGACCAAGGGAAGTTAATTCGCAAAGGGTGGCTGAATTGCTGAAAGTAGCCCTCGAAAATTGGTAACTTAACTTATTTGAATCTCGACTGTTTCAACTCATAGGAGCCAAACCATGGAAAAATTCAAAAAAATAGAGATAAGATCTGCAAAATCATTTAGAAGACAGTTGTTTCCCATTGTAAATGTTGCGACACAAGGGAGTGCATCTACTTTTTTCCTCTTGGAGAAATATTGCAGTTACCTCCCTTACATCAAAATTGTGAGTTCTGCTCGATGCGCCTAAGACATTTGCATCGTATAAGATTGAAACACAGGTTATCTACCTTCTTATAGTATTTATGAGAAGCAACACTACATGTTCTATTTGAAAGCCATTAAAATTACACCCAGATACGCAAGATAATCTTTAAAATCTCAAATAAGTCAAACTACTTGTATGCATACGAGCAATTTGCGGTTTGAGGTACACAATAACAACGAATGTCAAAATGACACGTTTAGTATAGTTTGTAGACCAACAATACTTAGGCCATTCATATTACGTATTTATCAAGTTCAATTCTTAAGTTTGTTACAAATTATTATACATTTATATAGAGTTTTGCTAACTGCACGGACTTGTCCTTGGGCTTTACTCGCAACCAGTCGGCCATTAATCGCCGAATATGTCTAGGAAACGTTCGGATTATTGTAGTTCAGATTGTTGTACGTTCAGATTATTGTACGAGAGATGTTCCACTGTTACAAATAATGAGTGCCTTTGTACATTCCAAGTGAATTGTACATTGTACCAAAATGTATATGCAATATGAAGTGAACCAAAATCAAAAGTTTTGTAGAGGCTGCTGTGCTTCTTCAACACTCATATAAATACCCTGAAAGTTTCCTCTGTAGCACAACATAATAATCATTGTACAAATTCGTTTGTTGTACAGTTGAAAAGAAAACACAGGGTCCCATCTATGTCGCACAAGAATTGGATAAAACACAGGGTCCCATCTATGTGATACAAGCAATGGATGTAACACAGGGTATCATCTATGTCACACAAGAATTGGATGAAACACAGGGTCCCATCTATGTGATACAAGCATTGGATGTAACACAGGGTATCATCTATGTCACACAAGAATTGGATGAAACACAGGGTCCCATCTATGTCACACAAGAATTGGATGTAACACAGGGTATCATCTATGTCACACAAGAATCGGATGAAACACAGGGTCCCATCTATGTGATACAATAATTGGATGTAACACAGGGTATCATCTATGTCACACAAGAATTGGATGACACACAGGGTCCCATCTATGTCACACAAGAATTGGATGAAACACAGGGTCTCATCTATGTCACACAAGAATTGGATGAAACACAAGGTCCCATCTATGTCACACAAGAATTGGATGAAACACAGGTCTCATCTATGTCACACATGTATTGGATGAAACACAGGGTTCCATCTATGTCACATAAGTATTGGATGAAACACATGGTCCCATCTATGTCACACAAGTATTGGATGAAACACAGGGTATCATCTATGTCACACAAGAATTGGATGAAACACAGGGTCCCATCTATGTCACACAGGAATTAAATGAAACACAGGGTCCCATCTATGTCACACAAGTATTGGATGAAACACAGGGTCCTATCTATGTCACACAAGTATTGGATGAAACACAGGTTCCCATCTATGTCACACAAGTATTGGATGAAACACGGGGTCCCATCTATGTCACACAGGAATTAAATGAAACACAGGGTCCCATCTATGTCACACAAGTATTGGATGAAACACAGGGTCCCATCTATGTCACACAAGTATTGGATGAAACACAGGGTCCCATCTATGTCACACAGGAATTAGATGAAACACAGGGTCCCATCTATGTCACACAAGTATTGGATGAAACACAGGGTCCCATCTATGTCACACAAGTATTGGATGAAACACTGGGTCCCATCTATGTCACACAAGAATTGGATGAAACACAGGGTCCCATCTATGTCACACAATAATTGGATGAAACACAGGGTCCCATCTATGTCACACATGTATTTGATGAAACACAGGGTCCCATCTATGTCGCACAAGAATTGGATGAAACACAGGGTCCCATCTATGTCACACAAGTATTGGATGAAACACAGGGTCCCATATATGTCACACAAGAATTGGATGAAACACAGGGTCCCATCTATGTCACACAAGAATTGGATGAAACACAGGGTCCCATCTATGTCACACAAGAATTGGATGAAACACAGGGTCCCATCTATGTCACACAAGAATTGGATGAAACACAGGGTATCATCTATGTCACACAAGTATTGGATGAAACACAGGGTCCCATCTATGTTACACAAGTATTGGATGAAACACAGGGTATCATCTATGTCACACAAGAATTGGATGAAACACAGGGTCCCATCTATGTCACACAAGAATTGGATGAAACACAGGGTCCCATCTATGTCACATAAAGTATTGGATGAAACACAGGGTCCCATCTATGTCACACAAGAATTGGATGAAACACAGGGTCCCATCATAGTCACACAAGTATTGGATGAAACACAGGGTATCATCTATGTCACACAAGTATTGGATGAAACACAGGGTCCCATCTATGTCACACAAGAATTGGATGAAACACAGGGTCCCATCTATGTCACACAAGAATTAGATGAAACACAGGGTCCCATCTATTTCTCACAAGTTCCGGATGAAACAAAGGGTCCCATCTATGTCACACAAGTTCTGGATGAAACACAGGGTCCCATCTATGTCGCACAAGAATTGGATGAATGGCGAGTATCTACATGAGTCAACAGGCAACCGATCATTCGTGTGACTCCCATGTCACGTGAAGATTCGATAGGCATCTAGTTCTAGTATGACACAGAAGGAACCACAATGGAAACAATCCATTTTCGTGGGGTCGTTAATTCGTGGATTACAAAACATGGAAGGGCAACACCATGTTTTGTATTTGGGAGTTCGATAAATCGTTGGCATTTTATTGCTTGGTTGAGTTTAACAACGAAATCAACGAAAATTCGACTCCCTTCGAAAAATAATGATTTTAGAGTACATTGTACATAGCCACATGGAGAGGACATCGGTTAAGTAAGTCAATCACATAATATGATGTAGGGCCCGACCCTGACTCAATGGACCGTCAATTTTATATTTCTCCAAGAGCGAAATAATCACACCAGCAGTGATCGTTGGCGTTAATGTTGAAACCAAACATTGGCATCTCCCCAGAGGAGGTGTCTGTTGGCCGAACTTTCGGTCGTGCTTCCTCCAGATTGGAACAGATTTGTGGTATATGGAATGGTGTCTTCGTTCATGGTCTTCCAGTCTAATCTTTAACTGTTTTTCAACAGTATATTTGCCTCTACATATGAGGTTGGAAGTTGGGGTTGTGTTTTCTTGGTTGCTTGTTTAGCAAGTTTGTCGGCAGATTCACTTCCAGCTATGCTGGAATCCATTGACGTACTACATTTGTACATTGTTGTGTTCAGACATCGTTAGTCTTCATCTATCTTGTAAAGGTATCCAATGGTCCTGCAGAGAGCTCATGGAGTGCTGAAATTGAGTCTGTTAAAATACAACATTTGGTCTCGTTTCCCTTTACTCAGACATTAGGAGTGCATCTGTGGTAAGGGCTTGTATCTCAGCTCTGTAATAAAACACCTCTTGTCAGCAGGGAAGGACAGTGAAACGTGATGTATTAAACATAATATTTTAATTTAATATATATTTTATTTCTAATGAAATAGGATTGGGCAACAGGCTTGGCCTATATTAGCCCTCTCCTTAAATACTAGTAATCATTAAACATAATAGGAACAGCATTGGAATTGTTAAATCGAATGAAGGGGCGCATGATGTTTCCTCAATCTAACTATCTTCCTAGTACGTCAATGGGTTTCTCACAACAGTTATTTGGTTCTTTGACACATTTGCAGCAATTTCTCATCATGTCTATTTTTATGTTTTATGGGGGGCGTCTTATTACAATCCTCGTTTTAAAAGTTTACTATGCCCCTCCATCAACTCTTCTGTATGTTCTTCGTATATTGTGATGGACGTTTTAGTTATTTGTTTTTGTCGTGCTTTAGACTCTTATAAACATATACAAGCACAACTGTGCTATGCTTGTATTGTGTGAGTACCTTGCAATTTCCGTGGCAGTTTTTTTTCATTATCTTCTAAACATTTCCTTGCTTAATCTGCCTAAAGTAGTTTGCCATGACACAACCTCAAAACATAATGTTTCCTACGCTGGTGTTACCCTGTGGTGTATGTGTGAAGGCGCAATGTCCGGCGTCCGATAAGGTTGTGGTGTCTTGTTCAATGCAACATCCGAATATGTCCTTTATTGAAACAGTCTAAAGTAATGGATGAACATGATGTGACAATCATAGAAGGAGAAAATACGGTGATGTTAGAACGCCCGGTAGCACTGA
The DNA here is from genome assembly GCA_947247005.1 of Spisula solida. Classification (NCBI taxonomy): domain Eukaryota; kingdom Metazoa; phylum Mollusca; class Bivalvia; order Venerida; family Mactridae; genus Spisula; species Spisula solida. The sequence continues at coordinate 23,012,917 of OX365955.1, forward strand.
AGAAATCACCAATAACGCCAATAATGCTCTCACAACAATTAACGGTAATCGGTAGAGACACATTATCACAGAACCAATAGATACTGTCATCGACACATCGAAAGATTTAATACATGGAATATAAAGAGCAATATAAAGAGCATTATGGTAAAATACATTATGTTTCCAGTTTTTCAAACATTGCCATTACTGGTAACAATATTGATCAACGTAAATATAAAACAATCAGAAATGCATTTACATGTATGTATTTTTATCAATGATAATGTTACTTGTGAAAACAATTACTTAAAATCTTGAAATCGTGTTTTTTGTATGTAATGTGATGTGATTTTAATAGCAGAGTCGAGGAAGACTTGGGCGTGAAAGTTATACATGTTTCTCATACATACAATTTGTTGAAAAGTGGAATACTGTTGACTTGTTTTGAGCATTGCAGTAATAGATACACACTCTTTGACTTTTTGAACATAAAATTTGAAACTTTTGGATTTTCGGCTTTTTGAATGCTGAAACTTGGACTTTCAGAGGTTTGGTTTCATTTTTGTTTAGTTGTGTGTTGGCCATTGTGTTGTGTAATTGTGATCTGTGTTATTTCTGTTTTGTTTTGCTTGGGCAATCAGCTTGTTTAAAGTGGGTCGTTCGGTTTGTGGCATTCAGCTTGTCATTTAGCTGAGGCGCTGGGCTTGTTGAGGCTGTGCCATTCAGCTTGTTGAAACTATGTCATCCGGCTGGGACTTTCAACTTCGGCTTTTTTATTGCTGAAACTAGCTCATTCAACTTTTTGACAGCTGTGACTCTGGCAGTTCATTTTCTCGTTTGGTTATGTGTTGGATATTGTGCCGTGTAATTATGGTATATGATGTTTTCAGTATGTTTTCTGTGCTCGGCTGGTTAAGTTGCGTGCTGCATTCCCTGTCCGTCTTTCTATTATCTTTCTATGATCGGCTGTTTCGACATTTAAATCTGGAAGGAAGCAATTAGAAGACATTGGGCACTGTGGAGTACATAAGTCATAAACAACTTATAAATCTGTTTAACTTTAAGGTCAGACTTATCAGAGAAAGATGCTTGCTTGTTAAACGATATTTGATCTTCTCCGATGTCCCAACTTCCCTGTCCGATTTGCCATTATCATATCTTTTGACCATGCACTTTGCTGTGTTTATCATATTTTTGTATGCTTACCTTTTTACAAATGTCAAATGTTTGAGACCTGGCCTAAGTATACGAGACAGACAATCAAAGGCATTTCCGAGAATATTAAAGTTTTATGTTCTGCTGTATATATTTAGAATATTGTTTATAAGATATAACAGATATGACAGTGTGTGGGTTTCCTGTGTCTTTGAACTACTTGACTTTTCTCCCTCTTAACTCATGTTTTTTAATGAAAGAAGATAATTTATTTATGTACGCACTTGTTTTTTAGAACGAGTTAATATGGGAAAATTAGAATGAAATGAGGATGGTAAGAAAACATAAAGTAATTATCTGGTACGTATATAAATGTTAAACTCGGATTTTAGTAGCTCAGACCTTTTGAAAATACGCCTGTTATTTTAGTCGTCTTTGACAAATCTGACTGGCTTTGAAGGGGATCGCTTTTATAAGGACCTCACCTAATGACTGGACCTTGTCTCAAGAACATAACGAGCTTCTATTGCTTGTTTGTGATTGTCTTCAAATTGATTTAGTCGTGTAAATCCTATTGGGGGATAGCCTCTAATGAAATGGAAATTCACGAGGGATGTAATCATTAGCAATAATCAAATCGTGTCCCGATTACTCGCATCGTGAAATATTTGCAATTGGATTCCCGGTCGCTAGCTCTACTTGTTTTGACAGCTCTGAATCTTATAAATAGAAATGGAAATATATTCCGACCCGGTGTTTGCTGGACCGGAAATACAAATTCATGAGGTAGATTTCATTTTCCTTTCTTAGAATTTCTGTCTGTCAAGTTAGAAGCTTCGTAGTGAAGAAAACGCTCGTTAAAAGGTCGGGAAGAATTTCACACAAAATGCAACCAAGCATTCTGGGTAATTTTCTCGGAAACGAGACAGACAGTCCCGCGAGATGTCGCTTCAAGTCGTCTGCGTTATCTGCCATATTAGTCTGGGTGTTTGTATATTTATGGTATGTAATATCATTTGATTTCCATCGGGATATTTGGTAAGAAAACATCGTTTTATTGATACAATTGGCATTTGGGGGATTTGAATAATTCGCTTCTTATATTTGATGTCTATTTAACGTTAGACAAAAGTCGATCATATTTTGCTTTTTATTGTCGGATTATATCACCTAACAGAATTACATAAACATTTAGATCGGGGAAAAAACTGCTGACTGTAATTGAATAACAAAATTGTGCCAATGATCATTTTAATTTGGTGCAAAATGTAGAACACGAAGCTAACACCGATCACTAGCCTGTGGAGCCCTGACTGTGCCCTGAAGTATCGTGGGGGACAAGATAATGAAGTTGCGGTCTTGACCACGAGTATTTGTTAAATCATTCCCCAAATAATTTGTGTGCGTATTGTCATTACAATATATTCACCCAATTACCACTTAAAGGATTAAACATTACTTGACTGAGGGGATTAGACTGGATTACAGCCCAGAGCTAAATTCCCTAAGTCGGAATGGACAGTACAATGGAGAACTTGTCCATCTAATCCGCAAGGAGCCGACATGACGGCACGATGTGTTATAAGCTCAAAATATCGACACAAAAATAAAATCGAAACAATTAAATATTTTCTAATTTCATTTTGCAATAGCATTATATGTTTTCGTAACACTTGTCTCAAACGGATAAGACCTGTCCACAATCTATGCTCCGTGTCCCTTTGTAGAAGCCGATCTAGTATCACGTGGTCCGTCCGAGTTGTCATAAAGAATTTGTGTATCACGATTAGTTCTCCGTAATAATACGGCCACTTAAGCTGCTAGGATTAGTCCAGCACTGATATTGCCTTGTCGCTTACAGAAAGAGTGCCATAAATCCAGTCTCGGTTAATAACACTTATTATCCACTGTCTAAATGCGTAATTCTGTAAAATTGCATTTGCAAGCTTCAATGATTTGTAAGTGTGAATCTCTGATCAGAAACACAGATAATGTGTTTTGGTAGACAAGTATTGCTCCTTGGTCATTGACCTTTGCATAAACACCAATTAGCGAGCGCATAAGCTGCTGTCCTTCCACATAGCGAGGTATTATTAGTACCTAAAGTCGCTGCGATGATGTTTTAAACCAGTCAACATATTCAGTCTGGCCCCGATCTTCCAAAGGTTCTCAATTTGAGCTCAACCTCGTCTTTATGTCAACGTCCATGGGGGACTTGACTCAAAATCGGCTTCATAAAACACATATTATCCTTAGTTTATTACAGTAATAGTTTAAGAGTTTGAACTTCACATTTGAGCACAATCCCAATTTGAGCTGCGATTTCTACATGTTGAGATGCTTCGGGTGATTGGGATCAGTTTTGGACAAAGATGTACTTTGAATATTATGAATTTATTGAAAGATAAGAACAGGATATGGTACCAATGTTTCTCCTATGTTACCGCCAACATTAACATGATATATTGACTTCTCTCATACTCTCGTGAAGATGGTTACACCCACAGGGTATTGACGCGTATTATTTTATGCGTGTGCGACCGCCTTATATCTCATGTACGAATATATGAGATATAAGGCGGTCGCACACGCATAAATTAATATTCGTCAATACCCTGTGGTTACACATGTACAATGATGCATAAAAATTATATAACACTGCTGTTTAACTTCTTTAACAATCTACCTGAAGAAATGTATTTGTATTAACAGTCTAATACCTAATTAAAAGCAGTCAGATTGCACCTACTACTATACAACAAATGGCCATCCCTTGCCACTTTCTTTGATCGGAGGCGAACTTGTGATATTTCTCGCTCTGTCTATGGCCAATCCGTATAATGCTTTTATCTTGCAAACCCTAGTGTAGTTTAGTTTCTTAAGCCCAGTTTATTAAATACACTTATTTAAAGCAAGAGGAATTTTAACAATTGTATAAGTAGGATCATTGTGCTTTGTTATAATTAGATCTATCTTGAGAACTTATTCAACTGAACTGAAGTAGCGTAAAAAGTGAAATCAGAAGGAATCAAGTGTGTTTGGAAAGGTAAAAGAAATTAAAACGTATCGCTGGATAATGCAAGGATAAGTCACCATAAACAATTCAAGCAGATAATATGATCTTATGCCAATATTTGCTTTTCAATTATCTTGATCCAATACCAGGCGTAATGAAATGGGTATGAATCAACTCCCAGGCCCACCTACTGGATTCCCTGGATGTCTTTAATTATTTTATATCCGATAGTGAAATTGTCGTTTATGTAAAACTATTTGTGGCATCCTCTCCTTTGACACTTTCCGCTCCTGTCCCCTAACACCGAGTCATTTTAATCTAGATGTGCGAGGTTATACGCCGTGGGCAAAGGCAAAGACCTAACTACTGTATATTATATATTTAGATCATTTGGGTTGAGGCTGTTTTTGTCCAAATGACGTTGTCCTATCTGTTTCTTCTTGCAAATGTGCGTGTGCATTTGTAAAAATATTAAAGTAAAAGGACATCGATATGACTTTTATTAGTTTGACAAAATGTTTAAACATTGTATTGGTGCTGTCAAGCTAAATGAGGGTATATTAAGCATGGGCGAATTATGCAATGTACAGTGTATAATATAAATAGTTTTATTCGAATACTCATGTTGCATAATGTGTATGCTGAAAATGATCACATGCGTATCAGATAGACAATGCTGACGCTTTTCAAAATATCTGAATGTGTGTACATTTGTCAAGTGCTGTCGTCATATGGTTTTAATGAATGAGGACAAGCACCTAAATGGCTGCCGTGACGTCTTTTGTTTGGCATATCTAGGTACACCATATGTAGTCAAGAATGGTGTCGTTTAGGGCTAAATGTAGGTTCATAGATATGGCAGTCAAAATAAAGAAGCTGTCTAGAACTGCTTTATCGTCTACTGCATTGATGCCATCAGAGATTTACAATATTTGACGAAACATCAGTCATTCTAACGAAGATATATCTTTGATTTTATGACATTTATTTATCAAATATGTATCTTGCGTAAAGTATAGAAGTATACTGTTTGAAACCATTTCGCTTGACTAGAATTTAATCATCCTCTGTAAGTGATGGAGGGCTGTAGGTTGCAGCATTTGCTCTATGGCCGAGCACGAAATAAAGTAAACATTGTACATGTACCATAGCTTCAATTGCCTATCACTCGGAATCACATTGGTGTAAACCGGTTCCTCTATGACGATAGATACCATCAGTATTGAGGTATGCGGACTGATATAAGTTCTAACCCTATAAATGTTGAAACGCGCTTCATCCTATAATTTTGTTAAACTGTTCATTTTCCAGTATTTGTATCTGTCAAATTATTGCGGTTGTGCGAACTATTTAGTTTCTTCTGTAAGCTACCGGATTGTATAAAGTAAGTACTGGTCATAATGACACAAGAAGTCTCAAGTTGACCATTAGCTTGTGTTTATTTTTCTTACTACTTTACGTACAGGGTAGGATTTAACGTGAAAGCAATCCGCACTGGCGACAGCTCGTCTCATCGTAGCATTAATCTTTGTGGTGGCCTTGTCAACTTAATCAACGGTTATAAAGAAAATATAAAAATACTTAAATATTTTCTAGACTTTAGTGTTATAATCGTTTAAATGATTTAAAACACAATAATCATGTACGCGAGGTGTGTCAAATGTTCCTATATATAACCGATAGCATTTTCTTGTAGCTGCAAAAACATGCAAGAAATAAATTCATTCAAACCTAATCATGAAAAAATAATCTGAAATTTTTCATACATTGGTATATGGTTGCAAGCACCTTTTTAGAATAGATATATACCACTAAATTATCAAATTATATCCCCTGTCAAACGAAGCCTCATAGTCAGGTCTCATCTGCGTGTAGTTGTGAGTATTCGCAACTGTAGACCGACCAATACATAGCAACAATCCGTTGGACTCAAAGCCTGTTGTAGAGACGTTTGGTTGTAAAGGTTTGGATTAAAGAAAATCTTAGTTCAACAGGAAAAGACCAAATCGGACTGGGAAGGCAGCACTACATACATGACTACTTTAGATCGATCATGATAAATGTTCTAGCATGTGTATTGGTCACTATCGGCACCTCATACCTAATGACATACATTGCCAAGCCATGATGGGGTTGTTACGAGAGCAGTAAAGGAACCAGTTTCCCATTTAATACTCGAGCTTCGGAGTTTTATAAGTGAACGCTGTGTACACATGAACCACACATACACCCTACCCGTATACTGGTCTGTATACAATACTCATTTGTAACCTATTAATTATGTGTAATCAATAATTAAATAATTAATGAGTAAACATAAGTTACATCGGAACCTAATTACATGCGTATTAATCTGATATAGATAATAATTGACGGTTATTAGCGAAACTGGAAACAAGTGGTTAATAATGGCATGTAAGTCCCGATCCAATAACAACCAAAATTACCCCCACTGCCTGAAGAGCTCATGTACTGATAGGGTGATTAGCAACACCTCCTTATGTCTCGAGATTTCTGCTTCATCAAATCGGCTTATCATATCCATCTGAGCAAATATCACGATGTGTTATCATCATTGACACCGCCTACTAGAATATGATTATCATGTGTCAGCTCTGAACGCTGCCACAGAGACAGTAGAAGACGTTTCTGATACTTCTTCGACTGTCGGAACATTATGATCAAGCAGCTATAGGCAAAAGCCTGGTCAAAAAGGAAAATCATTACAGTTCAAAATATTTTTCGTTTAAAGTTATGATACATGTACATTTTTTTTATTTTAATGATACATCTTAATGAAATACACTTATTGAATGTTTCAATAGATATTGGAGTTTCAGCGACCAAGTTAATTTTCTCGTTCAGTAGTGTGTTAGGCATTGTATCGTGTAATTTTGGTCTGTGCTGTTTTGATGTTTTTGTGAGCTGCCTTCCTTGTCAGAGTTATACTATATTTTGTGTGAACATTTAAGTTAACCAGAATTATAGGAGTACATGCAGAACAGTTACTAACATTCACAAAATGTATAATGTTGTGCAATATTTAACACATCATTTACAAACTACATCATAATGCTATTCTAGTTTCACTTTTTGAACATACGTATGTATTCATTTCTTCAAGTAAAGCGGCGTCTCAATTCGTATAGACAATGAATAAGATAAAAGCAGAAAGCACAACGCAATTCTAAGAAATGGATTATGATAATTATAAAAGTATTCATCATGCATAAGGTTATAGATATTGATACAAATATAAAACAATAAAAATTTGTAAGTTCTCTGTTCGCTTACTGTTTAGCTTAAAATGATTGATAAGTGATTAGATTTGTTTTCATGATGTATGTAGTACTACCAATATGATATACACCTTCTCCGCCAGAAACTGTACTGTCCACTTTTTCTATGTTGACACTTTTTTCTTGTTTATAATACATACATCATTATTTAAACCGACTGCATAACTACCTTTGCCACTTGCTACTGTCATATGAAAATTGTAAATTGTGTTAGTTGTATGTTCACATGGGCCTATGGCTTACTGAAATTTGAAATAAACTATCTATCTATACAGTCAAACCTCGTTATCTCGAGGACCCATCGAGACAAGCCAAATGCTCGAGTTAAGCCAGGTGCTCGAAATATCCGAAGTCGATGATGAATTGTTGTTATGACTAAGTGTAACTGTGTTTATATGTGAAATTTGCTCGAATTAGGCCGGTTGCTCGAATAATCGCTGCTCGTATTACTGAGGTTTTACTGTAATGCATACATAGATATATGCTCAAATAATTACATAAAGATAATAACAAATCAGACAGAGAATGCAGCACTCAACAGAAACAGCAGAGCACGAAAGGCGTGCAGTAGCCTATACAAATAGCTAACTGTGCATGAAAGTGGTCCCGGTCAATATGACGAAAATTGAGATTTGATGACTTTTAATTGGCTATTTAAGTTTGAAATGTATTGCTGTTGAAGAAATTGCACATAATTTTTATCAACATTTACCAGTATGTTGAGTTTTAGGCAATTGCCACCGACGATAAAGTCAGAAGTTCATCGACTGTGAACTGAGTTCAACAAACATTCAGTCATTGCCGAAAGTCAAGTAATATTTCAAAGACATCATCAACGCTCGCCCTTAGGGAGCACAACATAGTTAAATGACTGTATGGACGTGAGATGGCTTAATTTCGAATTATTTTCGATTATTACTTTTGTTTGGAAATTTACGTGTTTTTCTTGGCCACTTTTATTAAAACTGGTGTTTTACGGAAACCAATTTCTCCGTGATATTACGACTACAAGGAAATTTGATGGGCAATTTTTCACCACACTGATTTTACGACGGTCGCCAGGCAATAATGTTGAGGATACTAAATTTGTCTCAGAATACCTAAATCATTGCATAACAGTATTTTCTTGATGAGTTGTTGGCTTGAACGTCTCGGCAAGTCTCGCGTTATTGTACTTTACGCGTGAATTATAACCTTCTGTTCTCTTCAATGCAAACATTTTGAAGAGTTCCCATTTTTAATTGCATTTTTTGTTGGAAATGTTTTTGTTCTTTATGTTGTTTATTTTCACTGGACTCTTGACTTTTCCATAAAACAGAAAATGCAAGTTTCGTTTTGTTTATGGCGTTAATTCTTGAATCTGGTTACAACGAGATGTTTGAAAGTTTTAGCCACTGAGAGTAAATTCCTAAATGTCAGATGGTCAGCGTAAGCACTCGTAGTTTTACTTTAATTAAATTATTAAACAGATTACTAGTATTTTAGTGAAATAAATATTTAATTAAAAGAACAAAGTCTCATTGTGACGAATCTCTTAAAATATAGAACTGTTTAGTGGCTGGATTTTATAGAATAGAGTTTATTGCAAGGCAATATTGGCCCATGAACATATAATACATGCAATGTACAAACATAGACAACATAATGCATAGTTAAAATAAAATAAACTGCTTTTTCATATCATCTCTTTAAAAAACAAATTTACAAACATTGACTCTCATTTTCCTATATTTGCCAATATAACATAATTCCTGAACACTGGACCTCAAATATATTTCTACCTTACTTGTTTAGTGTTTACCTTATTACAAATACATGTATGTAATTGTATGCTCCTAAAATGTATGACGCCTAAAGCTGGACGCCCCATATCACTCGGCCCTTACCCCTGGCCTAGCATGTTCCATATAATATCAGTAAATAGTATATACTTATAATTTGAGAAATTTCTCTGTCCTTCCGAATCAGACCAAAAGTACCTAATTAATTATACGCGTAGCATAAGAGGTAGACAAAAACAATCATGCAGTAGAAGAAACTTATATCTTCAAAATGAGACGTTGTGACAAACAAACAAAAATTATGCAAATTAACAGAATCTGCTGCGTGTTCTACTTAATTTTAGAATATAACCTACATTATGAGCCAATGAAAACGCCGCATTTTCGCGGTTAAATGGAAATTTAATCATTAAACTTTTCTCTTAACCGACTTGACGTCTTGCGTTGACGCTAATTTCTATCGGCCAATCAGAATGCAGAATGTTATATTCTAAGTTAGTTAGAACATATTAAGTAAATTTTAATGACTAAAAAGGCCTCGCTTCGCTTCGCTCGCTCCGCCCTTTTTAATCATTAAAATTTACTTAATATGTTCTAACTATAACTTCTCTAAGTTTTTAATTGAATGTCCAATCTGTGTTTTAAGATCTTTGCTCTAACTATTCTGACTCGATCTGCTATATAAATGTGTATTATTGTCGCCATTTCGATAATCCTCGTTAAATACATATTTTAGGGCCCACACGGGACCAAATGAGGTCAATTTTCGACATCAAACATTTATTTATTTGGCGCTTATAAATTATCTTAATATTTATATATTATTAATAGCGCTAATGTCTGGCGTAGCAGCAAGACCCCGTGGTTAGCCGTTAGTGTCCTAGTGCTGTACTGCTAACGTTGTGGCAAATTATGCATAAAACAGCGCTTGGACAGAGTAAATTGATATATTTCTATAAACCTGTCAGTAGCTACCCTTAATATGGTAATTACCGCTTGATTAAGTGGTCAGATTTGACGCCTCGACTGTCCGGCGTGAACATTGCTTGCAGTGAAGAGGAAAATTACGACTAACTGGCCGTAAAACCACAAAGACATGGTACTTGCCGGACTGGTGACTCTTTTATCAAAGGGGAGATAATACTACAATAGCCAGTATACATGATTTGACCAAAATAATTCAACATATCGTGATCTCTAGGACCTTTATTGCTTGCTGTAGAAATCCCGTTTTCGCACAAGCCCAGTGAGGACCGTCCTGTGGATTGCTTATTGCGTGCCATAGATGAAAAATGAGATGATTAAATTTGCTCATTTATCATGGAATCCGATCTAGGAATCCTCATTATTGGTATCGAACGTCCATTTTCGTATATTACCACACCGTGAGCCCCGTGACGCCGCCATCGCACAGGGTCCGTATTAATCTGGTGCATGTACTACTCTAGCTTGGCTACCAAGGGGATCACCCTGAAAACATTTTAAGAATGTTTCTGTGAATTTCCAAAGTGTTTAGGTATGGTCACGTCAGCGTTTGCTCACGCCATTGTCTTAAATATGGTACCGCTTTCCAAACCATATTTGACCTTGGTGAGCATGTAGTACAAACAGGATTGATACATTTAACTAATGCATTTAATTATAATCATTCTTCTTCATTCCGTTGATTGGTAAACACCCGTTAGTATTGATATACCGGTGCATTTACTTTATGTACCTATCACTTCATGTCACCAATCAAATCATCAATTAAATAACCTGTAAGCCCCTGTGGTTGCCACCTAAACATACTGTTTGAACATAATTCTTCGTCGATATGTTATTCTATATGAGGTAGAAATATATGCCCGACCAAAGTGTTCATATACACCTCTCATACTCTCATGGCCATCGATAACATCAGGAATGAGGTGTCGAGAGTGATTAATAACAGTTAAAAAACTTGTTTCACAACAATCGACCTTAAATCATTTAATTTTGTAGTATAAACTTAGTTATTAATTACGCATTAATTTATTATAATAATCAGTAATAGTACCAGTGATAACAAATACTTCAGTGCATCTATTAACAGAGCGTGGGAACAGGGGCCCTTCAATGATAAGGGCCTCTCTTACAGTAATGGTTTAAGTGACCACTTCTCACCTCATAATTAAGTCGTTGTGAATGATACAGGAAGGTGGGAAAATCTCCACATGACTGAAATCGGCAACGTTATTGCTTCTAATCGCACGTGAGACATTCGTTAATTGACCATCGCCGTTGCTTAATGTCTGGAAAATAGAAGTGTGTATGTCGTTAACTTTACATGGTTACTATGAAGATGTTCCCGTCGGTAGAAGAGTTGGCAGTAACAGTTTTAGCAGTGAGTAGGGGATCAACAGTAGCTTTAATGCATAATTGGTCGCATGTTTATGCGCGAATAATAAACATTGTTTATTGTCTTATATCTGAACGTTGCTATTTTTGTCTTTTTCAAAAAACAAAAGCGCAATCGGTATGGTCGCGGTTACTTCAGTGCTATAGGTGACATCGTCGATGGGGCCGTGGGTTAGAATCCAAGCTACTGGGATAAGGGTTCATATATGACTTTTACCCATTTTGATACCCACTTTAATTACGTTTTTTATTATTTCAGTAACAGAGGTCAGCAGTTCCAGAAGCAGATGTCGTTATGTTGTATCATGTATATTGTACCGCCTTGCATGTCTGTGTTATTTCAGGCTGAAGTTGTGCGTTCGTGGATGGTTATATGCTCTGATCTAGCCCGGCTTAATTTCCTTCCCATTCCTCTATGTACTTCTAGTTTAGACTGTTTGGTACTAAGCATGTGGTCCCGTCCGGCTTGTGCCTCGGTCCTTATAGTTTAAGTTATATCTAATTCACAATTATGATTGGACTCCACACTTCTTAGTTCGTCGTCTTGGACTGCGTCTATTTCTGGCCATTTTTATTCGTAGTATACAAATAAGTATAGAAACAAGCAATACAAATTTATAATGACCAACTAACTATACTAATGCATAATTATTCTTACGGACAGATAAGTTGACCAATTTGACATTTTTGGAAACGAACTTACTAGTTCCTACATCAGTTAAGCAGTATCATAGCATTGAGTAAAGTGTAGCACAACCCCCATCCATTTGACACGGGCTCACTAGGCGGAGTCTAAGATAGTTTGACAATATCCCAATATCCATTTATCAGTTCATCAGGGTGGAATTTAGCCGTACACGACGCATTAGCAAGCATGTGCATCTCCTTACCAGCCTCTGTATGCACAGGTTACGTTGACACCGTCTCCCTCCCGTGGAATGTTGTCAACGCAGAGATGAATGCCATTAATTTGAATACAACAACGTTTATACGAGCCGCCTCTCTTCAGCTAGACTTCTCGTCTACAAGCTTTTTATTTGCAAACAAGACAAGTGCTCATCGCCAAGCACTTAAATCGCTGCAGAGTAGCCTGTACATTGATACGGGATTTGAAATTAATTGGAATTTATTACCTTAGGACGAGATACAGAGCGCTTGTTCATTGCTGGACGAAACACTTGAAGAACGACTCGCTTTGGTGACGAAACAACAGTGGTGTATCCGGTGGATTGCGCATGCGCCTCTTAGGTATGGTTTAGGTAGGTGCATGTCAGTTTTGCAACTGGTATAAACGAGGCCAAACATGATTGTTTTGTTTAAATCAATTCTACAACAATGTTATTGCTGTTCGTGACTTTATTTACTCTGCATTGTTGTATCAATAAAGTAAACAGCCCTGTAGTTTGGCGCTCAAGCATGCCACAGAAAGCATACTTAGTTTTAGAAATAAAGCTCCCTTGAACCCTCATGCGTTTTGTTTGTTTGTTTTATTCGGCTTTTCCATGGACTGCAACTTATTAGCTCACATTGGGTATTCACTGTATCATAAAGCTATACATGTCCATTATACATTTATATTAGTATACAGACAAGTGTCCACTGGATTTTTCCATGATGCTTAATAAAGCGCATACTCTAACTTGGACTAGATAGGTAACAATATAGCAACCATGATGATTTTAGCGCATTCATCTATACCTTCATGGTACGTTCATAAGGGAATCCGTCGTAGCAACCCCGAGATGATAATTAAACTTTTATTCTGGGGGCATGTTTAATTCGCTAAACCCCTAACAGTGACTCACTGCAGCTCGGTCCTGATACACTTTGTTGTGTTTCATACAATACCTTCATGTTACCTTCAGAAGGAAGGTCAAAGCAACCCGAATATTTTTTTTAAAAAACTTTTATTCCGAAGCATGTTCGACACAGCAAACCCCAATCACTGACTGCAGCTACACCCCTGGTACAGTTTGCTGTAAAACTTGGATTGACCTTCAGAAAGGAGGTTCAAAGCAACCCAAAAAAACATATTTAAACTTTTATTCCGAAGCACGTTCGACGCAGCAAACCCCATACACTGACTGCAGCTACACCCCTGGTACAGTTTGCTGTACTATAAAGGAGAAAGTCGGCGCGATTTAAACGCCTATCACTTCAGCGTAATTGTCAGATTGTGATACTTTATTCAGGTAATTTGTATTGTATCCATGCTCCTACAGTGACCCTCCTACAAACGCGAGATAATCCGACTACGATGCTGTCACACGGCGATATTGTGGACAGGTACCATAATCCCTCGATGGAATGTGGCGGCCACAATTAGATGAGGGCATGGGCTGCGGAGGATGGCAAGATAATGCTTACATCATTCTAGCTTATCCTAAAATGTTAACAAGAGGTTAAAATAGAAGGTTTTTGTTAATTTGAATTAAACTGTTTGCAACACATGGTTTAAGGTTAAATTTTCAATAAACGGTTTGAAGAGAGTTCGTTGCACAGTATGCTAGGCTCGTCTTTTGTAACCTTTGTGCGGTAGTTAGAAGGAGCAACAGCAAAACGACTATGTTATCAATATTACACGGCAGTATTGAAAAAGTATTTTTTATCTGAAGTTTTATTGACGATTCAATGAATAAAACTGTTTGTTGCTGCGAACGTATGTTGCGAAACAACACTAACTACATTGTATATAAGACGGGCATGTTTTAGTATAACTACTTTATTATTACAAGAAAACAATACCTTCATCATTTAACTGCTCCATAGGTACAACAGTAAATATAACTAGTGACATGTTTGTATAAATTATGTACTTATAAAATTTGATTTTGATTGTATTGTATGACGCGTCTTGACCGTCATTTTTTGTATCGAAATGGTCAAAGACATTTATTATGTTGATTTACTAAATAAATGTACATGTACATTATATTAATATATTCATAAGTACAACGCCATTCTAACTTGAAGAACTATACTAAATTGAGCCAAATAACTTGAAAAATATTCCTCATGCCATCTTCAACTGATCTTAGGAATTGGCATAGCAATGTCAATGCGATCGATTTGTTTAACGTGATAAGCTAAGCGAAAATGGAGCCTGGACATATATATGTGTATCAAATCAACATATCTATGTAAATACAAATCGGTTATATTGTTAAGTAATTGTTTTCAATTGTCGATATTATCAAGACACCTATTGCCCTTAAGGTAGAAGAGTGATCCTGTCAGAATACCTAATTAGATTCCACTTGTCAGATTATTATCATAATGATAATTGAAAGACGTTTATCTATGATGCAATATGTGCTTAATACATATGTTTAAGGTATGTAAGTTTGACACCTGTTGCGACTATGTTAAACTTTAATGCATATAGGTCTGCACTGAAAAAGGAGCATCCGTTATTTCGCTATTCAATAGAAATGAAATACTTAAAACACATTTTTTCAACTGCCGAGCTTAGTCTTTATTTGCCAGTCAGCTTTCTGCTGAAATATGGCAGGCAAATGAGTGCCTCTCCGTATTTCACGGTACACTTACATTTAAATGCGTGGTTAAAAAAGATTGGAAATGGATGGAAGCATAAAAGTAGATATAACACATAATATAGATAGAAATGTCTCTGATAGAACATACCAGGATACAAAAAAAGAATAAATACAGATTGCAATTAAAAGATGTACCTTCTTCTATTATTACTTTTTGTAAAAATTTAAAACACAGTATATAATGGAA
The DNA here is from genome assembly GCA_947247005.1 of Spisula solida. Taxonomy (NCBI): domain Eukaryota; kingdom Metazoa; phylum Mollusca; class Bivalvia; order Venerida; family Mactridae; genus Spisula; species Spisula solida. Next base: position 23,028,273 of record OX365955.1, read on the forward strand.
TAATCAACAACTTCTCTTTTACGCCGATATTTTACAAAACGTATGACATCAGACAATGTTTTCTAATTCATTAGTGTTTCTGGAACAGCGTCACATATCACTGCTATGAGAAACTTTCTTACAAGGCATATGAAAATCAATGAGACTGTATATCAAACAGACATGTTTTGGATTTTTGTTGTTTGTTTTTTTGGAAAGACCAAATACCTAAATATATTTAGGTCTTTGGAAAGACGTTCCGCCATGATATTGTCCTCAAAATAAGGGGTCAATGTCTACGATTTGTTGGCGGCATAATTGGCGAGAAGAAGAAACGATTGAATCAAGGATCAATTGAACACAAACTCTAAATGTGTAATGGAGTTAAACAGCCCACTATTGTCTGCTTTCATCGATAATGGTGTCCCATTGTGTCCCGTCAACACCATCTTTCTTAAACACTGTTGTTGATAATAATACTACAAACCGTGTAATAACAGGTCATAGTACACGATATTCTCATCCACAACCGGGCGATAACAACACCTGTCCGAAAACACGATCCAGTGATGTTTTTGACGAGCGTAACATTGACACGAATCTAGAAAGAACACTTGTAATTTGAACATAACACACTGTGACTACCAAACTCGTGTATAATAATTGTAAAATGATAATTAAAGGCCATGCTAACATTCGCGTAGAACGTGTCAATGTCTATTTACCTTATAAGGAAGTTATATGCTACTTCCGGTTCACAATTTTAACAAAATTTAAAGGAAACTGGAACGTGCTGGAATTTATTCTGATCCAATGTTATCAAACAATACCTCAGCGCATCCCGGCAAACCGATGCGATTTTTCCACTCTGAAAGCCCAGCCGTCACAATATAGGACATGAATATGTTTGGACACAATATGACAATTGTTAAGAAAGAGCACGTGAAAGGAGGTCGGAAACCTGCCACAGACATGTTGTCAGTGCCGAGTCTAAAGGAAGTCACGTATTTCACGTGACTTTTTAGTAATCCTACATGAGTATGACATTAGTTAAAATGGGTTAAGTCTCGAATTGCCCTGTCAATCAACTACGTGCTAGTATTTACTAGCATCTGGGCTCATTAAAACAGGTGCCTTCTCTTAAACAATATAAAAATTACCTAGTTCCTAATTGAATTTGCCAAATTTCGATGTTTTCCTTAAACTAACAATTCGTGGTGTGCGTTATTTCGTGGTTTTTCAATTTTTGACAAATTTAAAACAGACTTATTCGTAGTGTACTTGAATTCGTGAATAAGCTTAACCAAGAAATGAACAAAATATAATGTTCAACGAAAAAACAGTGTCCAATGCATATATTTCGGTCATAGCTACGACGCATTGAATTTAGTCATTTAGGGCTAGTAATTTTGAGACATGAAAATACTATTTTCTCGTGTTTGAAACATGTTCAATACGCCTCTGTATTTGTAATTTTTACAGTTATGTGGATCATTTTAATAAGCAACAACATAAATGGCTTAAGTGGTGATACATAACACACTACAATCGCTGTTGATTTGTTGTTTTGTGACAGAATAACATCGCAATCAACGATAAGTCTATATTTATAAACATCTATCTCTAGTTATAATATTGTCATACGACGATCATAATTACAAGAGTCAATATTTCCTGTGGATCCATACCGTTAAATGACTTCTTCCACGGGGAATGGGCAAATATTATGTTTGTTTATGTCATTGAAGAAGGCTATTATCCATTGTGTAAATATCTCAAGGAGGCCAAATCCTTTAATTCAGTACACTTACGTTTATCTCCGTTATTGATATATCATAGTTTGACTTTGTCACTTGTTTGTGAACTTAGAATGCGCAAAATGTTGATACCAATTACATACAATCTCTGTTTCTGCTTAATCCCGATACACCGCTTCTCAATTCCGTCAGATAATTGTAGACTGTTTGAATAAGGCTCTGACGGAACTGAAACCCGATTTAACCTGTCGGACGGAACTCAAGATACACGACATTTGAGTAACATCAGTTTTCGGTTCCGTCAGAGCCATATGAAAATGAACACAGCCTACAATTCTCTGACGGATTTGAGAAGCGGTGTAACTGGATTCATACCGTGTTACATGTACTAAGTCTTGGACTACTGTTTACATGCTGTAAACTTCAGTAATAAGTCCACCCCACGGTACGTACAGAAAGATTGTGTGGGTTGGACTGTTTGCGTGTATAATAATGATGATGATAATAATAATAATAATAATAATGATAATAATAAAGACTTTATTAGTTTATACTAATTTTTTTAAGGTCGATTGTGAAACAAGTTTTTCCAACTTATATTAATCACTCTCGACACATCATTCCTAATGTTATCCATCGCTACGAGGGTATGAGAGAAGAGAAGCCAGTTTTCCCTTTATACTTTATTCATAGAGGGAGCTTACTTGACATATTTGTCAATCTACCAAAAGGCCCTCTCCTTTAAAACATTGAAATAGCAGAAACATGGCATTAATAAATGTACAATAAAAGTATAAAATATCAACCGTATGTGTTGCCTTCCCTGTCCGAGTTTTAACTATCGTTTGGTTTCGTTTTCTCGTTCAACTGTGTGTTGGACAATGTGTCGTGTTTGTGTGGTTGTGGTCTGTGTTGTTTCTGTTTTCTGTGCTCAGCGTGATGCCTTCCCTGTCCGATATTTCGTTATCTTTTTAGAGTGTATTTGGCTGAGCACTGGATTCATCTTCGTCGATCGGCTCTAGTTGATGTAGCGCATGACGTAGCTGTTCGATTACAAACGAAAACACTCTATATTCTTCAGTTGTTACATTTGTTAAGGCTGGTGTGGCAGGGCAAACATTCCAATCAATCGGACAACGTACACAACTGACACATTTACTGAAAAACATATACCAAACAGACAGACGGACGAACGGAAAAAACTACAATACCGGTAGTCCCAAGTAACAACCAAATTATGGATCTGACAAATATGTTGCAACTTGTAACGTACTAATGTACAGACGGACGGACTGAAAAAAATACAATAGTCCCCAGTAACAATCAAATTATGGATCTGACAAATATGTTGCAACTTGTAACGTACTAATGTACAGACGGACGGACTGAAAAAAATACAATAGTCCCCAGTAACAACCAAATTATGGATCTGACAAATAGGTTTTAACTTGTAACGTACTAATGTAGTTACAATCGTTGAAAAACCTAACATTCCAACACCCATATATATCACTAGTACCTTTGTATTCTGTGACTTTTCTCCAATTACACTATATAATTAGTTGTACGGACACCTTACAGCTTATTTAGCACAACACCACTTGTTTAATTTCCTGTGCTTTATTCAATTATTCATCAGTGGTCAGTTACAGAAGTGACCAGTGTAAAACACCATTATTATTTCTTTACAAATCAATGTTTACATAAATTAAAATGTCGTTGGTCAAATAAATTTTCTAACCTAACAGCCACGGTAACTAGACATCGCCGACGTAATGAAGAATACGGAGGCGTGTCATTTAATTATGGTCAACAATGCATGGTCAATTTCCTCCGATGACCATCGCCTCTGTCCATCAACAGATTACATCATGACAATTCTTTCCTGGCGATATTGAATAACCATAGATAAACAATCTTCAGGGTAAAATAACTTTATTCCATCGCGTCGGTCAAACTGGATACTGGTCGGATCATTTGACATTCCAGTGACACAATGACCACAGATATGTAATGAATTGTCAATGACATTTGAGGGTTTGGTCACCTTGAAACATTTGAGCCATTCATCATTACCACCAGTTGGTAAACACTTCAATTGTGAAGCATATTGCATTACGCACAAATAAAAGTGCAATATGTTACAGTTTTTTATTGATTTAACAAAGCGCAAGTTTGCCCAATTACACAAAAAGCCACAACCTCTCAAAACTTTAAGAAGCCAATGCCAAATAACGTGGATAGTTTGAGCTGACATATGCCAAATTATTGAAATTAAATTGAAAGATCTACATGTACTTAAAACCCGGACTGTACTTTGTATAACTATAAATCATTTGACCAATAATGCGGTTAATTCTAACTGGAAGAACCATGTGGCCTATAATTGGTATTATACTTTGCACTCATATTTCTGCCGTATTTCAGCAGAAAGCTAACTGGCAAAAAAGGCTATGCTCGGCCCGGCTCGGCTCGGCTCGGCTCGGCATTGCAGATTGGGACTGGTTTCACAAAAACTATGTCAATGAAACAAATAAAGATATATGCATGTACTAGTTGTTCCTAAAGTAAAACATACACATAAGTTCGGCGTAATGTAATAAAGCCAATGTAACTTCTCCTCTAATTAACGACAATACCAAAAAGATAATAGAAAGTCGGACAGGGAAGGCAGCACTCAACTTAACTAGACAACTGAAATCAGTAGAATATTACATTAAGGTAACATCTCAACAACAACAACAACAACAACAACAACAGCAACAATAAGCGTCTCCGAAATGATGTTGCTTTTGGACAGGTAACACAGTATCTGGAGTGAGATACGGTCCATATTTTCATTTTACATTATTCTTCATTTATTCAATCTCGTTAACCAGAGTATTCATCACCAGAGATACCACAGGTAGTCTGGGAACTTGACTAACCACTGATGTATGAGGATGCATTTATTTAGTTCAGCACCTAAAAGTCTTTACATTAGCAAAACTAAATGCTGGCTATTACTGAGAGGTTGTTGTTCAGCCGAGGTGTCTGGCTAGTATTTTACAAATTATAGAGCTTATTAACTCTTATATTACATGGAAATGATCCTGCAACCTTAGTGTCTATTGTCGCATACTTGATAGCTCGTTATTTTGTAAGTTAAGTAGGGTTTCATCACTAAACATGAGCAGACTGAGTACCCGGTGTTTAGTCAACAGATGAAATGTCGCGTTGACCAGCCATGTAGTAATTGCACCCGATTTTCTTTGTGAAAAATAGAAATGCATAAAATCAAACTAGACGACCCAAAGTGGGCGGAATTCGAGTAATTACCTTGTTTACGCCAATAACGGGCATGTTGACGGCATATTTTACTGTTTTGTATGCCAAGTACACATTGAAGCCATGTTTATGAGTCATTATGGAGTTACATTTAGTTAAACAATAACGGTGTATATTTTGTGATTTGATTTTATCAAATATTTATTGGATATCTACCGATTTATATGCGATATATATGGCAACTTTTAGAGTTACCATAAAATACCAGGAATGTGGTTGTACTTTGAATTTCGTAAGCATAATTATCACAGCATGTTCATGTTCAGTTACATCACGGAGAATTTGACATGATCCTGACCTTTATGCATGAATATATTACAAGGTTCTTGCATTGAATATATAAATTTCCTCTAGCAAATCGTGCAGTATCGTTCCTTTAGACTTGTGTTGGTATTACAATTCGAGCATCTTCGTGATATTTCCCGCTTATAAATATAGACAATATACCAGCTGTTAAATTATGCTAATACAAGGTCGAGAGTCGTGTCAAATTATCCGAATTATAATATTTTAACATAAGTCATGTAACTAACAATTTATTATATTCCTATCGTTTGTAAGGCGCTATATGAGTTGTCTAGGCAACCAGTTTCTCACAATAAAAAATTATATGATCTTTAGAAGACTCAAGAAAAGTTTATATGCACATATGTATACTAGTTATTGAATGATGTCTGATACTTTTTGAGAAACAGACACAGTTTCAAAACTTTCTGGACAACCCTCGTATATTATATTCATATTGTATTTTTCATTGGTTGAGTGTCGTTTTATCAACCCTTGTCAGCAATATTAGGTCGGAACGTTGACTTGAATCTGATTTCCTTGAATTAGTGATCCTTCTGTAAGAATCAGGGGGTCCACTAGCTTCTTAATCTGAAGGGTCATTTTGATACTTTTGACTAAATTTTACCATTTTACAGACAAAAGAGAAAATGACCCTTCAAACCAAAACCATGAGGGTAAAAAATGTGGCTTTTTTTGAAATTTCAAGGGTCAAAACCCCTACTCCCCAGTCAAATGGAACCCCTGATGAGAACTCTCTTCTGTAATAAACCGAACACTTCTCTACATGAGGAAGACATACCAATGATATGAACCAATATTGCTTGGCAAGCCAATAAATCGAACCTAGAACACCCGAGTAATAATAATAATAATAACGACTTTATTTATTGTGGATTACATATTTGACAGCAATATCAATTTTCAATATGGTCCACTGGAAAGAAAACAGACAAAAATAACAATAACATTGAAAAGCATATATAAATGACAATGTGCATAATAAACAACATATAGTGAACTTCAGTTATTAATGGCATTGGTGAAAAATAAAAAGTCTGAGAATATAACAGATATAATGCAATGTAATTTTCAACATAGGCTTATTCACATACAACAATAGTGTCTGATGTAGGCTAAGAAGCAACGCTGTCAGCCCATTGTGGAAATGTATACTCAATGTATTTTGTCTTAAATGTGTTTAATGTTTTTGTATTTCTGATGTTTTGAGGGAGGGAATTCCAACGTTTTGGCCCAGCATATGAGATTGACTTTCTGAAGATTTCTAGATTATGTTTAGGCATGTATAGGAGATTGTTTGTGGCTGACCTTAATGTTTGATTGGGGTAACAAGACAATGATTCAGGGACTGTGTTAGCTGTGCAGGATAGGCAAACATTAACAAGGTTAATTACTGTAGATGCTTAACTGTTTGATTACTTCCTTGATTTTTACTGAACTGTTTATTATTCAGGTCTCAGAATTACGACTATTACGCTCAGCACTCAAATCTAACGTAGGAAAATTCATACCACTTTCTAGGCTCACAGTGGCATTATTTGAGAGTAAGAAAATGTTATAATGTTTAATTGGAACTTTATACTATTTTAGTGTAGTTTTGAATATTTTACGTAATTGTAATTTATTGGCCTTTAGATGTGAGTATTGTGGCACTCAGCATCTATACCTCACAAATATAGTACGCATGCATACAATGCTAAATAAAATGTGTACATCTATTTTATGTTCGACACACATTTAACATTTAATTACATTTTCTATATCAAAATTTGTCATTTTAGGCGATAATATCCCATTTTGTTCATTCGAGATTTGGGTGCCGAGAATAAGTATTGGTTGTAATTGAGGGTCCAGTGATGGTATGCAATATTGATCTTATTTAATTGGAGAATAAGGATAGTCAATCATATCGTCTGTTACTGACCAAAAGTTTAATATGGTGTGATCTGATTGTTTTTCCTTATCTTAAGGATTTCACACACTAATGGACTAAATGTATTCAATCATTATCCCATTTTATTATACATCATATTTGACACTTGTTTGCAAAATTTGAAGAGATTTCACCGTCAGTTAAGGAAAATATGCACGATTTCGTATTGTTGGGGATCCGTCCAGAGTAGGCCTTTAGGTTTACCATACCAAGCTTTGGAAAAGAAACAAAATACACGTGCAATTTTTCATTTTCAATTTATGTGTTGATTAAAACAATTGAACAGACATTATATTAAACAAAAATGGTAAGTTTGTGGTATTTCTACGAAACAAACAAAAAATAATTGCGAAAATATTTCCTACCCCCCCCCCCCCCCCTAAAATGCTGTTTTTCTGACAAAAAAATATAAGTGTCCTCATGCTTTTAGTAAATTCTGTAATTCTTTCTAGGGGCCACTAGGTAATTCTTACATTAAAATTATCTACACTATTTTGGCAAACATATATAAAAAAATCGAAAACTTTCACCGTCTAGTTTTGGAATAAAATACTAATGAAATATGGAAGGTGATCAGGAAAACCGTGCCAAAACGTCACACCTTACACTACTATGCATGCATGCTGTGCCTGAAGTTGTAATACCTATCTAAGAACTTCATGCTTTAGATAAAATACAACGAATAGGTGCTAGAACCTCTTTACTAGCTTTACAAAATAATTAAATTAGAAAATGAATCACATATATACTAACAAGTGTCGTCATGGAAACTATATCATGAAGTTACTATTTCCAAGATCAATATTAAATACCACCGCTGGTCAATACGGGCACACACACACTTTCTTGATAAAATGTTTATCTAAGATAAAGTGAAAAGGTTAAGAGAACTTCTCTTTTATCATTTCTTAGAAATGTCTTTAGAGTACACTAAGCTATGTTTCCAATCGTGTGCGTCTTGCATGTGTCTATCCAGGAGGTCCATTTTAGTGAAAACAAATCGTATTTTTTTTAATATAAATTTTACCGCGTGTCACGTTGCGTGGTGTGTGTCTTTCTATTATACATTTTATGTACTTGTATACATAGATCAGCATGTACCGGTATTGGTACGATTGTACTTAGTAGTGTTTCCAGTTTGCCTTTTTTCTATCAACTAAAAGTTCCATAAACTACCTTTATTTGAAAACCCGTTGTTGTACTAAATCTGCAATGTTACTAACATAGTATACTGTTTCTTTCCTTACTAAATGATTGAAAGAAAATATAAACCTCATCACGCGCACACTTTCCTGTAGGTGTAGACACTATTACTAAGCATTTTTTCAGACATACAAAAAGTGTGTAAGTCATAAATGTAATGTCAGGTGTTTTCTGCAAGCACGTTTCTAATCTAACCTGGGTAGGTGATATTTTAGGTTGGTGTCAGGTCAAACCCGTCTGTATCCAAATCAGCATGGCATTTGTACAGTTAGGTATATACATATATATTTTGTTAATGCTAAGGGTACTGTTTTATCAAAGCACTTACGAAAATCTTAACATAACCCTCGCATTTAAATTCTTTATAATTTATTAACAATTACAAATTGGTGACAGATGCGGTTTGTAGGAGTTCATTAACTGAATCATTATTAGTACTGTAGCACCATTTATTACACTTTATAATTTTAAACAAATTATAAAGAATTTAAATTTGATCGTAAGTTTACGATTCGGTAAGTGCTTTGATAAAACAGTACCCTGTTGTTTCCCTCATTATATTACAGTGCGACATCTCCAGAACAAACTTTTAGTATTTTAGTTATATAAAGTTGGTTTGTTGTACTGGGATACCTACTATGTTTAGCTAAAATCGACAATGGTAATTCTTTGAACAAAAGGACCAGGGAAGGTTGCCTTGGACAAGTTATTTTCCAAATTATATGTACCTTAAAGAGGTTCATGTCCTGGAAATACGTTATGTGGAAGTTCTTGACAAAAGGAAGGTCGCTTTGGAGAAGCTGTTGTCCGAACAGAGGTCGCTCTAGATAAATTGTTGTCCACGGAAATATTGCTTTGAACAGATTGTTGTCCAAGACAATGTCCCTTTTGACAGTTTGTGTTCCCAGAAAAGGTCGCTCTAGACAACTTGTTGTCCGAGGAAGTGTCGCTTTTGAGGGTTTTTTGTCTAAGAGATGGTCGCTCTGGATAGAGAAGCCTGGCTGCACAGTGTAGACAATGCACTTCAGTTGTATTATCTTTAGACATGTGGAAGATGTTATACCCCATGTGATGGACATATTTGAAACACCCGTCTCAGAGCTACTGCGCATGTGTGCCTTTACGTTTCTTTTATCATTGTGGCTTATGTCTTGTCTATAGATGCCAAATCTAGAACAGTAGATCAGTAGAACAGTGCTTTTTTGTTTTGTATAAAAAGTGTACTGACATTCATTTGTTTGGCTTGGAATCTTTATCTAACATTACTGGCCACAAGTGTCTCTTTGTCGCGTTCTGTTTTGTTGTTGCATTTCATAACACCAAAAACTTCTGCTTTCCATACATTTTTTCTATAGTATTTTCAATATTTTTTATACCATTGCTAGCACAAGTCCCCTTTACTCCAGAAGGGTACGTCTGCTTTTGGAAGCAGTTTGTACATTTGCAGGTCATAGCATTTGTAAGCATTAAAATGAATGCATTCAGACATGCGTCGACAGGTCATTTCCTAGTATGCTGATGACGTGGATATTCTAATTTGCTCCAATTCCAGGAATAATAAATTTCTCAAGGCTTATTTAAATATTAAGAATGTTAAAGCGGGCTGTCTGATGGATGCCATTAAAAGTGAGGTGTCGAGAGCTCTTACCACGGTGGGGAGCGGTGACTTAGGAATACGTCGCGCGCTTTGTGATTGGGAGGTTCCGGGTTCGATCCCCGTCAGTGCCACTGCTCAATTATTCTAAGCAAGAATAGCCCACAATGCTCGACTTTTATTAATCCAGATGTATGGAATAGGTATCTGATAGTGTCGATATGCTGTGGCTGCCAACGGCGCCGAGTGTATCAGACTCACATGCTACCCAATAACCGGAAAGTAGGTGTACTGTCGGCTGAGCTGACGAATGTCTGGTAATGTACTTTAGCTGAATACTTTACTTTATTTACTCGTTTCATAATCGACCTAAACTAAATTAGTTTAAACTAACGGCAATAATTATGTTTCTTTAAAGTCATTTTGACGGGTACTGAATTTCGTGGATGTTGGTAAAATGGAAATTCGCGAGGTCGAACGTTTATAAATTCAAAAGTCGTTTGGCAGGAAAAGCATAAAAGTTCAATCAACAGTAATAATAGTAACAGTGACTGCAAGTTTATGTTTACTAAAGCTTTCACTCAACATGTATGGTTGTTTAAGGTATGGTGATTAATGCCGATGTTCAGTTCAATTAGTTTTTTGTGCTTCTTGGGTTTCTTTGGGACATTGGTGTTTGGTTTTGAACCAGAGCTTTATCAATTATATTAAACTTTCGTTCGTTAGTATGATGGTATATTGTTGTTTTTGCTCAATAGTTCGATAACTGTCCAGACAGATTATGTTAGAGACGACATGTGTACTTATAGACATTCAAGCAACGATGAAATAAGTATTGTTTTTAGATACATTCATTGGAATCTGTCAAATGATGTTTACGTACAAAAATGATATAATGATGGGTATTTAACATTTAATCGACAGGCACTGTTTTATATATATCCCATGCCGTAAAATGTCCGCTTTTCCAATATTTAATAACAAGGGAAACCCCAAAGGGACCTCACCAACTGAAAGTAGGATTGTGAAGCTTCTTGTTCAGTTTATGTTCGGCGCATTGTGGTGTTTACTTGTGGTTTGTGTTTTATTTCTTTTTTGGTGAGATTCTTTCCGTGCCTTTCATGCTCGGCTGTTTCTGTGGAGTGTTGCCTTCCCTGTCCGTTGACCCTGATGTTTGCCTGGGACATGTGGGTGAGAAGGCATTGTCGTGTGAATGTGGTATCCACTGGTACGATATATATTGAATTGCGCTTCACATAGGCCATGTCTAAAACTTTGTTCACTCAGTGAACACGTAAGTCACTCAAGGAACTTTGAGAATATATACATGTATGGTTAAGTTTGATTGTTTTTAATTTGGTTCCATCAGAGTCATGTTTCAAATTGCTTGGGAAATTAGTCCTCAATCCCAGCCGTACTATACTGATAGTTCTGTCTAACTTTGGTTTTGTTTCTTGGAACAGCAAACTCAGTTCCTTTTGAAGATATCGAGTGGTAAGCTGTGTTTGTACAGTACTCAGAATTGCACATTGGTGCCATCTTGTGTACAACTCTGTTGGAAAAGAATATGAATACGTAACCCTTCCTCTAACGTGTTGCCAATGAAGAGTATTAAGTGATTTACTAGCAATATGAAACATTGTTTACAAGTCTAACTGCATGATTTTGGAAATTCTGCAATGTGACGATCTGATCCGCTTGAATTTACAGTTAACAATCCATTACAAAACTCTCTATGAATATGGACGATACCATGAACAAATGTTCCAGTAGCCTTTCGTGACAGAAGTTTGCGGATGCCTCTAAGGTTTCCTAGTTTTCTGTGCTCGGCCGTTTAAGTTGAGTGCTGCTTTCCAGGTCCGAATATCTTTTATCTTCTTGTGCTTGTGCAGTTTGGCTTTTCTTTCTTATGTGTCTATGAAAGTTTAAAGTACCAGTAGTTTACATTAAAACACCAATGTATCTGACATGTTCAACATATTTAACTTTGGCTTCACAGACATTCTCGCTTGAAATATTTACTTGGGCCAACCGTTTACTGTTGTTTTGTTGTGCCATATGAAGTTATTCATTTTCAGTTTGTATTTGGTTATCCCCATGGCAATGTCTTGAGGTCATCATGCCATTGTCGCAGAGCTTTTGCTTTACTGATATATATTTCCTTGTTTGAAACATAAATGCAACTTTGTGGCCATCTGCATAACCATGCACTACTGTTGTGTATATTTACACAACTGTGTTGAAGATAGCGATATACATTGTGAATACTACTGACCCAGCACAAGAACTTTGGGGTACCCCGAATTTCAAATGACACGTTTTTAATGACGTCTTGTTAACAATCATTTTCATTGTGTATTCTGTGCATCGGTATACTTACGTTTGCCTGGGACGTCAGTGAATTGTCGTTTGAGTGTGGTTCTACGAACATGAACATATTAAGCATTGGTGAATGTTTAGTTGAAACAACAGTCTACTGAGTTAGACCGTGTAAGTGAAAGAGTTCCAACTGTTAGGTGCCTTGATAAATGTTTTATATTGAAAGTTAGAAACGGAGTGGACGCTGTTTTATACATATTGTTGATCTCCAAGGATGCAACGCACGTAAGTCATGATTCAAATCACATTCGTTTCGAATTGCATGAAAATATTAGTTTATATTTTAGAAATAAAATAGAGTCTCAAATGTACTGCATATATTTCTAAGCCTTGTTTGTATGTCTTGTGTTTTTCATGGTGGCGTGTACATTTGATCTGTTCTTTTGTTTTTGTTGAGTGCTGCCTTCACTGTCAAATTTGTTAATGCATTTTGTATGTGTGCTTCGTATGCTTGCCTTCCAGTGTCTGCGTCGTGCCCTATTGGATTCATAGAAGGAAATGTTTTCAACAATGTGCATAGTTGTTTACGAGCCCATAGATATTTCGAAGGTGGTAGCAGCTCGCTAGAGTCCCATACGGACACTGCAGGAGCTCGCGGGAGCGAAATATTGCACGAAGTCCGAGTGGGTTGTGACTTTTACGGACACCGTACAAATGTCCTGAAATAGTCATACGAACCAACAAGCATCATGCGAGCTCCTTGTGTGCATCGTCCAAGCTTCTTCCAAAATCCACACGTCCTTGTGATTCGTTCTAGTTTGCTGACTCTGGTTATGTTTGACTAGCTGAGGTGACAGAGTGAAGCGTAGGTTGTCATGATTTTGTAGCTTCTCATTTTTATTTCTTCTCATTTATTTTTGTAGTTGTCCTTCTGACTTATAATCATTTTTTTTCTTATTTTTCTTTTTCGCATGTTCTCTTTGTGCCCTCCGTGCTCTGTCGTTTCTGTTGAGTTCCACCTTCCCCCTCCGATGTGATGTCCGTATGGCTATACGTTTTCAACTCCTCAAAAACGTTTGATGTCCGTATGGTCTCTGCTGAGGTGCTACGGTTGTACTGGGGCCGTATGGATTCTATGAGGTGCTATGGTTGTACACAGAAATCGTATGGAGTCTATGAGGTGCTACGGTTGTACTGGGGCCGTATGGATTCTTTGAGGTGCTACAGTTGTACTGAGACCATATGAATTCTATGAGGCGCTATGGTTGTATTGAGACCGTATGGATTCTATGAGGCGCTACGGTTGTACTGAGACCATATGGATTCTATGAGGTGCTACGGTTGTACTGAGACCGTATGGATTCTATGAGGTGCTACGGTTGTACTGAGACCGTATGGATTCTATATGAGACACTACGGTTGTACTAAGACCGTATGGATTCTATATGAGACACTACGGTTGTAGTGGGGCCGTATGGATTCTATATGAGACACTACGGTTGTACTGGGACCGTATGGATTCTGTATGAGACACTATGGTTGTACTAAGACCATATGGATTCTATATGAGACACTACGGTTGTACTGGGGCCGTATGGATTCTATATGAGACACTACGGTTGTACTAAGACCATATGGATTCTATATGAGACACTACGGTTGTACTGGGGCCGTATGGATTCTATATGAGACACTACGGTTGTACTAAGACCATATGGATTCTATATGAGAAACTACGGTTGTACTAAGACCATATGGATTATATATGAGAAACTACGGTTGTACTAAGACCATATGGATTCTATATGAGACACTACGGTTGTACTGGGGCCGTATGGATTCTATATGAGACACTACGGTTGTACTAAGACCATATGGATTCTATATGAGACACTACGGTTGTACTGAGACCGTATGGATTCATTATGAGGCGCTACGGTTGTACTAAGACCATATGTATTCTATATGAGGCGCTACGGTTGTACTGAGGCCGTATGGAGACACTATGGTTGTACTATCACTGTATCATGAGGATGTGAGGAGAAACAGCCAGCTGGGTCAATGTGTGTTCACGAGTTATCACATGTGTTACGTGTGTAGGTTACTAGAACAACAACAGAATAAACGTCGCATCTGTCTTACCTGATAAATTATATTCTTTACAATGAATTGTGAAAGTTCGTTAGTTTATTGCAGGCTCATCTATATATATGTTCTTTGAAAAATAAATACCAGCAGAGATAAAACAAGGTAATACAGATATGACATTAATCAGTGTAGCGATACCAGGTGACTTTTGGCTATAGTTCCAAGATGAAAGTTGTCAACATAAGAAAACAAAAATAGCCATAAGTATTTTACTTCTTTATCGATTTCTATGAAAGATACGCTACGCTAAGGGGAAAGTATTTGCTTTCCATGAAATATAAGATCTTTTTAAGCAACTGTCGTTTTGTCCAGCACAGCTACTGGTATTGCTACATCGATTATAAGACACGTTATCTGAACATGAGCATTTACGTAAATTGTGAAATGCATTGCTATCTGTAATAAGGCATAAAACTTAGATAAAAATAAATAGTTAGATAACAATTATTACCTAACTTGGATAAAAAATATCGAAAAAGCTGCTGAAAATCAGTATTGTATTTATGTGTGTTATGGAACAGAATTTAAAAATGAATTAAATTAATATACCAGATTTATATAGCGCATTTTTCATACGAACACACGTTCAAAGGCACTTACCATAATAGTGTTGAAGCCACAAGGGTGCAGTCGCATCCTCTACCATTGAAGATACAGCATGATCTGACCAGAGGGACAGACTAAGAGAAAGTCCTGAAGGGAGAGAGAGACATTAGATACAGGCATGTCCGGCGCTGCAAAATTGCGCCTAGCTCTTTTTTCGAATTGACATCCTGCCTCTTTAATATGCCCGATGTGTAGCACCGATTCACAGTTTCCAGGCACCTTTACCCAGATACTTTGCAGTATAAAGAAATCGCGTCAAAAATATAATTATTCAGTACACATCTATGTAATGTTCTAATAGTCTCGTATATAATAATGTGTATATTATGGATGTGTAAGTCTAGTTTGGAGATTTTAGTATTTATATCACTACAAATTGTGAATAATATTTGTTGATATTCTAAATGCCCCAAAACGATTTTTGCGACTGTTAGGTGTGCATTATTATTATAGTGTATTTAGTATTCGTTAATGAAAATTTGCTTTTTCTGGTTATATATGTCATAGACGTTTGATGAAGTTATACATTATAACATAATGTTACAGCTATTTGTTGTATGCATTAATGATACTGCTTCTTTTTCTTATTATCAAACACGTATAAGTGTGTGTATTTTATTTATTGATTGGGTTGGTTTGGCTGAAAATAAAACGTAGCCTAAAAAGTAATATATTCTGGCAATATTCAAGATATAAATTTTATAATATTTTGGTGTGAGCGTTTTTTTCTCGGTTTTCTGTATATCGTTAGACCGCCCCGATCTCCCGAAACATCTCACTCTGAGATAAATCTCAACTCAAATATTGCCATGTGTCTTTAAGATAATTTCCATGAGAGATTGGACTTGAAATTCACATCATAAAACATTATTCTTAATTTATTACAGTAAATTTAGAGAGCTCAAACTTAACATTTATCTCAAATTGTGACTCTGATTTTAGCAAAATCTCAATTTGAGATGAGATTTCTACTTGAGACGCTTAGGGAGATCGGGACTGGTTTCTCGTTGTACAAGAATTGTTCGTGAGACTGGGATTTTCGTGGCACCAGAATATCAGTTGGATCGGCAACCTTGCTGGACTGGAGTTATTCGTGGGACCGACTGGTTTTCAAGGATGCAATCGTACTATCAAGTAGAGCAGTTTATAATTATAAAAAAAATTGATTATGCAATGCATTTTTAATATGTAAAAATGTAGTTTGTTATATTTATATATACCTTTTTTTGAACTGGTCAAATATTTTTGACGCTGGTGTTTCTGCTTGAATATTATGTTATTCAGTTTTGTTTTGATTTTTAAAAATGCTAAATGTGTAAGCGTATTTATATGCTGATTTGTTCAAATAAATGGTAAAACTAATTCCAAATAAGGTAAACGAAATACAACCGCCTTAGTTTCGTCAAAGAATACACGAGTGTATAATTATGTTACTAAGACGGTAAGTTTTCTAGTATAATAGCTATGCACGTAAATTATCTGTATAAATTAGAAAATATTGCAACATATTGCGCATTACTTCGGGCATGTGGTTTGTTTTTGAACGTTGTCAGAACATGTTGGTATGTTTACATTTTGTATTTTAAGATATATGTGTACGTTAAAAATCCCTAAAATTTTATTTTATCATAGCAATTTGTAAAATAACTGTTATTATTGTGATACTCGCTATGTTTAATTTATTTTTCTAATTATATTTATTATCATAGCAGTCAAATTAGGACAGTTCATTCACTGACTAAAATTTAATACAAACGTTGCAAGTGCATGCTCGTTATCAAATCAAAAGCTGCGCGCATGTGTTGCTGTTTGTGCCAATTTTTCACATGCAAATTAGCTAAAAAAAGATTATTGGTGTTTTGCAAATATCGGAAGAAATGATAATTTCTGTTTAGTGGTATTTTTACTCAAATTGAATATGCTGTTTCATAAAACCATGGTATACATAAAATAGAAATATAACTAATTATTTTAAGCGCCTCTGTGATGTTCATGATGATGATGATGCTGATTAAAAAAGCTATGACGGAAATTGAATTTTTTTAGCGCTCCACCTGGTATGTACAGAAGAATGATTAGGAGGGGAAGGGAGTGTACAAGCAGAACTCATCGCTGGATAAAAGATGAGACTTAAATATTTTACAAATATATTTTTTTAAATTGATAATAATACAAATGTACATGCATTTTTAATTTTTAATATTGTTGCGAATATAAATCACTCTCGTATAATTCTGTATTAGAATGGTTACATAATAATGTTTCTGTGATATATTATGTGATTGTAACTGTATATATGTGAATGAGGCTGAAATAAAAAATAAATATAATAATAATAAAGACTTTATTTTACGAGGAAACTCATTTGACAAAATGAGGCTGAAATAAAGAATAAATATAATAATAATAAATACTTTATTTTACGAGGAAACTCATTTGACAAAATGAGGCTGAAATAAAGAATAAATATAATAATAATAAAGACTTTATTTTACGAGGAAAATTCTTTTGGCAATGATACATCAATCTTCCATAAGATCCTTAACAATAAAATTTTCCATTTATTTAAAGCAAATCGGTATATAAACAATGAACTAGAAATATATATGACTGAAAATGGGTAAGGGAACTATATACGAAACAAACAAAACCACACTGTCGTTGGTGAACGGTTGCAGGCAAAGTAAAAACAAAATTCTTCGCATATGTACAGTTGGTCTGTGTAAATATCCCTCAGGGAAGACACTTGTTTGTATTATATGTTATTTATTAATCTGATAAAAACTTGTGGCATTTTGTATTGTTGTATTCACGCTGGGTGTGATGTTTACCTATAGATACGTATGTCGGATAATGTTAAACTTGTTATAGAAGAATACCGTACTAAATGCCACAATCAACAATTGGGTAGGTGGGCAACAAAATTGTGTATTTGGAAAGTAAGTGCATGTCTGGTTTGGTCGGTGAGTGTAGAGGGGAATGGGTGGCTAGTGTAGGCGAAAATGTCCTCGAAGATCTGTATTTACCACGAGGTTATATCATTGCCTTATTATATATATCATACACGTAACTAAGAGCATTTAATCGTCGCCTAAATTCTAGAATGGTCTAACTCATTTTTTGAGAAAAAATGAGTTTTTGGTATCGTTGGTAAGCGCTTTTCAAGATCTATATAGTGAAAAGACATTGTGAGATTATGACATTAAAGATAAACTATAAATTTACTGCGCAATTTTGTTCTATCTCTAGTTACCAAGATCGAGAGAGAGGTGAACTTCTTTAAAGTCGATTTTCCCAAAATAAACTTTTGTAGAATTAGAACATTCTGGAATTGAGGTAACGATTTATGTGGAAAAGATTAGATGTGCGTATGGACTTGTCAGTCTTTTATAATAAAGTTCTGGTTCGGTTCAGTTACAATAGCTGTGTAACTGCGTCCGGGTTGATGAACCCCAGTATTACTTGTGTATATCGGAATTCCGTATTTTCAAACTTAATACAATATGAGTACACCGTATAATCAAAGTTATAAAACAGGGGCCAACAAAAACAAATTATGCGAACGCAAAGTTAAGAATAAACCTGATTATTTTGTTCATTATAAAAGTTTGCTAGCGTATTATGCAGTTCTGTACCGCTAAAGGCACTGCCTCCTCAGCCAGGATTTTGAGTTCAAACCATTATAAAAAAAAACATCATAAATTCCCTTCGTGTAAATAACCGAAAGATGTGAAGCGAAGAAGACACGACTCTTCCAACATGCAGAATAACATCACTCGTGTCGCGACGTACCAAAGACGAAATAAAAATAGTATCTGTATTCTCTAGCTAGCGCCTGGCATAAAACGGAAAACTGGCGTCTGTCTCTCGTGTCCTCGTGACGATGGAGATCATCAGGAATGAGGTATCGAGAATGATTAGTATAAGTTGTAAGATTTGTTTCACATTTGACCTAAAACAAATGATGTAAACTATGCGTATACATTTAAGTGTGTATTCTTGTCAACAGATTATTTATCTCGATGTTTTTAAGAATAATATCATTTCATGTATTTATTGCTTTCTCGTAATATTTTGCAAAAACCGTAAATGTTTGGAAACTTAAGAAATATTGGTATTGTTAAATTCACAGAACTGCCATTATGTGGAATAATCTGACACGGAACGACCGTATGTTGAACGTCTGAATAAAAAGCCACACAATAATTTGAGCTCATGTACGGCCGTCGGAGAGAAATTCAAAACTCATAGAACTCGTGTTTCTATCAGTGAGAAAAATTGTATAGCATTCACTTTGTTTTCTTTTGAAAGCGAATGTCCATAAAAACTGATGGTTTCTTTTAAAAAATACTAAAAATTGATATTAAATGTTCTGTAAAAAAGTTCTATGAATTTGAGGAAACGAAGCGTCATCTTCCAGTCGCGTATTGCCAAAAGTTTCTTGGTGTGGAATATTGTATGAGAATGACTTTATTGAACTGATGTATCTAGTAATTTTGTCCAATTCGCTGGCTTAGAATTAGAAGGTCGTAAGTACCAAATCAATATTTAGAGAAAACAAGAAAAAACTGTCTGAAAACTATTCTTTACTTATGGAAAAACAAGCTTTTTAAACTTCAGTTTGGTCAACATGACCACTTCCGATTTTCATGAAAATGGGCTCATAAGAAGCGCCTTGAGAATTCAAATATGCATGAGTCTTATAAGGTCGTAAGAAGTACTTACGACCTTCTAATTCTAAGCCAGCGAAATATAAATTGTTTAATTTATTAGTGAATTTATTTGCGTTGACTGGCTATGCAATTCGTTAAAAGCGTTAAGTTCACCGAATTCTCGACAAGATCGTGGAAAAATATATCAGAAACATTTTAATAAAATAGAACACTTGTAAATCAAATCATATTTGACATTTGTACGTACTTTGTGTCAATTTTATGTCATATTTTAACATGGCGGTGTGTTATCTATAATTAATTTACTCAGCCCAGGGTTTGGTAATATGTCGGGGTCGACACGGACGGTATATTTCTCAATGCTGGTTGGCTATGTGTGGGTAGGAATTGTAACCTAACACTTTGTAAACAAAGTTTGTAATCGTACTTGCATGATACCTTGGACATCTTCCTTATAACGTATACTCAGGGGTAGTTATTGAAGTAAAATGTGCACATAATTCTACCTTCGTTTACTGTCTGGGAGTGTGGCGACTGTTTGTTAGGGTTCTACGAGGGTCATTCCAAAAATGCGATTATCTTGAAAAGTAGACTGGTAAATTGATGTGTCCACGTATTTTTTGAGTGACCCTCGTATATTTTACAGGAAGGTACTACACTATGAAGTATTCTACAAAAAGGTGAAAAGGTACATGCCAATGTTTGGAACGGATGTTTTGTCAGACTGGGATGTGTAATGTTTTGTACTATTGTCATTCGTGTTGTTTTGACGAAGTCAGTTTTCACAGCAAACAGTTACACGTTTCAATATTAGCTGCATGTGCTGTCTAAATGAATTCGATTATTTCGTCACCAGCGTTTGAGGAGCATTTATGTACACATGTTTCAAAAGTTGAACACTTTTATAGTAACGTAAAATTAATGATGAAAGGCCGATATACTAGTACTAAATATTCATTATGCAATTTATAAAAATGAATGTTGTCGGGTGAATATGCGTTTTTTTATAGGCACTGTGTTGAATAATGATATAATTTTACGTTTTATGATGCGCGGTTGTAGACGTTTGGCGACAAAATAGGTACATACTGTAGTAATATGAAAGTACCCACGAAACTGCTTCATTCATAAAGCTAAATACGTTGTTTTCTCCGAATTCAGTACTGGCTATTTTGTTCGAGCTTTGGTGAATAAATCACGAGAACTTTTCATTTCTTGGAATGAAAACGTCGTGGAAATGCCTGCTTGTTAATTTCGGGAATCAACAAATTCTCATGAAACCCGTCTGATAAAATTACCATATTTGTGTTTTGTTTCTTGCTCGGAAATTTTACAGAGCTCTAACTTTGATAACTGCTTCCTTGACTTGAAAATAACCGATATGAGTTGAGGGTGGGTATTTTATTATCTGATTTCCTCGAAATTGGTGGATTAAAAAAATATCACAAATGATGAAGGGGCAATTTATTAAGGTGAAATATTGGTTTCTTTCAACATCACAATCAGGTAATGAATAGCAAAGTTTCACACCATGAAACCAAAAAATAACAATAAAATATGAGGAATTAATCTGAATTTGTCAGAAATAACGTTGGGTTCCGGTTGATAATTATAAAACTGTGTCTTCCATGAAAGATTACATTTTGTATTTTGGTTTTCATTGTAAATACAATTATATGAATATACAATTATATTTTGTATTTTGTTCCACGGGGTGATACGAGTTAGTAGGCTTAAACAGCAAAACGTTTTTCTGTATAATAATGATAATTATTCATAATTATTTGACGATTCAAAGAATCGTGTCTATATGACATTTGCTCGTTTATTTCACCATGATAAGTATTTTTTTATATTTGATCACCGAAAAAGTGTAACTAAGAAATATATACATTTAGAGAGAAATCCTGGAGGACATGAGAATATAGATAATACAAATTGAACTTCACAGCAATTCATGAACCAAGCTCGCAAAACAGTTGAAAAACAAATTTGGTAATTTGAATTTCAGGATATGTTTAAAATTCAAAATAAAATTAAATGAAGTAAAGTAGTACATACAAGTAACAAATGATAGGGAAATTATAACAAACGACAAATGATTAATATCGATGTTATAAATAATAAAATATTTATTATTTATTTATTTACTGACTTTATAATATACAGCTAAAGCCGGATTTTCTATTTAAATTTGTACATTTTTTATGAAATGCATACTTATTAAGCATTTGATATATTAGTTAGAAAGAGCATAATATGCAATTAATTAAAACATAAATTAAATTAAAATAGTTGTCGAGTAAAAATGGCGATGGTATGTACATGTATTTATTAAAAATATTTTAAGCGTACTCTTGATTAAATATTGTGTCCGTCAAAACACACAAATACACACTTATTTAAAATGAAACAAAGACATTCACAAACACAATGCAAGGCAATGTGATGTGTAAAATCATGCAGTCATTCCACATAGAAATTCGTGCCCGTGGATTTTGAATGTTGACTTTTAGACTGCTAAGGGCATAATTATAAGTTTTTCTATTCGCAAGGCTAACGACAAACTCCGCGGCAATACTACCAATACTGGTCTGCGTACTTGCTAAAACTACAAACTCTTAGCCATGTAGGCATGCGTCCTTGCTAAAACCACAAGCCCTAGCCATGTAGGCCTGCGTCCTTGCTAAAACCACAAGCCCTAGCTATGTAGGCCTGTGTACTTTTTGAAACCACAAATTGTGTTCCCAAGATTCCTCGACGATAACTTTTCTCTTCAATTAAGAAAAAAATTGGAGGTATATGGTAATTATGATTTATTCATACATGAAAAGAATATAAGAAGGTTTACAATCGGAATGGCCCCCCGTATGGAGTCCGTATAACAATACACGATATGTCAAAACATCACATAAATTTCAACCAAAATAAAGAGATGTTCACAAATACATTTTAACAATATTTACTAAAACGAGCTTATGTAAACAGATTTGAGCCAAGCAATTTTTTCAGTCATTATTTTACTCAATGGTTTCTATGAACATATTAAGTGCCCCATGCAACAAGCTCCAATCGGCGTTTTTCTATTGGCCAGCATTCAAACAAGCGAACAATACGCATTGACTCTCACTTTCCGTTTCTCTTTGGAATAATTCATCGGAGACTATTTTTAAAATTAATTATGATTGAGCAAATATCGTACATATGTACTATAGAGTTCGAATCGGCAAAGCATGCGCTGTCATTTAGCGGACACTTCACTCATAAAATTATACGCAGATACAAAAAAGAAAACAATACACAAACAATATGTTTAATCGACAAATATTGACTAAACTAGTTCTCGCTTCAGACTGTAACACAAAAAACACAGTTAACATTGAGTATTATACAAAACAGTTTCTCTGAAACTCAGTCAAGTAATAATCCATGATTTTATTTTAAAAAGACATTAAAAAGAACTCGTCTATGGCATTTTCTAACGATATTATTTTCCGGCTCGAAGTCACGTGGTATGCCAAGGGAACTATCCTTGAAAGATATATTTCAAAAATATATCGTAACCAAATATTTGTACTCCAGCTTGATTTCAATATCTCTCCGCAGCTCAACAAAAACGTTTTAACGACCCTCGTCAACGCTGGTATCAAGTTACTACCAGCGAGACGCGCTATTGGTAAATATTTCTAGTAGCTCCGCCTACGGGGCGTGGCCATAACGCTAAGCATATCGCGAGCATTTATGGTTGAAAGATTGCTTCTGATTTTAGGCGTGATCTCCAATTACGCTGTGAAATAAAACAAAGCGGTGGAAAACGAAATCGTCCACGAAATTGAGTTCATTGGCAAGAGGACCACCGCAGTTCAGTAGCGCGCTATAGCTTTTGCGATTTTAACGATAAGAACTCGTGATTTCATGTGTAACAGTTTTATAGGCGAATGGTCATTATTGCTTCTTAATAGTTACGACGAGAAACGGTTACAGAATTTCTAGTATCCGCGAGTGATTAACTATATTCATGCCTGATTTATTACTTAACAGAATCAAATATCGTGTGAAATGCCGGACTTTTAATTCTCTCAGTTCTTCCACGAGTTATTCACACACTTCAATCGCTTCATAGGATAAATTTACACAGCTGACTACGTCATATGTAAGTATGTTCTCTTATTGTGTTGAACTTACGAGTAGATTTGTTTTAGCAGTATAATTGTTCAGTAACTGAGAACATTTTACTTTTATGGTTCGAACTTGATTTGATGCGGCTAAATTAATTCGACGAACTCACTCACACACCAATCAGCACAGACGTTGTTCTTTTAGAGAAGTCACCAACAGTTTGCAACATTTATATTATGTAACACAGCGTCACGTATTGTGATATTTACGTTCGCAATATGACCCGACTTGCATGGTAAGCAATTTAGCTTGAAACATGCAATATACAATAAAATGCTAATTCCCCAAACGAGTCATGCATTACGAGGGCTATGTGAAACTACACATTGATTCAAACTGTGCTTGCAATTGTTGCAATTGTTACAATTTTCTACAATTTTCTGCATGGCTGCAGTGTGTTTTGTATCAGTCTGTATAACATAAAAAATCACAAGTTTGCTAAAATGATGAAAAAAAATTTTAGAACTCAAACTATATCAACATGCACAATGAGTACAATATTATGTTTTCATAAAGCAAAACTGTGTGCATTGTAATACAATGCAATGAATTGTCAAACAATAATATTGTGTAAATTCCATATTGAAATGTTTTGATATTGATGATTTTATTATTTTACCATTTTGTTGTAAAATAAGTCAGAGAATATGTCTGGTACTAAATGTCTGATGTTTTAGTATATATTCTGTAAAACACGCCGACAATTCGCCCTAGTAGAAACTCAAACTCTTTCAAAACCAAACTATCAACAAAAACGTCAAAAATGTTCTGATTTTTAGTATGTTTTCATTCTGTTTATATTGGTACATACACTTTTTAAGAACCGAAAATGCTGCATTTTTTCATACTAAAATCTTTTCTCATACTCGTATAAAAAACTCATATACAACGTTCTTATTATTCTTTATTCTGTTTAGAACATTTGGCATTACAAATATAATAAATATAAGACAATACTATAATTCGACGTATTAAGGCATTATATACACATCAAATAACTTCTCTGACAAGTACCTAATGTATTACCTAGATGCATTATCAGCCATAATTATCAAGGAGGCTCGAGAGTACTTATCAGAGAAGATCTACAAACTACATTTATTATTGTTAAATTCTTCATAAAAAGTCAAGATCATAATGTTTTCATTAACAAGTGGACGTATTACGTGTGACGGTCATTCAAAGTACGAAATTTCGACCCGAGATAATTCGTACTAATCCACTTTGTATATCGTTCTGGTTTAATTTCCTTTCAAGTGAACATTTTTGTGTATTGTGTTTATACAAAATAATATCAAAGAATAATACGCGGTCTGGCAAAGAGGATTAAAGTGTTTTAAATAACGATAAATTCGTTTCACTCTATGTGTTAAGATATTAAGTCAATAAACTGTAATTCATACAAAAATAGATGCATATCTTCCCATTTGGAAAATTACTTTATTTATTTATCATTTAAGATAAAATTACAAGATATAAATTAACATGTCGATGGCTAATCGATATCAAAATAAATCACACAGAAATTATATTTCAGTAGTAAATCAATTCACACTACTTAATCAAATTTTATATTTGTTTCATTTTCTAACATGTCAACACGGTGATGCCACATTGTAATAATAAATATACGAAATACATGTTGTCACATTTTCTAAAATAATATAATGCATTAAATATATAGTATATGTATATGCATTGTTTATTATAGTGACTTGTGAATACATATAGTACATTGCATATGCTGCCAACAAGTTTTATAACACTTAGCTGCCTTTAAAGGAAATATTCTTGAAACTACATAGCAACTATTCCATATAACATATATACTAGTATTGCTTTTACACTGGCTTATCAGCAAACATTTATGTTCACTCTTCATCCCCTATCCTAACATTGTATGATCGTATGTTCCGTAGTTTTACTTCAACAATTATTTTATGGTACAATCCAATGTCCTATACGTAGGTACGAAAACTAAAATAAATTAAAATTCATTCTAATTATGTGACAAAAAATTACATTTCTTACTCCATTACTATGCTGCTGTTTTTCTTCCGGAAAATTTGTTTTAAAATACACTTTCTGCATAAGTCAATTTGGACAGCATTAGCAAAATATTTACCATTCATAGAGCAGATTGTCAAATGACAAACGAAACGACTATAAATGATATATAAAAATATAGAATGTGTAAACAAACTATTTTGAAACAATCAACATTATGTAGAAATTTTTAAAATACATTCAACTATAGTCCGGAATACACAAGGCAAAATGACAAAAAACGGAAACGACTATGCGTGAATTTTGGTATATAAATATGTGAACAAACTGTTATGAAACGCACAACATTGCGTAGAAATTTTAAAATACACGCAACCGTATAGTCCGGAATACACAAGGCAGTTGATACATAACCTAAAACAATGGCTGACCTGTTAAATATAATCTTTATTTCATATCTTAAACACAGAGACAACTGTTGGTTAGATCTACTCATATTATGAGTAATAAGATACTAGTACATGTACTAGACATTCCGATAAAACCCCAACCTATCTGGTATGATACGTTAGGATCGCAATCAATAAACAATATTGTGTAAAATATATTTACACATATGACTTGAGGTAGAAAACCGCAAAACACACATACAGCTGTTAATTAGAACTAAACTTGAATATAATTAAAAACCTGTGTACGCAACCATTATGCTTGTCAACATTTTTATACATGTATCTATGTCTGCTGAGCGTTTCATGTAGAGAACCTTTTCACGTGCAATTTACATAACGTACAAAACACTTACAAGTGTCCTGGTAACGTAAAAATATCGTATTTGTCATTATAGAATATAAGTCTTTATATGGTGTAATTATTTATCACCATTCTAGACGTAGGCTTTAATACACTTTCATACAGAGCTGGCAATTTGTTCGCTGTTTCTGTTAAGTGCTGCCTTCCCTGTCCGATTTGTTATTATCTTTTATTGTAAATTTATATTGTTGTTACCACTGGTACAAGCTCGTAGTTTGAGGCATTCGTTACAATGATATGACTATACATTTGATTGCATTCTATTAACTGCAATAGTAATATCAACTGGCATGCACAAATTAGAAGCTCTTTCTAGCTCTACTACAAACATTTTGATGCATGTCAACACTGACGTATTAACTTGTTCCGACCAGGAAAAACACAAGCGTTATAACACTGTTGTTGAAACTGTCTGTGCATTGTGCTGAATCGACAACTTAAGGCGATACCGCATGATTTAGCCAATACCTAAAATGCAAGCTATTCACCATAAAAACAAATCTTGCTAATTTCTCATTTTTCTTGTATTTTCCTGCAAATGTATCCGAGCAAGAAGACACATAAACGTTAATCTTAATGCGAATCACGTTTGACACATGTCCTCGTACCGAACCTTTCTATCCGGGGGCGACACGAGATCTTATTTCGTTAGGACGATAACGATGCCACAGCAATGATAGTCGTACATATTTATCACTTGATACGAGACTGCATAGCCCGAGGAAGTGACGTAGTTCGATATAGTAATGACCGCTGTCCAGATCAATCAGAAATAGTTTCATCTACACGAAATGTTGATACCTAAAACAAGACTTATGTGATCACCGGTCCCACATTAAATTGAGTTCATTGTTTATTTTAATAAAAAATGGACCAAAACATCTAAACCTTATCATGGTTTTAGGTGGCTGACAAAACGATAAATAAATAAACGTAAATGAAAACAGACATTTATTGTTTTAAACTTTAATATTCCCACCGTTACATGTTTTTAAAGGATATATTGCAACGTGTTTTTTATTAAAAAATGTTTGTATTGTTTTCACTACCGCGCATGCCTCGTCCTGCTACCGGAAGTGGATGAGTTGTATCACACATGACAAGAAACGTTTTAAATATTTCATTATTAAATGCGAAACATTTATGAAATATTCGGACAAAAACATGTGTTAAATTTCATAATGTTGACAGCCACTGTGCAACCATATGTGTTACAAGAGCGATGGAACAATACACATAAAATATCAAAGCTATGGTGATCAAGATTTATTTCGACAAATGTTGCGCATTATCTTTACACAGAAAACGTTTCAAAGTTATTCAAATACGTAATATATAGTGTCGTCCGGTCATGAGGGTTAGTATTTACTTGTTCAACATTTTGCATGATCCGTTGTATAGTTTTAAAATGCTTGTATTTTACTAACAACCCTTCATTAAGAACCGCGTCTTCGTGTTTGAAGTAGTTTTTGTTTACAACTTTTATTTACAAGCCTTTAAAGTGGTGACACTTGTGTTTTGTCATAGTTTATTAAATTATGCAAATTAATCTTTAAACAAGTTTTCCTTAGACCAGAAAACCTGTCAAAGCAATTTATGATATATGACTCTGTTTATACACCACATACGTGTCCTTAATATCTCCCATGTGTCCAGAGTTTCCGGATTATTACTTATAAAATCTTAACAGTTGAAATAATCAACATTTATAGTATTATTGCAATACATTTGTTAATTGCCTGGATTATGACAATTGCATTCCGCGACGATATTCGTACATATCCTAACCGTACCCTAAACAACGCCAAGAACGTACCGGAAGTGATCAGAAAAAATCAAATCTTACATCAAAGATTCTGTTACACCGACAAAAGAAAACAACAACCAATATCTCTTATACCCGACGACACAATCGCTTGTTTATAATACAAATAGATTTCTCACTTCAGCGTTTCAAAGTTGGATAATATAAACACGTTTCTCGGCGTTAGCGATAATAGATGGTTTAGGAAAAACACTTCTCCCGCGCCGGGCTTTTATTCGGTCGTTTTCTATCTCGCAGTAGGGATGTATGAAAGCCCTACACATTTTCTGTCTGCTTTCTACTCTGTAATCACCATCCATAGTTGTAATTGCTGCAAATTGAATACTCAAAGCATCACTAACCAATTCATTGTGGATAGGGTAATTGTGCTTACTGTCAATTTTCTCAACAGATCATGTCCTCAGCTATTTTGATTACTATTATAAATGTATAATTTCTGTAACAAGAAGAGCATCTAAAAACGCAAATATTCCAGAAGAGAAACAGTGCACCTATTATTTAGTTATAATATCCATTAGACGATTTTGCTAAGGGCTATGGTTAAATATCTTCGAAACCCCTATCATTTATCGTTGTCGTCTAACGTTTCACACGAAACTACAATCACCACTAAACGAATTCTTAGACGTATAGGGCGACCAATGCACAAAAGACGAAATTAATTGCAGTCCAAGAAAACACGACAACACCAACACTCCACAACCTGCTATATCTAAATGTGGATAACTAAGAAAAAAATATTTCTAAGAAAACTTAATAAATACATACACTGATCATATCGTCTCATGC
This sequence comes from Spisula solida, assembly GCA_947247005.1. NCBI lineage: Eukaryota > Metazoa > Mollusca > Bivalvia > Venerida > Mactridae > Spisula > Spisula solida. Next base: position 23,057,731 of record OX365955.1, read on the forward strand.
TCAACATTTGAAATATTTACTCACGTCTTTCCTAGATAAGCAGGATAAGAAAAACAATTGTAATTTTTTTGGCATAAAACGCCTATCATTGTTATGATACTTATTTCCATGCATTCCGGCTTCATGGAATCCATGGTCTAGTTTACTACACGGACACGAGAGCGCCTAACGCTCGGGTATTTGTACCTAATTAAACTACAAATTGAATTTTAAAACGTTGCAAATTAACGTTAATAAGTTAATTTCGTTTCTCGGCAATTTTCAATTCATCATAATGGTGCAATTGCTATAAGAGAGCGTGGTAAAAAAGGACATTAACAGTTTTGTTGCAGCGGCTAGGATTGCGCTAAAGTGTCCTTCTATTCAGGAATGTTATTTAATAATATGCATAAATATATTAACGGCTTCATTTCATATTCGCTTTGATCTATGCTCTCAATGATAGCTCATCAGTCTATGGTAGTCAGTTTGTTATTATCAAGTTTCAAATCGAATGCTGCAGACGATAAAAGTTAAAAACACAATGCATTTATGACGTCATTGCATTTCTGCAAATGCATCTGTAAAGTCACGTGATTCACATAGTCTTCTGGACTGTTTACCCTTTTGTCTTATTAGACAGTAAAATGATAAATATTCGGTCACGGAATTATGGATTTGTTGATGCCAAATGTTAACAAATAATATCCCGAAACGACTGTAATGTCGATGTGTTGATCGGAAGTTCGAAGACTGATGCATGTCGGGATATTCATCCCATCACGTGACCATTTTTCACTGAAAAGCTCAATTCTATAAGATTGTCATTTTGTTGACGGGTTTTGACATATCGAATTCTTATATCTAAGGCACTATCTCAATAACAAAATCTGATATCACCTGTACACAGGAAATGCGTGTTTAGAAAAGCGATATTGTGCTTCAACTTCTGCCCAAATATACCTCATGTCCTCCTTATTTAAACCCAAATAAACCATTTACCATAATCTCAAATTAAAACCAAAAACCGTGAAAAAAGATTACATTTTGAAGTCAAATATGTCCAGAAATATATAGACATATGCATAATATTTTTACACAAAACCTGATACCTTAAACAATGTAATCTGAGAAGCTCTCCGGGCCCGCTCCGGATTGGGTGTTAGTTTCAAATGGGTATGAGTAACTGTTCCTATGATTGACTGCATAAAAAATTAAAATTTTCACATCCAATGAGAGAGCGCGTTACATCCGAGCAAACGATCTACCTACCTTAATTATACCACTAGTAAAGCATACGCACAAACCGTGCAACGCAAAGATTGTAAAGGACATATTTGAAATATCCAGCGAACTGGAATAACCGTAGTGTTCAGGATTTTATCAACATGTGTGGCTATGAATTTAAGCGAACCGAGTTATATCATTATTTTGTCATACACATGTAACTACGTGGAAAAATATAGATACAGTTGAATCTATATGGAAATAAAACAATTAAATGACAATAACGACTGTGTAACAATATTCGAGGTGGATGATTATATCCCTTTGACCAAGCGCGTGGTTTTTTTTGTTCGTGTGTACCTAGTATAATATGTACATGTAACCTGGCTTACATTAAGAGAAACAATATATGTTTTTCTTCCGTGAACTTACACAACTTCTTCCGATCTGCTGAGCTGTTGTATCGGGTTGTGTGTGACAAAGCTTGTGCAGATTTAAGCCCAATAAACGCGTCTGTGGAATAGCATTTACACATTGGCACTTCTAAACAATGAAAGCGTGATAGAAACATCAACAGCGGAACACTAAAACATTGACATTGACTTTGATGAATTAGATCATATATATGTTCTTCAAGGATAACTTACACTTTTGAAAATGTGATTGAAAAAGTAGGAATTGTTGTGAATTGTTTAAGGATAAAATTATGACGACTTGTTTCTTATGACATTATCTTTGTTTGACAGAAACCTTGCAAGTGGATTTGCTGGCGTTGTGGATTAGTTCGACCTTTTCTCAGAGAAAGGTACCCATCTATATAGTAGCCTGATGACCATGTCTGGCTTGGACGACAAACCTTTGTCCTCAACTAAGGGTATGTATCATTTTAAATAATTAGTACTCACCGACACGCATTTCAAAAATATGGCTACTGTTTTCTTCATGATTAAATAATTGTTTTTAAAAAGTTAAATTAACTTCATGTGACTTATAATTATGTTAACCCAGATATATAAGTCCTAGCCACAGCTCTTAGATTATGAATGCTTAGAATTAATTTTAAAAAATAGTATTTATTTATAGTATCACTAATTAACAATAAACAACACTAAATTTGGTTCGTAGCATAACTTGGTGACAATAATTTTATTTTTCTTAATGCATATTTTTAAGCGGATCTATGTTGTCCTGTGTTTAGCAATAATTTTAGCGTAACTGACAAAAGCATTTAAATTGAAAATGGAAGAGACTGAAAAATATGTCAATAAAATTTGAAAGCATTTTCTAAAAAAAACGAATAACATACTGAATACGATTCTTCCGTAAAAATATGTCAGCAACATTTATTTATGACACTATACAACAGAACATACATATTTAGATATATACATATTGATAGTTTCAATTTATTAATCACTTTTGTATAATTAAATACTAGAATAATAAGATAAATCAAACTAAGCAAGAGCTAGTTGCCATCTCACAGCGAAACACTGACAAAGACACCGGAATGATTAGATAGACGCGACAAAAACATGTCTCATACAAGACAGTAAAATATCCCTGAATGTGAATCACAGTTTTACCCACATTAGCGCCATTATCGCGGCATCTTCTCCACTTTTCCCGATCGAACTTCATACATTTTCATGTGCTGCTTCCGTAAAGCCTTCACTAATTGTATTCTGAGCCCTAGGATTTGGAGCGAGATGAATTTTCATCCCGAAAAGTGACCTGAAGCGTCTGGAACTGAACTTCTAACTTTGTGATAAGGCCTCCGCATTGAAGCTGGGAGATTACTATTGCTAGTTATACAAATACCCCAGTTTTATTGGGCATAAAACTAAAGAGTATTAATTTTTCGGCGTCATTTCACCGTAATCTCAAGGACGATTATTTTTGGTCGCATCACCGAATGCTTCGTCCTCTGCCCAAAGATCGTCCATTTTATTACTTACGCGAAAATCGTTTTCTAATCATGTTATTTTTATGGCGTTTTATGAGGAATTTAAATCGGTATTGGACATGTAAATTCGCGTATAAAAATATAAAGTTGTCACATATATTAGATTCACGCATCGTCTATGTTTGCTGTATCTGTGCAAAGGTATGTATTTATGGAGCAAGCCCTTGCGCACACAACTTCCGGTGGCGTTTCTTGCAAAAATTCAACCGTATTATTCCAAAACTTGACAAGGACTCATAACTTGTGTCAAGCGTAATTTAGCGTGTGGTTTCTTTATTTTCATGAGATAAATTAAAACGTTGAAATATATCTCAAAATTACCAAAATCAATATGTAAATAATGTTTAATTATACCATTAAAATTTGGCATGTTTATTATAATGACAATAATTATTATAATTACATAATTTGTAATATTATATTTAACAAAAATGTAAAAAAAATCCTAATTTTTAGTATGTTTTGTTTGTTATAAAAACAAAACTCAAAATTTTAAAATTTTAGTTAGTAGCATTAAGCTGCCTATGATTTTATTTAAGATTGCTTCCTAATAAAATATTATGCTTTCTTTTAAAATAAATTGTTTATCATTTTATCCTGTCTTACTTTTTCTATGACATCTGTTTTATTATATTTATTATAAGGTACCATCTTCCAGCTACACTGACTTACTTTACGTAAATTCTTCACAGACAAATATTGCGTTTCCTATTTGAAAAAACCCGGTTCTATTCTGTTCTGTTTTAAACAGCTGGGTGGTAGCTTAATATAACACTCATAAATCGTATCCACGAAACAAGTTGTAACCTAATTTAAACCTAACTAACAAAACACAACAAATATCTTATTATTCTAAACCATTGTGTGACAACATAAACAAACTATGCAAATAACCAGTTTGCAATGTTGCAAATTTTAAAACACATAACCATAGTTTTTTATTTACATTTGATCGAACATTACCTATTAGATCCCCAAGGTGATTTCCAGCAGTTTTTACTTGTTTCATTGCAAGCATATAGCGGCTGAATATTTATGCAAAGTTATGCAACAGCTATAAAACAAGTTCGAACTTAAACTCAAATAATTACGCTTAACTTTTACCTTTTATCACAGGTGTATTTCGTTAATAATAGCCAATTTGTTTGTCTCAAACCATTTACATGCCTTGCAACAATAAAGTTTTCAAATTTATGGACATATTATTTATAATTGTTTAAATCATATGCTCGAAAATTGTGCTTTATTGCCCAATAATATACAAAGCCCGAAGTATGTGAATAGATCTACATAATTTCTAGCACACTGAAAGCCACAAACAAAGTAGACATGTGTTTTAGTTACATTCAAATACTTGCATACCTGTGTTTGAATAACAGCACAAGTTTCTGATTCAAAAAAGTTGTTTCAAGCCCACCAGAAAGTTGTTTCAAGCCCACCAAAAGTTGTTTCAAGCTCACTAAAAGTTGTTTCATACCCATCAGAAAGTTGTTTCAAGCCGAACAACAGTTGTTTCAAGCCCACCAAAAGTTGTTTCAAGCCCACCAAAAAGTTGTTTCAAGCCCATCAGAAAGTTGTTTCAAGCCCACGAAAGTTGTTTAAAGCCCATCAGAAAGTTGTTTCACCCCCACCCCCAATTTGTTTCAAGCCAACCAAAAAGTTGTTTCAAGCTCACATCAGACAGTTGTTTCAAGCCCACCAAAAGTTCATTATATTTCTTTCACATGAAACAGACCTTACTTTAATACAGTTTATACGATCGAACACCGTACATTAAACTTTAAATGCTCATCGAATGATTAGGGCATATATCCATCAAATATATATAGTGACGTCACATTTATGACGTCATAATTTTTTCCGAACTTATTTCCCGGCATCATCAATATTCATTACTTTTCTCCAAACACTTCGTATAATCAGTTAAGCATTCTCAAATTTGGTACGTCATTATGAAGCGTTCCTCCATTCATAGAAAATTAGAAATACAAATGGTTAGCCATACCGTTTACAACAGCACTGTTTACCGAATTACCTTCCAAAACATACTAAACAACGATTCAAACCATATTATTATCATCACATAAAATCTACACTGGGTCACTTTTAAACAAAGGCGACTTATTCATACCTCAAACAACCCAATCTGAAACACACTGTTTTATTTCAAAACAACACGTGTACACGGTCATGAAAACTTACAAAACACTATACATCTCATACGAAACCAACGAACCGATCAATATGCTTATTAATCAATGAGGTATCAATAACTGTTAGATGTCACAAAATTATTAATGGAGTACCAGTTAATGTAAAACAATAAAATTAATCTTAGAGATACTGCACTATTTCTTTCAGAGGAGGACTCTTCTAGCGGGGAGAACGGAGGGACAAATGGTCTAAGTAAAAAGTCAAGGTCGAAAAGAGGTATGTTGGCCGAATTTTTTAATACGAATCATGCGTACCTAGTTTCTGAACTGCTGAGTAGAAATATACAATGTTTACAAACAGCGATCTATTTGTGTCGACCTGTCAAAACTTAAGAACTATGACAGAACAAGTGGATACGTATCGGTTGTTTCTAAATTATCAAATGTCTGAATTTTCTGGAAACTTAACATTTCTATGCAACGTTCCATGTAAAGAATTTTCTAATAAAATATGGGATAATTTGTTACATATATGATTGATCAAGCCATTACCAAAGTAAGTAGTCAAGTAGTGACATAACATTTAGATAAATTAAGTTTTCAAAATAAGTTAAAAGATATAGAAAAAATACAAGTTATCCAGTGTTTTAATGTGTCATTTCTTTAATACTCAATGCATACTGATAACATCTTCTGTCTGTTAAAAGAATAAGATCACAAATTCAAATACACGAAACAAAGTCCAAACGAACATAAGATGAACATAGACCGTTTTCATTTATCACAAAAACACGAATCAAAACCAGGAAGAGGGAAATAGAAGATATGCAGTGAAGACATTCACGAAACGAAACGAAAGTACACTCACAGACGCAATAGAGATAACCATAAAATAGTTCAACACAAATAGGAACATGTCAATGTCCAACTAGCCTAATATAAGTTACAATAAAAATATAATAACGAAACGGACAGGGAAGGAAACACTTATCAGAAACAGCCGAACACGAAGTGCACACAAATGAATCATCTAAAAGGAAAAATCACAGCCCACAAGTGCAAGTCACAATGACAAACACAAGAATGAACAAGAAACAATTAAACTTAACAACTGCAATGTAAACAGTCCTATTGTCATGTGGTAGTTTGGCCGAATAAATGCGCAATCTATACTAGTTTTCATAAAATGATCGTACACGGTGATCGAGTTGGTAAAACGCATGCCTCGAAATTGGAGGATGCAGGTTCAAGTCCAGGCGACGGCATATCAAAGACATATCGGTACTGACGTTGTCCCTCTTGGTTGACGTGGCATTCTGGGTTATACTGATACGTCCAATGCCAGGTTAATGTCGGCTTATTGATGTGTACTTTGTCTTTTATTCCCTACAATACTCTCAATGAGATGTTAAGCCCGAAATACAAAATAAAGTAAATAAAAATTTGTGGTTGTCATTGTGACAAAGCACGCCTCACCTTAGAGGCTCTCACAGCGGGACTTTTGTACAAGGTTGGGGATAAAGCTTAGGTTAACGTTGATCGAGTGAGAAAAAAAGACTAAAACACTTGTACAAAGAAGTAAAGACAAGATTATTATTTATTTGAACGATTTTCAAATTATGCAATTCTCGTTATTCAAAATCTAGCGAATTATTTCACGAAGGTCAATCCTTTATCATACTAATCTGAAAACCGATATCCTCAATATACCGAAATCTAATTTGCAAATATCAGGCAGTAAACGTTAACAGCAATCTGATTCATGATAAACAAAAACCACAGGTATAATGCGTATTTTGCGTAAAAGTGCAGACGAAAAAGTAACACTGTTGCAAACGTCAATCGTAAATGCGACTGTTGCTTTGAATAACTTCTATGACATAGAAAACCATATGACAAGTTATATAATATGATTAGAAACTCCACCCGAATAAATTATGTACGCGTTTATTGAAGACACGAACTCCACCTGTAGGCCTACTGTCAATGGAACTTGCAAAATGACTAGAAAAGAGTGCTAGGTCTGGTTTTAAGCTTCAAAACATTCAATAATTCATGTATTATTTATCCAACGTAAATCAAAACGTAGTCAATAAAAATCACAAAAACTCAGTATTCGTCATTTGGACTTGGACCACTTCCATGCAGTATAAGAAATTTGTTTACTGTTCAATTTTGCCTTTCGTGCTCTGCTGTTTATGTTAAATGATGCCTTCCCTGTCCGATTTGTTATTTTAGTTGTTTTGTTGTTTGAATCAGGATTATATCCGTCGAAAATACCCAGCTCATGATCCCAATGTCGGGGTTTCGAATTCCCCAAATGATTGCTTCAACCACAGGCTTCGTATTACAAGTTGTTGCGAGTACTCCCCACGCACTCTCACGTGGGACATCTCCAGTAAATATATCTCACATACTCGGCTAAACTTTTGTTTTTTTGCGAATGAGTTTTAGAACAATCACAAATTAAAGCTCTTGAATCGTTACTCTAATAACTCCAAATATGTTTTTCGTTCTATGATATTCATTGTGAGTCCATTCTCAACTAATGCGACAACATTTGAGTTCAGACTTAGCTCAGATTGAGTTTTGTCAAGTCAATGGGAACTCATTGGTAACCATAGAAACGATTGTCGATTCAGATTTATGAAAGTTTAACTAAACTTGATTAACTGATTCAATGATATTTTAATTGATGATATAACATGAGTGAAATAGAATGTATACGGACAACGCATGTAAGATATAAATATAGGAGGTCTCTATTTTCCGTTTAAGGACACACACTATACGAGTATATTACAACCCAAATAATTCCATCAAATCGTCGGGGAATATTCTTGGACCATTGTCACTTAGCCCTGGAAGTTAATGGCAGATTAATTCGTATTAATGTAGGAATCGATATTGCTCTGATAATTGATATATCAACGGATATGTCCATGTCTGTAAGTGACACAAATGGAACAATTGAACATGATCACAAATTGCACCCCGGGGAAAGTTCGTAGCTATCTAAAAGCTATGACTTCCATAATGTCACCGTCTGCAACAGCTAAACATTACGGAGCATATGTGCCATGTATGTATGTTTACTCGTATCCGTTACATACTGCTGATATGCTTAGAGATAAACACATTGATGTGAGATTGTATGTAGTGTACGATATCGCTTTTTTCAATGCTATAAAAGCTATTTGTAAGTGAAGACAATTCCATTTCTAGAGCGGCTTTGTACTTTTAAAATCCTAATTTCAATTAATGTTATTGAAAACCAATTTATATGCTTTTGGCTGTGAAAATGTGACCATTCTCTCTTTGCCTTGAATCCGATTTGTAACAAAAGAACTGTTCATTTATGAAGTTATTGACTTAAAAATCGCTTGGTGTTGTATTAATGAAAGCAGTGCTGTTTCCAGCAAACTTGTTTCGTTTTGCAATACAATGTTCCTAGGCAGTTGCACCTTGACAATCATGCATCGTCCTTTGTATGACTTGTGATGTCAGCACGATGTTGCTTCGTGTACTTCTTTGCGTACTCTGTATCGTCACGTGGTTTTGGGAATTTGCCGCTTTTGATGTTTGAATGAATGCATTTGATGTTTCTTGGGAATATGATTGATATTTCTTTATGACATAAATCACGTGATTGTACTTTATGTTTGTCCTCCGGTGTGAATAGTGTATGTTCGTGTTACAAGGACAAGGTGCAAATGTTCGGTAATAGGTTGCAACACGACAATACCGTTTCTGCAAAGCTCTTCAACAATAGAGACAATAAGGGTGCGTGTACATACGCAACAAATCGTGGTTTGTAATGAAAAATTAAAATGACAAATTCATACTAATACCGGGTGCTCAAAAATACATACATACGACATTATCTGGGAAAACATCAAACGTATTGTCCATCTGTCTGAGTCGGCTTTATTCCATTAATCTTGTAAATAAAAGAGAGCCAATAGATCTAATTGTCGTGTCTTGTCAAGCTTCAAGCCGCTCGTCTAATTTACTGTAATGCATATCGTCTTAATTCCTGACAGTATACACAACATAAACGGAAATTTAACCTGAGAGGGAAAGAATTTTCCTATTGCCTGAATCTAATTGGAAAGTTTCAAAGAACGCCACCTGACGGCAACCGGAAATAGACATCAATGACGTAGAAAACGAATTTAATGCACGCGCTGCGTTCTGGAGAGACGCCAAAAGGACTACATTAAATGTAGATGCTAGACAATAACAGATATATTGATGGAACCCTCATAAAATTATTATTAGTCCGGATATTTCCGAACACGGTTTAAACGATATTTTATTAAAATATGTTAGGGGTCTTGCTCTGTCAGTAGGATACCATGACGAGACATCCGCATCGATTTTATGACGTCAATATTATGCATAGAATCATGATCACGAATTTGATACAATAATCAATTTTTTTAAAAAATGTTGTGAATGCATTAGAATTGTATTGTTACGTTCTATGACTTTTACATGTATTCCATTTCAAGCCCTTAAATCGATGTTGTGACTGGCTCTCACATGCTGCTACATTATACGCATTTGTTACCGGTTGAACGATTTATAAATAAATTAGTTGTTTAAAGTTAAACCAAAAACAAACATATATTTAACAGTTGTAAATTAGTTATGAGAATATTATATTTACCTAAAACTTAGTTACAGTTGTAATATTCGCATTCATATAAATTTTAGCAATCGGTAATAAATCGTTTAAAATAATTCCGTGTATACTATGAATACTGTGCAATACTTAGCAATAGAAAACAGCTGCTTCTATTTGGTTATAGGTAGAACAGTAACACCAACCAACGAAAACATTCAATCGTACAGCACAACATACAAAGTTCACTTCAGAAATGGTAAATATAAAGTGTGTTTTGTTATTGTAATGCAATTTATCCCTATTATTAGACATAATAAAACACAATGCTGCATCACTTTGTAATATAAACACCTTCAACATTTAAAACATAACACGCCATAAACGCTCTTTACCTTTAATTGCACTGATTTACCAACACAAAGGACATACATTTTCTTGAAAACCACAATTTCTGAAACGAATACCGGTACAAAGTTATGGTTAAACTATTAGCCTATGTAATTAATAACCAATATTTCCTGAACAACGCCAGTCTCTGTCCAAGATGGACTTTTCCTCCGTCATATTAAAGATTTACGAGCAACCCGTCAACAACTTTGAAACATCTAAGAGGACGGTCACGTGATCCAGCAAGCGCTGTCAAAGGTGACCATGTTTCCTTCGCGGTGCCTTTAATGTAACGTTTTAGAAAATAGTATATCGTGACTCGCTTGAGTTATGTCGACCGGTAGCGTTATTTATGGGAGAGTTTTTTCTGTGTTAAGGATGAGAAAAAAATATTTATAATAAGCCTTTGTTTTCATACAACAACGGTCCTTGAACAAAACGAATGCTTGATGGCAATCAAACTTATTTATACCATGTCAAGGCTTTTAGGAACAAATTATCATCATATTGTTTAAGGTCATAATGAGAATAACCGTTAGATTTTCATTCATTTTGTCATGAATATAGCGTGTATGTGGACTTGTTTCATTTGATGCTGATACTCTAGTCTTTGTAATCCGTTATCGTTGTATTAGGGAAATAATAAAATGATGACCAAAAGTTGTCACCAAATAATAATAATATATGAACTACTATGTTACTGGGACCTGGAATATCGATGCGGACGCATTATCTTGGGAAAATGGCTTTCTCTACACCAACACTATTCTTTAAAAACAATAACCATGCATTACTACGCAATTGACCATTACTTAGCCAGATGTTAACGTATATACATTTTAAATAGAGATCACATTTAGCCAATAAAGGCATTGGACATAGTTCACAAGTTTGCATAATCCAATGGATTCACTTGCTAACCTTCGACAAAACCCTTCGGCATACAAACAGGCGGATGGTTCTCTATAGTGGCGTCCGGTTAATTCATGACAATGTATGGTTGCCATGCGATTATTAGAAGTGAAATGTTGGAATTAATTTCCTTTTCAAGTTTAAATGTTAAGGAAATGCAGCAAGTTTCGGTAATTACTCATGTCTTGAAAAATTATTAATATACCTACCAATATCATGCAGAATAAATGTTATTAATGAGGGAATGTACTTAAGGTTATGTATTCACCATTTATAGATTTATCAAATGTTATATATGATCGTTCCTCTGCAAGTGCAAGATTTGTTATAGTTAATATCTTTTCCGTGACAACAGTGTTTTTGTTAAGTCTAGTTGTCGCTTTGGAAACAGCAGTCATGACAGAAACTCTGTCTGTGCTAAGAGTTAAACATTTTTGTATATATATGGTTTATTTATAATGGCGTTATTGTGTTACGTTGTGTTGTCAATGGTAATGCTGTATTAGGATTGAATTTTCGGGGAATAATATCACATTGCTAAAGGGAACACACTTTTTTACGCATTCTAATGTGTTCAGCTTGGATAATCAAAGAAACTGATTGCACACTGGTTTCAAAGTTCGTTGAAGTTATGTTTTATTATGCGCACAATTGTACTGATATTAGACACTTTCTATAAGTTGAAACTTTTGTTTGGGTAGAATACATTGACATTATGAGTGAAAATGAGCATATTATTTGGTTGCTTTTAAAATTCACGTTGTTTAGCATTATGTTGATTGGACCAGTTAGCCTCGAAGCAAATTAAAAAGTTGTCGTTGTAAAAGTCATATGAGTTTATTCTATATTTCTATCCTTACATATTGTTTGGTGTTTCAGGACACAGCGGAATCAATCAACTAGGAGGTATGTTCGTCAATGGTCGCCCTTTACCGGACTCTACTAGACAGAGAATTGTCGAGTTAGCGCATAGTGGCGCTAGGCCTTGTGACATTTCACGAATTCTACAAGTTTCAAATGGATGTGTGAGCAAAATTCTTGGACGATATTATGAAACAGGATCTATTCGACCACGTGCAATTGGAGGCAGTAAGCCCAGAGTGGCTACCTCAGACGTTTGTAGACATGTCGCACAATATAAACGGGAGTGCCCATCGATCTTTGCTTGGGAAATCAGAGACAGGCTTCTTGCTGATGGTGTTTGTAACCAGGAGAATATACCTAGTGTAAGTATTGTGTTACTTTCTCACACGTACCTAAGTAATAAGAGAGGAGCGGGACAGTGTAAGTTACACAAAACTGTCTTACGTCTATTTCCACTCTACATCAATATCATTGACCTTCTATAGCCATTATCTTAATGGTTAACACTATACAAGGTGTTAAAAAGTTTGTTCTCAAAATTTAAATTCATACTCAATTTTGTCTGAGCTATGTGCAAAATGTACAATTTCATTTTTTACTTTAATGGCTTCATTCAATACAAATGCGATTAGAACAATGGTAGAACCATCTGGATTTTAACCTGAAAATATAACATTCTTCAGGCATCAGAAAAACAAACTATTTAAACATAAACATTGAGAACGAACTTTTTTAACACCCTGTATATCGAAATTAGGAAGCATGCGACAACAAAACAAGGTGTCTTAATATAATTATTATTAAAACTATTTTATTTTGTTATAATGATTAACTGTACACATGCTCATCAGAAAGCGACACAACAACCAAAACATGTGAACTTATATCGTTGATAAACATCGTCGTTAAAAACAACCTCGAATTTTTAAGGACTTAAATCGTTAATTTGAATACTACATGAAGTCACATGGGAATTAGCAACAAATAACATGCGCAAATGTGTACATTGAATATTTATATGGACGTCATAGAAAGTTTAATTTAAAGACAAACGGTAGAACGGGAAATGCATTGTCAATGCAGTAATGAAACTAAAGTAATAATTGATTCATACATTTTTAAAAATATATTTATACACAAAAGTGATATCACTGAAATTCTCCATGTGATATTGCAATCATAGCATTCTGGGATGTTTAAATATTGTTTACAAGTGCAAAAGTAACATGAAATGCATAATGTAAATTTTGTATCAGGTTTCGACAGTAAAGGGTTTGGTTACAACAATAAAGGATCTTGTTCAAATGCCACTAGTTGAGGAAACATTTCTAAATCAATACCCTACTCACTTAATCAATTTTATTCATTTTGCGTAAATAACTAATTAACTAGTTGTATTTTACTAAAACAAATCTGATATACAACTACATGTATAAGGCGAAGTATTGGCATGAACAATTTTATAATCAATGCGTGTTCTTTTTACTTAACGTTTCGTGGTGGCATCGTCTTTTTCACTTTTAAAATATGTATGTTTCTGTTTTGCTCTGTCTGTATGATTGTATATGTGTTAATATGTTTGCGTCATGTCATATAAGGCCTGTCAAATGACCTAACTAATTTTCCTGGACATAAATATGTCAACAATCACACCTCTTGCTGTACTGCAACCAATTGACAACTTCTCCATTAGTGTTGACGTGACCATAGCCTATGTAACGGAACTTGAACACAGCATGGCATAGTCCATGTACAACCCAGCATTCGGATGAAAAAAAGCGAGTGCACTTTCCACTGAGCTAATCGGACGGTGCTTTATTTTGTACTTTGTCATTGTTTATATCTGTGTATACGTGTCCTTGTACTTTGGATGACTGTGCATTTCATGCCAAAATCTATTTGTTTTTCAATGTATACATTAATACTTGGTTTCATGTTGTACATATCTAATTTGATATGATGAAAATTTCAAATGATATCTCATGAAAAACAAGGCTCGCGTTTCGAAATGCTATGATATCGAATCAGGGTAGGATTTGATACACATATAACAGGAGGTTAATCTGACATTAAATATTAACAGCACACATTAGAAGCTAAATATCAGTTTCTTACATTTTAATGTCACTGACGTCTTTCTCAGATGCACTTCCGTGAATGGTAATGTTATTATTTATTTAATAACAATGCGACTCCATTTATGCAGTGCGTTTTTACGACAGAAAGCGCATAAAACATCTCTTGAAAAGGATACGATGCAAAAACTGATATACACATTGTTGACACGATTTCTAAAACAAATGGCCTTTCTTAAATAGTTTTTACAAGTTTGGTCCTTCGTCACATCTCACATTATTATCAAGAAATGATTCACCAAAGTAGATCATTTTTATTAATTTTCAACATCCCTGAAAAATATTTATGACGGATGAAACAGCTGACCGACTAGATGATAACACATCATCATAAGACACTTCTCTCTATTCTACATGAAACAAAAAACGTATAGAAAACTCGTCTTTGCATTGCCTTATCTGATCGTTAACAACCTGATATAAACATTGACAGAGATTAACATCTTATAAGACTGTCATTATTGCTCATGTTGTCACACTGTGACATTAAACGTCTCAGTAAATAGATGCTTTATCAACTTAGACATAATTATAATAAGACATATATCTTCAATATTTGATGTCAGTTGATTCAGTTTTGATTTGAAGGTGATGATAAAACCATTTTTACTAATCAGTTCCCTCTCAGTGGTGGTCATTCACAACTATTTCAACTGCTATTAATATGTAACAGCATGGCTTTTAAAGTCGCCGATCTAATGCCTGACACCCTATTGAGTATTCCATTCTTTCCGCCTTATACCAGCTCGGCATCTGCGCCGTTTACTACAATGTCGTTTATACATCAAAGGATATTGCTATCAATAGCGAATTGTATAGAATAGTAAAGGATATTACATTTATCGCGTACGCTGAGAAAACGACTATATTCACTTGTATAAAAGACATGGTTTGCAAAAGCAAACGTGTTCTACGCGCATTGATTTCTGAAACCACTCTACTATGAATTAATCCTTGTACACATATACTCGAAATGAAAGTCGATTCTGATTTAGAAAAAGAAAAATGTTCTAATGTTAATATTACTAATAGTATTTCATTCTCCACATTATTGACACGGTCAAACATTTGCAAAATGATTATAATAAATAGAACAGTGAAGGCAGTCATAAACAGAAACAACAGAACGCCAACGACACAAAATAACTGTACAAATTGTTAACTCTGCATGAAGATGACCCCGGTCGAAATGACGAATACAAGTGGAATTTTACTGACTTTAAAACGAATTTTCGAAAGAAAAAATACCTTTTTATAAAGAATAAAGGTTGGTTATTGAAAATAGATAACAAAAAATACTTTTCGTCCATTTCTTATTTTTCATTAGTTTTGGGCCATTTTAGCGAACCTTGTCCTTTGAATAAGTAAACAAAACAAACCGAATGCCATGTAACTAATAAATTTAATAATGGCCATGTTGCTTTCTATTTGTTTCTCACTTCCCTGCCCTATTTCCCCGTTGTTGTTTGGTGATAATTATGCGCTGCTAATTTAACATTTCATAGTATCATGTTATTTTATCAAGGTATTTATGAGAACCTCAAACTTACACAATTATTATACACGGCGGAGAATCAATGAATTAAGCGAAATGGCAAAGCACGGCGGCTAGTCAATCAGACAGTAAATAGACTTGAAAACTAGTGATGTAAACATAACCCCATTTTCTGTCATAAAGCATTTTATACGAGCATAAAAATCATATATTTTATAGAATTCTTTAACACCGTCAAATTAGGGTCATTACTGTCTTTTATTATGTTTATTTGTTGTTATGTCATTGTACATATATTTGCCATATTTAGATTTGTTATTTTTTGGTAATGGTCAAAGGCAATAATTGTGCCGATTATGACAATCAATTTTGAACTTGATTAATATTGCAGATCATTTTACCCCAATTTGTAGTTGTTAAATAATTTTAAAGACTTTATCTTTTTGAGTTAGTTTTAAGATGTCTGTAAGGGTTTTAATAAAACAGTGTAATTGCATTTTACTTTTTTATATTTAATATATTAATTTCAATTTTCATCATTTTTCTTTCTAGAGAATAGTTTTTTCTCGGAAAGGTTATACAAGTTTGCAAGTTTACAAGTTTATTCCGATTAAACGAAAAATAGATCATTATTATTTCATTTATGTAAAAAATTACACATCAGCAAACACACAAAAAGAGTATATTAAGTCAGACAGGGAAGGCAGCACTCAACTTAACCAGCCGAGCACAGAAAACATTAAAAACACACAAAGCACAATGCCCAACTAAACAAGCGCAGATCCGCCCAAGTCCAAGCTGTCGAAAAGTATAATAAATTATAACTAGCTGAATGACCCAGTAGAAAAGATACAGCAACCAAAAGGCGGAATGCCTACGCTGAATGACCTAGTAACAACAGTAAAACTGCTGAACTACATAGTTATAGCAGCCTTTAGTCTCAAAGTTAAATAACAGTATTAAAACGTTGAAAGGCCCGTATAGTGGGATGACCTACTAACAAGCTGAATGACCCAGTTTCCACAGCAAAAGGACTATATTGCCCCGCTTTAGCTGTAAGAAATCTTAAAACGAAGAAGTGCCCAACACACTACCGACCAAGAAAATTAAACGCCCCTAGTCTCATTGTTAAAAACTGAATAAAAAAGATTCAGCAAACAAAAGGCAGAAAGCCCACGCTGAATGACCTAGTAACAACAGTAAAACTGCTGAACTACATAGTTTTAGCAGCCTACAGTCTAAAAGTTAAGTAACAGTATTAAAACGTTGAAAGGCCCGATTTCAGCAACAAAAAATCTGAAAACCTTAAAACGAGTGACCCAGTTTCATTAAGTAAAATGACGTAATAGATAGCAATGACGTATAGATAGCAATGTAATGGTTCCAGGTGAACCGTAAAATGCATACTTATGAATCATAGTTATAATTAGTCTACGTTTATAAACATAGAAATATGATTAAGTCATACTAATATTTCAACACATTTGTAGTCTACAAGGTATTTTGTATAATTATTTCTATCAGGATTATAGCAAGGCTGATTGAATATGTGTTCAAGATCATTGTACAATTTCTGATTTCCAATTATATTTCCATATTTGTATTTACGTCCATTTTTCTGAACATCGCAATGCCAATGGGGTCCATTCCAAGTTGTTTTAATGTTACATTATATAGTTTGAGATGTTGTTACGGACAGAGAGAGATTGTTTGTTCGGAGAAACATTTAAGTAAAGTTGACCATAATAATTATTTTGTACCAGTGGTACCAGTTAAAACCACAAGTTTAAGTATTTGTTGAAGGCGGACAAAGACAACCGCTCAGCTACATGTCATACTTAAAAAATAATATATGACTATAGCAAACAAACTAGAACAAACTGTATGAATTCAATGTTTTTTTTTGGCAATGTTAGTCCAAAGCTTACAAGATTTGGGCTGCCGACAACATATAGCTAGCCGAAATCATAAGTAACTGAATCATTGGTAAAGAGTAAAAACAAAACTCTTTTATAAAATTTATGTTATCTAAGATATTATAAATTTTACCTGTGGCCATAATAACATACAAATTCAATCACTACACAAATTCAATATCAAACAATGTCAACATTTCCCCATCAGTGTCCATCAATATCAATCACCAAATTAAAATTAGGTCTTGAGCTCAACTCTGGGAAACAGAAGTTTGAACTTACCGTTAGCTATTTTTTAGAAACCAATTTCGTTATTTGCCAGATGGGCCCTATGCCTGCAGAGTAAATACACCATGGACCGGTGAAGCAGGAACCACCGTCCTTAAATGATGAGCAAAAGAAACAAAAAAGCATCTCGATTCAAGTTTTAAAATAAATATCGTCGGAGCAACCTCGTTAAAATTCATTTTACATATAGGCACTGAATTGAAATTCAAAACATTGAATCGAGGAGAGGATTCAACCCGCGTAATAAAGATTTCACATCATTTTATGGGTTACCTTATGTATACCAAGCGCGTCAGATCGTCTAAGGAAAGCAATGCAAATGAAGGAAGAAGAAATATATTTATATTCTGACTGACAGTCTAATGATTTCCATAATTCCGTAATTGAGAACATAACTGTCTTGTCTGACAAATTTCTCAGAGCCAAAATCTCATCTTTTTGCCAATTTCTAACGGCAGAAGCAGTGAAGAAGAAAATTTCAGAAATTAAATCATCTACATCAGTGGACTTCGTCTCCGCGAATGAGGGTACTACAAGACATTATGGCATTAAACCGGTTTTTCAAATAAATGCTCATATATTATATGCGTTGGTGCAGGAATTGGAGGATGCCGGTGGTAAAGCGGTCTTTGTTTGGTTCGAGATATATCAAGCTAACTGCAGAGATCTATATTTAATGGAATAAATCATTATGTACACATTCAGACATTCGCAAACATGCACATCTATGTTAACGGTTTAATAAATGACAAATATGCTTGTATTGCATGCTCTTGAATAAATCCATTATTAGAAGTTGGCATCCTTTACGGTTAGATGGTTTGATCACAATGCTATACATGTTTAGCATGTGCTTACACTGGTATAACTTAACCACGATTTTAGTCTGGCTAGGGTTTTTAGAGGAACTTTTATATAATCAATCTTGAAAATAATTAATTATCATGAAGTACTTCTGTCGCATTTAGGAAAACCTTTCTGAAATCGTTTAAAAACAAATAGAAAGGTAAGGTCTGGTACATTGACCACATACGCCATGTAGCACATGTAAATACACACAGTTGTAAACTAGCATGATACGTCCGTAGCTTAGCGATTAGATGGATATATTTAATTCTACGTACAATGTACAATTTACATGACAAAATATATCAAAACATACATTAAACATACAAGCATGAATGCACTACTAAAGTCCTGGCAATCAACATTATAGAACTACACAAAAAGAACTACACGTGCATTGTAGTTCTTATTTCCATTATTGTTCTTATCATATGTGTCTTTGCATTTGTATTATGTAGCATTTGTATTATGTAATTGTCCGCAAGTACGTCTTGAAGAGCTTCTCATGTCATGTGTTAGGTCACATTGCGTTATCTGATTTACTTCTACCTTAATCGCCTAGTCGTTTGGGATATCTTTGCTGTGCACAATTACTGTGATATCTAAAACATAAAAGAACACGCGGTTATTTCTTAACGATTGTTCCAATGTACAGCTTTGGACAGAAGTGAAAGTAGTGACAATAAGATGTTCCTTTCCAGAATTTCTAAATGACTTAATATAAACAATACATGCCTGCTTCGCAATTCGAGCAATCTGTTCTTGTAATGTCAATTTGTATAACTAACACTCCTTTTATGTCAACATTCATTGTCGCTGTCGAACTACTTTAAAGGAAAGGCATTTGATTGGATATAACACACATTATGCTCAAGTGTATTCATAACTCGAACAATTATCTGTTTTATGATTGCACTTTCCACTAATTTTAATTTTCACAATTGCTGTATATCATTCAGGTTTATTCGTGTTAAGGTAAAGAAAATCTACTTGTGTGTTTATGTAGCCTTTACAATCTATGTCCGTTACTTTATTCATAATATTTTAAACAATTCGTCGACCAACAATACAATGAACAGTAAACCTTGACGTTTGCGTACAAATTGATATCATTCGCGTAGTAAATTCCTTGGCTCTTATTTCATTTTGGAATCAAGCCAGACCTATTAATAGTTAAACAGGAAAACGTAGCAAGCTTTAACCGAATTACATCCATTAATTTCAACAGTGTTTTATTTCCTAGTTAGAGCTCGATCGATCTAAACCTTTCTCTGTTGTATTGTTACGTATTAGCAAATAGTTAATTAAAAGTTAAGATAATTATTGCTAAATAAACTGTTATTAATGATTAGACATCAGCCACCATTAACGAGTAAAAAGATATGTCTTTGCTTCAAACAAACACTACACAAATCAAAATTCGGACGTTGAAATATTCGGAATGACTTTGAAAGGATCTAAACAAAGAAATTTAAAAATTCAAACTATGTGGTTTTATGGGAATGACATGCAAAATGTGGGACGTCCGTTTAGCCATTCAGAAACTCATTTACTGGTATATGGGAAAATTAATTAAATGGACTTTTTACATGTCAACGTCAAATCACTTGTTTGACCAATGTACGGTCCTTAGAAATATTCCATGTCGTCTAGGACTACGAATGCGTTTATGAAAGCCATTTTACCTTTCATTGAGCAAACTGAATTGGGAGTGAATAAAGCGATTGGAAAATTCCGTTTCCAATAGAAACTACGTCGTTAAGCATTTACAATAATCTGAGGGCTTCCATGTATAACACTTAAGATGTTGAGCGACTAATGGCCGTTGACGTTTCCCCCGCAATAGCAATGTTTCTTGACGAATGACCGGGGACGAGGGCTACTTCAATATCTTAACATATGGCGGGATTTGACTCCATAGCTCATTCTGAGGAGATCTAAGGGTGCATTGGAGATGATGAAGTCATTATACGGATTGTAACATGCCATTCCCCTTGCTTTCTCATTCTACAAATTGTATTGCAAACAAAATGTGGAGGGTTTACAAACAGAGATACACAGGCTTGTCGTGTACACGGTGTCAGAGTAAACATGATTGCGGTAGCAATATAAACAGTATTAAAGAGAATAGTGTTCTCGACATCAACGATTTAATTCTTCAAATGTCACAGACAACATTCCTTTAGAAACGTTAATGAAAGTGAGGAATGAAGTCGTGCCGGACTTAACTTATGCAGAGAAAATGACCGCCTCTCAAAATGACCACTTCTGTTTTATGAAGGCACTTACGGAATGTAAACTTACGTTACAATTTTAATACTTTATAATTCATTAAACGACTGCAATTTGGGGACAATATGGTTTGCAGGAGTTAAATAACTGAATCATTATAAGTATTACATACTTATTTACCACACTCCGTAGTTGTAAAAGAAGGAAACTTGTTCGTGAAAAATTACAAGAAATTGATAAACAGAAATAACATTGGAGACGAACTTGAATAATAAATAAAACCATTTATCATTTGTATTTCCATTTTTTGTTGTATTCAATTTAATGATGAGTGCTGACTCGTGGCTACTGGATTTATAATAACATCTTAATTTAACGATTTCCATTTTTATTCAAGATTTCGTTTTCTGTATTTCTTAAAGCTTTCGTCTAATTACCAAATCTCCCATCTGCCAAAGTTCTTGAAAAACAGGAATTATTATGCATGACTGAGTATGCTAGGGTTTGTATTAAACGAGGTCTTTCTAATTCTGACATCAGTCGTCATTTTCTCCCTTATCTAGGATCAGGGACTGTAGAAAGGGTCCTATTCGAATTAGAATTTGACCCTCGTTCTGTTTGTAATTAAGGCATAATTATCATTTTCAATTTCCTGTTTTGAGACGATAATTTTTATTTTATTTTATGCTGGCTGTAATGACATGCAACGTTGTCTATTTTTAATCATTTAAAATTAATTAGTATTTGTTGAAACCAGAGCACCATAGAATAACTATTGATCCATTATGTATATATGAAACCATTTTTAATTTTGTAATTATTTGGATATGATATGCATTTTTTACAAAGAGACATGGTCGTTTGATGTTTTTTTTATAAATTTAAAATGTTGTAAACTAAAAACAAACAATAATGCGAAAAAAAAATGTGCCAAAGTGGTTTCGTAATATTATTGCATACACATTACAATTAATTGAAATGTGTTCAAAATAGGATTAAGAAGTACAGGTATTATTTATGCAGTTTATTCCGTCACATCTAGTCCAGACCTGTTTACATATTTTGCAATTGTTATGTCATTTGTATGTAACACACCGTGCCATTTATTTATTTATGTTACAAAATGAACCTCATAATACTTTAACTTTGACCCATCGTGTATATTTGTTCATTTTTATACAAATACTTTATCGCAAACGCACAATCATTCCAGTACTAGTATGTTAGATGTTGTGAAAATTGTTTCTAAAATTCAATATTATTTTTGTATAAAAACAGTTTACGATATGTTTTGGTTCAGTTACTTATCTTGTAGACCAGACAACCCAGACTCACAACGAAAAAAATAAAACTAATTTATTATTTCGAAAGACCATCAAAATGCCTGTAAACGTCGTAATACAATTCACACGATTTACCAAGATATAAAATGATCGATAGACATAACGATAAGAGAGAAGAGAAGCCAGTTTCAACTTTAAATACTGGGGAAACAATTGCCATTCTTGGTAGAAGTTGATATAATGCGTCCATTTACATGACGTTTTTTTAAACTTCAGGTTTCGTCAATAAACAGAGTTTTAAGAAATTTAGCTACAGAAAATCAGAAAGTGATCGGACAAGGCAGTATGTACGATAAACTAGGTCTTCTCAATGGACAGGCTTGGGCTAGACCCAGCCCCTGGTATCCCAATATGGGCATGCATGGAATAGGGGCTACGTCATATCATCAACCACCAACTAACCATTTAGAAATGGAGAAAAAACGTAAGTATAATTTAAATAATATTTATTTTGAAAACGTGTACACAATTGGTGCTAATAAGTATTTCTCATTTCTCAAACTAACGACAACATTTGATTGTTATCGAAAAAAAACAGAATACATTTTGCAAAAAACATTTAAAGTTACCACTGCAGTGAAAAGTCTACACGAATAATGTTGTCAAAACTAATGTTTCCGTTGCTGTTGAAACTTATTTCGCAATCACCAGACCTTCACATAAAGATCCTAACAAAAGGCAGCGGGTGAAAATCAAATACATCGCGTAAACCTCTACATCTAGTATTCATATTGAATCATCAAAGAGACAACCGCCTGAAAACAGCGACTATTTATTGTGTAATGTAATGTCCCGACGCAAGTTTATATGACAAATACTCGACTAATCCATATCAATCGTAAATAAATTGTTATTATTGCCCCGTTGGAATGCAATATTCATCCCTGTAAGACCCATCAACATCAGCGTTTCCTCTTTGTACTATTGCAACAAAAAGCATTTTCGGGTTCTCCACGTTATGTTATAACCGATTTCATCGTCCTTTCAACATTCATTGTGGACTCAATTAAATTTTGTCGCAGTGAAAATTAAACAGATTACGAAAACGCCGATGCACTTCAAAACTAAACTGATGAAAAAGAAATGAATTCATTTGGAGCAAAACGAGTTTCCTTCGATTGTGTCAATGTCGTCAGTGAGTCTGTGCGTTCATTCAAGTCTTGAACTAATCCTTTACTATAAAATACATCATCAAACGAGTACTATATCCATCTCTTATAGGACTGTGTGTGTTATTCAAATAACACGCCTTCAAACGAAAAGTGTGGTGTTTCTTAATCGTCCATGACTTTTAGTTCCGCTCACATGCTGATCTGCATGGTCAGTGTCAAACAGACTCTCAAACTGACTTCATTCTTCTTGAAAGTGCATAATCTTTATCTTAGGAAATCTTTGACCAAATATGATGTTCTTTTATAACATAAATAAACTGAATAAAATGACAAAGCTTACATTGAAATGTGCAAAAATCAACATTTAAGAAGTCGTTTACAATTACTAGTATTTAATAAATGTCAAACCTTGGATTAACATTTCAGTTAAAACTTGACAAATATCAATTTTATGAAATGTTTCTTTTAATGGAGTTTCAAAATATCGAAAGGCCAAACGTTTGCTTGGTGTCTAAAGTGGAAAATCAGACTGTTTTTTTTCAGTGGAGATATTGAAAGGAAAACTTTTTTATGTGAACGTTCATCTATACACTCTCATTAATGCAATAAACACAAGTGTCCATTTCAATAGTGAACTCATAAATCTAGAAAATCAAAAGGCGACGTCGGTCATCATAGGACCTTTTAACGTCCTTGTGTCGGTCTCCGTGAGTTAATAACATTATACTAGGAGTGATATTATGTATAGCGTACAAAAGGTTTCGGGTCCCCAATTAACCCTGGTTGGTCACTCGAGCGACTCCTTGTAATGACTGAACTTATTTTGTGTGGCCAAAACATACGGTACGGAGGCCGTCATTAAGTTGTGTTTTTTCTAATATGACCCCCATTATTACATTAATTTATTCGAGGCATTACAAAACGATTATTCGAAGTAACAAAGGCATCTAGGTTCATGGACAAAACATAAAATTGCCATAAACGATGTGTACTCAATAGCACTTTATATGGACAAAGACACAAAGGCATTTTAGGGGTACTGGAATTTTAACAGACGCAAATTGAACACAATGCTGAACTTTCATTCTCTCAGCTGTGTGTCGATTCTTTAAGCACACGTTTTATGAATGGCATATATATTATAAGACGGAATGGTGAAGGTTGAATCGCCTTTGATACATGCGAGCAACCACAGGCAAACAGCATTATTATTGGAATATCTTGAAACTTATTCAAAGAACTGTAGATATATTATATATATTATGTAGATATTTATGCATAGCCAGCTCACAGAAACATGGAGAATGAGCTAAACCAATAGGACCAAAACTGTCTAATGTTCTACTTACGAATATTGAAACCTGGCATGGTATCTTAAACAGCGTTGTTCAGCAATTATCTTCATTTAACCTCACTGCTTAAAAAAGCTAAACATCCACTCAACCCAGTCTCTTATTATGTGTTTCAATTAAATGCTTAATCATAAGCATTATCAATGGACTACGGCGTTCGACTAATAACCACACTAGTCAACATTCGCTTTCGCGAAAAAGGGTTTACTAGATGAACCTAGCTTAACTTCTTAACTCTAAATATATGTTGACTTATGTATATGTTTTTATTGCAAAAATAATTTAATGAACTATTCACTGAAATAACATCTGTATGTACCCCTATTGTATTGGTCATATCTACCAGAAAGTGTTTAGAGAAAAACGAAATTTACTTGAAGAAAGAGCCAAACCATGCGGAACAATTTTAAACGCATCGTCCTTCCTTTTGACTTTTTATTTTTAGTAATATTAGTATAAGAAAGTAACATACAAAAGTGACTCTTTATTCTCATTCTTAAATCGCGATAGAATGGTTATCTAGGTACTATTTATAATTTTATCTATATGTGCCTCTATTGTGGTATGTAATATGTACCAGAAAACGTTAAGAGAAAAACGAAATTTAGTTGAAGAACGAGCAAAACAATGCGGAACAATTTTTAACGCTTCGCCCTTCCATTTTTTATGATTGTTTTAATATGAGTATAAGAAAGTAACACACATATGTGACTCTTTATTCTCATTCTTAAATCGCAATACAATGGCTACCTTGGAGCATATTTCTGATTTGTCATATGTTACCAAATGTGTATTCGTGACCGTAAACTACTTTAAAGAAAGCACCCTACTTTGACCTTGGCAAATAATAATGGCAAATTCGGGGCGTTTTGGATTGTAGGAGTTTTGGCTTGTAGTTTGCAACTTCGTTTGAGACTACTGAACAAAATGACTAAACCACTTACTGTGGCATCCAGGTCTTCTCATCTATATGGTTACAACGCTCATATTTTTAATTATTTCTAACATCATAAATGATTTACGATGGACAAATTATGTGACTAAATATATTATTTATTTGATCAATGTATAAACGATTCAAATAATTTGTTCGATTGTAAACATTCCTCTACGGGAACATGTTCTTATGAACACTATAAACGGCACTATTACATTAGTTAAGTCACGTGAACCGATGTTCAGAAATGAATCAAACTGTTGCGTTTGTTACATGTAATATTAGACCATTTCATCAATAAAACTGAACGTCCCCTGAGGTCAAAAGCACGCGTTCAATCTATAATCACTGACAAAAACGTGCATGTGTGTTTTCATGACAATCATATTAAAATTTGTAAACAGTATGCCTTGGTAACCATACCCTTTAATTTGTTCAAGATTATAAGGCATTACGATATCAGCTTACAGCTGAGTAATATAACTGATCGCTGAAGTATTGGTCACTTAATCAGGTGGAAGCAATAAAAGCTGAACTTTACTGGCTCCTCAACCTTTTGAAGTTACAGATTCCGACATAATGGACTTTCAATATAATACCTTAGTTTTTAGACAAATCAAATGAGTATGACATTAAACGACAGTTACTCGTTTCCTACGACACATCGGAAATGAAAAAATATTGCGTGAAATCAAAACATTTTAATATTTTTCCTTCAACAATAATTCATGACATTGCATAGAGTCAAAGGTACAAAGATTGATTGTCGTACTTAAATATTTCAAATGAATTATCAAATAACTTCATAACAATTTGATCATAAAGCCCAATATTTTCACTACAGATAATGACGGTAATACAAGTTCTGATAGTAACCATAGTGACGGTGCCAAAGGTTCGGAAAATGATGAACAAATGCGCATGCGCCTCAAAAGAAAATTACAAAGAAACAGAACATCATTTACCGCCTCTCAGATCGAAGCTTTAGAAAAGGGTAAGTTAGAGAAATTTCAAGTAACTACATGTTTCCTTGGAAATATTTTAGGAAATTTTAACATATATAACTGTATGTTTATAAGACTTATGCTTGTTTAGGAATATCTTTCACACGAAATATTGTCGTTTAGGAATTCTTCGGAATATTCTGATCAACTCATTTGCTTATTGAGTGTCGAGATCAAAGAAAGACATGTCTAAATTCAAGCAGGGGAATTGTGTAAGAATGCTTCACATGAGCTCTACAAGATACAATGATTCTTTACGTAGTCAGTCATGGGTATTGCGTGGAATGGCTGTAAATCATTGGGTAATTAATGCTGTCATATGTTCACGAACAATATTCCTAAACCCAGCCCAGTTTCTATACAGGCGGGTGTCCTTTTTGGCGTTTTGTTTACAACATAAGGTCTTTGTCGATGGTTGATCACGCATGGCATAGTGCGCCACGGGTCACCAAATTATGTGGTACTAAAACAACATATAAGGTGCCTCTGACATGCTATATGTAGCGTAATCAAGATGTAACTATAACTAGGAATAGATGCTCACTGTGTGAGACAAACATTTAGTGTCTGGCATATACTTGTACGGCAGCTTTGATGTGAGCTTTATTTTAAGGAATTCTTACCTATCTCTTTGTTACTTATCTGTTCTTGAAAGATGGACATATTGTATGCATGTACATTTACTTTATGGTATTTTTTATAGCCATAAGAAATATTTATGTTCTTTAAAAATTGTTTTAGTCTAATAAAAGAAATATACCATTATTTTTGTCTTACACATGGCATGGTTAGGTATTATGGTGCTTATATTGAATTGCTTATAATGTATTGGGACATCGGTGTAGATAGCTCTTGATAAATAAAATGCATACTTTTGAAAAGAAAGGAAATAAAAAGGTTTAATTTATATTATTTCTATAATTTTGACTAATTTATTGATATGAATATTCAGTATGTTGTATAACATAATTATTTGTTTGATTTTTCAGAATTTGAACGTACCCATTATCCAGATGTTTTTGCAAGAGAACGACTTGCACAGAAAATAGATCTTCCGGAAGCTCGAATTCAGGTACAATTTCCTTATTACACCACCCTATTTTCATATTGTTAAAATATTCGTTTGTCTACTTAGTTCGTTAGGTGTTTTCATGTGTCTGCCTGGCCACAAATAGATTTTACATGGTGCATCTTTTACTGCAGATAAAGTTTTATAATTTTATCTACTAACATTAAAAAATAGTATTAGCCTTTGTGCATTCAAAAATAGATATTAATAACTGTTTATATAATTATTTGTGAATTTAAAGTATCAATTTCCCATATTTTATCTAATTCTGGATGTTTAGATAAATACGCATGCCATTTGTCGTTTTGTTTTGCAAATATATTTGTAACATAAGTTTTGAAAATTGCCAGTGGCACTCGAGCCAACTCATATTATTATATAAACATCTCTCAACATTGTTTTAATTGTCATGTTTTATATTATTTTCAAGTGTATTATCTTAAAGCCATTTGTCACATAAAGTAACTATATTTGTCACATTGTTGGCTATCGATTAGTAATTAAGGGACAATAAATTGTGAGCAGAGGATTATTTTTTAGCTTTAAGACTTTGTATTCTAATATTCGTATGTAAGATCAATAATAGTCAAATGTAACATCGGTATCTGAATAAAGTTTCAATAAAATGTATTTAAAGTAATGTCACCCTTGCAATTTTCATGCTTAATGCGATCATTTCATGTTAATATAATTCGGATTGAGCGTTTTCATGTTATGGAGTTGGTAACAGCACTTTATCTGTGAGTTTCATTTTATTTCATTTTGAGTATTTTATTAAGTCATCTGATTAATTATGTAATATTGTTTATAGGTTTGGTTTTCAAACCGACGAGCGAAATGGCGGAGGGAAGAAAAATTAAGAAATCAACGACGCGAACCTGGAAATGGTCCATCAAGAATTCACCCCTTAAACACTGGTTTTCCGAACAGCATGTACCCCACCCTTCAAACAATATCAATGGGATCACCTGATCAATATAGGTAAGTGTGATTTTTATTTCTAGTAGTGTTCACTTGTCCCCAATACACTCTTAATTTTCTCTCTATTAAAACGTTTAGAAATTATTAATGTTTGTTTCTTATCGATGCTACTCCTCCGAACAACAGCAATGAGTTCATGCTTTATTGAGGTGGTTACATTGACTAAAATAATGATAATAGAGACGATTGAAATAATAGTACTATTAATTTATCTTGTTCTGTCGCATTACTAACAGACACAACCAGTAAATATTTGTATTGTATATTTATTAGAAATTGTAACTATCATATAGGTAATATACGTTCATGTTTGTTAGTGAGGGCAAATGATAGAAAAAGGACATACTATAAAGTATATTTAAATATCAATATAAATATCATTTGTATATTTTTATTAACATTAAATAATAAGAATATTGCGCGTAGTAAATTATTCATTTGGTTAATTTGATGTTGTGAAAGTCATAGATATAATAATGATACCTATAAAAGGTCAGTTGGATAATATTAATATCGTTTAAGGCAATATAATTTGTTTTATGGGGTGCCTCCTCGTGTTATTTGCTTGTGCATTTACTGATTATTAGACACAACTTTGGATGACTGTGAACTGTTGCGTTTTCTCGATACCGGTTGTTCATTTAGTATAATGTCGTGTTATAAATGAGCCAATCTCCAGGATAAGAACCTGCTTTTTGACCAAAAACAAAATGTTGAGATTATCTATAATTTAAAAGAAAAATCATAATGAAGCAAAATGCAAAAGAAATAGTGTTCATATTTTCATCTTTATTTTTAAGACAGTAATAACTGTATTTGTAGAGGCTCTGTTTGATGCCTTTTTGTGTGACGTCGCGAACGTATTTCAAATATTTTTCGACGTAACTGTAACAAGAATTTTATATATACAATAGTTGATCAATCCTTGACATAAACTGTTCAAAATAAAATCGCGTTTTAGAATTACGTTTTACTCTTTAAAATATATACCAAAATGGTAAATGTTTGCATTTAAAGAAAGATTACAACCAGTTTTAAACAACCGTTTTTCTCAATCAGTGTACCTTTCCGAAATTGGTCACCATAGTAATCAAGCATGTTATGTCATAATAATTCATGAGAATATTTAAAGCTAATATATATAGTGCTATATGGGTAAATTATTTACAACTGATCAATAGATAGTCATTTTTTCTATTTTAGAGCTTTTCACACCCTTATTGCATACATTAATTACATAATGTCAAAAAAGCAGGGTATTCCTGGAGACTGGCTGAACAAATGATTTTTTGTAAAACTCTGAAGCGAATAATAAATACCATAAAGATGTAGTATTACAATAAAGTAATTGCAAATCCTCTCTATTAATGCTATACATGCAACTGAACGAATTTCTAAATATTGGCATAATGTATCAATCTATATCAACGTTGGTGTAGGTGATCATACCTCTATATATCTATATATCTCCATCTTCTATATCTCTATCAATCTGTCAAACACTCCTCTCCATTCTTTTCCCTCCCATAACATCATTTGTGTACATAATTTCCACTGTTTACAACTTCATAAAGTTACAAATTATTCCCTGTTATTCATAAGGAACGAGTTTATAAATAAGCTTTCTACTCAATCCTTAATATATGTAAATGAATGCTATTATATGTTTATAAAGAAATAAATACAATGTATTGTTTAAACTAAATGCTAATGAATATACTCATATTGATGCTGGTTTGGAATTTAGTGAAACTCGTAATAATAATGCGATAAATAAAACTAAGGGCTGTGTGCAGTACTTACTGAATAATTTTATTTCATTATTAAATGAATTTAAAGTATCAAACATTTTATTTAATTAAATTGGTATGTCTTTGAGTGAGTTTTAAATCAAGTTTATGAGCAGTATCTCAACGTCATTAACACTCAATTGGTATGCACCGTGACTTTATTTCAACAAAACAACTTATATATTTTATGTATTTAACATTATTATTATCATTAATTGAACTTTTTTTAATATGTCGTAAATTTGCTTCAACATATACAGAATTGATAAATACTTTATATTCAAAATTATATTTATTTCACCATTGACTGTAAATTTCCGGACTGCTGTAGTCCCAGAAACAATTGTAAATACCGGAAAGCAGCCATGCTACATATAGAAAACGGCAATGATAGTAACATGTAACATTATTTATTGATGCTAATGTTATCGCTGTGACCAAATCTTGTTTTGTGGCTTACACTTGTCATAAATGTCAAAGCAATCTCAAAAATGAAAAATTCGGGAAAAAAGTTCACATTGCATACGGCTAATTGGTAACTTCCGTGAAATATTTAAAATGTCGCAAGTTCCAGATGTTGTATTATTGCCGCCATCTTGAATGCATTTTGCATTTTATTGCTTTAGAATGTACCAATTTTCCTTCAATCTAAAAAGGTCGTTGGCCTACGTGTAAAATGATATTTATAATGCATTTCAGTTGAGAACACATGTTACGCATATTTACTGAAGCATGTTTTATGTTGCAAAAATAATATTAAAATGCTATTCCTACTCTAATATTAATTGACAACTCATTATGCTAAAGCATGCACGTGATCTGGAATTGTACTTATACAATGGAAAATTTTACATCAGATTGATTTATTGAATGATTATAAAATATAAAGAAATCATTATAACGTTTCAGTAATACATATAAACTAAATGAATACTAAATACATATTTTTGGAATTATTGTTATTCTAATTATAATTTTGGCATCAACTTATAATATTCCATTTATAAGTTAATAATATAATCATTGCTTTTATATATTTACGTGTATAATGAAATGCTGAAATATAGTTTGTCTATGGCTTTAAATTGTCTGTGTATTACGGTGTTTAATATTTGTTTAAAAGAATGCTGAAATTTCTACCAATATTATATAACTGTAATGCAAAATAACCTGTAATAACCATTGAAAATCCCTTTATAAATAAATATCAAAACTTCACTTTAGAATAATAATGGAGAAAATACATCGACATGCCTTATTAAAAGTTAATAAAAAAATGACTTTGGATTTTTGTTTATTTCGAATATCGCTTTGTATTAGTACGCCAGCATGTAAAGTATTTCAAAGCACCAATAAAGCGATACAACAATTCAAAATTTGTTTCTGTATGAACATATGAATATAAGTTACTACTCATTAATAACATTCTATTTATCGTTTAGTGTAATGTAATCTCATATATTTTAACTACCGTAGAATGGTCGGCTAAAAGAATTTCCTTGCTCCCGTATGCTTAAGTGTTATACGTGACTAACCTTTCCTGTTTCTTTGGTGTGTGGAATTTTATGCAAGTATAGCGTACCATGTAATAATTGAAGCCCTCTTCTATTTCAGTGCAATGCCTACTGTACCTAACTACTCCCTCAACAACAGTATGCCATCCAATCCGTCATGTCTTCAGTCATCAAGCTCTCCATATTCATGCATGATAGCAGGTACGTAAATGTTTCATTACAATCTTTTCGTCTATTTATTATTCATGTGATGCAAACACATGTTTTGTTACCATATGGTCTATTTGTGACATATCGACTTGTAAATGTCACACATATGCAACGGCTTGATGGCTTCATCAAAACATGATATGCCACCGCAGGACCATCGGTCATTTTGGTAGGCTGAAATGTCGCGATGTAACGTATTCCCCTGAGCAAACAGTGTAATATCAAACGTACTGTGATATGACCTATACGAATTGTCGGTCAAATATCGAAATACAAGACCTTTAATATGTTTTCTTGTTTTGTTTGTGTTACAGATTACTCAGGAAGAAGTTATGATCAACTATCGTCGCTCAGTGCCTACTCGAGGTCTTCGTGCAGCGCTGTGGCAGCAGCAAGCATACCGAGTCACGTGACACACAATACGCATAACGGTGCGTCTCCCACTGGTTAGTAAATGTTGTAACCCGACCAGCTTGCTCCATGCAGTCGGTGGAGTAACTTTTGCTATGTTTCGAAATGTTCCAATTCACGCAATACTAGTATTTGCGAAAACCACATGTGATGACTCGAATCAGGAAATCACATAATATTGGATTTTAGAGAGAGCGTAACCATTTCAATATCAAAAAAGGCAATAATTTTAATAATGAGATAATATTTTGTATTAGTTGCTAAAACGAATTATAAATGATCATTGAACGCAAAATCAACGATTAGAAAATCCGTATACCGTTTTTGGACTTGGTTCTTCGTTAAAAACATGTTTGTATTTGTTCAATTCAGTATAGTCATTATCTGTGTCTTTGGTTTCAGGCTTGATCTCACCTGGTGTATCGGTGCCAGTTCAAATACCCGGTGGAGGGCACCAAGATATGGGCGTTCATCATATGACATCAATGACGTCACAATATTGGCCCCGAATACAATGATATTAAATCTGTTATGGAGAATACATTGACAACATAGTTAAATCTAATTTCGGAAAGGAAATGGACCTTGTATATGAAGCAGACAAATAGCGTTGGGCTGGTGTACGCTGTATACTCGTGATATCTAGCTATAGTGCTATTAGAGTTCGGGTCAAGGCTAATAAAGTGAGGTGAGAGTTGGCCAGTGTTGCGATGGGTTTAGCCGAAGTGGTGGACAGTTTGGCATATTATTGCATAAGACACTGAAAACGAAGTGATAAGCGCGATAGTATGTTCAAGTGAATATTAGGAGTTTTGAGATTGCGTTCGCAGTAATAAATTGGTTAAAGAACGAATCTGAGAAAGTATAGACCAGTACATCATACTTCATATTCTACACAAATAATACATTATTCTATTATAATCATTATCAAACGTAAATGTTTTCACTTGACGGAGTGGAAGATCAAAGAAATCCAAAATAGAATATTTATTCTGTATATCAAATGACGGTTCATTGTTATTTATTAAATGCAATATTCCAAAACTGATTAAAATTTTTAATCTATTTGACTGACTTGTGATTCATAGTACATCTTTACGAAAGAGCTACATTATCATTTATCGTTATGTAACGACTTCATTTAACACATCCCTCGCACAAATTGATTGGAATAGAATAAAATACATTTACTTGTTAGGATGACCACAACAAATGGTCGATTATTTTCTCTCCGTTTTTGTTTACCGTCAGACTACATTTTAGAATGGGAACATAGATAGAGTTGAATCCTTCGAACGGTCAAAACGATTTATTCAGTAATCAGGTGTTTACTAATATTTTTCTATTTATTCCTTAACTTATATATCAATATACTATTTTGATTAAATTATAACTCAGTTATCGAATACAATATAAATACCTTTTGCAATGAAGTGGTACTTTCCTAACTGGGCAATTCCTCGATTCGTGTTCGCGTATACGTATATTCATGACATTTTGTCTACGGAAATACAAATTTCATATTTTGAAAATGTCCTTACATATATTTATGTATATATATCTTATGGAACTGTTTGTAGACATATTCATATCTCTGTCACTGATTTTATTTTCTAGTCTGCAACAATATATTTACAGGGTTATGTTGTGGTCTGTTGCTGAATCTTGTGTTTTGTTGATGTCGTTCTTTCATTTAAAGTCGCTGACCTCCAAACTTCGGAAAGTCCATTTCTCTCTGAGTGCCTCCAAAGACGTAATTGATATATGACATACAATTCATTCAGATAAATTATAACACGGAGCATCATATTCATTCTAGACATTGCTTGCTCATACATACGCAAGAGAAACATTACCAAGTAGCAGTAATATAGTATAAATCATGGTCACGATTTTTCCTGTTGTTATTTCTTGATATGCTCGATTGTGATTAAATAGTTCGCTTCTTACATTGTGTTACGTTACAGTAATGTTAAACGTTAACGTCAAAATAGCATCCATTTATCTGGAGGTCAGTAGCTTTGATTTGTTTTTCACTCATTTTTAATTCTTATTGGCCAGTACATTTTGCCTGTTGACTTACAAATATGGTAACCTTACTGTGAAGATATACAATTTCTGATACATAACTTACAGTTATCCGAGGTAATTTGTGATATTTAGCAAGGATTATCTTGTTTTTAAATACACCGATTACCTCAAACACAGGACAAACTCATACATTACCCATTAACTCTCTTTTTACAACTATTATATATAAATCAGATTTTTGACATTGTTATTATGTGTTTGTTACATTGTGTATGTATATTGTATGTTAGTACATCTTATTTTCAATTTGACTGTACAACAGTCTTAGAGCAGTTTCTCTTATATTATGTAAACCATGGAGAATAAAATCGTAAAAATATTAATCGTTGTAGCTTTTAATAGTACCAATAATGTATCTAGTACAAGAAACACGCACATGAACATATATATTATTCGTTGTAGCGGGTTATAATACAAAGAGTGTATCTAGTACAAAGCACACGCACATGAACATAATATCAACGATGAAAACACTCACATTTTAATTAGAAAATCAATTTAGACAGCGGAAACATGATCTGAACTGAAATGGACACTGGAGTGTAACATAAGAGGAAGTTTAAATGGTGGAATATGGAAACTCATGAGTGAGCGATTGTCCGCTACATATCAAGTAGCTGATATCGTAGTACAGCAATGTGCTTGGGAATAGTTCTAGTAATGCTGTTTGGAAAAAAATAATGCTCTATTAGTAAAACATGGTAAGAGGCGAATATATAAAAAGGATGCGACCGACACTTTGCCCACTTACAATACACCATCGGTTTGGTACTAACTTTGTGATGGAAAGTGTAGTAGCTGATTAGTGCAAGCAACCAGAGGCAGTATTTGGAACAAACAAACAACATATAAAAGGCACTTTCAATATTCATAGAACAAATATGTATTAGAAGTGTCAAGAACAGGATTCATATTTTTTCAAACGGATGCAGCATCAATCAAGAGACCATTTAATTAGTATAGTATGCTATCTACTCAAAATGAATCTTCTACATGGTGATCAAGTTAATCATCAAGACCTGGACCTTATTAATCGCAACGTATTCATTATCTCTCTATCTGTGTTTGTGTTGAAGAAAGCCCCAATTAGCCTATCTACATTTCAAGCAACCATATGCAATACCATTACCTGACATTGATGCGACTAGATACTTTGCCTAAGAAACATGACAGCGCCCCCAAGTCTGAAACTTGTGGTGAAGAATTAATCTTCTGCAAACATTATTAACACTGATTTAATGTAAAATGTAGAACATGCCCTTATAATATCCATTTCTTATTGAACCAACACAGCATAGGTTGTTGTTGGGTCATTGTTTCAAAAACCACACCCATACTCAGATGGATTCAAGAAGTGGTCAGCAAAAGATTCACGAACAAATGTCATTCGTATAGGAGTATCTATCATGCCATTCAACATAACAGGAAATATAATCTAAATGGCAAATTCTGGTCAACAATAAACTTATCAAATTATAATCATATGGTACATTCATTTCATGAATTACGCGAAGAGTGTTGTGTTTAACAGGACGACTTAGATTGGCGGTTTCATCACTGTTTAAACGTGTATCAATGACAATAACGTACCACACCATTAGGAGATGAACTAAGCATTTCATTCTGATTAACTGAAGCATATCCAAGGACGGTTTTATATTTCACAAGTGGATTCATTCATAAAACTTACTGAATTACATACCGAAACCTACGGTAAAATACAGTTCGTCATGCGTGTTTGTTGGTTTAAGGGAATACGTACAAAAGCCGAAACTTTGAAGATTCAAATTATACCGTATTTCTTATCATACATTTAGACAATAAGTTAACAAATAAATTGCTGGCGCATGCGCGATGATGTGTTTATACCGTTTAGTGTTTAATTAATTGGGCGCACGTTAGATGAGCACACGACAGAATAAGATGCTAATACCGATGGTGCTTCTACTTCAATCATGAAAAACATTCATTATGTTAAATTTTAAGTCTGCATTTGAGATTGTCTAACATAAGGAGAAATACAGTAACGTATATTTCAAAAAAAAAATTGTTGAATATACTTTATGTAATAAAATAAAAACAAATCGGTTATAGCTTTTTTGTATTTAATCTATTAGTATCAATTTTTGTCAATAGATACCACACACATTCAATTTGTAACTGGACTTGATGTCTTTAGTCAAAAATACTACATTTAAGAAATATGCAAACGAAATAGAGACTATGAATATGATGTGTAAATTGTGCAAGTTAGATAAAGTCGTTAGTGTAGTTATTAATTTGCTTACTTTCGTTTATAAACAAGCAGATCACAGAAAGGGACATGACACCACAATGAACGAGTGGACAGAGGAGTGAAATTCACAAATGGTTTTATTCGATTGTTCTTGAATAAGAAAATAGAATTGTAATATAAATAATACATACAGTAAGACCACTCTGAAAACACCCATGATGAGACTTATTACAATTGTAGAAGAAACGATAAAACCACTGATAGTAAAATTATAAATTGTTGAGATGGTTTTAGATGGTTTTGAATATATAACAACCAACATTTGTAGTGTAAACCATTCACCGGGATCCTTTTTTTTTTAAAGAAGAGTTACAAATCCTATAAATGATGTTTATACTTAGTCGCTTGGAAAACAATTTTTGTGACAACGTTTTGCTGGATTTCAACATCGTCTTTTTAGCGATACAGAATGTAAAAAAAACATATATTTACTGAAATTACTGTTGATAGCTTTTACTTTTCAATTGATATCATAGGATTGGCGAGCTATTTGAACATGTTGTGAATATTCCCGTGGCGCCTGCATTTGAAATCATTTGGATTAGAGACCAATTCATTTATCGCCCAGTTAACTATGTAAAATATTTGTTATCAATATTTTCTGTTTCGATTCAAATCATAGAAATCATGCAGTGATTGGCATTTATGTAGATTATGAATGATCAAGTACTATTGATCTTGGGTTTTCCGTTTATGGTGCACTGTTATCGTCAGACAAGAACACTTTTATGGAGTATCGCCTACACCTATATAAATTATTATCGATATGGGAAGCAAATTAAACCAACATTTACTTTTGATTTCTTGCAACTATGTAAATGCAGTTGTCGCTCGTAATGTCGAACTTGCTTAAGCTCAACTTTTCGCGATCTGACTGCAGTCCACGCTTTTCGGAAATCATGTTTAAAATCGCTCTGTAGATGACGAATTATTTTGCGCTATTCTGGAAGTTTGAAATTGCGAGAGTTGACTGTAATTGGTAAAATGTACGTAAAATCATTCATGAACGTTGTATATTGCATAAACTATCTCTCTCGGGAACTCAACGAACTGCATTCTTGTACGAATGCCTAGAAAAAACGACACATCATATGGGCCAAAATATCCAATATTATAACATTCTTCATGCATAGTTATTTTTCTAGTTCATTGTTCATTGTTGAGGATCTTATGGGAAATTGATATATATTGTAAAATATAGGTTTCTCGTAAAATAAAGTCTATATGGTAATACAAAATGTATTACATGCTGCATAACCGTTTGTCACCTTGTGTCTTATTATGATGTTTTGTGAAAGGCCATTTTCTTATCTGAATATGCGATTAATAAACAAATATCTCAGTCTTATTTATCATATACATGTTTTGGTTTTCTGGTGAACATTTCGCTGGCTTGAATTAGAAGGTCGTAGGTGTTACAACCTTATTAGACTCATGCATACTTGAATCTGCACCACGAGGCGTTTCTCATGAGTCTATTTTCATGAAAATCGCAACTGGTCAAGTTGACCAAACCAAAGTCTTAAAAGCTTGTTTTTCCATAAGTAAAGAGTAGTTTTCAGACAGGTTTTGTTTCTTCTCAAAATATCTAGCTGTACGTTTTTGAAATTCCTTGTGATCTACTGTTTCTGCTGATTGATGCTTTCCCAGTCATCTTTTTGGCGCATGGTAGTAATATGCTTATGCCACTGTCGTTCGTGTCTTGTTTTGGTCATATCAATGTAATGTATTTAATATTCGTGTTCTTGTGACTTTGGTATGGCTGTGTTTTATACAGTATATATTAATTCATTACATTTCGGCAATTAAGTCGATGTATTTCATGGTTTCCTAAAACACCCCGCTTTGTATTATTATTTTCAAAATAGAGTTATACAATCAGTTTGTTTTACCGGAATATTGTCTAAGAATATTATGTATAAAGTTCTCTTTTTGAACTGCATGTTTTTCCGTTTTCAACTGTTTCATTTTTTTATTGCATTTCTCTTCTCGTGGTTTGCAAAATGATTTTTTTATTACAGTGTGTTTGTTTGTCATTTTGCTATACGTATATATATTTAAGTCATATTATGTGGTAACTTACAACACTTTATACGATTTTCTATGATATTTGTAGGGGCGGATGATAAAGACTATTTAAAGTCTGTCAATGTTTTTTTGGAGTTTTCATTTTTATGCCTATCGTTCTCTGCTACTGTAGAGTCCTACCTACCCTGTCAGATTTATTATCAGATGGTTTAGTTTTTCAATCAACTTATAATAGCGTTGTCTGTTGTTTGTAGCAAAGCAATGCTTAATTCCAGGAAAACTGGTTAGAACCTCCGTATGTAACCGAAACTGAGTTGAATAACGGCGATACACACAATGAAAGCATACGAACATAAACAAGACAAATGATCATCGACATTTTTATTTTATTTATTTGCATACATTAAAGATATAACATGGACGAATGCAATTGCTGTTAATAATAATATTAGATAGTGTTATAAAATAAATCTTGTATATATAATAGAGCATAGAATGGCTCATAGTCATATTCATCCATCACTTCATCACAATGATTCAGGAAACACTCCCTTACATGCATAGTCCGTCGACGATAACACAAGCCCTTATTTACAAATAAAATGACAATTGAATGCATTTTCGAAATCCATTTTCGATCGATTTTGTGCATAATCACTTTAAAATATATTTTCGTTCAAAAATATACAATTTAACACACGAGAGACTAATACTAGTATAATAAATACTTACATTCTTAAGCATATCGCCTTAGGTGGTCTTCCACTATTTGTTTATGAAGCAAGCATTTACCAGAAAATTGAAAATTAAAATAACAGTAAACAGTGTTAAGATATTTATCTTCTTTGGAAATTGTAAATTCTGTACTTGACTTTATGTTGTTAAACCATACACTACTCAAACCAAAAACCGTCATATTAATATTGATGTTGGAGATATAACTATTTGTCCTGTAGTTACAGGCTGGTATGCACTAAGCATCTTAAACTTTTCTTAAAATAATGAAATTTCTTTACGTGTATCAGCTAAACATATGTTTCTTTAATGAGCAAGAAATATACGCCGCACATGTTTGTGTCTTAAGTAAAAATATTTCAGTAATTTATTTTGATATCTGTTCCGAATTAACTGGTAAATATTGAGAAATGTATATTACAAATAAATAAACTGTATTATATTAATGCTTTTATAATGATAATGTTATGTGTATACTTGTATATTGCAAAAATATATATTGTCATAGATTAAGTTTAAATTCATGGTATTAATGTAGTTGTTATGGTATGCAATTATGTAAACGGTCAAATATATTCAAATATCGATTATGCCAATATATCTCTGAATTATTTTGTCTCAATTTAATGTCAATATGTGACCCATGTGAACAACAGAAATTATTTCCTGTAAAAATGATAAGAATTATTTGTTCATTTATTGTTCATATTTAGGCCCGCACGTGTGCATAACAGAACCATTTTGTACCAAGATTATCAAATAATTAACTTACGTTGTATTCATGTAGTGCATTAATAAAGAGCAAGCAGATAATATTAAGTCAGACAGGGAAGGCAGCACTCAACTTAACCAGTCGAGCACAGGAAACATTAAAAACATACAAGGCACAATGTCCAACTGAACCAACCCAGCGCAGAAAACATAAAATACATACAAGGCACAATGCCCAACTAAACAAGTAAAAGATCCGCCAAGTCCAAATAAAGCATAAACAACGACTTTAATTTTTTTATTCTGTAAGTAGTACGATTAACAAGCTAATTCTATTTAGATATACATAGGAAAGGTCGTGATGTTCCACCAAACATCATGGCAATACAGGATGAAGCAATCCATTCATAAATATCGTCTCCAGATGGACCAGGAGCATGTCAACTAAAACAACTTTTTTTAAATAATAATAACAGGAGATTTGACGATAAAAATTCAATACGTTCTATAACATTCAATAAAATTGATAATTAATGCTTGATATGACACCAATAATACCTCACCGTTATTGCATTTATAGTGTCGCCTAGAAGAGAAAATATTCCTTTTGAAGTGTATAATAGAAACTCCATTGATTCCATATGTGATTATGATGTTTGGACGCTTAACGTGTGTCGGCATGCTTAAGCAAATAAGTTGATGACTAAGTTAATAAATTTGTGGTTAGTTACAAAGTTATAAAAAAGAGAATATGTTAACAATGAATATAAAAATATAATGAAAAATCGGGCAGGGAAGATAGCACTTAATAGTTACAACTGAGCACAGAAGGCAAACAAGGGACACACAAAAAAGACGAAAAAGACCGTAAGCATATGCCGCAATGTCCAACAAAGAGCCTTACTTATTTGACATACTGGTACTGTAATGCAAACAGAAACTTTAACGCGTAAACTACCAAGGTTCATCTGGTATTTAGATCACTGACTTAGAATTAGAAGGTCGTAAGTTCAAAAGCAATATTTTGCGAAAACAAGAAAAAAATGTCTGAAAACTACTCTTTACTTATGGAAAAACAAGCTCTTTAAACTTCAGTTTGGTCATCATGGCCACTTCCGATTTTCATGAAAAAAGGCTCATAAGAAGCACCTTAAGATGCAGAGTTCATATATGCATGAGTCTAATAAGGTCATAAGTACTAATTCTAAGCCAGCGAAGCGTTGTCCCCGTACGTATTGTAATTAAACATCTTGTATAACTATGTCACAGAGATCCAGCGATTAAAAAAGCATATTGTTTCTATAATCAACTCCTTATGATAGACAGAAGTAATTCTAGATTATTTAAATTGTTTTCCAATCCATTTTTATATTACATATACACATGTTATGTTTAGCATGTTGTAACATTGTCAAAAATAAATACAGTTTAAACTAAATCCAACCAACTCTTCTGCGATGATCCTACTTCGACGAAAAACCGGAAGAATTAGATGATGTTTATCAAAACACAGTAAGCCTTCCAGATTAAACAAACACACATCTCTGATCGCTGCGAATCTACTACTCAAGCTTCAGGATTAACAAACGAGTTTACTCACACTTAACCAATTATCCAAAACCCTTTTTCAAAAATTTATTTTAAACTAACGGAGTACACCGACCACACACGGAGATAAATTTCTCATTGATATTTTACCGAAAAATAAGTTTTTTTTACAAAATTATCCCCTGTTTCCTTCGTCAGTTGAAAACTGATACTTTTAATAAAAATGCGTAACGAAAAAATACACTAAATGTAAATGTATTGTTTTGTATACAAATTATAACATTTCCTCTCCAAGATTTAGATTCAAAGGAAGAGTTAAGTTATCATTAGCGCTGATAAGCCTACATTCTATCCATCCTATTTTTGTTTTGACTTTCTCGTATCCGCTTGGCTGCAGACGATAAAACAAAATGCGAATCGCCGAATTCAAATTTTGCGTTCATCCTTCATTCCTTCTCCGTTTATAAACTATAAATGTCTGCAACATTCCACTTCAGACGCTTCAAACTGAAAATCAGAAAAAATGTAAATATAACTAGACTTAAGACAGTGTTTTCAAATATACTTTTGATGTTAAATTATTAGTTATAGCATTGTGTTTGTTTTCTACATATATTCGATTTTCAAACTATTATTTTATAATTAGACTTCCTAAGAATATTCTAGATCGGTCTGTATGCGTGTGCGAGAATGCTTTTGACATTATCAAACATATAACATCGAAAAGGCCACACTGATATGATATATACTTACAAATATATATTATTGCTATTTTTTATTTTATATATTGTTATAGTTGTTTTGTTTACTACCTCTTGGTTGTTTAACGTGTCTGATGTAAAGGGCCTTTTGACGCACCACCACATATTTCATTATTAATATAATGTCGTTAACAATATATCCAATAGATGATATATTAAATCCAATTCCTTGAATGTAATTAGTCTTCTCTGATATGTGAAATTTTGTTTGTACCTGTGTTTGTTTTATTGAATATGAAGTAATGTACTTATATAATTATGTATGTATCGGAATTGTATTTACATCTTCCTTACGTTTATCTAATTGTATTTGGTTCAGTATTTTTGCCTTACGTAAAATATTGCAATTTATGTTCATTTGTATCAGAGGGTCCTAGGGAAGCTTGTTTAATTGTCTGTGTTGTCTCTATTAGTTACGCCTTTATTATAATCATCTGTTTGGGTTGTTGGCAAAAATCATCAACACAAAACATGTAAATTTAATCGACAGTTCAATCAGTTTAACTCCATTTGTTATGAATTACAATGCAAAACAAACACACAGCAGTGTATTTTCTTTTTTCCTGCCATTTTTTTATTTGCCTCTTTGTCCTTTGTTGTTTCCAACGAATGCTATTTTTCTGTCCGTTTTATTACCTTTTACATAATGTTACAATATTTTTATATATAAATAGTAACATTTATGTCAAATGAAGGTATTAAACATTGCACATATGTGTTTATTTCGTGGAACAAAACTTAAAATAAAAAAAATGAATAGTAGAAATCTAAAAAGAACATAACTGGATATTTATTATCGTTTAAGCATGTACAGATTATCATACATACAACAATACTCGTATATATTATGTAATTAAATAATGAAACTGATGGTCAAATTAAATAATGATTGGTCAACATACTGTACATTATAATCATTATATTTTTGTCTCATTTATGTACATGTATATGCATAACACTTTACACAATATAAAACAGTTAAAATATACATAACCATTCAACATACGAGACTCATAAAAGAATCATAATAACAACAATATCACATTACAACGTTAAGCATTATTTACACACACAAAACTAAGACACTGTTGTTTTAAAAAAGACATTGAATTTTGTAAAAAAAAGCACTAGTGCGCAAAATAAAAAAACATCGAAAAAATATACAGCAATATTAGTATCATAGAACGGCATGTTATATCTAAAAAATATACAAGAAACATAACATTATAAAACCAAGCCCACTGTCATTATCGAACATTCAATAACAAAACCATAATATATTTTACTTTAGAAATGATGTTACAAAAATACTTGCAAAACTTGTCGGTTATTTGTTTAACCTATTTGTTATGGAAATATGTTTCTTAAAAATCTATTTATTTTGCTTGTAAAATCATACACTAAAATATTATGCATTCTTAAAAAAGTTGATTCGTGTATATACATAGCTATACGATCTTTGAAACTAAACAACTAAAGCTACGACGCCATAGGTAATAAAGGTATAATGCTAAATCAAAAGCACAAATATGCCGTGAAAAAGGTGAGAATAAATCGGACAGGAAACACAGCAGAGTAAACAGGAGCACACCACAAGGGTAACAAAACAAAGTAAATAAAACATGCATCGAGTGACAATAACAACCATCAAAATGA
Source organism: Spisula solida (assembly GCA_947247005.1). NCBI lineage: Eukaryota > Metazoa > Mollusca > Bivalvia > Venerida > Mactridae > Spisula > Spisula solida. The sequence goes on from OX365955.1 coordinate 23,102,310, forward strand.
AAAAACTGAAATGCAAAAAACAAACTCCTCACTCCAAGAGCCTGCCACCTAAAGGACAAAATGACAATGCATACTGGAGTGACTAAAATAGTTATCATAATTCTTTTTTTTTAAAGTGGACAGTATATAACTTTTCATATGTTTTGTGCGGTTTACTTTTAAGAATAAGTTCGTCCAAATTCAACAGGGAAAAACAGTCGAACATGAAAGACAAAAAAGAACACACGAAAAAGATAACTCACAGATAGCAAAAGTACAAGCGACAAGGACAATCACAGAAGTGGACAAGAAAATATGAAAATTAATAGCTGCAAACGTACAACAACCTACTTCGACAACCTGTCGCCTCAGTTAGTCAATCATAACTGGGACAATAACCAGCAGACAAGACAGAAACACAAGAACGACCATACTCCACAAGCACAAAACAACAGAAACAGTATGCATGGATATTTCCATCTATTAAACCAATACCAATATACCGATATTGTTAATTACCTAAAACATTTTTAAAATGTGTAGCAATCTATGTAAAAGAAAAGAAAATAACAAACTATAAAAAACATGAAAATATGAACATATTGAGAAAAAAAACGTTATAAGCAAACGCCATTTTCTGAAGTATCTAAAATATAGTTAAATGGTTACATATTCTTATTATTGTCTCTTTATACGCATAAAACTTTACACCTTATAAAACAGTTTAAATGTACATAACCATTCAACATTGAATTATAAGAGACACACAAACTCATAAAAGCATCATTATAACAACATTAAATTACATTACTAACATTAAGAATTATTAACACAAATAAAACGATAAATAATACATGTAAAACTATAAATTATGAAATAATAACTTGAACAGACACCCTGCTTATCTTTGCAAAATATTATGTTGACAAGTTGTTAATGAATAATTTCGAAGTTGAATTAGAAGAGAAACAAATTTATTAAGATTAGTATTATAACAAACCGGATTTTTTAATGTTACATGACTTGCATAGAATATTGTTATGGCTACCCGATTCTATAATGAGGTATCCATGGAAGAATGTTTATGTCCAAGTCTATATAAAGTAACCATCAAAATAAAAAATGACGAAATGAATTACTTTAAGTAATTACATTACGGACATAAATTATGTAACTCATTTCGTATTTCTTATTTTTGTATACGTTCTGATTCCAAACGTTATTATTTCATTGTCTAACATTTATAATAATAAATAGTCTATTCTGTTTTGGTCTGTTTTCGGTGACCACATACCTATGTAAATCATTAAGCTAATATAATAAAGTCACTACCAAGAACAAGATGATGTCTAATTTTGATATATATTTTTTATATTTTTGCAACCTTGCAGACATATGGGAAGGCAACAACGACATTCAATACAAAACTACGAGAATAATATATACATGTATATATGTTTGACCGCATGAACTTTGGTATCATAGTTACATGCAAAAACTCATTAATATCGCATGAATGTTGAAATCCGAACTACCACTTAAAGAAATATACTGCTTACGCAAGTGTTTGTATAAGAACAAGTCAATGACATTTAATGTTGTTGATTATTTAATGAAAATAAATACAAACTACATCCATCAACCTATATCGTAAATAGAAACAAACTTGACAAAACCGTTTGATTATTTCTTCATGCAGTCAAATATAGAGCTAAATAGTAATGGACATGATTACTTAGCATATTGACATGACGAACTGTGAAAAGCAAAGATTGAACGATTTCGTCAACGGGCTGCCTAGCCGGCTTGTCGCACTTGACCTTAAATTTGATAGTTATGCAAAATGAGTTGTCTACTAATAATAAATGGGGTACACATAGTTGACCAATGTCACTAGGTTTATTTCCATATATCTTCACGTAAACTCGAAGTCATAAAGTCGTGCTCTATAATTAAGCGTCTATAGTTTCTTTCTGTCGCAATAAAAGGTTTGGATAACACGCCATATCCAGTGTAAGTAAAGTTTGAACTAGACTTCTCCGGTTTTTTAAGAATATATCAATTACATGTTTTAAAGAATAAGCATTGAATCTTATATTAACTGCAATTGGTAAGACTCCGTGAGCTACGTACAGACATTTGGTGCAAATAGAATAGAACTGAAATGACCATACAACAACATACAGTTTGCATGCGTGCGTTACATACCAGTAATATGGAGATAACAGCACAAACTGGTACGTTCTCTAAATTGTATTAGGGCGATTCCAAACAGCCACTGCAAGAAGACACACCCGTTGCAAGAAGGTACAGCCATTGCAAGAAGACACAGCGATTGCTAGACGGCACCGCAATTGAAGACGACATATTCATTGCAAGACGACACAGCCATTTCAAGACAACACAGCCATTGAAAAAAGATTATATTAAGTCGGACAGGGAAGGCAGAACTCAACTTAACCAGCCGAGCACAGAAAACATAAAAACATAAAGGCACAATGCCAAACACAACCGAACAAAAAACGATCCGCCCTAGTCCCAACTGTCAAAAAGCTGAATGACCTAGTTTCAGCAATCCGAAAACTGAATGCCCAAACTGAGTGACCTAGTTTCAACTGTATCGGCTGAAATACCTAGATTCAGCTGTCGGAAGTCCTACAAATTTAAAATAACAGTATTAAAAAGCTGAATGTCATGGTTTCATCTGAAGACGAAATGCCATTGCAAGACGACACAGCCATTGCAAGAGGGCAAAGCTATCACAAGACGACAAAGCCATTGCATGACGACACAGTCATTGCAAGACGACAAAGCCATTTCAAGACGACACAGCCATTGCAAGAGGGCAAGGCTATCACAAGACGACAAAGCCATTGCATGACGACATAGTCATTGCAAGACGACAAAGCCATTTCAAGACGACACAGCCATTGCAAGACGACACAGCCATTGCATGACAACAAAGCTATCATAAGACAACAAAATCATTGCAAGACGACACAGCCATTGTAAAACGACATAGCCATTGCAAGACGACACAGCCATTACACGACGGCAAAGCTATTACAAGACGACACAGCCATTGCAAGACGACACAGTCATTGCAAGAGGACACAGCTATTGCATGACAACAAAGCTATCATAAGACGACAAAGTCATTGCAAGACGACACAGTTATTGAAAGACGACACAGCCATTGCAAGATGACACAGTCATTGCCGGACGACACAGCCATGCAACGAATCTTTGGCAACCCAATATTCATCCATACAGTCAGTGCCATGTTTCTATGGCATTAAAAACATAACGCAACATAACATCAAATGATGAACCCCTAATCAACTAGTAACCGTTTAAGTATATATAAATTGTTCGAAAAGCATTTTATTTTGAGTAGTTCGCATAAAAATACAAACCCCGAGTTAAACTGTTGCATCATACTGGAAACACATAAAAAAGGGGCATTGGATGAATGGTATACCACATATATTCAGAATATTTAGTACGTAATTCTTTCTTACGCACGTGTAAAGTATCTCTAGCATTGGCATTCCTGATAACTGAATAAGCCATATTACCAAACGGTGAGTGTTGGTCTAAGGGAATATCATTTTATGCAACTGATTAAGTGAATGCAAGTAAAGTGCCATTACAAAATTTATCGAGAGCGGACTTCGAAGAAAGATTAATTAAATCAAATACAATGGACTCAATTTTGTCTGAATGCCAAAACAACGTGTTGTCCTTTAACCATCGTCTAACAGAATTCCTAGGCCAAAACGTTAATAACAAATCAGCACGAATTGCACAAAAAATCTAACTACAAAGAAATAGCATATATTCCAAATCATGTCACTTAAACCAACTTTTTCTAGATTCAAAAAGAAAATACCTTTAAAAGGCAAACTTCACACAGCTAAAAGTAAAAGCTAGAATTACAGAGTCATCTGCCTAAAGGAACAGTTTGTTATAACAGACATTTCATATGGCCAAGCGTCGAACCTTGAGGAGCACCACAGCTTACTGATGTTCACGAGAAAAACATATTCACAGACTGCTTTCTATATGAAAAAAGGAGCGGAACCACTTTAAGATATAATTTCCAAGACCCTACAATACTGCATAAATTATTTAACCAACACGTAAGCCTCCTATTACATGTATTTTACTTTTTTCTTTCATTTATTATTTCAAAGCAAGCCGATCTACGCAACTGTCATATCTCTTAAAATTGTTAAAAAATAAAACGAATTTCTCTGACATTCAAAAGGTTTCCCCTGTCATTACTTACAATATTTTTGATGTAACTACACATCGGTTAATAAATAGTGGTTAATATTACATATATCACTTCAGTACATAAATTAATGACACCTTAATGATCTTAGTAAATTTGTGTCTTGCAAAATTACATCAAAATAACGCCTTTTTACACACACTGTGCACGATTTTCTTTGTTTTAAACATTTAAAGAATACAACCACGTTTCATCCGAACCATTGTTATTTTTTCTGATATATTACAGACGTCCACATTCAGTTTGTTATCCATAAATTTTATCATTTTTGTTGAGCTCGCTTACAAAACGTAATAAAAACACACGGTATTTTATTTTGTACAACATTTTATGTACTTGCTCTCAAAAGACGAACTAATTGGCAGGATTTTTTTCCATATAATTATAATAAATGTAATGAAAACAGTTGTTTTATGATAATTAATTTATTATCAAAATTACAAAAAAAAAATATTTCAATTAATCAAAACTTACGAGAATATTATACAGAACGTCATATGAAAATCAATTGGTTCTGTGTGATTGTTGTCTGTGTTCAGTTGAGTGCTGTCTTCCCTGTCCGGTTCTTCATTATCTTTTGGCTTGTGTGTTTTGATTGGGGTTTGACGACACTTGGCAACACTCTGTCAGCCATATACAACGACCAGACAACTCAACTATCTTTCATAGAATCAGTATCAACCAGTCTAACTCTGTAGTAAGCAACTCACACCCTCTCAATATGTTGGTGATATGATCGTTGCCAATGTCACAGGCGAATATGCATTGGGTATTGCCTGTGCCTTTTTGTCGAAGTGAATGTCGAATTCAACATTAAAAGAAAATCGAAAAAAGTTTTCACAACTTGTATTAATTCCTTCGACATCTTATTCTTGATGGTAGCAATCGCCACGAGATTATGCGAGAGAAACCAGTTTCCCTTTTAATGTTTGTATCCGTCTAGCATTGCTCACATTTTTGGTTGTGTTTCAGTTGTGTGTTTGGCATTGTGTCGTGTAATTGTAGCCTGTGTTGCTTTCTGTGCTCGGTTGTTTAAGTTGAGTGCTGCCTTCCCTGTCCTTATATTTCTTTTAAATGAGTCCGTTTAAAAACACATATAAGTAATCTAGCCGAGATTGACTGTGTCATCTTATAAGCATGTATTAGTGCAAACCATAGAACTACACTAAGATAAGTGATCATCGGATAGGAAAGGCAACACTCAACTAAAACAATGTAAGTAACGAACAATTGTCAACATATGTGTTCATTGTCAACAACACCAATCATTCAACATGTGTACGGAGTTCAATTTGCAGAAATTCCAGGTACTACGAATGAAAATATACAAAAACAACATAAAGATTTTTTTACTTTGTCTAAACTTTTATAATCACCTACACGTTTGCGTTAACTTACTTGGACGTGAAACAATGACATCGCACAACGAATCAAATATAATAGTATCATGATGAAGACATTTTGCAGAGAAACATCACAAAATGTTAATGAAATCAAAGCAAAAAAAATCAAATACAATCATCAACACATTGAACAAAATGCCACTTCTTCAAACAGTGATGACAAGCATTAAATCCACACTTTTATATTTGTAATAAGTGTATCAACTATTCTAACTAACACAAGCGTTGAGAAATTATTCATAGAAAAATGTATAGAATTCATACGATCAATCAAGCCCTAGAATAATATCATAGAGATCATGAATTCATTGAATCGTCCTTAATTCATTTTCAGGATTAAGCGATGACGAAGAAAACCATATCTAAACAACACAATACCTGTAGTTAATGGTGCTTCAGAAAGGGGTGAAAGGGAGTTTGCGCAACAACTAAGCATTTGGTATGGTAATCGACACGTAAATAATGCAACACGGAAAGAAATTAATAGAAAGAGTCTGATCATATCATTCTTGTCGTAGGATCAATTAATATCAATATCACAGGACCAACTGCTAGTCATTGTTGAAGATTATTAACATGCGCGATGCATGGTAGCGATACCATAGGTGCATCCACATGGCATACGGGTCATTACGTACAATTCCATTAAAAGGTCTCAGGTATTTACATATCCACTCCTGATGTGGGCAATCAAACACGTGGGTCGTGTTACGAATGTAAACAAATTTACAACAATAAGATATTGAAGACATCGGCAACAACAGAAAATGACAGTGTGTGATATTAACATCGAAAACTCATCAACTGGGTTCAATTTATCAGATCCCCACCGCTGGCTTGCCAAGTCGATATTATTTTGCACTCACATTTGAATAGAATATAATTTTATTGAAACAAGATCAAAGAAATAACATTGCTTAAACCAATTTGGTGACGGAGCAGGTAACATTTAGGTAAACCAATAAGTAAACATAGCGCGTTTGTTGGTAAAATATATCACTTTACTTCACATGACGCCTGTTGCTGAGGCACATTAGATGATATTAAAACATTTGATTGAGTGTATACGTCCAAAGTTATACATAATAAAGAGTAAGTACCTCCGAAACCATCGTCAAAACATAAATTGCAGGGATGATTTATCCGAAAGTCTAACACACTGTATTTTAGTATCATACATAAACTGCAATAACTTTATCCGTTTGTGTTCCCTAATTTCAAACCAACAAAAAATAGTCCAAGAGATTGACCAGGAAATCTTCAGAGAAAGGCAATAGCCAACCCTGGAAGAATTAAAAGACATACACACATGTTTGTATAGTGATTTTGCTCCGGGTTGCATACACACATGTATTGTATAGTGAATATGCTCCGGGTTGCAGGCATTTCTTTGCTGCTTTAAGAGTAGGGTTTACTTGTGACTGACCTTGTATTCTTTGGCCTCTGTTTTGTGTTTATGCCTGTTGTATGAGCTGCTTCTATTCTTTTATTATTGTTCCTTTGCTATGCTGTTTCTAATGAGTGCTGTTTGCCCTTTCAAATTTATTAGGAAGATAAATTAGTCATGAATGAAAACAAGTGCATAAGGCACAAGCAAGTGGAATACAAAATGCATACGATATATATGTAGTCTCCAGGAAAAAAATCTCTTATTGACAAAAATATGGATTTTGAGATTTTTCATAAATAATCTGAATTGGGCAAAATGCAAAGCAACTTTTGAGTTCTTTTCCGAAACTGGTTACCATAGCAACAAAGTATGAAATTTTGACATCATTCATGGGAAATTTAAATCTTAGATATAGTAGTATATGGGTAAATTACTTAAAATAGAAGCAATATATAAATCACTTTTTCGCATTTTAGAGCTTTTTCCAAACCAAAAAATGGATATGAATAAACTGGAAGTACGAATTATCTTACATCCTTATTTGATCAGCCAATCATTGTATCAGCTATAACATTGATATCAGATGACATATTTAAGTTACAATGTATAGCCCAATTTGTTAAATTTGAGAAATGGCGATAACACTAAGGCCTAAGAAATATACCAAGAGCATCAAGAAACTTCTGCAATGATACTTATTTACTCATGATAAAAATCTGTGTAATAATCAAGGAACATATGTGCTAGCTGAGCTAAGTAGCTTTTAAAATGATCCTCTAATCAATTCAGCCGCCCACTGAATAGTGACACACGACAACATAGGAACATATGGTGACAGCGCAAATCCCGTAATACGCTGAACCACATACTCTCGCGATAATTAATTGGTATTATTCACCAATAAAATGGAAATAATAACAGAAACTACAGCTTCATTTCATTTGATATTACGCTATTATTATGCATTCAAGCTAATAATATTTGTGAAATCACAACGTTTTTCTCGTATTAATTTGTATATTTTAGTGCGAATATTATACAAAATAGTTGGTTATGATTCACACAGACGAGCAAAAAGTGCGGATATTGACACCACAAGAAAAGACATAAAACAGAACAAACATATTGGAAGTGTATTTCTGTCAGTTTATTTAAACACATATTTTCTTAAGGTAACGGCGTGTTTCAAAACGTGAATTTGTAAGACGAATCAACGCAAACTATATTAAGTTTAATATAAAGAGACATCCTTGTTTATTCTAGTCATACTGTATACTGGTACAACGAGATGTCAATGTACATTGAGCATGCACGATTAGGTCAAATACTCAGGGGTTTTTGAAATAAAAACACATCCGTAAATCGATTTACATTACGTGTTGTATTTTTGTATATTTACAAACTTCGAGTTATACGGTCCAGTGAGCATTCTCTAGTAAGAGTAATTGTGTAGCTTGACATTACATACTGTAATGGTTGTGTTTTATTATAATATACAGTGCTGTGCCTTTTGTTGAACACTCGAACAAGAAAAAGCACAAATGAAAGTACAAGCCACAAAGTCAACTATGAAAATGAGTAAGAAATTACGAAACGGCACAGTAACAGAAGCACAACATCTCATTCCGACAATTTGTCGCATTAGTCAGTCAAACAAATCTGACGGAAGAGTCAGCAGAAAAGAACGACACACCACAAGCACATCCCATAAAGCAACACTCAACAGAAACAGTCAACATATCCGAAATTATTACTTGCTTGTAGTATTTTTTTTTATTTTTTTTTGTGTGTTCCTTTATGGTCCTTTCGTGCTCGGTTTTTGTCTGTTGAGTGCTGATTTCCCAAACCGAGTGTTCATTAACTGTTTGAAAGAACAACGAACTAAAACAGACTAAACACGTTACATTTAAACATTAATGCGTACGCCGATGGTATGAATAATTATAATTATGTGTTGTAGAAACTGTTTTATGATTGTTGATTTCTGTGCATCATTTCAATAGGACCTTGCGAAAGTTATAAATGTCATTGTGTTCTATTTTTGTTTCTGTTTGTAAGTATCGTGGCTTTTCTTTTTCATGATACCCTGATGATGAGCTTTTGTAAGCTCTGCTATTCCTGATAAAACTGTTTTGTTTGTATGTATCGTGACTTTTCTTTTCCATAATTCATTTTAGATGAGCTTCTTTAAGCTCTATTGTTTCTGCCAAATATGTTGGGTTTTTTGTTTGTACGTAGAAGTATGTGGAGTTTTTTAATGATACCTTTATGATTTGCTACTTCGAGCTGTGCTGTTTCTGCTAAGAACTGTTTATCCTGTCCGAACTTGTTCTATTTCTTTTTCGGATTGTTATTGCATCATTTGTAGTTAGTGTGGTCTTAGCCTGGAACGAATGTCAAACGCATTACCGTGATTATGTTTCGTGTGTTGTAGAACATGGACATGTTTGTTCAAGCGGAGTTTCCGGAACTAAGGCTCATTGTTATTTACCCCTGCAACGTGTTCTGTCATTGGTTAGCAATGGGGTATCTCGGTACAAACCTTCAAAAATCATTTTTCGCTTGATTTATTATCACATAAACAAACTATTTCATGATTTTCATTGGCTCACTAAAAAAATCATTTTGAAACAAGTTGTCCCACGTGATAGTATCATAAATAATATCATTCGTTCACGTTTTAGCTTGAAAAGATATATTTCATGTTAAAAGAGTAAACAAATAAAAATGTCCATTCCTTTAAGCAAGCATAAAGTACAAGTTTCTTTCAATGAGATATCATAACGTGTCACTTTTCTGAATAAAAGCGCATTTTACTGAAAGGTTTCGAGTTCCATTAAGATCATTTATTTATCCGATCAATGTCAAAATATGGTATGTAATATACGTAAATAATAATAAATCATTGTAATTATTTCTCTATGCTCGACTTTTACAATACGCTTGATTACGTATAGAATGTTCAGTTTTCACTACTGTTTTGGTCACGTGACTATATTCATTATTGTCATTGGTCGAGCGGGCAATAAATTATAGGTTAATCAATAGTTATCATGCAACAATTACTTGGCTCACTCAATCGTATCATACTTCATAAGCGTGAGAAATTATTTTGTAAGAGCTATTGTCCAATAGTCCTTCATTAAATTCTGCAGCTTTTAACCGATAATAAGCGAATGACTGTGGAATGACATAGCTTTTAGCATTGTGATTGATCGAAGATAAAATCCCGTAATTTACCCTCGCCAAAAATCATGCCACACATTAAGATATTCTAGAATCATACGCTGTAATGAAAGTTTTTGCTCATCGTCATAGCAGCAACAGCTTTAGGAACAATGAGGAAATATGGGAATGATAAAGCAGAAATACTACAAACGTTCGTAGAGTGTGGGTGTGCAAATTCCTATACAATGCTCATGCGATATTATCTGGTATTATCATTGTCACTATTCGATGGCACAAGCATAAACAACTTTTTGATGCAATTAACCGATACGATATCAATAATATGGTGACCAGAAGACAGGAAGTCGGTAAATCAACAGGTTTTCAAGGCTATTACTGCTCAACATAATGCAATGTGTTATTTTGTTGATGAACGACTTCTAGTTGTAAACAAGGAAAAATACAAAAGAAAATTGTGGCCAGGTATTTTGTTAGATTATAGATTTAAATTGCTCAAATGATTAATAGAAACATCAGTGTTAGTTCACAAGAATAAGTAGAAGTTAAGATGGAAATACGGAGTCGACCATTTTAACAGAAATTGTTATGGCCAAATAATTAATTATTGTAAACATCAAGGTTTGTTCACAAGAATAAGTAGAAGTATAGATGGAAATGCATAGTCTACGAACATTTTAACAGAAATTGTTATAGCCAAAGAATTAATTTCAGAAAAATCAAGGCTTGTTCACAAGAATAAGTGAAAGCTTAAATGGAAATGCATAGCCTACGACCATTTTAACAGAAATTATTATGGACAAAGAATTAATTTTTAGAAACATCAAGGTTTGTTCACAAGAATAAGTAGACGTTTAGATGGAAATGCAGAGTAAAGGACCATTTTAACGGAAACTTTTATAGCCAAAGAATTAATTAATAGATTGACTTGAATGTATTATAATGTAATTGATATTGGTATAAGGGGAGGGCCGTAACTAGGTTTTGGAACTTGTGGCTCGACACTTTTACACATGTATATAAAATGTATTTATGGATATATTTGAATGACACTGATTTTGTTTCGATAAAAAAATATGGTTAAACTAAATGAATTATTAGAAAGATCAAGGTTTGATTACTAAAATAAGTAGAAGTTTAGATGGAAATGCAAAGTCTTCGATTATTTTAACAGAAATGTTATGTCAAAGGAGTAGCATTAATAGGGTTTATTTGTTCTGTTGTTTGTATGCGTTCGTCTGAGAATCCTTACAGTCGCAAGTGTGCGATAATCCGGCTTTTTTCACTGCCTAATTGGTCAATGACCTCCAGCCTTGAGGGAAAATATACATACAAAGAGGCAGGCCAATTGTCGCAAAGCCATAGAAACAAGTCGCTCCATATCTGTATTTCTGTCTTCCCCGTAATTCGTATTTGCGTCTTTTGTTCCTGTTGCCTTCCATTTTTGTATTCACAATTTTGCAAAGGCTGTTTATGTTTGCTGATTGGCTTCTTCGTCTGATTTTGATATCATTCTTGTTTTCTTAAATGTACTTTCCTCTTTGATGTTTACAAAATCCAATACGTGTTATCTCGTTACCATGCAAGTACACTGCACTTGACAACACTTTGTGTAATTACTTTCTCAGTATCCACATGTTGCGGGAGTACCATCACGGGAAAGGCAACTCGAATACATATTAAACATGTTACTACATAATCCAAGTTACATGTACTATACAATAATCCCTGGGTAATGTTTCACTGTTGTAAACATGTATAAGACGAGTTGAAAATGGCTCGCATGCAAAGGTGGGTTGCAGCTTGGACTTGGGCGGATCTGCGCTTGTTTAGTTGGGCATTGTGTCTTTATGTGTTTTTATGTTTCCTGCGCTCGGTTGGTTCAGTTGGGCATTGTGCTTTGTGTGTTTTTAATGTTTTCTGTGCTCGGCTGGTTAAGTTGAGTGCTGCCTTCCCTGTCTGACTTAATATAATCTTTTTGCACTTTTTTCGTTCTATTGATATTGATGCTCCAGAAAACAACTAAAGACGTAAAATACCTAATAGGAATATATTTTCCCCAAAGAACTTCACAAGTTAGCATGCAATGTACCGGACAATATATTATATTCAACTTAACTTATCAGAAAAAAACACATTTTCAACCAAGAAACTATATGTACATGTATATAATATACAAGTCATATTAAAAACTGCAAACTTAATCGTTGATACTCACTGTATGCTCAACACTTTAATGCTCTCCTGTTATTATTTGTGTATTTCTATCTAAATATTATGTTCGGTAAGAGACAGTGGGACGGGAAGCATTCTGTTGAATGCTGCCTTCCTGATACGATTTGTAATTATATTTTTAATGTCTGAGAAATACATAAAATATGGTTCATTATTCACAAGAATTATATAAAGTTGGAAAGGATATAAAATAAATCACAGGTAGGCGTCGGTCCTTGATAACCGACATGCATGATATCATCAGCCGTGGTTATGGTCTACTACTTCGGTCGAATTTGAATGCAATACAAATCGTATGCAAAATATACCTCCATTGAAAAAGTATTAAAACTTTGAAACGAATTATCGATGATTAGGTTTATCCGGAGCTGATTAGTGTCAGTCCCCGTAGCGCAGCGGATAGCGCGCTGGACTTCTAATCCAGAGGCCGCGGGTTCGAATCCCGCCGGGGATGATTGACAAATATTTTTATTGAAACTTTAACTCAAATATTAATTTGGTTGCATCTATTGTCTGGGGTTATCACAATCGCAGTTGGAGCAAAGACATATACATTACATGTCTGTAATTGGAGACAAGTTCTATTTGTCTGCTAAAACATACCAGTCTTGTATAAACACAATGTCCATTTTTACAATTAGAATGGAGTCGTCATGTCATAGGTTGAGTCTGCCATACCCAGGATTGGAGAAAATATTGCAATTGCTTTTTTAAAAACAATAGGCAACCCCAGATGGTGGAGTTGTAGATCATTTATTTGAGGTAAATTGTAAAACCAGATTTTCTTCAACTTCTATAAATCACTCTCGACACCTCATTCCTGACGGTAACAATCGCCACGACGGTATGAGTGGCGAGAAACAATGTTCACCTTTCCATTTTCAAAGTACGCTTTACTGTTTCAAGTTGTGGTGGTCCATGAAACACAGCATGTTGCACGCTGAATGATGTCAACCTTACACATAGGACAGTTCAGTTGGGGCCATTCTATGAAACAAGGAAAAAAGAAAATGGCACTTTGGGTCCCATTTTACCTTTGCGCAAAATACAACAAAAACTTAAATATACCCTCTCATATAAAGTGTGTACAAACGATAAATCATACATATATAAATCATATCTTGAAACTCATACATAAGGTAAATGAACGCTCATTATTTTTGCTATGCTATACTAGACCAAATTAATTATTATTATTTACATAAATATATAATAACATTTATAATGCATGGCAATACAAATAATGTATAAATACTGTTAGCGCATGTGTAACATTAATTTGGTGACGTTTGGGAAGATTCTTGCAAAATCTTATAAAGCACAAATAATGGAACACGAACGGCATGCTCGTGTCTAGTGGAAAAACTGCCTTTGTTATACTTTACCAAAAACATTATTATATATACGTAGTTCATCAAACTCATTGACTAGTTCCACAATTTCGCTTACAATCAATTCAAATGCAACTGCTATGGTTTCCCCAAAAGGACAATGTTAAAATAGGGAGACCAGCTTTCAATAGTTCCATGTGTGGCATTATCATTTAGTGTGTACTGTACATTTTCTTGGATATAGTTTATGTTCATGTTCATTGATGAGTGATGTATATTGATGATACTTCATCCTTTAAATAATGTAGCCTCGAAGGTCCTCATTCCGGTAGGATAAGCATCGATTTGCGAAAAATTGCACAAAAAACGACCAAACGAGCATCATCTTTTATCGTGGTTGCAACAATATTCACGAATGAATGACATAAAATAAGCAATACAGTCAAAATTAACAGCCATTTTGTAGATGTTCCTCATTCCGGTGACATTCTGCCAAGGGAAGTAAATCTTACAAGATTTTGTGTATATTTCTTTACCTCAGGTCTGGAAATGTCAATCAAACATCCGGGTACCTTGCAGACGAATTGACACAATTGTATATGTAAGTTTTGTGGCAAAATTGGAGCACTGAAGTGACCATGTATTGAAAACTTATAGAAAATGTAATAGTTTACGCACGTGCGTGCATTTGTACGCTCTTTACCATTTTAGATGCAATTTAAGCCTTTATTTTCGTCTGCCATTTGCAAAATGCTTTTGTTGATATTTACCGAGGAGCACGATTATGACGTCATCAAAACTTGCGAGAAATGAGATATCACCGGAATCCCGACTATCACGGACTGAGGACCTCCGAGGTTATGTATGATTGTGTGTGTTTTGTGAGCTGAAACTTGGACTTGCAGCGGTTTATTTCCATTTCTCACTCAGTTGTGTGTTGGCATTGTGTTGGCTGATTATGGTCTGTGTTATTTCTGTTTTTCTGATCTCGGCTATTTCTGTTGAGTGCTGCCCTCAGATGTTTCATTTTCTTTTTTGGTGTCTTCGTGAATTTCCTGTCTGACTTTTTGTTGTTGTCTTTATGGCCTGTATTCAATTTCTTATAATATGTTCCTTTTCTTTTTCTTTTGTTTTTTTGTGCCTTTCGTGTCCAGTTGTTTCTGTTGAGTGCTGCTCCTAGTCCCGTACTTCAACATAAAGTACTGGAAACTGTTGCCAGATGTCTGATTTTAAGCTTCAAAACCTGCTACAATTATCATTTTCAAACTTAGTTACATGTAATAAAATATATTCAATTAACATTATTCGTCATGTTCACCACAAAGCTAGCAATTTGTGCTCTGTTTCTGTGGCTTTGGGTTGTCCTAGTGATGTGTGTCGCCTGTTTAACGGTTATTTTCAAATAACAGGCAGATGATTTCAAAACATGACACTTCTTGTAATATATAAATATACATTCTATGAATTATAGTTCTTTTAAACATTTAACATTTTTGTGTGAAAAATCAAGAATCACAACGTAATACTTCTGGTAGAATATAACTTTTAATTGTATATTAGTATAATAATATAATAAATATATACATTCTATATATTATAAGACTTAAACATTTAACATCATTTTTTGTCCGAAAATCATGAATCACGACTTAATACTTTTGGTAAAATATATCTTTTGGTGGAAGTGTGGCCGATATGCAGAAAAAAGTAGCAAAAATGAAACAATGAAGGTCGTAAACCCAAGTCAATGTAATGACATAATATTTTACCGGTATAAACAAATTATACACACACATAAGATAGATTTGCTTTAAGACAGTTTTGCTATTAAGACCACATTTTTGACCGGTCTTGACGGAACTGCACAAACAATTTGGTATATGAGCAAGCTATACGTCATAAGCACGGCAGGGTGGTATTTTTGACAAAAAGGTACCAGGATTTTTTTATAATTTAGTGCTGACGAAGCAGATGCAATTGTATTCATTCAAACTTATAGTTGTCTTAAATTATAATTACTGTAAACTCTGATAAAACAAATGCAGAGAACATACGGCTATTAATTACAAATGCTTTTCCAAAACAAATAGTCGCGAAGACTGGTTTCAAAATACGTATAATGTAATACTATGAACACATCCCAAAATTGTGCATTAACAATTAAAGATGCATGCATTTTAGCAATAGGTTATTCCGTATTTTCACTCCAGCATATACTAGTCAAAGCATGTATATAAGTTTAGCGCCCTTGTATATGGGTAGCTTAGAAGGAGAAGGTCGTAAGTACATAAATGCTAGAACAAACTGTTTGAAACTACTCGTCATTTATTAAATAAGAAATGGGCAATGGCAGTATAGAGAGGCTTACGCCTCCCAAAAACAAGCTTTATCTTCTTCAGTTTGGTCAACATGATCTGTTCCGATTTTCATAAAAAATGGCCATAAGAAGCGCCTTGTGGTGCAGATTTCAAATATGTATGAGTTTTAAAGGGTCGTAATAGCACTCTTCTAATCCAACGTTATATTGTCAGTAATTAATATTGTCTTATGTCGAGCTGAATTTTTTTACTATAATGGCGGAGCTGGTAAATTACGCTCACAACAATGTCCTGCAAACATCGTTCCGTAGTACATGAAAATGAATTCAAAGGTTGGCTTGGGATAAAAGCACATCACGTGGCCCAGATAAATTAAAATATACACGTTTTTTTCATTGTGGCGAGTGCTTATGGTCTGTGATTGTTCTTATAATGTGATATTTCTCTGTTGTTTCTGTAGAGTGCTGCATTCCCTGTCTCATATGTTCTTATCATTTTTATGTAAAATAATGTGCATGTAAAAATAGAATAGTGCAATATGACTGGCATCAAAATCTGTAAATAGATTTTGTGAAATTGTGATATGATAGTCTCCTACAATTCTTTCTAGAATGATTTTATACTGTGATATATGCTTTGCAAATTGTATACTCTATATGTAATGTACAAAAATGAGACTTAAATAAAGATATATATAATTTTGAGATAAGTGTGTTTGTGTGTGAAACCTAGACCTAATACAAGTGTACTCAATACATTTTGTCGCAACAGAAATATTATAAATTATTTATTCTAACATAAAATGCGTGTTATATAAAACAGTGTTAGCTACATAAGACATAATAATTATATATAGATAAACAAATGAAATAATTAAGATAGATAATACATGTACATGCATTTATATTTGTTCTTGAAAGTGTTTCATCCATGTATTTTTTGTATTGTAAATTGTTTGTTTGATGTATAAATATGTTTATTTTGGAAAAGGCTAACAGGAAAGACTGGGCATGCCAAACGGCGTTGCCTCTATAAATAAAGTCTTTATCATTATTATTATTATCATAATAATTATTATTATTATAAAAACGTATATTGTAAATGCCTTTTTATTTCATTTTATATATTAAAGTATTATTTAAATATACGACCAGTTTGTTCATTTCCGTTTAGGCTTTTGTGGGTGTTTGCGAACTGTGCAGATAGTTTTCCATCCAAGAGATGAGTTTTTATATTGCATTTAACTGATAAAGTAAAATATTATTATGAAACTTTACACCAAAATGATAATTATTTTTAATATAATGAACACGTGCACAGACAATCTATCACGTGCTTCAGAAATATGCACAACCAACATGTCAGTGTTGTAAATTGTGTCATTTAAATTTATCACCTGACTGAAACAATCATTTGTAACGCTTATAGTTAATTTATCCATATATTTTCCACGAAATATATCGTCTGTCAGAAATTCGCATTTAGAAGACATTTCATAGACACATTTCACTCTCCGCTGCCGTCAGACATAAATAGAATAAATTCTGAAATTATTATAGATTCTATTTTATCCAGATGGTACTCATTATCACGGCGAATTTTATTTCAAAAAATAGTTTTGCATATTTGGATTTCAGAAAAATAAATAAATGAGAAGTACTCGTAAATGCCGACTTTTAGAGCACACAGTCACTATCAAGTGGACAAGGGGTTTGGACAATATATATTACTTTTACATTTATTCAAGCATTCATAAAACACAAAACGCAAACTCTTAGCAGTGCCTATAAATATTTATTTTCCATCGTTGTCTTCATTATGGAAACAAAATGCATGTATTTATGTATTGTTATTTATATTTATTTAAAAATAAAGCATTAGGCTAATTAAAACCACTTAAATACATGTACATGCATCAATTCAATAAACACAAATTTTCTTAATTTTTATTCAATATATCACATGTTATTTTATTTATTTAAAGGTAAAAAATATCGCTGAATTAAAAATGTGAAGAGCTGGTTACATAATTATATCTTTCCCTACGGAAAACCTTCGAAGTTTGAAATATTAAGATAATTTACACTTCGGTTTATTTATACATCAAGTTATTCTATTTACAGCAAATAATTTACAAACACTATTTTATTTTCAAATAAGTCACTGAGATTGATAAATTAGTTAAACAAGAAATAGTATACACAATGCCCACAAGCACCATTAAAGCACATGTAGACAGAATATTGATTGATTACAATATTAAACAGAACCGAAAACAACTTATTTCAAATATGCATTATTTGTAAGGAGTCACCATATGTTACATGTAAATCCCACAAAAATAAATAACATACAACACGTGACTAAATTAATGAGATTTTAATAAAGCACAACTGGACTTAGAAAAGTAATAGTCCCTCCGCGTGGTGAACCGAATGTTCGTTCCCACACCATAGACCCTCCTCTAGTAGTTCCCACAAAAGAGCAAATATCGTAATCAGATTCAACAAATCATATTTAAATTATTGAAAATTCCTCATTGGTTATTTGGTCTTATCGACTTATACTCCTTTTTTATTTTTTTCCTTTTGAAGCCATTAGATGTATAGTATCGCCTTTATTTTCCCTTTGTCCTGATTTAAATAACATTTCTTAATGATATAAATCCGCCGCGCATCCTCCCGTTTGAAGTCTTATTTCATTTTAAACGAAGTCCCAACTGCACTCTACATAGCCAGATAATAAAATATCTATATAAAGAAAAAAAGAAATATTTTTCATAGATGCTACTTGAAAAAATCTCTACCTGCCACCCAGGTAGGCCTTAATGATAAATAAATTTCTTTGCACTTGTCAATTATCATTAGGCGTACCTTATCATCAATTGAAGTTATTCCTACGTATTGGGAATTAGTCAACGTTTCCTGTTGTATCTCAAATACTAATTTGATGATATTTGCCTTTTTTAACCAGCAACCCTTTGAAGAATTTTGGTTGACATGCCTTTTTAACCACAAACAACTATACATGTTCACGGTCTTACATCCTTTGCTTGTTAACTTACAAGCATGTTATTTACCCCGCACAATGAAGCGTGGACACAACTTGCAAAGAGCAAACAAAATTCACCTATCGCCTCGTCAACACATTAGTTAACGGAAGAAATATTTAAGATTCACATTGTAGGCCTATATAAATATAATCAACTTGTATATAGATTTATACAGCCCTTTAAAAGTACCACAACTCCTAAGATTGAAATTTGAAACCCATGATTCCATTTATGCTATCATTTTAGTCAAACTTTTTTGCTTTCATTTTCTTGCACCCATTCATCATCCATCCACTTATTGTGCTTGCTGCCACATGTGGTTGTTTGAGCGGCTACAGGGATTTGACGTTTGCTCTGATGCTTGAACTATTTAGGACTTTTGACGACTGAAACTATTTACTATTTCCGATTTACCACTGACGCTGGGTCATTCCGCTATTTATAGCTGAAACTATGTCATTTAGCTTTTTTTATAACTGAAACTAGGTCTTTCAGCTTTTTGACAGCTGAAACTAACAATCGAGTCAGCAGTTGACTTCATTTTCTCGTCGAGTTGTGTGTTGGGCACTGTGCCGTGTAATTGTGATCTGTGTTGTTTTTGTGTTGTCTCTGCTTGGCTATTTCAGGTTCAGTGCTGCCTTCCCTGCCAGATGCTTTACTATCTTTTACTCTTTCGCAAGCATCGGACAACTTTCTACATGTGGAGGACATGACAATAACCAATATCACGGAAACACGTAACGTGTTGAACCTGGCAATGTTGCCTGAATTTATTAGATATCCGTATGGGGGTGTCACAACCATAAACAATGTGAGTGAAAGGGTATATAACATGTATATCATCCAAGAGTACAGAGTTTCCAAAAAGAAAGTTTCCAGTTTCAGTGTCTATTGATCAAATCTCTACGTTCTGCCCTTGAACGGTTACAAACAATAGATGTCAGTTTTTTTCTGGTACATGTACAAGTTTTAGAAACAAAATTAGATCTGCCGGAAAACAGTTGAGGACATTACCAACTGAACTAACTTGGCATAAAATGAAACACCAACATTGTTATGTCTATGCCCTCTCCCAATATCATCTTCATTTCTGCTTCATTCTTCAACGTAATACTGAGTATTGTACATGTAATTATGTTTCAACAAATAGATAATATTAAGTCGGACTGGGAAGGCAGCACTCAACTTAACCAGCCGAGCACAGAAAACATGAAAACATCACATACCACAATTACACAGCACAATGCCCAACACATAACTGAACGAGAAAATGAACTGCTCAAGCCCCATCGTTAACATGGTAACATGATGATGTTTTTTATCTAAATCGTTAATTACCTATTCTCGTATTTAATGAACATTTTATCATTGCAATCAATAAGTTAAAATACAACCGAGATATCACACATTAGTCAAATTTGTTGTAAATAAATAATTGAGTCGTAATAAAGATTGCAATAGATCGATTAGATAACATCTTACATTTTATTTCTGCTACAGTTTGCCCAAACAAACAGACATTCAAAAGGTTTATTTTAGACATCAAGTGCAAATTGCCATTTCATCGTAAAAATAATGAACATTTGAAGAAACACCACTAACATATTAACTAAGATGTTTTAGTATACGCTCGACTGTCGTTACGTCCACCTCTCCGAAGTCGAAGTGTCCGTTATGTCAAAGATTTTCAATTCCAAACGATCCCGAAATATTCGAGAAAACGTCAGTCTGTACCTCAGAACAGTAATGTTTACGATGGTACAACTCCTATGCGTTACAACCGATGGTTTCACCGTATAAGTGCATGTTGTAATTCAAATCATTAGCGTTTCCTTTTCCGGCTTGGATGACACAAAACAAAGGTTCCTGTTAAAGATGGCATGTTCCAAATGTTACGGTGAGTACCAGATTTATGACTTGCATTTCTCGTTCAGTTACGTGTTTGGCATTGTGCCGTGTTATTGTGGTGTTTTTTCTGTGATCTGCTGGTTAAGTTGAGTGCTGCCTTCCCTGTCTGACTTTCTATTATCTTTATGCAATGTTAAGTTTCCGCTTAAAAAAACTAGCACATATTACGGTGTATTTATAGCTTATAGTTTCACGTATTGATATATTGCAAAAATAAAATTAAATTGTCAAATATTCATGTAATTTTGATATAGTTGCCTGTATATGCCATATACAACCACATTGACAACAAAAATAACTTGGGAAACATCGGCATTTTGTAGTAATTTAGCATTTTTACACCCAAAATTGTATAGGGTATTAATACCCTATAGAATTAGCACTACTATCACTTAAATTGCCTGAAATTTGTTTCCATTCGATGAAAATGAATTGCGAAACAAACCGAATACTTCACAGATGTTTCGGCTTAAGTTTGTTGAAGTTACAGTTTGATCATGTGGGAATTACATAATTCACAAAGCATTTTGGAAAGAAACTCTGCGATATTTTCAAAAGGAAAACTACAATGTGCCGAGTATCAAGAGCGATTTAAATTGCTTATATGCCATAAATCTTTCATAAAGCAACCACCAGTGGCTTTCTAATACATAAATACTTGGTTAGGTAGGAAAATTACGTCGTACAAAAATTTTGGCCCAATCTGTGAGGCAGCACCTTTAAGGAAAACTTTTGATGCAAGGCCAGTGATGTGGATAAGAAGAAGTTGTCCCATTAATAATATTTGGCTATGGGGCTAACGTGATATTTAGGATGTATATAAATGGGGGTGACGCGAGGTGATAATCCGTAAACCGTTGTTAATGTCTCACAATGTTTTATGTGTTCCCTCAAGGCTTGATCATGTGACAATTACCAGACAAAAGGTAGAAGCATGAATTGTATCAAGGTCATCACTGTGACGTCACTGTTACGCTCTTCTGCTTCGGAGCGGGAACGTCTGATCGTTTGCTCGTCTGCTGCAACTTCCTACAAAAGCTCCATTTGTAAGTGCTATCAAAGCGAACTATATTTTTTATAGTAAATAAAAGTATTATCGATACATGTATAATTCGCTGGCTTAGAATTAGAAGGTCGGAGGTAAAAAAGATATTTTGAGAAAACAAGAAAGTCTTTACTAATGGAAAAACAAGCTTTATCAACTTCAGTTTGGACCTGTTCCGATTGTCGTGAAAATAAGCTCATAAGAAGCGCATTGAGATGCAGATTTCTAATTGATATATTCTAATTATGTACCAGAATTCGATTATAACATTGCTCAGTATGTTCGCTATCTCTAATTATCTCTACTGATTGTGATAATCTTATATTAAAATAGATATATACTGTGTTTATAAACGTACACTAACTACATATATAGGGTTGTTCTCACGCTAAAAATCTATTGCGCAGAAACACAGCATTTAAAAACGGATTTATTTTGTGAACTATTGTGTTTATTGGCGGAATATGCAATTATTGTTCGCTTTGAACCTGTACATTGCTATTTATAATGTTGTTTGTTCTTTGGTCATTTTAACTTATATTACAAGACTAGCTTTAATGAAGTTTGGACATTTCCAGAATCAGTGAACCACAACTGATTCATTTACTGATGACTTAATTTATATTTCACAATGGAACGAAACGATAGAAACAGTAGAACATTTTGTTTTGTATTATAAGAATATTCAACTGTTATGTACTATACTCTTATACCAAATATTCTGTCATGTATCACAGTGTCGTTTTAATTACATGACGAGCATAGCCTTTATTTGCCACTCAGATTTCTGCTGAAACATGACAGGCATAGGAATACGGTAACAAGTGCGCTAGCCATTGTGCTACGGAGGCATATAATTTGAGTAATTATGATGTTTGCTGGCTGTATGATAGGTATTAGGTTGGGCTCACGCACAATAAATGTATTTGCCATAGATCAATCATTGGCGACACTGTCTTTAGGAATTTGTGCTCTTTGTATGTCAGAGTAGTCTGTGGAACTCCTCAAGCGACATCACATTTGGTAAAACTTTTCTTCACACTTTGTAACATCAACCAAATCTGCGATAATATTATACATAGTGCAATCTGGTTGTATTGTCCAAGTTAATACTGATCAAAGTCCTAAACCAAGGTCGCAATTATTGAGGACAATAAACATGACATTGAGTTACTGGCTTGCAGTGTTACATAAACGGATTTCGTGACAGCATTAAATTCTGCACATCTGCGAATTGTACGCAACGGAAGTCAAACTAAAAGAAATACATGGCATCAAGGTTAGAAGACGATTAAAAATAATAATTTATTGTGTGTATATCAATAGTATTAAAGGAATGTTTTTGAATCCGTTTGGTGTAATGCTGCAATATTCATTAAAAGCAGTAAGGTTGACCGAGATTGATAAATGTAATTGTGCTTTGGAATTAGACTAAATACATTGCTGATTAATGCAACATGCATAAACACATTTTTCCAAAGGTATGCAAAATGTATATGTTCTTGACAGTTGCATAAAAAGGCAACTAAAATATGACACCCGTAATGAATATATATTACATGTAATATCACTTGAATGAAACAACGTAAAATATTAATTTGAAAAAGTGCCCGGATGGCATTTCAAGATGTCGGTACAGTTGCTAGTTTGAAAAACTTTTCCCGCTTCTATAGCAATTGTGTGGCAACAGATTTGTTGTCCATGTGTTTGGATGCTGTTGCGTTTTCATCACTTATATGAGTGAGACAATAGTTAACTTACAATAGGTGACTCACAGTACCAGTCTGTATAAATGACTTCTGTCTGTTATAGTGTTTGGATTATCAATCTTTGGTAGAATAAGATGTTAAAGCATACAGTGGAATGCAATCACCGAGGTACATACATAATTACCGACATATGTAATTATCATAAACATTTAAACATATTAATAAACGTGTTTCAAACCTGAGTCACACAACAAAATTAACTC
Organism: Spisula solida; assembly: GCA_947247005.1. Classification (NCBI taxonomy): domain Eukaryota; kingdom Metazoa; phylum Mollusca; class Bivalvia; order Venerida; family Mactridae; genus Spisula; species Spisula solida. The sequence goes on from OX365955.1 coordinate 23,126,426, forward strand.
ATTCCGCAGAAATAAATGTCATTATATATTTTAAGGCTTTTTTTTGTTTTGCATAATATTATGTATTCACATGTATATAACAAAATTAATTTTGCATTATCGAGCCAAAGCAATTGTGCAGAAACACCAATTGAAATCTCGTACGCCATTAATGTTGAGTCTATGTTACTTAAAAGGAATATGTCAATAAGGAACATTGCTCGACTGGTTCTCCCAATGTTTGGATACAGTAATTTGGTAGTCGTCACATGACAGTAATACTGAACTAAGGGGTGGGATGTTAAGCACAAAATAAAACATGTAATGTTTTCCATAGATTCTACAAGAGGTCAAAGAGACAATTGACCCTAGTAAATCAATAATTTATTATTTGCTTATAATTAGTTAATGTCAATAGGTGGCTGAACTGCTGAAGTGCTGAAAGCGACTCTCGAACACTAGTAACGTAACTTTATTTTTAAACTTATTATTCTATTCAAATGGCTTTGCGACACGTATTTCCCTTCCGCACATTGTCCCCTTTGCCCCATTGCCCATAAAGGTATGTCCCTTCTATCACAATGGTATCCTAATACTTGTGATACTGTTGCTTCTTTGAGATCCATGAAGGAGGGAGGCTTTGTACTGCTAGCATAAAACTGTGACGTCACATAAGTACCATAACAAAGTACAAATGAAACGTATCAAGAATCTGCTCTGCACAAGATGCTTCTTGAAGTTCAGTTGTTCAGAGAATAGAAAAGAAATGATAGAAAAACTCATTAATAAATACGCATAAATTCATTATGGTGCTCGAAAGAATGGCTCATTGTTTTGCTCCTTGTTTGCAAGAACACTCGCATTGTATTGTTACCATACAGACGTCAGATTCTGACTGGTATGACCCGGTCTGTCTACTGTGTTGACTAAGATAATTAAATAGAGTATTGATACATCCGACCATTGTAGAGTTCAAATTAATATCACGACTTTCAGTATTTACTCGTGCTCTGGCTGAATGGGGCTGCTATAATCCCGCTTGTCTGTAAACAGGACCTTAATCCTGAACACGTGTTTTACAGAAACATTTAAGCAACCAATGTAAATAACAGAACATTTCCAAATGAGACAATTATCCTCGCGTGCGAAACGCGTGCTATTTGATTAACAATTCTTAGAAAATATTGGAGAAGACGTATTAATACGAAATCGGTTTAGCAAGGCTAAAGTTTGTAACAAGATTACTTTAAGAGTCGATCGAGTCTTAGCTAAATTAATTGGGATTTCGTAAGACTCCCGGGAAATTAAAGTAGACATGGGTTTTGTCCGCAAAAGTACCGACAAAATGGTGTAGAAATGTTGCATTCTTGTTCAATAGCAGGTATTATATCATGCAATTGCCAATATAATGGATTTGCAACTGTGCATAAAAGTGGGTAACCTTGAGCATCCATCAAGTAGCGGAAATATGGTCGAATGTCGCGATAAATCTATGAATAATTCAATCAATAATAGTTTACAATTGGCTGGATTTCAATATTGAGTTATTACGTCACAGTGCATTACATACGCAATATGATTTGTTTCAAAATGCTCTCCTTAATAATATTATGGTACCTTTGAAAATAAATGGGACATCATATGGTACCAAATCCAACTAAATTAATTAAGAACTTAATTATTAAGAATTAAGAACGCCAAAAGAAGGGAGCATGCAAAACGTGATCAAACCTGCAGGCAATCCGGTATACCAACAGTACGACTTTACCAGCTAGCAGGACTTTTGTACGCACGGTTTTTCAACAATCGCGATGGCTTTGAATATTTACCAGTATTATATAGCTTTAAGTTCCCATATTTTTACAAAAATAAACCAGTTAAAGGTCTACAATGGTTAAAAGGGTGTGATATAAATGTGTTACATATATAATTATATTGCGCATGTGCACGAGTGAATGTGCTTCTGTGGTAATCATGTCCTTTATGTCTGGCATTTCCTACGTATGCACGACATCTACTAGCATATATAGGCATTATTTTTGAGTAACAAATAGTGGTAATGTACAATATATGACATTAAGATGCAGAAAATATAGTAGTATTTGATTGAGTAAAAATATCTTACTTATATATTGATGCACGGCTCGGTAACTAAACCATTGGTTTCTACTATAGACACTTACTATCAATAAAAATCACTGGCTTCAGGCATGGGCTACATGGTAATTGCACACTTCATTAAATTTTAACTATGATATCATTCTCAGAAAACATAGGGTTGCTATCCCCCATAAATGTTTGGGAAGCATTATGTAGAACTTTATGGAGTTCTGGAGGCCCCAAATTATATACTACTAGGACACGTTTCCTGTTTGCCCCCTATACAGTAGTCGTTGCTTCTATATTCTTTCTAATCAATGAAGTCTGTCGCCGTCTTTTATTATTATCACTGAGTCACAATTCTTTCTTATTTATCTGGCTATTTTTAATACTTTTGATAATTTCTAACTAAATGGTATACATATATACATGTATTGTATGAGAACTGTCACATTCATATCGAGCAGCCGGGCACATCCTGTATTTGCCAGTCAGCTTTCTGCTGAAACATGGCGGGCGTATGTGTGCCTCCACCCTGAATTGAACCCGGGTCGCCAGATTAGACGGAAAGCGCGCTAACCATATCGAAACCTTAGGCGAACAATTCCCATGTATGTAATTAACACATTAACACATTTCGCCTTAAATTTATTCGCTGACAAAAACCTTCATTTAAAATGAATCAATGTAATCCAAATATCAAAGCCTCAATGATTGCAAATGTAAAAATAATGAGCCAACATATTTCATGGCGCAAAACGACATACAGCGTTTAGCAAATTGGTTTACACTTGTAATAGAAATACAACGCCGCTATCTAGTCGCATGTGTTGTTTGTACGCCTCAGAAATATATCACACATGCGGCAGTTCTTTAAAAGTCTCTTTGAACTCGGCAACATTTCCATACACGATTTCCATATGAATATGCGTCTTTTGGCACACATGTAAATAGGATTTCAATAATTCCCCTGCCTAGTAGATTTCGATATTCATTTATTGCATACGAATAAAGTGTATGCTTACATCAAAAGCCGAGAGCAACTCCATCGGGCGGCCGTGGCGTACTTAAAGGGTGGGAGGGGTATGATTTGATCATTCGCTTGGTCGACATTGTGAGAGACCTAGCTTTTATGATATTGCGGTTATGAGGAGCCCCAGCTGAGGTTTGTCCGTCAATGAGACAGATGTATTAAGTTGTGTAAACCCATTTCTTGATTGCCAAGGCCCGGTTAATGTCTGCCATGTATTACTTGATTCGTAGCACCGTCCGTCCAATGGCGACCTACCATCGTTAGATAGCACTAGCACGAACATGGATCAATGTGTAGTTTTTTCCAAAGATATGTTTATTTTAATGCATGTATGCGTTAAACATACTAAGAATCAGCTGAATGTAAATATGTTAGCAACCATTTGGGCGGAATAGGCACAAGACGAAATAAATTAATTACGCGCTCGTGTCGTAAGTGGTGGCATGGTTAAGAAGTTTTTCCGCTATTGCATTTCTGAGAAGAAACTTCATACACCGTTTGACTTGGTATTAAGGGTTTGTTGTATAATGAACAGAAAAGAACTGGTTGTTGACAACAATAGTTAAAGCCACCAGCAATCATCAACCTCAGCATCTTGGCCATCCTGCTTGGCTGCTCTAATTCAATCATATGCGCCGTAACTTCCAATTGAGTTCACTCAAGGATATTTCAATCACAGTTTAAGCAATCTCATCTATTGCCTATTTTAATTTAATATTTCTCTTCATTCCTTGTGGCCAGATGCGGAGTCGTGAAAAATGGTCGAACCTAGGGTTAATTAATCCCTATGTTACACCGCTACAAGATACGAACCCCTCGTCGTGTTCTAGTCTTTGTTGCCGCCACCATTGAAGAAGTCATTAACCCGAGTAAGTCTTTCTCAAGGTAGTATTTGTGAATAATGAGTTTGGCAAGAAAGGTATTGTCCAAAATTATTTATACACAGGACCTGAAATCGATCTATTTTGATTGTCCGGTACTTTAACAAATGATTTTACACGCGAACCATGTAATTATAACGGTCTATTATAACCAAATAGTTCTAAGTGAAGGTGCCTATATTCGCAATGGTGCGCCGGGATATTTATAAGTATTATTCACAGATGTTGAACAAGCTACGTGGTGTAGATACTAGAGGAGAAAGGGTTCTAGCACACAACAATCAATTCAGGATACAAAACTGTGCCATGAATACGTGAATATACATGTATATACTGAGCAAATGTTGTAACTAGACTTTTCTTCAATTTCTTCCAGTATTTCACTTTTTAGTTTTGTTCTACAATATGAATTACGATATTGACTTGGTTCCACTGTATGTTTTAACATACCTTTATTTGGTAAATCGACATACTAATTAATCAATGTCTTTGACCATTTACGATACGGCTATTTCAAATTCAATGAGATGAACATTGAATATTTCAAACGTTTTAATTGATTTGGACTGCTTTTCTTACTATCAATGGAATATAAGAAAAAACGAAGGGGTCTAGTTGGAACATTTGCTCAGTATATTATAGGTGCGTTCCGGGGACCATGAACTCGGCGAAAACCAGAGTTGTGTACGAACCAAACAAAACGTTCGGTCCAGAAAACGTTGTTTTTATGTCAAAGTAAAAAGTTACAACAATTATGAATGTTATACCGGTTGTTTATGTAATAATATTGCATTTATATGGTAGAATGATACATTGCGTGTTGTTTTAACCCTAGTTTGTGGAATTGTTGCGGCCTAGTTTGTTATGAAGAACACATTTTTTATAATTATGATTTTGTTTAAAAGTTGACGTTGTGGACTATGGAAGTCGTACTCATAAAAACTACCAGAAGCAAATAGTAAAAGCAGCGATAGTAAAACTGCCATCTGAAATACATTTCATTCTCGTCCACCACCGGTCTACGAAAAACAAATCGTGAAAGATCGGTCATTTCCGTTTGTCTCCGTATTTACGTATTGACAGGTGAAATACCTTCAGAGTTGGCACTGATAAAAAACCACAAACAGCAATAAACGACGGATTACAGGTCGTAAAGTGAACTTTATGTTTCCATTTTGTTTGTTTTCTCTGCTGACTTTGCGCAATGAACGAAGATAAACGATTATGTCAAAGGAAATTATAAGGAATTAGTGAATTTACTACATGGCTATGACAATATAACGTCATGTTCCGAGTCATGCGGCGAGACTCCTTGATTAAAAACACATTACATACGGCTTATTCTGGCTATTTGGATTTTACTACACCAAACCATGTCAGGACAAATATGTGCTTGGACAATACGTTGTATATTGCTCCCAAGTAGGTATAATGTAGAGACAGGAGTAGATCAAGCACTTGAAGATAGCAATGATGAACACGTCAACGCCTTCGCCGGATTCTTTCATAGGGCAACGTGTTCCATATTGTTGGTGCCAATATTTCAACGTCGACATGTGTATGGGGTAGAATTTTAATCTGCATATTCGTGTGGAATGACTAGTCAATTTATGAGCGATGTAATAATAAGATACTTCAATAAGATGTCAGTGTTCAGATATGACTTTTAAACAATCCAATTACATTCCAGTGTGGTAGTTGTTTGTTTGTGGTGAGTTTGCCTATTTGCCTTTTTTGTATTTTCTTAAAAGCTGGAAGCTCCTTCTTTTTATTGATATACGTCTGCCAGCTGACCAGAGACCTTACCATATTACGCTCTATGGCTGGCAATAGTAGCTTAACATTGAAATAAAGAACAAATGTATTAAAGCGGTTTTGGACCTATACTTGCATGTTTCATGGCATTTGGGAAACTGCAGTTTACAGGTATCTGCCCATTAGTATTGATACCAGCATGATATAATGAATGTTTTGACGGTCTTTGATATTACAGAAAACTACTAGTTTCAGGTAGTCTTAATAAATTCGGAAAGCAGTACATTGTTGCAAATGACTCAAATAATTTGTTTTGAAGGCAATTAAATCAGATTAGGGGTGAATGAGTTTAATAATGTGTTAAGTCGAACAAATTCTATGATTGGAAATGCTTTTCCCATGTTTTGCAGCATGTATTTTTAACCTAAGATTTTTCACAACTTTATGGTAGACCTTTTTTATATGTTAGTCCCAGGGTAGACCCATCAGAATAACATTTTTTGTGTATCTTGGTGCCATGTCCAAAATTGACTTCAAAATCTTCAAATTCAAAGTTCTTGATCAGAAACCATTTCAGGTACCAAAAGACAGACATATAAGTGCAACAGTTCATCTTCAAAGGGGCAAACTAGTTTTGCTCAAAATATCTTCTTCTTCCGGATACAGACAGGAATCCAAATGGTTGGATTGTAGTTTGGAATGGGGCAAGATCATCTGATATGCTGTTACTGTACTTCCAATTGTTTGTTTGATGCTACTGAATGAACAATGGTAGACCTGTTATTGTCTGTCATGTAACAGAAATAAAGCATTCTCATTGCCAGGTTTTTTGCGTGTATTAGTCTTAGTGCGTGGCCATTGGGTTTTATCCCTGCCTTATTGGAAAATGACCTCTGGCTTCGAGACAGAGTTTGTTTGATACAAGCCCAAGCTTTTTCTGATATATGCCTTGGTTCTTTAATGTTCCTGGTGTATAGCACCAATACATGGCAGATTACCTCTGGGTTTGGTAAGAAACACTGAAAAGCGTTTCTGAGATTTCCAGTGCACGAGTCGAGATTCCAACAAGGGACCTCCAGATTGGTAGTTGAGGGCCCGAACCACTTGGTCACCATTCTTCCTCTCATTGCCATAATGCCATGTATGGTGCCAACTGTACAACAAGGACTTTGAAACAACAGCAGAAAGAAAAAGGAACACATTGATGCTATATATTTTTCATTTATTTGTCTCCCCTCTTCAGGAGGGGATATATATTGAATGTACATAATATGAACATTTAACTTAGTACAATAACGTCTATAAAATACAATGTACCTAACAAATATGTATAAAACAAGGTAAGAAATGTATGTAACAACATTACGCACACCATAAACAACAGTGTGTATGAGAAACAGTAGGACATATTGCTTGTAGTAGAACACATATATAGATAGAGTATATCTGTAATTGTGTAGAGTAAAACACAGTACTGTAAAATTGATATTTTTCGAGGGTTAAATTTTCGTTGATTTTTTTTGCTGAAGTCGACCTTTAAGCCCGATGAATAGTAGACCTTCAAAATATGGAACAAGGGTTCCCCTTCCATAGTTTGTAGTCCACAGATTTACAATCCCAAAAAAAATGCATTTTACCAAATCCAAGAAATTTATTGCCCAATAATCTCAAAATTAAACCGGAAAAACTGAAAAACTCAAGATCAACATACAGAATAATATTTCCCTGTTAAGTTTTGATCACTTAATCATGAATCATTATAATATTATAAATATCTTAGTACAATCCCCTTCAATGAAATTCCATGACCTTAGAACTATTCTTTTTGATAATTCACGAAGATCAAGTAATTAAAACTTCCATGTGTGAGATAACCACAGAATCCCTTAAGTTAATCTTCAGAATAAGAAAGAGAGAGGGATGTTTACAAATTAACTAAATCTGTTGGTGCAAATTGGCAAGAATTTTTTTTTTTGGGGCCCTAATAAAATCAAGTACATGTGAATTCTATACTACATGTATCGTATTCGATATTATGTTTTAACATCAGAAAATTATGTTATGATTTGAAGATATAAACATTATATATGTATAACCTTTAAGTAAAATCTTGCATAATTAAGTCAGATAGGTAATTTCCTGCCTTCAAAAAGATTTTTTTAATTAAAATCATCAACAATTTGTTAAGGAAAAAAACATTTAATCTTTTACATTATGTTTTAGAACAAAGACTTAATTTATACAGAATGTTCCAAGAAAAAAACCCAGATTCTACAGGTACATTTATGTCATAGTTAGATAATGAAGGGCCATGTAGGGGCCATTATAAGGAGTACTAGGCTTATGGGAAACAATCTCTAGACTTAAGGATTTTTTTTAATTTCTTAATATTAAATACTGAAAAACTTTTCCAGTGCGCTTTTAATACTAGTTAGTACATAATAATAAAACTTATTTATAAAACAGCATTTTTGTGGGTATTATTAAACATAATAGACCAACACTGACCTTTTTTCCATAAACACTATAACACTAAAACTTACACTTAAAATTTACGAAAAACATTAAATTTGTCAGTGTTTTTTTTAAATCTAAATAGTTGTAAGAAATTTTAACTGAATAAAATTTTGTTATCCAATCTGGACTTTTTTCCATTTTGTTAAAATCAACAATAAGTTATTGACATTATAAGATTAAACAATTCAAAGTCTAAGTTTTTTCATGCTTAAGTCTGAGCTTCTTAAAGTCTAAGTCTATGTTTTAATGTCTAACTCTCACATCTTAAAGTCTAGGTTTGTAAGTCAAACGCTCATTTCTTGAAGTCAAGGGTATTCAAGTATAAGTTAATGACTAAGATTTGAAGCTAGAAAATAAAGAAAATACAAGATAAAGACAGCAACTATGTTGCATGTATAGAAGGAATGTAAGAAATAATAGCTAAATACATGTTGAAATAAAAACAATATCATACTAATAAATTAGCATTAAAAACGAGGGGTGGGAGGGTTATAAAGAAGTATCTTACATTAGCCATTAAATGACCAGTATATGGTTATCTAGCCAATTCAACTGTAAGTCTACAAGAGGGTACATACAGTTAAAAGGAACAGGGATTTACTTAGGCCAAAAGAGGCACCACTTTTAAGCAATCGTGCCCACTAAAAAGGGTCACTTAAAAAATGGTCAAAGAGACTAACAGACTAACAATGATTAAAAGGTGTATCATCATTGTTACATTTTTGATACATCTTACTCAGGGAAACAAAACATAATTATGTAAAATTGGTATTTTTATATATACTTAACAAATAACAATACAAAAGTATCTAAAAACAAAATTGTGGAAAATTCCACAAAACCCAGATTTTCTATCAAGTTTTACAAGTCAACTGAAACTTGGTGCCAGAAAAAAACAAAAGCTCAGACACTTAACCATTTCTGCAACGTTTCTTGACCACAGCTAATATTATGATTGCAGCTTTCTTAGATAAATTATGTTGACACCCCACCCCGCCTACCAAATTTGCATATCTAAGAACAATGTTTTTCTGTAGAAAATCTGATTAATAATGAAATTATTTTACATTATTATCATACATATTGTATTCATTCTATACACATATTATACACATACTGTACTATCAAAATATAATATGAGTTTGTAAAGGAGTATGTCTAAATGAGAGGAACATACAATATATGTATGAGATGGCACACATACATTTATCTTTTATTACTACCCCTTAATGTCACTTTCACATGATTGAGTAAATAATAAAATAAATGAAAGACATGAATTTTATTGGTACATCCAACACACAATGAGTTCACATGAATTCTCGGATCAAACTTTTGTTCCCTACTATTTGTATTATAATATAACTAACAAGCAACTAATAATTGCAAGCAATACATAAGTCCCCAACCGGTTTGAAGCCATAAGCTTTACATTATTTTCAATGTTTCTGTTGCCATAGCAATCACAATTTTTATCAGAATCAAAATATTGTTAAGTGTGCATGATTCCCTTATTGCCCCCTACACACATACTAAGTTTCATAAAGCTAGCTAGGAACCAGTTTGAGTTATGTCAGAATCCAGATTTTTTAAGGACAGACAGATGGACAGACAGACTGAGGGTAAATCTATAGTCCCCTCTGGTTGAAAACTGGTAGGGGACTAATAAATGAAAATATACTTAACACAAAAACACTAATACATGTCGCAGTTTCCAGTTGGTTAGTAAGCAATATACAATGTATGGTAATTCCAATCCGAAAATATAACATGCTCCTAGCTGTAATCTCATGTTTTTTTAAAATCATTTTGTTGAAAATAATTGTTACATTGTAGTAAAATTATGCAGGAACGAAATGACCAAGAAATAAATAATAAGAGAAGCCTAACTTTTAGGATGGAATACGCCACCTAAAAATAGAACTAAAAACAAGCAGGTATTAAAAGTTATTACCTAGGCTACATTTTCTTCCCCACCCACCAAATTCAATTATCGATCTCAAAATCATTATGATGGTGGGCACATTCAATGCACAGAAATCAACAACTAATCGGTTAGAAATCACCATCCCTCCTAAATAAGTTCCTTTTCAGTCTTGAGTCAATGCTTCATACTCGCTTCCAGAAAAAAACACATTTTGACTGAACATAATAATTGCAAACATTTTCAAATGAATTTTTTCACAACAAATTAACAAGCTTAATAAATTAAAGATGGCTTAAAATGCAAGAATAAAACAATAATTGATCAGTTTATAATATGATATTATTTTTCCGTATTTTATAAACATTTAGAAATTCCCTTCAAGTGGAAATTGATAATTCTAATTCAAAATAAAATTGAAAATTAATTAAAACAATTCAGGTTTTTATTCTAAAATAAACAAGATTTATCCTGAAAACTTATGTAAAATGATTATAATTGCAATTACTCTTTGATGAAAATGGCAAGATATAAATATTGATAAGAAATTAGAAGTATAGAATTTATTTATTTAGTATTATTAAAATGCAACTCAATTATATTCTACATAATGCAGGGGTCCTATAACAGAGATAAAACCCAATCCTGAAAATTAGACACAAGTCTGTTTCAAGTGCAATTTGCACACATCCCTACACCAAAACACTGTTTCAAACATTGTTCTATTGTTAAATTCAGCTTTAAAAACTTCAAATGACCATATTGTTAAATTCAGCTTTAAAAACTTCAAATGACCATAACTTTGTTAATACTTTGATTTTTTTCATCAAATTAATTTTATTTTCTGCAGGAAAATTCATTTTTCCTAGTGCAGCAATTACGGATTTCTGGTTATTCCGGAATTGTAGGACTCCTGATAATAGTGCCATTGACAAAAATCTATGTAATTATTTTTAAGACAAATTATCCGAGGAAATGATGTTAAAAAAACGATTGATGATGCTACCGATTTGATTACTTCATAAAATATAAATTCTGTGTCAAGCTGTGAACTTTATTCTCAAATATTGCAAGAATTTTCAACATAATTATGGCTATGCTATGATATACAGACATGATCATAATTATTATATTGCTTCAATCAATTTCATTCACCAAATTAATGCAGAATAATTTAAATGACGAAATAATATGGAAACTAATCATGATTTATCAAATTTTAAAACATTATCATTCACCAATTAAATGCAAAAATTCAAATAATGCAATAATATGGAAACAATCTCCCCTTTTATTAAAGTTTCAAAACATTTTCATTCCCTAATTAAAATGCAGAATAATTTAAAAGATGATATAATATATGGAACCAAAATCCCCTTTTATTAAATTTAAAGCAATAATAATAACATATATAAACAAAGCACTTAAAAAATAATAATTGCACATTATAAAGATAATAAACAAAATTACCGGACAGACATCAAATTCAATGATCAGTCAATGAGGCCAAAAATTATGTGGTTCCAGTAACATGGTGAAAAATATTAGGGTAGCTAGCTAGGTCAGAAAAACATTTTTTTTTTAATTTATTTCATTTTTCCTTTAATTGAAATAGCCAGCACAGTCGCAGACCCCTAGCCATCCATCTCCACATGGCAGTATGTGAGAATAATACATCCGCAAAAATCTATATTCAAATGCCATAGTTTTCGTACTAGTCCGGAAAAGCGCCGATTCCGCAAAAAATATTATTATTTTGCAATCAAATATTTAGGGTCAGGCATAAAAATTAGGGTCGGTCGAGTTACTAGAACCACATATGGTGATTTATTTGTTTCGGCCCGAGGTGTTTTGGAATCATTTGAAAAGTAGCACTTTGATGCAACCTCACAAGAAGTGTGAAATATCCATGGAAACAAGAAACGTAAAATATCCACAGATATTTCAAACAAGGGACCAAACTCAGTTAGAACTTGGTTCCAGGAAATATAAAACCATAGTTGTGTAATTACACAAGCTGGCCAACATGTCTTCAAAATTTAGCGACCATAGCTAAAAGAATGTTGGACATGAAAATTGGTGATGCACAGCCGCACGCTATATTTGCCCAAAACAACCTTTTTTTTCCATAAAATTTTTGAAAAATTAATTTCGGTCATTTGTTCGAAGTTTCCAAAATAACCATTTGTAACAATTCTACAGAATAGCAAAGAAAAACAATTAAATAAACAGGAAAGAAATTAAAGCAAACGTTAATAAAGTTCTGTTTAAACTGCGAGTCATTCTACAATAAAGACAATTTAGAACAAAATATCAACGGAATTTGAAATAATGAAGCAATGCTCAAAAACAAATGTAAACAGTCGCTGGTTAGTTGCCATTTAACATCCTTGACAATTTTTTGAAAACATAGAATTCTTTAACACTGTGTGTGTTTTCCTTAAAATTTATCAATAACATTGACACATGTTATATGATGATAAAAATATATATTTCTTCAACTTAATTGTGAACAAATCCGGCCAAAATCCTCTACGAAACATTTTGACACCAAATTTGGCATGGCAGTTCATTCACAGAGTATTTGTTCAATTCCACAGAGAATACACAATGTTTTACGTAGCACTGACACATACGATGATTCATCTGTACGATATATCCTGTCTAATGGTGGGCACTGTCTAATGGTGGGCATACAACAAGGTCAGCAACATACGTGGTAGGAGACACTTAGGGTTTATGTTCGGATAGATAACCATCACTTTTGAAGCCTGAAAATAGAGAAATAAAACAAATGTACAAAATGTTGAGAACTGTTCAGTACCTTGTCATATTAACCATTCATCAGCGCTCCTTGTATGACTAAATATGGTAATCAATTGTCAACAAACTCCCATCCGAATATTTGCTATCATCCGAAATAAATAACAGGTAGGTCCCTCCCGAGATGGGATCATATAAAACAGTATAATTTGAATAAAATTTCGAACCTGGCAAATTAAAATCAATGAGGTGCGACTGTATATACAGTTCATGTATATAATAACAGTAATAAACAATAATAAATATGAAACTAAATATAAGAACAATAAAGATGCAAATGGTAGTTAATACATCGCAATTGTTACATTGGAACACATGTGTACAGCATTAACAACACTGCATTATTTAATTATTATGAAAGTATGATAAAATAAAAAAAAATCATATTCTCTGTCTTTGTACTTGCATACTTGCAACAGTTTGTTTGTCTAATTTTGTTTATTCGGATTTAATGCCATTTCTCAACGATTTTTCAGTTATGTACGGCGGCCGATTCACCAAACCAGTTTTCCTGTGGACTGTCTTCCAACCAGTACTAACTGACCCTTGCACAAGGAACCAGCAACGAGGAATCAAGTTTTCATGTAATGGTTTGATTGCTGCAACCAGGAATCAAACCCGGATCTCCGGGTTACAAAGTCAGCGCACTAACCCACGGCTTCGGCTCACTTTCAAAATAATTCCAGAGAGAATTATCTCAACTATTTCAAGGATTTTTTCTAATGTTTGGAGTTACCAATATAAACATTATTAGTACAAAACCTAACATCAAAAATATGTTTGAATATCTACATAATTTATAAAAATATTTTATTTCAAATAAAATAAACAAAATCTATTCCAGCTGTGTAAGCACAAAAAATGGGTTGGATCATTTTCTGTCAGTCATGCACGTAGGCGTATTCGATGTATGTCAAACAATAGCGTATTCCGGATATGCACGTAATTAATGCATAATGCCATACATGAAACATAGCAATCAACTTGTGTGATCTACAGTGTGCATTCAAGGTCGTGACCTGCACAGTTGCACAATCAGTATCGTGTAACAAAAGAACATATAACATTAATAACCGTATCCACAGTAGACCCATCCCTGAATGTTACTCCATCGCCCAATCAAAACAGCTGTTACAAAACAATCTCAAAGTTATTCAATACGCTAATTACTAAAATACAGTCACAAAAATACACATTTAAAGCCTTCACAGCACTTACGCATTTAACGCATACGTCAAACGCAATTAGTGGTAAATGAATATTTACTTTGTTCGGCTGCGGCTTTTGCCATTTGATAAAAGGAGATTGAACTCAAAATAAGCAATAGCAATCTTTGTTTATTATATTGAACTATCCATTTCTAATTTGAAACAAACAGCAAAAGTAGGTTAAGGACACTTAGCATCTACACAAGTACATATTACTAATTTAACTTAACAAAAAATGTCAAATTTTAAATAAAGGTGACAAAAAAACACGGAATGATGAATGCAATGCAAATACATTTGCTGCAAAATGATATACCATTCAATTGCATTTTCCTGCAGACAGAAAAGAAAGCGAGACTTCTTGACTCGTTCCAGGGCCAGTCCCATTTCCCTCACCAATAGTGAACTGGGTAATATGATCATTATTTTTCTTAATAATTGGTGTAATTTCGATATATACTAAGCGCAAAACACACTAAATCATTTTTGGTTCAATGCCGTTGTGGCACAGAGATTAATCGCTTAGCAACCACACACTAGTATCTCCGCCCATACATACGTTGACATAAACGTTTAAACCAGGAAACAACACAAAATATCCATAAATTATTCCGAAATCATTCAATTATCATTTATAAGCATCTTACCTTGTTTTTAAAAATTCCTGATAGCATTTTATGCTTCTACATGTTTTCTCCTCATAAAGCTGTTAAAAATATAATTTCCACCAATAACCCTGTTTAAAGTTATTTCCACAAATTAAAGCATGTGTTATGAAACTTTTCCAGTCAAACAGACATTATCAAATGAAAGGTAGCAAGGGTTACTGCAAGAAACATTACCTATGCATCATCAACCAGAAATAATTTAAAACCACAGTATAATATAAGGCAACAGGGACGTAACTTAAGCAACAGGACACATACATGTACAACTATCTGTACATGGGTATGCGGGTATACAGTATATGCATGTCAAGTGTTTCGGACACTAACAGGTGTATCTCTGGTTTAGCAAAGAAGCCGATACGATCATGTTGCATCAAAGCCCTGCTACTGTAATTGTCATTCAGCCAGATCAAACCAGGTCACCATGCCTTTGATTATGCGCAAACGCTTCATTAATAATATGCAAAAGACTTGTGTCCTCAGAAGGAATGGGCATTCTTTGTATCAAATTATTCATGAAAGATTAGTTAGACTCCTTGTTAGTGTATAAATTTATTGCAGTTGGTACGCGGATCATTTTTCAAAGATCAAAACATAATACAACTTATAATTGTACAAGGAACATTAATTTTTACTATAACACACCAAACAAAAGCTTTAAGTTTATGTTTCGAAAATCTCAGGGCATATCAAGAATTTATCCAGAGCAGCGGCAATGGGTTATGTCACGACACTGACTGGAGAACTGTATATAATATCGGTGTATCTATTTATAGAACAAACTTGGGCCACAACAGGTTACATTTGACAATCCTATACTTTTGATAGTAACACCTAGGTCCCACCGAGCATTTTTTGCCTCGGCAATGTACTCCTGATGGAAAATATTGAGTTATCAGGACATAGGGAATAGGTCCATCATGGTCTAGGGGAAGCTTTGGGGAAGTCATGAGACAATTTGTAATATAGGAAGGAATCGGGTGGTATCAGAAGATGACAAATTCATCAGTGGGACCTAGGCTTAACAAAATGTTTGTAAAACTATGTATGTCCCCCATGGCAGCCCAATAGTCATGTATCTTTAAGCTCTAGCTGAACTTGGCTGTGACCCACGGACCTCAAAATCAAAAGGGTCATCTGGCACTTATATGATAGACCTGCATGCAAAGTTAAAGGACCCCTTAAGTACAAACCACTCCTTAGTTAGTATCATAAACAGTGCAAAGTATATAGATAATTCTTCATAGGGGAATGACTCTAATAAGGGTAGTCAAACAGACTAGCGTTGACACAAGTGGATAGGGTGATTATAACTTAAACTTATTTCAAAGTAAACAACTTAATAATTTATTTCTTTTGGTATGCCTTTGGATTTGAAGAAGCTGTATACCTACACAAGGGCAATAATGGGACTTGGGCAGTTTATTTTCACATTTGGTAACATGTGTTGGGCATTGTGGAATGTGTTTTTTTATGTTTTCTGTGCTCGGCGTGTTAAGTTGAGTGCTGCCTTCCCTGTCTGACTTAATATCTTTTTGCAACAGCCTGACCTCAAAATGACTATTACTTATTTTCCTGGAACAAGAACAAGATTGAATCAACTGATACTGATTACATTCACAGAACATAAGCGACAAACAACCTTAACGAGTACTTGTGTAAGAAGAGACTAGATTTAACTATAACTATATTCGAAGTTAATTTACTGGAAAGGTTTGGAATTTCACAGAAGTCCTTTGTGACACACAAAAAAGCCATCTTTTGTTGCTAGAATTTCCTGCCTATTCTGTATAAGCTACCATATCATTTTAATGAATTGAAGAAAATGAGAAAACAAATGTGTGGCACTACATAACGTCGATCGAATTGCCGTTTAATAATGCTTGAATAAATTTTGATACGCAATATCAACCGATGATAGACTGGTGGAATGAACTTGCAGCAATGCCTCAGTACTATTTTTTTTTGAAATATAGAATACATAAATATCACCCTTTTCAAGTAATCTTTTGTTGTAACATTTCTGTCAATAAATTCTTGAAGTATTTCGAGACAAATTTGAAACATTGACAAATCTGGTAGCTGAATATAATGTTAGAAAATAAAAATATTTTATTGTATCAATTGATGTCAAAGATTTGTTGACCAAATTAAGAGAATTACTGCTGAATGCAAGCGGCTGTGAAGACCTTGTATTTAGTTTTGAAGACCTGGTATGTTGTTTTGAAGACCTTGTATGCTGTCAAGGTAACCCACCAACTGAAATACTATAATCAGTAAACAGCAATAAATTACTTGAAAAATCCCAAACATTTTTTGTCACCAAGAAAGCATGAACTTAATTCAATATTATATAGCTCTGCAAATTACATATTTAACTGAAACATTCAGTTTACAACGGCAGAACTAGTTTGCTTATGTTACTATAAAAAACTCAACATCCAGTTTGTTTGATACAGACGCGGGGAAAAGTGGCATTACCGCATGCGTATTTACAAATCACACACATATTTTACCCCAAACCATGTTTCAAGTAATCGCCAATATTTGTCTGAATAAACAGTCACAAAGTTGTTGACAATCGGAAAAATATTGTTAATTAGTATGCTTACTACTAAAACATACCTAAAACCTGTACAGAAGTCGTATAAAACAATCGACGACCATCAGAAGGGGACGATTAGGGATTCTGCCGTAAACATTTAACACATACCCCGTAATTTCCTGAAGGCAAAAATATTTGTTTTTGCATAGTTCTTTTCGCGGCTAAAATTTAGAGAAAAATGATAGTGCAAATGTTCACAAACCCATCGTCAACACATTATTTAATGTAATAAAATGTAAACGGCATAATTTTAAATTAACCAAGATACATAACGTTAAAAAACATGAACAGCATCAAGGCGAATTAATCGCAAAACTTAACAACTCAATTTCTTGCCAAACAAAATAATCATAAGACTGAGAAAAGTCAACATATAATTTTTAAAAATCATTCCCGAACCTAAATTTTAAAACACAAATCTACAATTTGAACGAATGCATGAACAATATAGTGTCTAATAGGTTTTGATTGAAAAATTTAAATTGGAAATACATGTAACTTCATTTTAAAATACGACCGAAATGCAAGTTTTTATTTATAATACTGTTCCTAAGTGAATTTTGTCAATTGTTACAGAACGGTCTACTAACAGAACAACAAATTTGTATCATTTTCTAGAACATTTCAGTAAGATTATAAAACAAAAACTTTTTTGCTACCGAAATCCTCCCCTGAAATAGCCAAAAATGATATTTCTTGTCTAATACATCATTTCTCGAAATAATTTGCCGCCAATTACACAATTCTGAAGTTGTGACAATATATTTAAATGTTGATCTAATTAACAAAAAGCACTAAAGCAAATGACATAACAAAATCAGGATTACTTCCCAATCATGTCTTGTTTTTTTTATATCATGGTGGGGGTCCACCAAATTTGAATTACACAATACGAAGAAAGAAAAACTGAACAGTTAAGCCTTTCTAAATTACGAGTTAGGCGCCAACTGTACGAGCTTTCGCGCAAAAAATGAGACCATTATGCTGGGTCTTTGCAAAAAGTTATGTATCAATTATTATTTCATAACAAAAATACAATGCAAAGATTCCCCTGACCACAAAATAAAATCATAAGTCATATTTTTTTCCTCTTATTCAATAACAAAAGCTTTTATTCATTTCAGTATGACCAATCATAGTTACACTAATATTCAAAACAAGATTGGGTTTCCAAACGCATTTAGCAACGCAAACACATGTCAAAGACCGTAATGACATCTTTTATACCTTTATGCAATAAACTTGAATGCTTGTCAACTGTGCATAAAAGAAAGCATTATGCATTACACATTAATTGTTAGCGATCGTGTTCTGTTCTATAAATAGACTAAACCATACGACAATGAGTTTACACAGGAAAAAAAATACCTTCAAGTTAGCGGTCGACTAAAAATTCAAGATGGCCGCCAATGTGTAATATGTCCGCTAAGGTTATTTTCAATGGCTGCTAAAACTAATCCAGATACATTTAACACAAAATGAATGGTACGAAATGCGAGAAACTTCAATTGACACAACACACGTTAAATAATTATCGATCACATCATCGGTTCATTCCATTATGGACAAGCATATTTTCAGCAGATTCGACTGGCTTCTTACGAACATGTTTTCGACATAAATAAAACTTCAGTAAAACATCCTGAAAACCCCAGACAAGTTCACTAGACTGTTTATGCAATAAAATCATTGCACACTGAAACAGTTGTTTTACAAAAAACCCATCATTTAACGACAGTAATTATAGATCATGCAACAAACTGCACTGCACCAAATTGGGTGTTGTGAAGTGCATATGAAATAAATACTGTTTACCAAGCCTGGACGTTGTTGACCTAAAGACGCATAAAAATTACATTTTGCAGAAAAAAGTAGACTATTAGTGGAAAATAAAAAGTTTGTTCTTTGAAGAAACTCGCAAAAAAAGTATGTGTACATGCAAAAGTGCCATGTCCGCTAAAGTCGTATGAGTAACCTCCCTTGTTGAAGCGATTCGTCGTTCAGGAAATAATGTTTCGTAATAAAACTAACTGCTGAATGTAAGCGAATAAAAAGGCATGATCTTCCATACGTATGATCGTGAATGTCAAACCTTAGTGCATTTTCCTACAACAAACAAATAACATGCATGCATGCAAATATTTATTCAGGAGCGAGAATAGATTGTTTAAAGAATGCGCTAACATCAAAGCGAAGTAACTGAGATAAAATTCTGGACCTTTTAAAAACTTTTTTTAACCGCATTGTCAAGGCCACAATATTTCTGGGTAATTGTGAGACACGTTACTTAATAAGTACAAACGTTTCGTACACCAGCTTCAGAACAAGTTGTTACAGTCAGCGGCCGACAACCGAAACGCGGGGACACATATTCTGTGTTGGCATTTGCGTCCCTTGTTATGTGTATATTATGCATAATAAACAATTTAATCAAAACAAGCTTCAGACTTCCGTGTTTTGCTCACATTGTTAAAACTTCTTAGTAATATTGCATCCAATTTGACTGTCAACCAATATTTAAATAGAGGTAGGCCAAGTGGTCTAATTATAATGCATTCGTGCTTAGTATTGCTAGGCAATGGCGCCATTCGGTAAAGGTTTATTTATTCGTATTTGCTGGTTGTCCTCTTACTATTTCGTCCCCGCGATTCGCATCCTTCCTGGTTTGTTCATGAGTTGATGTATAGCTGTGGAGTTATGA
The DNA here is from genome assembly GCA_947247005.1 of Spisula solida. NCBI lineage: Eukaryota > Metazoa > Mollusca > Bivalvia > Venerida > Mactridae > Spisula > Spisula solida. The sequence goes on from OX365955.1 coordinate 23,146,620, forward strand.
ATGTAGTGTTTTGTCCCCTGAGGTCATTTAATGTAGTTGTAAGTCCCCTGCCAGTTTTTGACCGGAGGGGACTATTGGTTTGCCATCAATCCGTCAGTTTTGGTTCTGACGGGAATTGTGGTTGCTATGGCAACAGACACATTGAAAATGGCTTTAAACCAGTAGGGGACTTCTGTATTGCTTGCAATTCTTAATGACTTGTTCAGTAGGTCATATCTCGATTTGTTCAATTACGTCATTTTACTAATTGAAAGTAGGTCAACCGACTATACGGGCCTTTTAAAGACTAAAGGCTGCTAAAACTATGTAGTTCAGCAGTTTTACTGTTGTAACTAGGTCATTCAGTGTAGGCATTCCGCCTTTTGTTTGCTGAATCTTTTCTATTCAGCTTTTAAGCAGTGGGACAGGGGATGTTTAATTTTCTTGGTCAGCAGTGTGTTGGGCACTTCTTCGTTTTAAGTTTTCTGACAGCTAAAACTAGGCATTATAGTCCCTTTGCTGTGGAAACTGGGTCATTCAGCTAGTTATAATTCATTATATATTTCGACAGCTTGAACTTGGGCGGATCTGTGCTTGTTTAGTTGCGCATTGTGTCTTTATGTGTTTTATGTTTTCTGTGCTCGGTTGGTTAAGTTGAGTGCTGCCTTCCCTGTCTGACTTTATATAATCTTTTTTAATCACACAAAAGGTGCAAAATAATAATCATGATTTTGTTTAGGTAGAGTGACAGTTTATTATCCTTGTCAATAGGTGTGCCTTGGTCGAGGGCATTCCAGTACACATCTTACCAATTCTGAATTAGTATAGCTCAGAGAATTTGACATGATCCTGACCTTTATGCATGAATATATTACAAGGTTATTGCGTTGAATATATAAATTTCCGTGAGCAAATCGTGCAATATCGGTCCCTTAGATTTGTGTTGGTATTACACCTCGAGCGTCTTCGTGATACTTCCCACTTATGAAAACATACCACCGGGGTTATAAATATAGACATTATATCAGCTGTGAAATTATGCTAATGAAAGTTGGAGAGTCGTGTCAAATTCTCCGGACTATATCAGTTTGGATTAGTAAACAAGGCAATATATAATAGATACGTAGAAAGGTTAAGTGATGAATAATTATCAATTACTAGTATAGTAAACTTACCAATGCTATACTGTATTTGTGGATAAACTAGATTTGGTACTATAAGCATCTTCTGGATCACTTTGGCTCATCTTACGATCAAGCTCCATTGCTTCCTCGGCAGACTTTTCCTTCAATGCCATTTGATATGCAACCTCAAACGACTCCCCAAGAGTCAGAATAATGTCATGTGCCAGGCTCTGAAATGATAAAAACATTTATCGTAAAATTATTTTTTCTTCTGATGTGCTATCTGAGTCTTGAAACCTTTGTTGACCATGTATGATTATATGATTGAATTCAGGATGTATTGATGATTATCATAGTAACACATTGGTATACATGATTAATATAGAGTGCAGAGACTGACAATATACTTGTATTATAAGTAACCTATCTACAGCATTCAGCCGATGGATACACCAAATGGGGATGCTTTATTTTGACAGGCTGTTGGGAGTGACTATGTCATACCTATCTCCAAAAATATTTTAACTAAAACTAAATACAAAACTTTGTTTGTTTGAGCTAAATTGCTTTGGTTGACAGTATTTTCTGTCAACAAATTCAAACTCTGCAATGATACAAACAACTGTAACCCTCCAAATAGTTTTGGAACAATATTAGAAAATAACCTATAAAATCTGTGCTCAACATCAAAGACTGAATCAAGTGTTTTGCACCAAAGAAATGTAACAGCCTCTGCAGCAATATTGAGTTACATTGATTTGGCTCAACATTCTATCAATATTGGTTTAAAAGATAGATGAAAAATGAGTGATAAATGCTGTGGACGTGAACCCGTCCATTACTGATGATCTTAAACCCTCTATCTTCCTCCTAGACTATCACTGTTTATGACAGTTTCAATTTCCTTATGATTGATGCATCGTTTATAGTTCCCAGCTCCAATTTCCTTGCCTGTTAAGATGACCAACACTTGCAATGGTCACATGACATCTAGGTCCCCTTTTATAATGTCCCCATATGTGATTTCCCACTGTTAAAAGTATCCCAGTGTGCAATTGCAGCTGCTAATTCATTGAGCCCTTATTCGGGGTTTTCTTGAGACAGTTTTCACGACAATAAAACATACAGATATGTTCCAACTGCTCATAGTTTTTGCCTCATTTAATCTGATAAATAGATCGCGGACAAGATCTCTCAATAAGCGACATTGTCAGAAACAGTTGAGAGCATGGTCTAATTGATGGCACTTCCAAAGCAACAGCTAACCCATCTCCTAAGCTAAAGAGTTAATAAAACGTTTGAATGCCGAATGTTTTGGGTTAACGTAAAATGTCGAGAATGAAATAGATCTGTCAGCGTTCACAAAAGGGACACAGTGGGTCCAGCATCTAAATGATGGTGATTATTGATTCATTCTGATTGGTCAATACATTCAAACACAAAGCTAGGTCTGAGGTCAAGCCTCAAAAAGAGTTTGAAGGTAATTTTGAAAACTTGTCTATTATTTTCATCGAATAGAGAACATGTCTTAATCCACCACAATTACTACTTTCAGTGAATGAAAAAAAAACACACAAAAGAGCAAAAAATGCGGTATTCTGAAACTTTCCTTAATTGAATTTTGTATCGAAACATTTTCAAATACAGTTAAAGTTCAATATCTTTTATGGTAGAAAGGTATACTTAAGGAATAGTATATGCAATTTTAAGACATGTTTAAAAGATAACTAACGTTAAATTAAGCAATGAAATTTGTATTTTTCTGTTGGTTTGAGGAACATTGTAGGACTTGCATAGATAGGACGTAGAGTGAGAGGTGAGATATGAAGGGGACTCACTGAGGGAGGGGAATGAAAGGGTTTGAATGGGGATATATAAGGAGGTGGGATGGAATGAAATGGGGTGGGAGGGGATGAAACATGGAGAAGGGGATGAAACATGGAGAAGGGGATGAAATGAGTCGGAGGGGATGAAAGGGGGTGGAAGAGGCAGGAAGCAGTGGGGCTCTTGCACTTGGCACAACAACATGAACCTGCTTAAAGTTTTAAACACCTGGCATGGATATGCGTGACAATAGCATACGTCAAGGAGATACTAGTGTACACCAGGGTACTGTTTTATCAAAGCACTTACGGAAATCGTAAAGTTATACTCAAATTTAAATTATTCATAATTCTGTTACGACTTAACACTAGGAAGTTACATGGTTTGTGGAAACTCATTAATTGGAACATTGTTGTTGTAACAGTTCCCTTTACCACAGTGTGCAAAAATTGAAACAATTATAAATAATTCAAATTTTGCATGTAACTTTACGATTTCCTTAAGTGTTTTGATAAAACATTGCCCAGCTAACAGTTTTAAACACAATCAAGTCATACAGTAAGTTTAACAAATAAAACTTGACATTGTAATCATGACCAGAAATGATATTCACAAATTCGGCCTTATAAAACATTAAATAAATGTCATGCCACAAATGTTGAAGACAAATGCAGCAATTATAACCCTGTTAAGGGATGATAAAAGTCTGAAACGAGACATTTACAAATTGTACAGTGGGAACCACACCAAGGTGGCATTGCCTTACCAATAAATGCCAACAAACGCGGGAAATTTTAATGACTCGGGACCATAGCCTGTCTTAAATCCTTCAGAAAAAATGCTAAGGTCAAAAGATCCCGCTCACAAGATTATATAATTTTTCACACCTGAAGTTGGCGTACGTGGTTTGTGAAACTCACATAATAATTAAGTAAGCTGTTGTCACAAGATAATAAAACTTGTCGACCATGCGCTAAGACCACCGCAAATTATCAAGATTATTAATACTGCCACCCAAGTGAGGTACGATATGGAAAAAATTAGTCAAAACTGTTGTAAATGTAATTAATTGTCACCTAAGTGAGGATATATTAAGTATGAAATATGACAAAATAAATGTATGTGGAAAACAAGCATAAACAAAATACTCATTTTCATGAATTTTACGCAATGAAAGATGCAAGCCAGTATGTTACCTTCATGAGTCACCAAATAAATTGTGAATAAATCAACACTATAATTAAACAAGCAACATCAATTTAAAGCCGGACATGCTGAGTCAAGTATAAATATGCATCTAAAACAACAAATGAAGAAATTCCACCCAAAGAACTAGGATTTTGAACAAGGGCAGTAGCTCTGCAAATTTGTTCCAGCAAAACCTAATCTGCAATTTACATCTTAGAACAGCGTGACAGAGCAGGTTAACATTCCTGTGAAGTTTCATATCCATCCCTCAACAAAACATGACAATCTGTGAGTAGATATTTACAAGATCAGCCCATTAAGTAGTTTCTTTTCGTTTTGGGACTATATCATAAATAGTATGATCCCTTACTATGAAGCAATAAATGTTGGGTTTGGTATTTTATAATATTGATACATTTCTTACACATGCCAACCAACAGAGCGAGCATCAATTGTTTAACCACACTATGAAGCCATTAGCTGTTAGGTACTATAATCATACATATTAAAATGTTGTTTTTCCCAATGCCGAGCATAGCCTTTATTTGCCAGTCAGCTTTCTGCATGAAACATGGCAGGCATATGTAGGTTGCCAGATTAGACAGTATCACGCTAACCACTGAGCTACGGAGGCCAGGGTGACTAAACAATGAATATGGAAATCAAGTCCTTTTAGAACAGCAAGCTTACATTCAACAGAACATGTACACTCATCCATCAGGCACGTCCCTCCCTTCCAAATGCTATACAAACAGCTATATAGTATAATACTTGTATCTGTATACATAATTAATGACTTTGTTAATGGTCTTAATTATAATTAAAACTTATACTAAAAACTTATACTAAAAACTTATACCAATAAAAAAATACTTAAAATGAACAATAGATTAAACCCATATCTACATATGGTGAGTTTGGAACAGACTGATGTAACTGCATGTATAGCATGGAGAATTTGACCTGATTCTGACTTTTATGCATGAATATATCACAAGGTTCTTGTGTTGAATATATAAATTTTCGCGTGCAAATCTTGCAATATTAATCCTTTGGATTTGTGTTGGTATTACACATTGAACGTCTTCATGATACATCCTGCTTATGAAAACATACAACCGGGATTATAAATAGACAATATATCAGCAGTTAAATTATGCTAATAGAAGGTCGAGAGTCGTGTCAAATTCTCCGGACTATATATGGAAGCCAGGTTAGAATACTTCAATGCACAATCTTCCAAGTATTGTATTTAAATACAAACAGGCTCTCGTATCTACACCTGTCTTAATGAACATTTAGTCTCGGACCCCACTCGCATAAATTAACGAGCATTTTTTGTATATGTCATACCAGACTAGTAACACAGAGGACTTCAAAGCCACCGATATGAATACAACATCATTCAAATGAATTTTTTCCATTGCTATAATTTGTAACAATGTTTTTGCCAAAAGGAGCTGTATGTTTGTTCGTTGTGATAGTTGAATTATGGACGAGCATTATGAATACAATTACTGATGATCGCCCAGAGTTATTTGAGGTCAACCACAACATTAAACATTCTTATGGTGTTTTTTTATCTTGTATTTTACTCTGATGTCGTCAATGTTGTTGTTGGTTTTTTTTGCTTGTTAAAATAGCATTATCTTTGAATTTTTACAGATTGTCTGAGCTTCAAACAAAAAGCAACTATTTGATGCATTGTATCTAAATTGTACTGAAGAAAATTATTAAACATCAAAAAGTGAGTAACTGAGTATACACATTGTAGCTTGAATAAATCAGAATTTTCACCAAGGGTTCTTAGTATAAAACACACCATGGCAATAATCCAAGTCAAAACTATCTTTGCACATCATGGCAATCAGAACTTTAAGTATCTCAGCACAGTGCTTCATTACCTCAACATTCAATATGCACCAACGGCCAAATATTATAGCAAAAAGGTCCAAAAATTAGTTATACTTGGAGTGACCATGAAACAATAGCATAGTTTTTGGTCATGACCATGAAAGGTAAAGTTTTAGTGACAGTTAAAAACTATGACTAAGAAGATCAATCAGATATGTGGACAGCAATACTGCTTGTGTTTCTTGAATTTCTCACAGTTTTAATTCAGAAGTGAACATGCAACTATTTTTGCCATAAACACTCTGAGACCCTGTTACAAGCTAATTTATGTTTTCCTATTTGCCGTCCAAATGGTCATGTAGGACCCATGTGCTTGACTGTTTCTGTAGAGGCCTTCCTTCCCTGTCCAATTGCACATTACCCTTTTTGCTAATGAGGTATTCCTAGTATTCACTTCATTCTTCTTGCAAAGGATAATGAAATGAACATAAACAATTGACAAAGGTATATTTCAAAAGAGTTCAAGGGTAAAGCATTAAATCATTTTTCTCTCAAAAATAAACATCAGTCCAGTGTGTCGACCCTATAAACATGTCATAGCTGGAAGTTAAAGTCATAGAAACAAATAACAACAAATGAAAAAACCACCAGACAGGCATGATAGCTTGTTGAATATGTTGTCAGTAGGATAAAAACTCCATAAATTTTATCATAATAAACAAATAAAATAACAAGAGAAAGGAGACTTCTATAGGGAACAGCAGATTCATTGAGAACAGTCAAATTATAACTACTTTAACAAGTAATTTTAATAGTAACCATAAGAGTTTTTGACACATAAATGTATGTTTCCCACAAGCAGTCATAACTCTGGTAAAAATAATCCAACTGGACATTCCTGAAAATAAGCTTAACTAGGCTTGGTACAAAGTATGCATGTGAAGTTTCCTTGAAATCTGAGCAATGGTTAAGGAGAACTCAGTAAATCTACCCCACTTTGTGGGAGACATAATCAACAGAAGTATCACCTCTATGATTGCAGTAACATTATAATGACTGCAGGAAAACAAGCATATTAGTGTGCAAGCCAATGCCAAGGATCAAACTGACAGTCTACTTTACCTTATTAATATGTTACAGGGGTTTAAATACTGTTTTGTATAAAATTCATAAAGACTAGCCAACACATCGTTTGCCGTATATGGGCAAACAAGAATGGGATGCAAGGTCAAACATCTATGGGAATCAGGCCTGATGGGAAAACAATGGCAAGTGTCTATTGGAATGCTAGAACAAGCAGCTATATATATCTGAATGAAAAAACTAGCAGGCTGATGGAATCCAAAGACACAACCATCTATGGGATTATAATGCAAGGACAAACATCTGAGGGAATCCAAAGATAATCATTTATACAATTTAAAAACAAACATCTATGTGACTACAAGGACAATACAAGCATCTGTAAACATACAAGGACAACCATCTGTAAACATACAAGGACAACCATCTGTAAACATACAAGGGCAACCATCTGTAAACATACAAGGACAACCATCTGTAAACATACAAGGGCAACCATCTGTAAACATACAAGGACAATTATCTGTAAACATACAAGGACAACCATCTGTAAACATACAAGGACAACCATCTGTAAACATACAAGGACAACCATCAGTAAACATACAAGGGCAAACAAATGCAAGGGCAACCATCTGTAAGCATGCAAGGACAAACATATGCAAGGACAACCATCTATGTGAATACAAGGACAAACCTGCAAGGGCAACCATCAGCAAGGACAACCATCTATGTGAATACAATGGCAAACCTGCAAGGGCAAGCATCCATGACCCAGGGAATGTGGAAGCACTAATGAATGGCCTGATTATCAAATTATACCATAGAAAGAGGACAGCAACATCTTAGTCAAATCTCAACAGAAAGTGTCTTGTAAGACTACATGGTCACAACCATCCTTGAGGTGGCTGCAACCACGTTATGGTCAACAGTTTGTGCTGCAACACAATATGGTCAACTGTTTGACCAACGCCTTGACCAGACATTCTGTCTCCATCCACATACCATGGTTTTAAGTAAAAACATTATTTTAGTGTCTATCTATTATACATATCAAAATATTTTTACCAATCCAATGTTTATTCTAAAAACATGAAATAAATAGCTACATTCAGTGGACTAGTACAAAATCAACACTTGACAAGATCTAGATGAGTGCCACTTTATGTATGTGGTATAATTCTTTTCACAAACAAGATTCAATAAACACAACAACTGACACAGTTGTATAAAATCGTAACAGCCCCTCTACATCACACACGACCACAAGAATGTTTCATCGTAAGTCAGCAATTTTAGGAAAACTAAGAAGGGTTTTGACACAAAAATATATGCCAGGTCCCACAAAGGGCCATAATGTAACGGCATTATTCATCCGATCTCAAATTTCTGACCATTAAAGTTTTGCATGCTGGTATATTCTCTGGAGAAGTTTGAGGGGATACCTACATATGTATGCATGACATTATAGGGTCAATGAAACAACTTATCCCTTATATTAATGGCTTAATTCCACATAATTAATATTTTACCATTATAAGCCGGTTTCACAAATTAATATGTAAAACAATTTGATATGTAAGGTTTTCATTCTAGACATTTAACCCTGTTTCACAAATTCATAAGTAAAACAATTTGATATCTAAGGTTTTATCGTTGACATGACTGTATTTGTATCAGTATTTAATTTGTATGATTTGTTGAAGCTATTTATGACAGAGGTAACACTAGAGATATTTACTAACACCCTGAGGCTGATGTCCACTGATCAGCGATGATAATCTGATACAAACACGGGCAGTTAGAAAACATTCAGATGACTATCAGCAATAATTTTCCGATCAATTTGGCAAGTAATTTGTATCCTCCAGCCTAGAGTGGCACAAACTGTATATGAGAAGGTCATATAAAAACAATCAAATATATGGTATATAATATGTCACAGTATCCAAGGAGTGTAACTTCACAATAGAGATCACCAATGTTCCCCCAATGTATAATGTGCCAGAAATAGGATAATGTTATAATAAGGGAGCCATTATGCTTCATGTGACATATATGGTAAAAAACCCTAATACATTTTATTTTGTACTGGGGCTTCATTGGTCAAACAAAGAACCCCTTCCTGTCATCGTATCACCTCCCCCGTGTCATCGTATCATCTCCCCAGGGTCCTGGTATCAGTGTCCTCCCGGGTGCATCTCCCCCCGGATTATCGTATCGCATCCCCAGGTATTTGTATCAAATCAATGGGTCAATCACTTAAAAATTCAAACTATGACTCTGATAATGAGCATAAAGAGCATTAACCTATCTTGATTTTGAGATTAGATTTCAATCTCAGATACGTCAGAACACAGGGACTAAATTTCTATAGCTTCATCAACTGTTATGACACAAACACAACAAACAGAAGTGTAAATCTCTGTGTTTGTCCATTGATTATCCGTCAGCATTAACAATCAGCAACATTTATTTTGGTCATTCACTGGCGGTTACGCAATAACAGACTAAATTTCATCAATCAAAACAAGTAACTCAACCATGTTTCACTGCTAATCACACAGATATCACGTCTAATTAGACAATTGTTTAAGCACGTATAATTCAAGCTTAAAGGCCATTGAACATTTGAAATGTATCAATATTTGTAATTTTTATAACAAAATTGAATATCATAGCCATGCAAAAATGTCAAGTCAAAATGCCGCAATGCATGTAATTTCACTTTGGTTACACAAATTTTGACAAAAAAGGGGTCAGTTTAATCTCCCAAGGTCACCAAACATTCTGATCAAATATTAGCATAGCAGTATAATTAGTTAATAACATTTATAATATATACATAGTATACAACATTTAATCACTGTTAAAGAAACCAATTAACAAGCCGCTGTTGAGGTCAAGTGGTTATAGTGCACTGAATTTGAAATCAGGCAATAAGGGTTCAATTCCCTGACGTGGCAGATCATATATCCCTTCAATGTCAATTTTCTTCCCCATGTGGAGAAGTTGCTGGTTTCTTGTGGAAGGATTTAAAGGATACTGGTTTAAAGATTACGAAGTCCACGAAAACTGGCGAGGTAAATCTGCCGCTGTAATATAACTGTTGAATGCCGAGCATTAATTATTAGCTTTTATTTGCCAGTCAGCTTTCTGCTGCAATATGGCACTCTGGCATATGAGTGCCTCCACCCGTATTTGAACCCGCTTCACCAGATTAATTTGCAAGTGCACTAACCATTGAGCTACCTAGGCACATTGGCATAAAAACCCAACAAACAAACATTAATTAAACAAACCAGCATAATAAAGACAATTAAATGCATAAACTCTGATTGTATGAAGTTTTAAATTCATGTTTACTATAAATCACATTGTGACTGAAATATGCTGATGTAAGCAGTTTATGTAAAGACTACAATTGTTTATGCTGACAATTTAGAATGTTCATTAAAATACGCCTTTTATTAAATTAAACACTGAATGAACTCTAAATGATCTTGAATATAATAAATAAATATGTGAAACTAAAATACAATTACAACCAAGAAGTTTATCCATTTATTTTAACCAACATTTCTGCTTAATATAAGTCTTTTTCAGGGGGGGGGGGGGGTTATACATGAAAAAAATAAAACAAATTGTACAGATACTTCTTATAATGTTGAAAAGTGTACACAAAATCCTATAAGTTTGCCAAATTTTAATACAAGTGAACAAAATTTCTTGCAAGGTCACTTAAGGAGCAAAGTATTATTTTGGAAACAGGGTTTCAAACATTTAGGCCCAAGCACTTAAGATTTATATATAATAATGATCCTGCAATTAGCCCAGGGGTGGTATTCAATACTGATCTTACTTGACTTAAGAATAAGGACAACCAATCAGATCACACCATATTAAACTCTTAGTAAGTAACAGGTGATATGATTGGCTATCCTTATTCTCCAATTAAATAAGATCAATAGTGAATACCACCCAGATCAATCTAATGCATAACATTACAATAAAAGAACTGAAATATATTTCTGCAAAGTTATAATCATGACTATAGCTGCAGGGGTGTCAACAGAGCCAAATTAAAAATCCTGAAAATCATATGTGGCTGACCATTTTTGCCGAACAAGAGGCCTTCATGTCACTTTAACCACAATGTTTCCATATTTAACTCAGTTTGTACTGATTCAAATCCTTCGGAGCATCTTAAATTGACCATACATAACTTTGCCATTTCTTGAGATATCTTCATCAAATAACTTTTATTTTGGTCAGAAATTATAGCTCTTTCAGGATAGATAAATCCGGAATTTCGGATTATTCAGGACTATTGACACCCCTGTAGCTGTAATGCTTCAGCAAATGCTGATGACAATTATCTTCCCTAAATCCCTTTAATTACAATATAGATTTTGCGTGTTTTGTTGTTTTTTATTACTTAAAATTTGTACTCGAGGTTCAAGTTCTCCTTGTCTTCAAGCACTAAATTGCAGATAATGGATTTTAGGAAAAGACATTAGATTTTTAATGGTATAGTAGAATGACACGTTCGACAAGGAAAACAAGAGAGCAGAACTCTCATTTGTATCATTAACACATAACCTGTCACTGATCTTAACATTCAAACTTGATTGCTACACTGACATTCATTTGTCTTTTTGATTGAACACATCCCGAAAACTGTTAAGATTCTATGGTTGACAAGCGACAGCCAGTGATTGGCTGTACAGCCCAGTGTCACTCGTAACAATACAATCATTTTGTCGACTTTTGTCGGGAAAATTCCTCCATGGATGGATTTCCCATCTACAAAGAAGAGACAAGTTGACATACAATGTATAAAGCATGCATTAAGTTACCAGGCTTGATATTTTAATACTTGACAAACTATTGTCCATTACCGGATAATCACAATTTTTTTATTGCAACTAAAATTGCCTATATAACAGTGGTACATAGGGTATTCAAATTAAGCCTGATCTTACAATATTGTGTACAATTTTAATTTCTTATTATCACAGAAATCACAGCCTATAGCGCGCAATCAACCACATCAGCCATACCAAATATGTTCCAAGTATCCTCATCTAAACTTGCAACCTGTATAAACATACAGCCTAGTTGTGGATGTCACCTTTCAGTAATTGATCTGCCCATCTCCCACTGCAGCAACATATCAATCTGTGCAACCAGTTTGATGGAATAAATACCCTACATATGGATCAGTCTGGCGATCAGTCTAGTAAATGCCCTTCTGGAACTCAAATACAATTTTCTCAAAATATTTTGTGATGGACAACGGTCAGAGCGGCCAATTTTTGGAGCTCAAATACAATTTTCTCTGAAAAATTGGTGACGGACAACGGTCAGAGCTGCATAATTTTCACCACTAAATATGTATATATCGGTGGGGTAGGACACTTTTCACAGACCTGTGCTGCCATGGACCAACTTGTATCACTGTATGCTTCCTTTCTGGGCTTGCCCAACTGTGTCGCCTCTTTAAAAGCGGATATTATTATTTCTGAGCTTTGAACTCACAGAACTAAATGTTATCACATCAGTGCAATATTGAGTGATCCTTTCCTTTCACCTCCAGAAAGCACTGGAAGAACACGACCTGTTTAACCCATGATGATGCTAATGCCTGACGTAAGGTTTAGACTTCCTTCAAACACTGATCTCCACATTTAACAGTTAAAGCCTAGGTCCCACTGAGGAATTCCACATCAGCCATGTTCTCCAGATTTCTTCCGATACCACCAGATTCATCACAATTCCTTTTGATATCATCAACTGTTTCATGACTTCCCCGAAGCTTTCCCTAGACCACGAGGAAACTGTTACCGATATCCTGATAGCTCATAAATTTCAATCAGGAGTACATTGCCGAGGGGAAAAATGCTCAGTGGGACCTAGACTTTACATATCTCCAAAAATACAGTGTAACTTTACACACTTCTATTAAATATTTTACCAATGGTATACTGTGTGACACAGAAACAAAAACAATCTAGGCCTAAAGCATGACCAGTTTTAAACACATAAATTAACAAAAATCTAGCAATGAAGGACAAGGAACTGGCAACTTTAAGTAACGACCGCCACACGTAATATAAATAGGTCACGCTGACATAAATGTTGCATAGCGAACATTAACAAACAAATGCCTAACAAAGTTTTCTCTATAATAGAAGTACAAACTTCAGCAAAGCGGTACAGATCGCTCAGTAATCTAGTATTGCATCATTGTGTAGGGTCCACTAGCCCCGGGCGGACACCAGACCCCCTCCTAATTATTCTACTAATCATGTACCCTGCCATTGTGGTATGAAATGTTTTCCTAATGCAGATGATCGAAGGTGAGACTTTTGTTCCCTCCATTTATTGTTTGCAATTCTTATTTTCTTTAGATTTAAGTTGTCAGTTTTGGGAGAATAGAAGCCAACAACACGTAGCCTATCAGCTTACCATTGTCCCGGAGAACCGAGAACATCCATACTGCTGTCACTCAAACATCGGGTGAATTAAAATAACACATTTAATGTAGGATAATAATACAGTTGCATATGAAAGATACCCTGCACTCACTGTATGCCACGGTGCTTTGATACAATGTTTAAATTTAACCCAGCTAACAAATCCACTAATGTAACACTCATGTCTTACACATTTTTTAAAGGTTCAAACTACTTTAACCTGGAGTGACTTGAAGCTGGACCAAGCCATTGCCTCAAACAAGGATAAAGAATATCATAAGGAAGAAATTATTTTTGACAATGAATACATAAATTTGTCACAATGCCTCCACAGAGTGTGTCAGATCCCAATGTTACACAATCATACTACACATAAGACTTTGAGAGTAAGCAGTTAATGGCATATAACCATTTTTAAAAGCAGCAAATTTTTTGGTTAGTTTTAGAAGTTTTGAAAATTAATTCAGATCATTACTCTAATCTACAATGGACTATGTGTACAAAATGATTGCACAACTTGTTAACAATAAACCAGACAGGGAAGTAGTACTCAACAGTGTAATATGACATCAAAATCCAGGATTCACCTGGCTTTATACAGGCACCATTCTGGATTCACCATTTCTGACAATTTGACAAGAGCAGCTTACAGCAGCTGTAGTCACCAGACCAACCCTTGTTATAACATTGTGTACGGACAATAACAAGATACTAAAACTTTTAGTGCCATACAAACAAACAAAAAATCTGGTCAAAGTACAAAAGTTTTGAATCCAGAATATAGACCTAAATATTAAAATGGCATGAAATCCTGTGGCAAGAACAAACACCAATAATTTCAAGCCATAAAATAATGAAGTCATTGTAACATATAAACATTTCATCTCTTTTTATTATCAATACATGAACATATTTCCTACTAACAAACCTTAATACAGACTGGTTTTGATTAGGTCAAATTTACTGCTGAATTAAACAATCTGAAAACCAGTCAAGTTGCAGCATCTGTCATGCTCAATTCTGATTGGTCAAAAATAGTCTCAGTCCCATAATGCAACTCTGATGATGTCAGTTCCTATACTAATGATCACAAAAACAGCAGGAACATTAAAATTTTTGAAAGAAAATAAAAGGATTGGATTTCAAGGTGCGATCTTTCATTGAGCTTTGGTCCACAGTCAATTAGTGCAAGCCAAATGTAGGCAGTTATTAACGTAACCCAGAGTCTGCTGATGAAGACAGGAATTTCACGACTCAGTCATTCTAGCTCGCGTTTTATGTCTTTAATGATAGTTTTCAGAAAGAAAAATACGCAATCTTCAGGAATAATTGAAGCAGGGACTAGTGTTGGCAACAAAGCATGAGATGATAGGGCCCACTTTATGATTAGTGTATCAAATAATCACTATGGATAGGTCAATTACTTAAGCGTTGCTCTTTGATTCGGTATAGCCGACGACATTAAAAGGATACAATTTAAACTGACTGGGGAACAGAAAGTCTTGATCTCTTTCAACTTGTTGTCAACATGTCAATGACATCTTGTTAATCATTAGAAAAAATTGAAAGACAAAGAATTATAATTAATCGTAGAGCCGTTACATTGAATTTCAAATTAATTTGTTTTTTTTCTTCAGTATCAATTGGAAAATATGATGACAATGAATTAATGGATATTATTTGATCCGAACATGACAGAAGTTTTAAAAATCATTTAAAGCAATCAATTTAAGCATTAGTGTTTTAAACATTCAAATGAAACAGGTGCTATTTAATAGCAGGTTATATAAAATTGAAAGTGTTAACATGTAATACAGCGTCCATTGATACAATTCTTGAATCTGAAGATAAAGTATCAAGCATATAATACAAGCTAACATTTGGGTACTGTTTTATCAAAGCACTTACAAAATTTTTAAACTTTCGTTCCAATTTAAATTCTTAATTATTCGTTAACACCTACATATTGGTGACAGAACTGGAATGCTTTGAAGGAGTTCATTTACTGAAGCATAATTCATATTGAACAACCTTTTATCACAATTTACATATTAGAAAGAATTGAAATTTGAACAAAAGTTACAGAATTAAGTGCTTTGATAAAACAGTACCCTGGAATTTGGAACAAAGGGGGTGAGACAATATTTCAACATTCTTCGCTAAAACTGAAACTTCACTAAATTGTTAGTCTTACCCTAAGATGTACTTTAAGTCATCATTCACAAGCCAAGCCACTGAACGCTCACACAGGTGTTTCTCCTTTACTGGTTTGTTCACGTTTTAATTTATGGCTAATACTTGCAATAATACATACAAATTTTATTGTACTGCCAGAAGTTATTGCCCAAAAAATTTGCGAACAATTCATAGAAATCTTGAGCCAAGTCAAGCAGGGACATGAGTGAGTTAAGAATGTAAACGATCGTCATAAATGTCGACAGAGAAATAAAGTTATGTGTAGAGGTGTCAAGTGTCTCTCCACATCATCATGAACGTCCACACGCGGAGAATCACCACGAAACCACGAATGACCGTAGATGATTACCACCAAATAAAGATGACAGACAAACTAATAAATTAGCAGTGAAACGACTGACAAGAATAATAAGAAGGTTATAATTATATTATGGTTAAGGGGAAAACTTTCAAGGATGTTAAAAATCTGTTAATTATATCACAAATTAAACTCATGGCCATGAGTATCTGTAATCATTCTACAGCCGAATTGTTTCTATCAAAGACCGTGGGATTTACGTGTGTGTACAATTGTGCCTCTTTCCTGAATCATTTCATTATAACCTAATATATAATCTAATAGTGAATATTACAATTGACATCATTGTTATCAATATTATTTATATTATTTCATAATTATAGTATTTTCAGTATGGACATACCACCTTGGACAAACCACACGGTAATGTGACGTAATGTTTTACTTAGAACGCAAGTCTAAATCTGTCAAAACAAAGTTGATATAACCTTAAGTATTTTATTCTTGGACCGATTTTAACGAGAAACCCTTGACGCTCAAGTCGAAATTGGATGAATTCAATAACAAGAGATATCATAATACATGTATGGATGCACCTACATGCAGTCAATTAGTCAGTCTGTATTTTAAGGTCACTTACAATGCCCTTGGTCTTTGACCTACAGACCCCAATAGCAGGCTGACTTATTCAGGTCATTGTAACAAACATTCCTACCAAGTTTGGTCAACTGAGAAACCAACCAATAAGGGAGGGGGTCATAATAAGTATTTTATCTTCTATAAACTGCATTTTAATCAGCACCTAATTAATTGAAGTACAAACACAGTCTTACAAAAGGCACAAATCCTATCCTTATCTGCATTCAAAGGTCCACAAAGTCTCAGATGAGAACAAACAACAATCAATCCTTTCTCAGAGACTTTTACAGATCTAGCTAGCTAGAGTAAGCTCAGAAAAAGGTCACAAAAATCCAACCTCACTTTTCATGTATTATCCTACGACCAAAAGGAGGAATTTGGCTTACTGCATAATATTTCCACTAATTAAATTCAAATATCCAATCATCTTTAAGAAATTGGACTAAATCTAGCAAATTAATCTCCTAACCAACCAGATGACCCTTCTGGTGAGGCAAAAAGGTCAACAAAGGTCAAATTAATATGGACAAGGATGAAAACTGAGGGAATCCAAAATCAGGACCTATTACTAAGCATTCTATACTGTGCCGTACTACACCATGTTGAAGCCATTGAAAGATGCGGTCAATCGGAAAATGACAAAATTGAAAGGCTATCCAATCAAGTCTTTCCATGGTGAAACATGATTTTGCACAATATCACTTAATGATTTTCTCAAGCACCAGCTAATTGAACACGATATGGATTATTGTTTTCACGCATACTCTGGCAATTTTCTGGATATTGCAATATCCGAACAACTGCTTTACTTCCTCCTCAATGCAAAATACTACAATCCAGCCAATCCAGGAATTTCTTATGGATAAATAAGGCGCTAAACTCAGGAAGCAATGTGCTTAGCTGCATAACAACATGAGGGTAATAATATTAAATTCATCCGTACTATGAACAAAGTCCCTGCAAGCCATTTATTAAGGCACTATTAGTCCCTGCAAGCCCTTTATTAAGGTTTAAGAAGCATCACTACAAGTCATGGTAACAATATGTAAGGCAACTCAAGCGATAAAATTGCAAAGTTCAGATTTTTTTCCTTATTTTATAATTCCCATGTAGTGATAGGCACGTACGTTTCTCTTGCATCCCAACCTACCAGGATAAATATGTGGCATCCAAAGTCTCTCTTCATTTGTGTTGAGCAATATTTCCAAATTCAGTATAAATTGCTGGCTTAGAATTAGAAGTACTACTTACTACCTTATAGGAATCATGCATATTTGAAATCTGCATCTCAATGCGCTTCTTATGAGTTTATTTTCATGAAAATCGGAAAAGGTCATGTTGACCAAACCTAAGTATAAAAAGCTTGTTTTTCGATAAATAAAGAGTAGTTTTCAGACAGTTTTTTCTTGATTTCTCAAAATATTGATTTTGTACTTACGACCTTCTAATTCTAAGCCAGCGATATCAGCATGAATATGTGGCATACAAAGTCTCCTTTTGTTTATGTTGAGCAATACTTCCCAATTCAGTATAAATATTGGTTTCATATAATTATTATTATATGAGTGATGAGGTCATGTTTTAGCCTTTTCTTCCGTACTGTTTCTTACATTAGGTCAGTTAGATCATGAGACACTGAGGAGCATCAGCATAATGATTTAAAATATTTAAGTTTAAAATAGTTGAGCATTTCTTTCACCAACCTTTAAACCATTTAAATCTACTGATGCAAATGGATAGGCAACAACCTTAACCTTCGTATAATACAGACTAGTTATCATTTTGACATTTTTCCGTAATTCTATCAATTAAATTTTCTTTTTTAAAACATAATTTAACACACACTTGAACTATGACCTGCGAGTGACATATAGGAGTGACTTGCAACGAACTCTTCAAGATCTTGTCTGCTCTTACTGATTGAAGAGTTGATGTACCTTCTAATTGAAGAGCAACCTCCAAAATGAAGAGTTGTCAAATACCAAATTCTAGAGAACTATTTGACACCTCTGTAATAAACATTGACAAATAACACAACCAAACAAAACTATGTTTATATATGATACTATTTCCCATTATAAAATGGAAATTAGACGGTTCATTTCTGTATTATATAGAAGTAAAGGGGCATGCTTGATAGTGTCAACATTGCCATGCAACATTTATGCCACCTACATAGACATTTTTTATACATGACTCAACACCATCTGGTCTCAGTTTCATAAACTGACTCAAATTGAAAACTTGCCTAAAATCTTCTATATAAGGGATAGGGTTCACAAAACAAATATTTAAAATTTTAATTTGATCTCGAGTACTTAAAAAACAAGTACAATATATTTTCGTCACAATGATCTTCAATTAGAAACCAAAATTGAAAAGTTAACACAACATTTTAAGGCTTAGCACAGGCTTCAGATAGTCTGACAAGTCAGGTAGTTTAATGAGCATTTATTGAGAAAAAAAACCCACATTGTTAGAAATTATTATGAGGAATTATAATGCATATAATTATATGATCAATCTTTTCTTTAACTTGCATAAAGCAGAACAAGAGGACGTAATTGGCCTTTCTCGACCTTGTAAGTGTTTCCAGTTTTTGGTATGGAGGAAGCATACCATTGTTTGAAAAAAAACATGGATTTGTTCAATAAACAAGAAAACAAAATTTATACATGTGAAGAGAGCACATTTGCAAATAAAAACATTTTGAGGTACCGGTATAATATCCATTATCGGGGAGGCTCACACACAGGAGGAGACAAGAACAAATAAATTATATGGATCAAGCCCACAGGGAGAGAAAACATGGAAGCACAAGGTTCACATGGAGATGACAAACAAAAGCAATAGCAAATATGAGTCCCAAAGAGCACACATGGAGTGGAAACATGGAAGCACAAGGTCCACATGGAGATGACAAACAAAAACAAAAGCAAATATGAGTCCCAAAGAGCAAACATGGAGAGAAAACATGGAAGCACAAGGTCCACATGGAGATGACAAAAAAAAAAGCAAATATGAGTCCCAAAGAGCACACATGGAGAGAAAACATGGAAGCACAAGGTCCCATTGGAGATGACAACCAAAAGCAATAGCAAATATGAGTCCCAAAGAGCACACATGGAGAGAAAACATGGAAGCACAAGGTCCCATTGGAGATGACAACCAAAAGCAATAGCAAATATGAGTCCCAAAGAGCACACATGGAGAGAAAACATGGAAGCACAAGGCCCAAATGGAGATGACAAACAAAAGCAATAGCAAATGATGAGTCCCAAAGAGCACACATGGAGTGGAAACATGGAGACACAAGGCCCACATGGATGAGACAAACAAAAGAGATGGCAAATGAATCCCAAGGAGCACACAGGAAGGGAAAACATATAGGAAGAATCAGGCATGCATAGGGAGGTGACAATCACTTACAAACAGTATAGTGACACAACAATGATCAACATGAGTAATATAATTAGCTGGTCCAGATTGTAAAAATATTTCATGTTATAACATTTACACAATCATTTCACCAGGATTTGTGAGAGTAGGGTCAGTATCGTGACATAATAATCATACTTCAACACTGACAAGACCACCCATACTGAATCCTTCCATCATACATAGAATTAACAATACTCTGCTGACAGAACGCACAATATGAGTGACACTCATTTAATATTGTGACATATTCATCTTTTAATCCTGAAAAATGTAATACACCTGTTTGTCTGAACAGATTTCTACATAATTAAACGTACCCCCCCCCCCCCCCCCCCTCCTCTCCGAACCATCATGCTCTATACTGATGACAGTTTAGAATGTAGTGAATATTAAAACATGAGATGAGGTAAATCATAACACAAGTCTAGTATTGTACAGTAGTATGGATAAATGTATCTTTTACAGACTGACAAGATATCATGCTTACATAAATATAACTTTAAATAATGTTTGCCACATGGTGAGCCAATCTACTTGGTATCTGTAATAATATTTGCCATCTGCCTGGTCATTGTGATGATCTGCATGGCTTTAATAGTAAATTTATGTTGGGAGTGGTGACTTAGAGGTAAGCCGCACGCTTTGGATTTTCAGGAACCGGGTTCAATCCCTGTCTGCCCCATTGCTTAATTTTTCTGAGTAAGAATAACCCACAATGCTCCAATCAACCAAGGTGCAAATTGATACCTGTAAGGGCAGTGTATGTACATGGTCAATATTTCTGGGTGCCATATCTCTATCTTTGCTGCAAACCCACCAAGAGAGAAAGAGTCTCCCAGAGAGACTCAAACACAGGTAGCCCAATGACCAGGGCAGGGATCACAGTCAACAGGGCCAAATTCAAAATCAGGAAAATTGTATGCAGCCGACCATTTTTGCCAAATAAGAGGCCTTCAATGAAGTTGTTTCAATAATTAACTCAGCTTGTATTAAAGAAAATGCTTCAGAGTAGATTAAATTTACCATAACTTCGATTTTGGTCAGAAATCATTGCTCTTTCAGGATAGATAAATCCGGAATTCCGGATTAATCAGGAATATTGACACCCCTGCCAGGGGAAGTTAAAACGGATGGCTCAGATTTATTAAGGCATCTACCTTGTAAGTGGTATGTAAAACATTCAAATCTAAGTAGGGGTTTGTTCCAATATAGCTGGTGTTTGTTGGTGACCCAACAGCTTGACAAATAATGTGCATAAACTGGCAGGTACCCACAGCTCTATAGGATACAAATCAAGAAGAAAATCTGCTGAGAACAAGGTGTGCCATAAGCCTTATTGGCTGGAACCTTAACAAGAGAGGGTACGTTATATAGCTGTTCATACAACACTTGCAATAGGAGCATAAAAACAGCATGTTGGCTGGCACCTTAAAAAGAAGGACACTAAATGTAGCTGTTAATACAACACTTGCAATAGGAGAATAAAAACAGCATGTTGTCTGGCACCTCAAAAAGAAGGACACTAAATGTAGCTGTTCATACAACATTTAATTGCAATAGGAGCCTAAAAGACCAGCATGATGGCTGCCACCTTTAAAAGAGGGGCACTTAATGTAGCAGTCCATACAACACTTGCAATAGGAGCATAAAAAATATCATGCAACATGCTCCAAAGTTTTCATCAGTGCCCAAAAAAATAAGGAGTGTACAACAGCTAGGACTTCATCCAATATGTCCAGTTTTGAGGACACATGACAAGAATGACAGAAACATTGATATTATCTGGTGGTCATCTCGTTCAGAAGATGTAAAGACAATATTATTGTTGGACATAGTGGTCAGTACAGGATGTCACAATGGCTCGTGTCAAATATTTATCACAAAAATATCGGGTAATGATAACAATCAGGCTATATACATATCCGCCTCTTTATTATCCCATATGATGTTTATGACATGAAAAGACAGAAATCTACATTAAAAAGTAATGTCCAACAAATTCTACTTGAATATCATGCTAACCTTTGACAGACTTGTTCTTTGAGCTATGACTCACTGCTATGACAGACTTGTTCTTTGAGCTTTGACAGACTTGTTCTTTGAGCTATGACAAACTGCTATGACAGACTGGTTCTTTGAGCTTTGACAGACTTGTTCTTTGAGCTATGACAAACTGCTATGACAGCCTTGTTCTTTGAGCTTTGACAGACTTGTTCTTTGAGCTATGACTCACTGCTATGACAGACTGGTTCTTTGAGCTTTGACAGACTTGTTCTTGGAGCTATCTTTGAGCTATGACAGACTTGTCCTTTGAGCTATGACAGCCTCGGTTCTTTGAGCTTTGACATACTGGTAATTTGAGCTCTTACAAACTGGTTCTTTGAGCTTAGACACACTAAGTTCTTTGAGCTATATGACATTCTGTGTCATTTGAGCTATGAATACTTGTTCTTTTAGTTATGACAGAATTTGTCAGACCTGTATAATTAATGGTTACTAACTGAATTATTAATTGTTTAATAAATCAACTACTGAATTTAATGTTCATATATCTATAGCTTGCTAGCCCATAATTTTAATACATCAGAACTTCAGTTTCAAATGTTCCAGTAAGGCATTTGATAAACAGTATATGTATGTACTGTTTGGAATTTTCATATCAGATTACTGTAAAATCATTATTTTTCGAGGGAGTTTAATTTACGTTGATTTCGTTGTTTCACTCGACCACGAAATCTAATCCCCACGATTAATCGACATCTCAAATATCGAACATAGGTTTATCTTTTCATGTTTTGTAATCCACAAATTTATGACCCCACGAAAATGCATTTTTATCAAAATCAACGAAAATTAATACTAACGAAAATATGTGACTTTACAGTATTCTCTGTACCATCTAAGAGCAATGTGAGAGATAAGGAACTTCTGGCAGGTATAATGCCCAGGTTTGCAGAAATTTTGCAATTATACCGCGTTCCTATTAGGCATATTTACAAAGTTAAAAGGCAACATTGTAAAATGGTCCAAAGTTGTAGTCACTTTGTGAATAATTTCTATTCAAGGATAGCGAATTGAGTTTGATTTCCTACAAGAAGAATTATGCACCGCACATTGACCCTAAGCAAGACTATGTCTAACAATGAGTGCAACCCAAGATAAAATGGGATACAAAATGCATGTCACCAAATTTATAAATTGAAAGTGTAAACAAGGCGAACACAGTTGTAATGATGCTAATTAATACAGTGTCAAATTTTGCACCGATAACCAACTGTCCAGTACTACCCTGAAATGACCCTTTTATCTGACCATCAAGCCCCCTACATCTGGACATTAGTGTATGGACAATAATAGGAATTTAATGATCGACAAATGATTTGTTGGATTAAAATCACTTGATAAATATGATATTAAGTTTTCGGAATATACTACAACATTTGATTTAGAGCAGTATTCAGCATAAAATAAAATGGAGTCTGTAAAAATTTTAAACTTGTTCACCATTTCACACAAAGACCTACCCCATGAAAAAACAAAACAATAGTCGCTATAAATATTTATAAGCCAATATAACACAATAACTCTCGAAACATCTTAGGACAACTCGTAGTGTTCAAATCTCAAACAAATCCGATGATCCTTTATAAAACAGACGTCGGCCCCTCGGGCTCTCGTGATACTCGATCTAATACAGCCCTATCATTAGACATCCCTCTACATTTATGATAATTACTGACAAATTATAGCATTTTGTATTTTTTTGCTCGAGATAAGTTGTTTTTGCCAGGGGCTAGAATAGATCATTGGAAGAGATACAAAACGTGTATTTTGGTATCCGAGATTATATCATTATGATAACACATTCTCGCTCTTCAACAACATTCACAAAAGCTCTCGTAAGACGAGAGTCAAATCACACTGAAATCATCGAGATAATATTAATGGGAAAAATTAGAAAATAATTGGTTATAACAGGAAAATGTCTTCAGGCAGATAATGCATTATGGGTAAAGGGGAAGAGTTTGACAAGGGAGGTAACAATGAAAAATTTGGCCAGGGAGGTAATTCAATGTGGAGTTTGGCAAGGGAGGCAAGTCAAGGAAACTTTTGGCAAGGACGTTACAAGGAAGAGTTAGACAAGGGAGGAAACAAAGAAGAGATTGGCAAGTGAGTAAGTCAAGGAAGAGTTTGACAAGGGCGTCAATGCAATTTGGCAAGGGTCTTGTAAGTCAAGGAAGAGTTTGGAAAGGGCGTCAATGCAATTTGGCAAGGGTCTTGTAAGTCAAGAAAGAGTTTGACAAGAGAGGTATTTTACAACAAAGAAAGGTTTGGCAAGGGAGGTAAGTCCATGCAAAGTTTGGCAAGGGAGGTAAGTCAAGGAAGAGTTTAACAAGGATGGTAAGTCAATGCAGCACTTTGGCAAGGGAGGTAACTCAGGTAAGTTTTGGTAAGGGTGGTAACTCCGGAAGGAGTAATTTATTATTTGAGATTAAATCAAGAGCATTTTTAAACAGTGAAAAGAGACCTTAAAATAGAGGTCTTGATTATGAGATGGTCATCATTTGAGGTTTTAGTGTATTTATTAAACATCTGAATATCTTTTATATAAACTTACCGAACTTTTGACACTGAATACATGGCAGTAATGTTGTCCAGTCTGGATATCACGTGTAATGTAGGCAAAGAAGTTGAGATTGTCAGTATCTTGACAGGCACAGAAAATATTCCCAATCTCATGGTCACATATCACTTTCTGAAATCAGATAGATTGTCAAATAATAATTCCAACAAAGGATACCTGGCCCCTCAGGATACCTGGATATACAGAATATATTCCCAATCTAATGGTTGCATAGCATTTCTGAAATAAAATAAATGGTCTAATGTGAAGGGTTTTAGACACAATAATGTATGTATCCTACAAAGGGCCATAACTCTGGCAAAATCATCCAACGTAAATTCAAGACAATGTGCACAACTAGGCTTGGTACCAATAATTCATGTAGAGTTCATTGTAACCCAGCCAGTGGTTAAAGAAAACTAGACTTAGTACAGACAACTGACTAACTTTGTGACCTCCATCAGTCCATCCAGACAGCAGTCAGCACCAACCTACTATATACGGGAGACATAATTCATCCACTGATGAAACCTGGCCCTTCAGTACCCTTCAAGGTACATTAATCAATTAAATACCATAGACACAAACAAATTCAATGCAAATTCATGAATAATATCAATAATCCAATACCATGGGTATTCACAAAAAATCAAAGTCCATGTAAATTCATGATAGGGTAAATTGTAGTACAAGTTCCAAGTTCCACTCACCTTTGATTTAGCATCAATAAACTTGACACCTTTGTATGAAATTGATAACATAATGATGGGAATCTTGGCTAGTATGTCGGCTGATTTCTGAAAATACACAAATTAATTAACTCATCAATTTATGATGCTAAACAATTTATAACATTAACCTCAATCATATAAGAACACCTTGTAAAACAATACAAAATATTCTTCATGTGATTGACATGTGTTGGTCCTTAGATAGTTGAGCTTGAATAAAAAGACAATAGTGGAGATATAAAGCCTAGGTCCCACTAAGTATTTTTTGCCTCGGCGATGTACTCCTGATAGAAATTAAAGAGCTTTCAGGACATCGGGAACAGGTTCCTTGTGGTCTTGGGAAACCCTCGTGGAAGTCATGAGATAGTTAGTGACATAGGAAAGAATCGTGATGAATCGGGAGGTATCGGAAGAAATCAGGATAACATCGCCGATGTGGAATGTCCTCAGTGGGACCTAGGCTAAAATAAAGCTTTTTAGATGTTGTCATATTCTTGAGGTGATCTGTAAGCAATGTTTGACTGTTTATAAATGAATGTTTTGACTTTTTTCAATTTCTGTTTGTAATAACATTGACAAGGATGTATATCATTAAAATTACAATAAAACAGCATTTTGAGGACAATAAATACAATATGAAATTCAATGTAATTAATTCTGTACAACATAGAGGGTCGTCAGTGCGTTCATCCTCCTACGCCTGTATGTACCCGCCTGTACCACAGACAATATTCAAAGCATACATCAATATATAAAATAAAGTAAGTTTTTGGAACACCCAGACTGCCACATAGAGTGAATATATTCACATCTTTACGAGCCAAAAAAACACAAACAGCACGACGTTATACAAACTGATCTTAAAGAAACAGCGAGCTGCAAGATGCTATGAAAGGAACCCACGGTGAAAACAATAAGATCAAAGGAATATATGATTTACCCTGGTCCCTCCATGCCTGTAACGTTTCATTCATTAACAAATTTGGTTAAAAGAGAAGCGACTAAAGAACAGTTTAATAAAACTGATTTAATTCTGACACATTAGGGGTAATTTAATAAACCCATGCTGTTTTATGGCAACTACTGACGGGAATAGCCTGCAGTGAAAATACGAGCGAAATGTTAAATTTATAAACCCGATTTATATTATTCAATTTTGACAAAAAAAATATATTTATTTTCCATCTGATTTTATGATTTATTAAAAAATATTGAAGATGTGTCAATACGCGGTAAAAGGCGTGAATCAATTAGGGTCGACATCAAAGCTGGGCAAAGTTGTCAACAAACATTAGACAGGATTCGATAGTGCTACATAGTGTTTTTCTGTGCCATTTCACTCGTTTAAACAATATTTTCTCTTAAATTAAACATTGCAAAATAAAGTGTAAAAGCACAAATTATGTTTGATATGATTCGGACAGATTAGCGGAAGTAACCGAGAGAGGGTAACCCATCATTTAGTCCACTAGGTGTCGCCCTAACATCTATGATTTGACAAGACAACTTCCGCCGACACTTTAAACGTGTGAAAATAATTCACAGTGATCAGCAACCGAGCGTGAAGAAATTGTCAGAATCAGATTGGAACGCATTAAAAAGCGGAAAAAGTCACATCATACATATTGTTTTACAAAGCTTTTTACAGCTACTATCATGGGCATTCACGTTCTCATATTTATATCCAAACAAGCTTTTATGGTTTTAAAGTGTGGGGCACAAATTGCACAATGAAGCGCAAAGAGACATCAGTATCTTTCCGTTTATTTCTAATTCTTTGGTGACATTAATTTCTGTGATGCTCATCAGATCAGTGAAATTTCAGCTCGACTGTTAATGTTTGTGATAAAACAATACTTGAAACTATTCCAACAGTAAATGAGGAGGCACACACTGGAGCAATGAGAATATCTCAATGGATGAAAGTTATAATAATACGTCCCTTTGGTGCAACAAGGTTGTATCTCTCTATATAGTATATAGTGAGATACAACCTTGTTGCGCCAAAGGGACGATATTTATAACAAGTCTATCTTCTTGACAACACCTTTAAAGGTTCATTTCAAGTTTTGTTCTAAATTATTCCACTTTAAGACTGAGACCAACTCCTTAAGAAGACCAGTTACAAATAAGAGCACCAACTAAATAACAAAGCATAATACAATAATTTTCAAGTATATTTCAAATTTTGCTCATTATTGAACTTTGTTATTAACAATAACTCCTTAAGAAACCCAGTTATTGAAAGTTGTTACAGTGGACTTACTAACCAGGTTAAAATACAAATAATGGAAAATTCGAATGGTTTAGGGAAGTTTGGTGGACCTCAATCCTTTTTGTGCTGAATGTATCCCTAATTACACAATAACATGGGTGAAAGTTAGAAAAACTTATAAAACCCCAAAATCCTCAAAAATTGACAATTTATATAAGGAAACTAAAGAAAAACATACATTTTGGTACACTGAAAAACCTGAAGTTCAGGCATAGAAAACTTTCACCAATGCAATTATAAACTTAAAAGTTTTAGCTAAATGAGGACAAGAGTAGTTCAGACAACGACTGCAGATGGGGGAAGGGGCGGGGCAAGGGTTATAGTTTTATTTTATATTTAGAATTCAGTATCCAACTGATCCAGTTGACAAGGTAACATGAAACATTGAATGATTATGGAAGCATCACCCAAAGTCTTAATTCATTATCATCGTACCATACTGTGAAACCGTGCACAATGCATTCTATTTCGGCAACTTGCATGAAAGCATCAATCATGAAGAAAACAATTAAAAAGTAATTAAACAAAAGAATTATGTATCAGAGACACAGGGAGCCTGATCTGGTCATATCGAAGAATACTGATAATGAATTGAAATATTTTTAATTCATAATCAGACTGATGTGAGCCATAATGATAATTGGTTTGGCAATTATATTATCCCAAAAAAATAAAGACGTTATTTAAGTACAGTGGAATCCCGCTAATCCAGACCCCTCCAATCCAGATTTCCCTCTAATCTGGGCAAATCTGTTGGTCCCGAATATTCGTATTATGTTATCCTGGAATTTATTATAATTAGGGCCTGCCTGATGATGACCCTATAAATACCATTATTGCAACACATTCCTTTGTATGTTACAGACTTGCACAGAATATAGATTCCACAAATCAGTTTCCAAAAAGGGCCTCATAAAAATATTTGCATGAATATTATGTTATTGTTCCCTTGAAAATAAAACTGTCTTTAGAAATGAAATTTATATATGTATAGCACAGAGAATTTGACATGATCCTGACCTTTATGCATGAATATATTACAAGGTTCTTGCGTTGAATATATAAATTTCCGCGAGTAAATCGTGCAATATCGGTTCTTTAGGTTTGTGTTGGTATTACATCTCGAGCGTCTTCGTGATACTATCTGCTTATGAAAACATACGATCGGGCTAATAAATATAGACAATATATCAGCTGTTGAATTATGCTAATTGAAGGTAGAGCGTCGTGTCAAATTCTCTAGACTATAGCATATAACTGATTCTGACATATATCCATAATATACTTTATTTTATACTAAATTATTTATTACTGGTACCATTTTTATTTCCTCTTTGGTGTGCGCAGCCTGTGATCAAACCTGAGACCTCCTGCACTTGTATCGGACACTCGATCACCCACTTGACTATCGAGGAGGCGGTATAATATTACTTTGATTGAAAAAAAGACAATTGCAATTAATATAAATATTTTTATTATGATTTAGTTGAATGGATCAGCCAAATTGTTTCAATCAATCCAAATCTCAACACATCGCAAGAGTAAAGAGTTGAACACACAAATGATTCGAAAAAATAAATATTAAATTTCACAATATTCCAAATTGCAACGACAGAAGTATGATCAGTTAAGTAATCACCCACAAAATCGCTACCCACAAATCGCAGGTAAATAAAATCATTGATAAAGATTTGTTTTACAGAAATTCAGAAATCTATTACATACTTAGTACATAAATTTTACCCATTTTTTCATTTGTTTTTTATTTCTTTTCAATGATACATTTACCTGTGCCACAAACAAGTATGTTGTCCAGTTGTCCAAAAAGATACAGAAAAAGTCATAATATTGAAAGAATATTATGTTTTTGATAATAATCATGATGATTGACAGGCACTGAAAACATATGGAAGTCAGGGCAAGTAATAATTTCAACACCACACTCGTCGGGAGACGATTGACAACCAAGTGTCAACACAATCTTCCGCCCCAACTCAGAACGTAATCAGACAATTCATATTGTGTAAAATATGGATGTATCAGAGCGTAAAACGTAGGAAATAGGGTGTCTAGCAGTAGAAAATTTGATTTAGGAAATAGATGAATCTGTGTGACCACAGATGACACGAGTGTTTGATTAAGTATTGATGCACCATTAAGACAAGGAATACAATCATCTCGCGTCATCTGTCATCATTCCCGGCACTTTATCATCGTCAGAACAATAACACACCAACTCAATGTTTTATTCACATGTAGATAGAATGCTAAAGTATTGTGCTATAAATAAACATAGTCGTCAATTTCACTTTAATAGAGGAAATAATTAATAAGAATCATTATTGACTGTTATTGGTTTTATTAGATATATCAATTGATTTATGAAGATAATGAACAGCATTGATCAGCATCTTCAAATCAATAATAAAATAATATTATTATATAAGTCAGCACTCATGTGCTCAATATGTGATAAGTTCAGTTGGTAGAGCATTATAAAGGGGTTCTACTGAGGCATTATACCCTGAATCCTAAAAATGAGTCACAAGTCTGAGTTTCACATGCCATTATATAATAGCACACATCCCTGCTACACCTTAACTAGGTTTCAAACATTGTTTTATCAAAGAATACAAGAAAATGCATAGTAGTGTAAATCCATGGTTTTATTATTAAAATTCATACTATGGAACTTCAAATGGCCATAACTTTGTCAATTCTTTGAATTTTTTCATCAAATAACTTATTTTGAGCAGAAAAAATAGTTCTCCCTGATGCAGCAAATCCAGATTTCAGGATTTGTTTGGAACATACTTCAAGAATATAAGGACATTAAGGTTAAGCGAGTTCCAATTGGCATCAGGATTTTTGAAAACTCATTCTTCTTTTATTTAATACCCCCAGCAAAAGAATACTAAAACTTATGTTAATACAACATATCTTGGCACATGCCATAAAATTCAAAATGGCATAAAGTCTAAGACTTTAAAAACATCTGTGCTTGCAAGAAGATTTTTTTTGTAAAATCAGACCAATGTGTCCAGAGAAAAATATGTGACATCCCAACAGCATGTAAAAAAATCTTATCTTACGATGTCAAAGACTGACAGAAAGTGACATGGTGTAAAGTTTGATTTGCAGAAAATGGCCACAATTCACAAGAAACACTCATCGAGTCAGTGAACGTAGAAATCACATTATCAGCTTCATCTACGATACGTAACATTCATCCATTCCTCCTTTCGGTTCAAAAATTTTCTTGACAGAATTTCGAGTAGCAACAAATTACCCAAAATGCATTGTTACTATGAAAAATCATCCTCAACTCCCATTCCGCACCAGTTTCCCGTCGAGAAATCAGTCGGTAAAGCGCTCAACTGGAAACATGACAGACCCGACATAATGGACGAAACACCACATCTATATCGTGAACAATTTCATCGACAAACGTACAAATTCATTAATTTTCGTTACGTTTCTGCTAGAGTAGATCTGAAGAATAGATTTTCCCTGCAGTAGCACAACTGTCAAAAGTACGGCTAAAATTAAATTTCGTAAACTCCGTCATGGATTTCAATGTAATCAATTTAATGCATATTTTCGAATAAATAATCCCTACATTTTGATCTAATCAATGACATTACATTGGGTCAAAGAATCTAGTACGACCCTCATAGTTTTATTGTAGCTCTCCCAATAAATAATCAGCTTGACGATGAATTAGTTGGCAGACCACAACCAGTGCTATAGCTGTGTCACAAATGAATTCACTAGAAACTGATATTCGTCTTCAACATCGCTACATTAGAGGTCATTTCATCTTTAGAAAAAAACGCCAGCATCATGCAACAAAAACAAGCCGGGAGAAAAAATCAGTGATATTAATGATGATTTTCATTACCACACAGCACAAAACAAGAATTGACGCGTGATTAATCGGAGTAAGTTGGTAATAATTCTGTCCCCTAATCTTATTGTGAATACTTTTATATTGGTATGATGAGCGACAAAATGTACTCATACAAACAATGATCATACAAAAGCTACAATTACACTGGTGACAAACAGTAAAAGGAAAATGTCATTAATACGGCTTACTGCTTGTGTAATCTCGTTAGGAAATGTACATTAAAATAACATTAGGCACAATCCGTCGCAACATGCCGCAAATTTCCTGCAAACTTCTGCCATTAGAAAATTGAATAACTCTGAATCCCCTATCAGAATAAGTGCTTTAGTTGAATGATCGTAGAGTTTCCTACAAACTGTTAATGGGTAGGAGTTCCAGGAAATTAAATCATACTTTGCATGGAACGCAAGATGTTTGACAGTACCATAGGATCGCAGACCCTCACAAAGAATCCGAACAAGGAGGTACAATATGAAGAAACCGAACATGCGTTGGGGTAGTTTCTACCATTAAAAGCAATTTTCACCATTTTTAAATCTGTGTTCTTATTTTAAAAAGAATATTATATATTTAAATTTTCATTAGAACAATAGAATGCAACACATTTCTTAGTAAAATGCAATGTTCTACAAAGACTTAGATGTAATTTCTGGGGCCCGAAAATAAAAGACAAACAACCTATTCACTGATATTGCAATAAATATACAGAGTTAAACAGTTACTGGTCCTAGGAAATTTCCATAAAAGTCAGGAGGGTTCTGATAATAAATGTTTAGTTTAATATACTATTTATTTTTAGGTTGATTGTGAAACAAGTTTTTTCAACTTATATTAATCACTCTTGACACCTCATTCCTGATGTTTAATAATTCATCGCTACGAGGGTATGAGAGAAGAGAAGCCAGTTTCCCTTTTAGCAGAGTGCAAATGAGAGAAATATTGGTACCGTTTTTATTTCGTCTTCGTTATGACGTGGCATGGGATTGAACCAGAGACCTCCTGCACTTGAAGAGGACGCTCAACCACTAAGCTATCGAGGAGGCTATAAACAAATGTTTTATATGGTAAGCTATAAGACAGAACCAGTCAAACCATGGAGATTATTTACATGTATCATACAATTGTTTTTTTTAAACAAATGCTGTGCATAGCCTTTATTTGTCAGTGACAGCTTTCAGCTGAAATATGGCAGACATATGAGTGCCTCCTCCCGTATTTGAACCTGGGTGCCAGATTAGATGGCAAGCGTGCTAACCATAGAGCTACGGAGGCACGTGGAAGTTATGAAAACAAGTAGTTATAATAAAAACTCATTCAAAAAAAATATTTCTAGTAAAAATTTCTATCACATTGTACATGTATCATTATGGCATTATTGCTTTGTAAAAAAAACCTTTTTTTTGACTTCTGACATCCAATGTTAAGAAGTGACATCATCAAAGCAAAAAATGATGTTAGAACTGAGGACTTATTGTAACTGAAGTCCAACATCTTTCTCTATCCAATATACTTAACAATTTTAGCAATATTAATTTAATTATCCATAGATGATAGTATTACATGTTCAAATAAAAACTCGGGTTTCCCTGCTTTCAAAGCCATTCTCGTAATCTCATGTCTCCATTTTGACGATTACATGAAAGTGAGCGAAAGTGATTTTCATCAGTATTATTAAAAATATCGCCTCCTAAGGGACTGTCACTAATCCCTTAAAAAATCTGTAGTTTACAAGAAAGTCAGTGTGCAAGCAGGTTTGATGTACGGCGGAATAAAGGATCAGCGCAAACAAGCATCAATTAGATGACAGTGTTTTTGTGTGAAGTTCTCCGAAGGGTTAGAGTCAACAATGTCCGCGGTCACGGGACTGCATTCCAGCCCCTCTAACTATCTATAGGAAGCCCTTATTGTGACAAAGACTAGAGTGATTTTTTTATTTGATCTTTTCTATAACCATATGGATTATTATTGTAGGAGATTTTGTTTGATTTCTGCAATAATTAAGTTTGGATACCAATGAATCATGTCTGAGGATGACAACAGATGACACTTTCATACAAATTGTTGACAGTCGTTCAAACAGTTCTACAGTTAAATTGCATAAAATGTGATTGACAAGACCATTTCTGTAAAGTACTGTATATATTCCATGCTGATGTGGACCATATTGAAAATTGGTCTAGAACCAAATATGTCATCCACGATAAATAAAGTTGTTATTATTATTTTACCATTGATTCTAAAACATATAAAACAACAACAACAAATTAAAACATTTATTCAGCTTCTAAGACACACTTGGCTTCTAGTCTACAAGTATAATAAAGTAATGTTGCATATCTATGGTTCAGCCAAGTTTTTTGGCCTTTACAAACAGCACAAAAATGGGTATAATATAACAGTGACATATGTATACATCATTATCAAAATTTAACAAATGATATCGCTTCCTATGGATAATAAATCAAACCAGTAGGTGTACTAAGTACTGCTGGGGTTTTCTGTTGTTGTATTTTTTAAATCCTTATGGCCTTACTAAAGTTAACAACATATTTACATTATTTGAAAATTCTGACTCGTATTCCTTCATTTTTTTACTAACTGTCTAAGGGTCATATAATTTTTATTGGCAGGGGTATAGCTATGTCAAATTTTTGTTTAAGGACGGCCTAATCATCATTATACATCATTAATATGTTCATAGCATAGATAGGGGATTATAATCCAGTGAATATATGAATTTGTCTCATTCGTTGAAAGTCATACAAATACTATATCATTAAGGACTCCGCATTATCCGCTACAATTCATACAAAACAGGTACATCATGGGAAAGGGGACAACTTATTATTTTCAAATAACCTACCATCAAAAGACGGTAATATTAGGGTAAAAAGGGTCGAGTTCACACAGTGTAAAAAAGGACCTATAATCTGTTTTAAATGAAATATATTGAATACAGTGCCAGAGTATGGTGTTATACTACTGTAAGTGTTGCTTAAGTAAAGCTCAAGTTGCAACACTCTACCGTCTATACTTCAATATTAATTTCAAAAATTAATTTAAGTCAAATTATGCTGTGACAATTGCATCTAGAAATGTATTTTTCTCTCAACTGCCTGCGTTTGATCTTGAGGTGATATCTATATTACCAATTGAAATCAACAGGTGTTAAAAGCTTATCACGACCAACGAGTTATAGAATTGAAGTGACGCGCAAAAAATCAATTTCACAATTTTCCGCATGATTAGGAAATTATCATATAATTCAATTTTTTTTCCTTTTTGAAACATGAAATAAGCATTTCAATACTGCCAATCTAGAGTCAAACTGCAACAATTGCTCATTGCTTTAATTCCATTACCCATTGAGAATTTATGTTTGCAAAATAACCCTGTTTGTTTACAATGAGCATAAAAGATAAATTGATTTCTAGGTCAACGGTGTTATCACATAATCCAATCCAGCGCTACCCTGTTTATAGGTAGTATTTCCATGAAACAGTATCGCACACGGATCATCATAGTGTTCATATTAGTACATGAAAATACGGTGCCTAATAAACTTCATGCAGAGATGTCAGTCTCAAAATATAAAATCCTGAGAGCTTGAATGTGACAAAAAGTACATGTACATTATAATGTTTGATCCAATCAACATTTTTTAAAAGAATGTTCAGAAAAGGATGATTCTCATGAGCAAGGGGAAAGAACTCCAGATTAGGAAAATTTCAAAATCGAACTTTAAAACGTTTCTAATCCGGAGTTCTCTCACATTTCAAAACAAAAGATCGAAATGCACAGATGAAAATGCAAAAGAAGCATAGTTTAGCAATCATTATGAACTATAGCTTATGATCTGAGGTCTTTTCAATTTATGGCAAATGCAATAATTGGCGTTAGATAAATGCATACGACCGCACTTGTTCGGTCCATGAAAATATTTCACATATAATACATTACGGTGGATCACCCTTATCAAGTTCGGAATCATTACATTAAGCACCAGTTGGACAACATAAATCATTTTCGTCCATTCAATCGCAGGCAGATCTATTTTTGCAACAAACGGGACGGGTTGTGATTGGTTAACGAGAATAAGCATAGCCCAGTAAGTAATTTTATATCGTTACTAATTACATGTGCAATGACTTTGGCTTCTTTATAGCATGTTGGCTTCTTTTATTACAACATACTGAAACTTTACGATCATTTTTCGCTACACGCCAAATAGCATACATTTTAATTGCCGCAAGCAAATTATCGCGCAGTTGAAAAAACTGACAGGTTCGGTATCATATCACCTTGGCTTTATTGACATTCCACCTCAACTTATACCTGTAAATGTAACGAGCAATCTGATTGGTCGATTCATATAATTGTAATTATATTGATTTGACGAAGGTCAGGGCGACAAAGACTAAATGATATTTCATTTTTGTGTAAACGTCAATAGAATTAATAATAGTTACACATTATTGGGCATATACATTCATTTCAGATCAAATAACAAAACTCAATACGTTACGGTTTTCACAAACGCGACTTGAGTTAAGTCGGTACATACCATCTTCAAAGAATTTCTGTCTTGTCTAATAGCATTCAGCTAGGCTTATACTTTTTGATTAATTTAATCGAGTGAACGGAATCGTAAAAGTGAATTCCATGGCCGAATCTTCTTAAAGCTATGAAATGGTTTTGATCTACGATGCAAGGCGCTTACAAATTTTCGACTTTTATATTTTCATAAATCATTGAATAACCTCTGAGCTGTTTGATGAGAATTTAATGACAGAGATACCGAGGCGACTGCAGCAGTTCAAACATATGACTTAATTTCTGGCAACAGGCTTTAATATCTCACCTGAAACCCTTCAAATCCCCTTAAAGGCAGACAGTAAAAAACATATTTTAAGGGGCCAGTAAAGTGGATTTTATAACCTGTATAATTAGCAGTCAAAACATGTTTGGTCAAAGAGTGCATCAACTCTGGGCCCTTAATGGGCGAGACAGGTATTTATTACATAAAAGTATATCATATTAAGGGATCAATGGATGAGTTAGCCATGTGCACACTGTGGTATCAGTGACAATATAGGCCTGTAAGTCCACAACATTCATCCTTCCATGTTATAATTATTGTCTTACATGCAAAACTCAACGCTTACTAAGGGCTGCAGCGGTATCGTTTTCTACACTTACGACAGAAATGACATTTTTAGCGTAACATCGACATAAAAATGACTTTTTGAGACTCATCATGATGGAGTAAAAGTGCCCAGGCCGGTATTTTTAATATATATTTAATAAGACGTTAAGCGAACTCAATTCACTCAGAAATAATGCGAACCTGGTGCAAAGTTAAGTAGACGGTGCACGTCTTAGACACGTTAATGATAATTAAGGTCGAGTTCATGTCAGATCTTACAGATAATCGATAAAAGCGCAGATAAAACAAGTTACGCTCCTATAATGCACTTTTAGAATTCGACCCATAAAAATACATTTTTTCAAGAAGCGGCCATTTTGAATATCGGAAAAATATCGTTATACACACTGAGTCATGCGGTGGTTTACTGTTAACGTATAATTATAGTAAGTAGGTCAAATAGTGTGTCTTCTACAATCGTGCGTACATGGTAACTTGCAGTTGTTAATAAAAAATTGCAACAGCAAAACAGTGAGGAAAGACAGTTAAAAGTGATCTTTTCAAAATCGTCGACGGG
The DNA here is from genome assembly GCA_947247005.1 of Spisula solida. Classification (NCBI taxonomy): domain Eukaryota; kingdom Metazoa; phylum Mollusca; class Bivalvia; order Venerida; family Mactridae; genus Spisula; species Spisula solida. The sequence continues at coordinate 23,183,988 of OX365955.1, forward strand.
GTGAAAAAAGGGTTTGCAACGGTAATAAAAACAGATCAAACTGACAAGCGTACACATATCAAAGACCGTTAACCTGAATTTGAACGCAATGTATTTTGCAGTATAATATAAAATTAAAACATTGAACGAAGTTAACAATATTTCGCCAAATAATCGTACAAAATCATGCTGATGTGATTCAGTGCAAGGCCGATTTTATCGAGAATATTTAATTCCTAATTATGCCCGTACCATGGCGGTTCTTTCCGAATGGTTGCGATCGATTGTCATAAATCAGCGATCATTACTGTAACTCTTAGAAACAGTAACGATACACAACGCACAATCCCATAATGCCGCTACACAATTTGACCTCTAAAGACAGCGGCCATTTTGAATAACGCAAAAAATAGCATAAAAATTCTGAATCAAAATGCGGTTAACTGTTTACAAATAATTCCATCTTTAATGGACGCTTCTGCCTAACGAAACTCTAAGACGAGGACTTCACTGGTATATCAGACGCTTAACTTTAAAACATTCTATTTAAAATTTTAAATACAATCCTAACAAAAAAATTCTCATCTCGATCTTCAACAGTAAAAACAAAAACAACAACAACCACATTTCCTATTCTTTAAGAAGGGAACTATACACATACATAGGCCTACTGTTAGTTTAGACATGCAATGCTTGTAACTAATTCATTACATGGACTGATTGACAACAGGTCTGACAACAAATCAGAAATATCATCAAATTGTTAAACTTATTAAAACTTACTGCATTTTGAGAGAAAATCTGAAGTCTTTATAACACTTCTAACATTTGAGCCAGAATGTGATATTGCTCTATTCTATTCTATTCAACATCAAAATGGAACTTTTCAGACATGACTTTGCATTCATACTGTTATAGCATTGTTTACTGGTAATATTCTATCTGAAGTTCATACATTATGGAATATAGATACTTCCGAACTGTTAATTCTATGCTGATATTTCATGGAATTGGAACAGTTCAATATAAAGTTTAAACTAATATAATAGTATATATATAGTCACAGGAATCACAGGAAAAGTTGGATGACTGTTGAGTCAAATGTTCCAACTCTTTGTGTTACCTATAGACTGGACAGGCATCCTGTTCTCCTGTGACATTGATGGGACCATGAAGTCCTTAAATAACTCACTATAAGAGGCATCAACTCAGGGAGCAGGGTGAATGTTAGATAAAGATGGGACCCTGTGTATGTTGTCAATGAAACCACTCACTGTAACAAGAGGCATCAATTTGGAATGTATGATGAAGGTTGAATACAGATGGAACCTGTATATGTTGTCCATGATGGAACAGTAAGGGGCATTGACTCATGGAGCATGTTGAATGTTCGATAAAGATGGGAACCTGTCTTTGTATTCATTAAAGGAATAGTAAGGAGCATCGACTCATAGAGTATGTTGAACGTTAGATACAGATTGGACCCTGTAGTCAATGAAGGGGCATTGACTCGGGGGGAGTATGTTGAACGTTAGATACAGATGGGACCCTGTATCTGTAGTCAATGAAGGGGCATTGACTCGGGGGGAGTATGTTGAACGTTAGATACAGATGGGACCCTGTAGTCAATGAAGGGGCATTGACTCGGGGGGAGTATGTTGAACGTTAGATACAGATGGGACCCTGTAGTCAATGAAGGAACCGTAAGGGACATCGACTCGGGGGGAGTATGTTGAACGTTAGATACAGAAGGGACCCTGTAGTCAATGAAGGAACCATAAGGGGCATTGACTCGGGGGGAGTATGTTGAACGTTAGATACAGATGGGACCCTGTAGTCAATGAAGGAACCATAAGGGGCATTGACTCGGGGGGAGTATGTTGAACGTTAGATACAGATGGGACCCTGTAGTCAATGAAGGAACCGTAAGGGGCATCGACTCGGGGGAAGTATGTTGAACATAAGATAGAGACAGCAACAATTAAGGTGAATGCACTCATCTAACAGGTTCATACAAACTGACAGCTCGGCTATTCATGCAATATAATGTCTATATGATATCAGATTATCTATTCGGCTTCACAATAAGCTCTACACTGACACAGATACCTGCTCCATTACACAGGTAACAAAACAAGGTGATTACCAAACTAATCACTTCCTTTGTCCTGACACAGACCATTACCTAATGTCATCAAATGAAGCAAGATGGGTGAAAAATGCAGAAATTTGCAGACAAAAGTTCTTTATACCGGTAATCTATTTTCTTTACAATGCTTTACGAGATACTGTGATAAAAATCAGTATTTATATATTGAAAAAAAATCATTCAGCATATAGCAAGTGCAATAATGTAAGGGAGGCAATCCAATATTCACCTGAAGAGAAAATCTGTTCAGTATTACCTCCCTTGGTTAGAGTGCTCTCATGGAAATATGAATCAAAACGGAACAAAAAACACATGCTTATATTATTGAAGAATCAATGAAATTCTTTAAACAAAAACTATTTTTAGAATTATAAAAAGTACGTAATTAAACTCACCATTACCAAAAACAATACGAAGGGTTGGGGAGAGAATAAGTAAAAACACCAACAATAGATAGGAAAACTAGAAAAATGTGTTCACAAATCTGGGTAATAAAATGGTTGTCAAGATCAAAACTGTCAAAGCATTGCAATTTAGGCAAATATTAAATAATATGAAAATTACACAAATATATCATCTAGTACTAAAAAGTTCGTAAAAATTATTATAAAGGATATCACCAATTATTTTTACATTTTCATCAACCTAATTTGACTGGACAACATGGTTATGTCATTGAACAACTATCGCTCTGTCCATATAAATGCTGACCAGTGTTCTTGGATGACCAACCAGTGCAGACAATTGTCATCTATACAAGTTTTTATCTGGTAGGAATAACAATGCATTCTTCAAGTATAAATGAAATATCTGATAAAAATTCTAGTTGGGAACAATGTTTAACCCCTAAAAATCCCTAAGACCGCTTAAGTCTAATATTGAGAAAATTAATATGAAGAGCACTCAGTTAAGATGTTAAAATACAAACAAACGGTCCTACTAACTGCTGAAGCATAGGCATGCTTATAAACGACGTTACATAAGCGATCGAAAATATATCTTCCAGTCCTACCTAAATATACACAACATCAGAGGGTAAACAATATCCAGAAACAACTGAAAACTGTTTTATCAAAGCACTTACGAAAATCTTAAAGTTACCCTCAAATTTAAATTCTTAATATTTGTTTACAACTATAAAGTGTGGTAAATGTAGCCGCAATACTAATAATGATTCAGTTACTGAACCCTACAAACCATATCAGTCACCAATATGCAGTTGTAAAAGAAATATAAAGAATTTAAATCTGAACGTAAGTTTGAGAAGTTTGTAAGTGCTTTGATAAAACAGTACGCTGAAAACTAAACAGAATATAATATTCATGCTTGTTACAATTGTAATTATATATAACTAAAACTGTTGGATGCAAGAAATACACAAGAAAATTGGGTAACACAACAACAATATTGGTTAGAGCGTGTTAACATCGCAAACTGACCTGCAATTGACGTAAAAACCGATGCTGAAATAGAACAAAGTCAAACTACGTCTGAACAAATAAACTTAAAAAAAGTAAATAATTAAGTCACCCTCTGTCTCGTTATTTCAAACAAGAGCTAGGAACACTGTTTTTCACACCTATATTAGTAACGTTACAGAAGTTACCATTGAAGGTCTTTTCTAGTACGGTTGATAGACATTTTTCCGAACGGTTTAATAACCTTTTTCCAGTACTGTTTTATAAACCCTCAAGTACTGATTAAGCACTTTTAAGGACCTTTCATACTGTTAAAAGCCACATTAGGCCTTAAACGGCTATTTTCAAAAAGCAAACTCCAGTTGGTTTGTTTACAAAATAATGAATTATAAACAAAAAGTGCACAATTTATAATCTAAGGGAAGCAACTCTTGCAAAATTAGTATTTTGTCATCCATACATTTTACCTAATGTGATTTTTGTCACACTATTTAAACAGATACATTTAACATTCTGTCGTCATCAATTATTGGTCATTAGTGAAAAATATCCCAATTCCTTGTAATTAGTCTATTTACTGGATGATTGGAAAAAGGTCTTGGAAGAGATAATGAGGTTTTAAGCAATATTCCTGTACTTTTTCAAGTTAAAATTACTCATTCTCTCAAAAATTTACTGTAAGGTTGATTATTGAGATACCATTGGGAGTTGTCAAAGACAAGAATCAATTCCAGCAATTTCAAAGCAATTATGAGACCTGACAAGGAACTACCAGTGAATTATTATTCAAATATCAAACATACTACAGTTCAAGGAGAGTTGTTTCTTTGATTAGGTTTGACCAAGACAGACGTCAGTGTGAATTCAGTATTTTCCTTGCCAGAGATTGGGCAAAGACCTCTACCTTCAAGGGAAGAGACGGTTGTGTGAAACTTCAGCTCTTCCCGTATAGACTTCTTGTTAAATTTAACGTTTCAAGGTGTACAGCAGGGTAACTACCTCTGGATTACCAACAAGGACATCTTTAGTTTAGTGGGAAACACTGAAAAGTGTTTCAGAAATGACCAAGTGTCCTGGCCGAGGATCAAACCATAGACCTCTTAATCTATAGTTGAGACCCTTATCCATTCAACCACAGGGATTCATGTATGCCATCATGGCAGCCAAATACTGGTAGTCAGAAAGGCCACGGATGGCGAGTGCAGATAGACTGACACACAAAAAGCAAGATACCCCTCATTTAAGATGGGGGACATAAACATTACTCAGCCAAAGCCAAAAGCACTGCAAAGAAAATCTTGAGCCTGCTGCCAAATCAAACTGCTACTGAGCACTCGGTAGCACTATGCTAGGAAACGACTTGCTTCAAAATTTTTTATATGCTTGCAGATAGCAGACCGCAGCATAGCAAAGTGCTATCGAGCGCTACCAAAGCAGTCCACTGCACAAAAAAGCCCTCGGTAGCGCTCGCCTAGCAAAGTTTTAAGAAATGGTATGCAATAGGCAAGCACTGCTCGCATGTAGCGTGTCGTTGCATAGAAATAGGTAAGCGCTCGATAGCACAATTTGGAAGTGGCTTGGTTAGGCAACAGACTCCTGGTATTTTAATAACAATTTTCTAAACAAATAAGTTTTTGTTTATAACCATGTTTGTCAGCACGGGAAGTGCTAATAAAACTGCGTCAAAGCTTGAAAAGGTTAGTCAATCTCCCTAGCACATACTGGACATACCTTTAACTTGGTGATACCAGCTCTTGTAGACTCGGTACCCCCGGTCAGCTCCGGAACTACTGTAGAACCTAGGTACTGAAATATAATAATAACAATTATAATAAACACTTTATTTATAGAGGAAACATAGTTAGGCTTTTGCCCAATCTTCCCTACGAGCCTCTTAAAATTTAACCCATTTACATAATACTAATAGTTTTTTCCTTATTTAAGCTTTGTTTCCATTACATTATCTTTCCAGACTTAATACAACTTATCAAACCATGATTCATTAGAAAATGTCAAAATGAAATTAGTAAAACAAATACAAATGTATTATAAGTCATTACATATTTATAATCGTAGTCTATATTCATATGAATGGAACATTTCTCTTCAATATTGTACAGTCTAGATTAAATTGTTAAAGAAGACAAACTCGCAATCTTTTTAAAAACACAACACATTTCAACTTAATTTTAATGCTTTCCTCATGTGTATTCTAAACAAAACATATGAGGTCATAACAATAACTTAGATTGTATAGAACAGAGAATTTGAACTGATCCTGACCTTTATGTATGAACATATTACAAGGTTCTTGCATTGAATAAATCGATTTCCACGAGAAAATCATGCAATATCAGTCCTCTAGATTTGTGTTGGTATTACATCTTGAGCGTCTTCGTGACACTTCTCGATTATGAAAACATACAACCGGAGTTATAAATATAGACAATATATCAGCTGTTAAATTAGGTTGATAGTCAAGTCAAATTCTCGATACTATAATACTTAACAAAGGGAGAGAACTCCTACCTGTGCTGTATAATTACAACATCCCTTGATTAACATTTCCGGTTTATGTCTCCACTGTCTAGCTGGACTTGATGTTTGAGCCAGGTGTGGGGGTCGTAGGTGAATGTCTCGGTTTCTAATGGACTGACCCTGTAAGTACAATATAACAACATTTATTATCATCAAGAAACTGTCAAACAATTTAAACTTTATACCTACAGGGGTTCCATTTGACTTAGGAGTAGGGGTTTTGACCTTTTAAAATTCCAGAAAGTCCTATTTTTGACCCTCAATATTTCGGTTTCATGGTCTTTTTCTGTTTAAAGCAAGGGTATTTTGCCTATAAAATGGTAAAATTTAGTCATAAGTATCTGAATGACCCTTCACTCTTAAAAGCTAGTGGAACCCCTGTACCTAGATAGCCTAGTGGAGTGCAAGAGGTCTGTGCTTTTAGACTTGTTTAAAAAAGTTGATTTCCAAAGACAACTCTTGACGAATCCTATATCTCTTCCCTACGCCATTGCCAATCTCTATGTAAAACAAAACCTGCCCGACCCAGTATTGAACCCCGAATTGCTTGGATGACCAAAATGTTAAATCCACTTGAGTTGACCAGCAACCAAAACTTAAGTTATGGCTATGGCCATTTAGTCATGCAAGTATTTGATATCAGACCAGGTAATTTGCAATCATTCTAAAGCCTGAAAATCCCAGTTTAAACCTAAAACTCCAAAGAAGGAAAATTCAGGATTCAAAAACCGGAAATAAGACTCAGGCCTGAAAAATACATGAAACTCATTGGTTTAAAACTGTTGGAATGTTTACTTGTTTTTTGAACACATCTTCATCTTCGCTACTATCTACAACCATCTGGGAGGATTCCTTGATATCTTCTTCCGATGACGACACAGGTTTAACATGTGTGTAATCTTTGAATAAATCAATGTTGTTAAACGGAGATCTCGTCTCTTCTGGACTCAATGAACTGATACTTCTTTTCTTCTGTAAAATACAAACATATATTAAATACTTGCCGCCGTAACGTTATAAAGAATAGTGACATTATTTCTAAAGGTTTGATTGTACTTATATTGTGAATATAGAATTATGAATATAAAAGTTTATGTTCTTATGGACAACACTAATTACACTGACCTAACCGACCAAACAAAACTTTAGGTAGACAAAAAGAAAATATGAAGTCAGACAAGTGGACAAGTAGATCAGTAGTAATAAATGTTTAAAATAAACTCTCAGAAGCAGAACATAATCAACTGATGAACATATCTGCAAAGTTTCATGATAAGACAAATAGACCCAGAGAGGCAAACAAAGTTTAAATCTTTCCACTAATAATAACAAGGTCAAGGGTGTCAATAGAGCCAAATTAAAAATCCTGAAAATCATTTGCCTCCAATTTTGTCAAACAAGAAACCTTCATGTCACTTCAACCACATTGTTTCCATATTTAATTCAGTTTGCACTGAATAAAATCCTTCAGAGCAGATTAAATTGACCATAACTTTGCCATTTCTTGAGATATTTTTATCAAATAAGTTTTATTTTGTTCAGAAATCAAAGCTTTCAGGAAAGATAAATCTGGAATTCCGGATTAATCAGGAATATTGACACCCCTGCAAGGTACAGTCCATTACAAAATATCATTTAAAGTTAACAATATACTATATTGACAATGAGGGATATGCAAAGCATACAAGTATCTGGGTAGCACTTGCAGAGTGGATAAAGCTCTCAAATACAGATTGATACAAATGAAGGTTCCTGCTTCGATTTTCAGCTGGGAACTTGGTCCTTTCTGAAAGGCTTTACAGTGTTTTCCCACCCAACTAGAGATGAACTGCTTGATAAATCAATGAGTCCATTTCCTAGCACCAAACAACTTTCTCTTTCCTCAAAGTCAGAAGTCATTGCCCAATCTGGCAGGCAAAATGAATGTCCATGCACTTACAAATGTCTTCGTGTGCTGCCTTCCCTGTCCGATTTTCTATTATCCAGGGGTGTCAATAGAGCCAAATTAAAAATCCTGAATATCATATGCGGCCGACCATTTATGCCAAACAAAAGACCTTCAACCACATTGTTTCCATATTTAGCTCAGTTTGTATAGAATAAAATCGTTCAGAGCAGATGAAATTGATCGATAAAAATATCGATAAAACAAGACTGCGTTCAATAAACGCTTATGCCCCCATGGAAGCCTTGCCCATAAAAAGCTAAGTCAATCAGGTGCCATAATTCTGTAATAATGTTGGATAGTGTTACATGGCTTTGATAATGTAAGGGGCTTATGATGGTAAACAAGTATGCCAAGTTTTAAGGCAACGCCATGATGGACATGATGTAAAACGAAACTGTCAATTCGATTTAACCAAGAATTAGACGCTTAATAAGTCTAAGTCCAAAATTAGGTCAATGTGACGGTCAAAATGAGGTTAGGTGATATAGGTGTGTAGAGAATGTTCAAATACAACAACCATGCAAGTATGAAAGCTTTGTAGCAAGCCATATTAATGCTAGAAGAAACGGTCAATTTGGGTTAACCAATAATTTAGCCCTCCAATCAGGTCAAGGTGAAGGTCGAAATGGTGTCATATGATACAGGTGTGTGAATAGTGTTCATATACAACATCCATGCAAGTATGGAAGCTTTGTAGCAAGCCATAAAAATGCTAGAAGAAACGGTCAATTTGGGTTAACCAGGAATTTTACCCTTCAATAAGTCTAAGTCCAAAATTAGGTCAAGGTGAAGGTCAAAATCAGGTCAGGTGATACAGGCGTGTAGAGAGTGTTCATATACAACATCCATGCAAGTATGAAAGCTTTGTAGCAAGCCATATTAATGCTAGAAGAAACGGTCAATTTGGGTTAACCAAGAATTTGGCCCTTCAATAAGTCTAAGTCCTAAATTAGGTCAAGGTGAAGGTCAAAATGAGGTCAGGTGATACAGGCATGTGGAGAGTGTTCATATACAACATCCATACAAGTATGGAAGCTTTGTAACCGGCCATAATATTGCTAGAAGAAACTGTCAATTTGGGTTAACCAGGACGGACGGACGAACGGACGAATGGACGGATGAACAGACGTACTCATGAGACGGTACTTGTGGGGTTTTCTTTTGTTCTTTCTTTTGTTTGGTTGCAACCCACAAGTGACGGAATGAATGGAATCTAAAAATAGCCTTTTGTTCCACACACCACAACTACCTGTGCATTCGTACGGACGGACGAACGGACGGACGGACAGGTGAATCACTATATGCCTCCCTATATATCGATAGAGGGGCATAAAAATTTTTGGAATTCTTTATAAATCAGGAATATTGACACCTCTTTGTTAACTTTTAATGCAAAAAACCCCAAAGCCTACAATTACCCACCTGTGAGCCCTGAGGTTTCCTCTCTCCTAATGAAGTCAGTATTCTCTTCCTATGTCCCAGCATAGATATATCTAGCACCTACAAACATATGATAAAACAAAATATTCAATAACTACCATGATGATGACACGAAGTAAACAATATATGTACACTGTACTTCGTAATGGGTGCTGTATCAACTAGAGCTGTCATTGATAGAAGTAATTTTGATGTATCAACAATATTTTTTAGTCGATCCATTATCGATTCACATTTTGAAATATCGATACTTGAATAAATGAATGGAATCACCAAAAATCTTCCTTTTTTCTGCATACAATCACTTTTTTTGATTAAATAACATTTTTTATACCAAATGTATTCAGTGTAGAATGGCTAAATAAGCTAATCATGACCAATGGGCATGTTACTGGTTCATCATGTGCACAACAAGTTTATCTTTGTATTGTCGGTACTGATCTTCTGATATATCGGAATCAACAATATGCCTAAGATCGTATCAATGACAGCTCTACTATCAATTCTGCTTACTGGTGAACTGGAATTATATACTGTATTTAACAAATATGCGGTGTTCTGCCAGGGTCGAAAAATGTCTAAATTTCTAAAATGGAGAGTTACCGTTCTTAGCTGAAGCTCCCAAAGAATGCTCTGTACTTTTTCCATTGTATCATAACCATGAGAACGGAAGGTTTCCAAATAATCGAGCAACTGTAGCTGTAATAACCACTCTTCTACAGATGGTGGTGGATTGTTCGGATCTATAAATAGCATATAATGATAAAAGATACATAATTATTAACTAGACAGATTATTTACCCAAATTTCGTGAGTCTCTCACAAAGGGCCATAACTCTGGAAATCTTCATCTGACCTAAAATTTCTGATATTATGCAAAGCTTAGGCTTGGTACCAAGTATTTATGTGAAGTTTCATTGAAATACGACCAGTGGTTCAGAAGAACAAGCGTGGACAAAGTTATTGTGATATGTGCTGCTAACATAAGTCAATGAAAACTGTATTGTATATATTGAAAGTGCAACTTCTCCATAGCAACCCTCTCATGAGCAACAACCTGTCCTTTTAAAAAATCGGTGTAGAAATAAAATACTGCAATTTTTGTTTTCGAAGCAAAGCAAATTTCGTCTTGGATTTGTAGCCTTTAGTGACGTCAAAGTCACAAAGTATTACTACAATGCCTCAGCAATGTTAAAATTTTGTTCCATACTTAACCAATAATTACAATCAATTTTTCCTTTCCATTGCACACAACCTCTGTACAACAACCAAACATTGGGTTTTCCCAACAGGTATTGTTCTAGAAGGGTTGAACTGTATTGTAAACAAGACTGCGTTCAATAAACGCTTATGCCATGGTGCATGCCTTCTCCAACTATCTAAGTAAATCAGGGGTGATGATTATGTTGAAATGTTGGATAATGTTATATGGGTTAGACAATGCAAGGTGTATATGATGGTTAACAAGTATGCCAAGTTTGAAAGCAATGCCTAGATGGACTTAAAAAATAATTGAGTTTTAACAACTTTCGGTAATATTTTTGGACGAACAGACCAACAGATGGACAGGACAATCACTAAATGTCTCCTGCATCAGACGATGCCAGGGCATAAACAAGACTGCGTTCACTAAACGCTTATGCCCCCTGTGGAAGCCTTGTCCATAAATAAGTCTAAGTCCAAAATTAGGTCAAGGTGAAGGTCAAAATGGGGTTAGGTGATACAGGCGTGTGGAGAGTGTTCATACACAACATCCATGCAAGTATGAAAGCTTTGTAGCAAGCCATATTAATGCTAGAAGAAACGGTCAATTAGGGTTAACCAGGACGGACGAACGGACGAACGAACGGACGGACAGGTGAATCACTATATGCCTCCCCATCTATCGATACGGGGGCATAAAAAGTAAAGAAAATGTAAAACATACCGATGGCTTGTAGTTGAGGTAGTGATCTGGTTGCTTGTAATAATTTCTGTCTGTGATCATGTGACAACACACCAATCTGTTCAAGATCACCTTCTTCCAATATCTTATGGTCCTAAAATAGACAAAATATTACCCCTTTAGGGACGCAACATTAATAAGGGAAGTAACTCTAACATACCTATCATATTAATAAAGGGAAGTAACACTAACATACCTATCACATAAATAAAGGGAAGTAACTCTAACATACTTATCACAATAATAAAGGGAAGTAACTCAATCAGGCTAATAAAATTGATAAAGGGAAGTAACTCTAACATACCTATCATATTAATAAAGGGAAGTAACTCTAACATACTTATCACAATAATAAAGGGGAGTAACTCGATCAGGTTAATAAAAATGATAAAGGGAAGTAACTCTAACATACTTATCACATTAATAAAGGGGAGTAACTCTCACAGTCTTGTGTTATAATAATTCAGTGAGAAAAAGTTGAGCTGACAAATTGTATGATTTATCCGTTACAGTAAACCATGAATGCTTGTCTTGTTTTATCAACAATGAAACATAGAGCATTAGCAGCATGACTGATAGAAATAAATCATTAACAACCAATCCAGCATGTTTACGTAATAAAAACTAGTTATAGAACAGAACAGAATGTTTGTAGGAACAGATGCAAGTTTTTTTTCTATTATAAATCAAACAAAAAAACACCAGATTTCTTGTCAAACGGCCAAAATGAGCAATTTTTTACAATAAATAGTTCTAACTCTGGAATCATAAAACAATATCAAAAGTAGGTTTTGTTTCCAGTAAATCTCCTACTTCCTTTACACAGACATGTACCCCCTGTATCATTGAACTCAAGACATGGATAGTTATCAGCAAGACCAGTTAATATAAGCCATGGGTTTAATTCTTTTTTTTTAAATTCTCATGAAAAATATGTGTCATAATCTATAACTTGAACTCCTTTGCCATTTGTATGATAATTTACATACTAAGTACTTAACTTCTTGTGTATTGCTGTATAAACTTGAAAATTTACACAAATTTTGAGTACAGGACAGATCTTAATTGACACGTTTCGTAAAATTGGAATCTCATTGAAATCCTTACCATTATTTCACATCATTAGTTGAAACCATACACACTGATGGTACATTGTATTATCAGGTGTTATTGATACCCTATGAATGAATACGAGTATTGAAATTACGTTGCACTATCTAGTACTTTTTCAGAGTTTCAATAAAGGGAGAGAATAAAAATTCCTCAAGAAGGGAGACAATTCCAAAATGGAAGTAGATTATCTCTAACGAACTTGGATACTATCAACAATACAGTGGTTTCAAAGACTTACCAAGAAATCAATGTTGTCGTAACCATTAGCAACGAAGGCATTCTCATACTGTGGAAAACAGACTGACTCCAACCATTCACCAACACTTATCATCTGACCAGATCCTAGAGTTGAAAACAAGACAAATCACAATACAAAATACGTACACACATATACAGTGTACAAGTACATAGATGTTGACAATGGCTTAAATGAGTATAATTTGAGGCTAATAATCTTTCATACAGTCCGACCCACAGGTAACTGTATGATTGATAAAAAGTAACAAAATGTTTTTGTTCTTTTTATAAATTTTATAAATGTTTTTTACTCTTTATCAATGATACAGTTACCTGAGGTCCAACCTATGTTAAAAGACAACATACAAACAAAGGCCATGATCACAAAATTTGTTTGCAAAGACAACCAATTTTATCTCCTACCAGACCACCATTTCCAATGATATTTAACCCGTTAAGAGAGACCATCTGCCCATAAAGACACATTTTTTGCTTTTACTGTAACCACAGGCGGTCTTGATACAGATACTCATGGTAAGACTGTTTCTAAGAACTTAAAGTGCCATCTCAACAATGAATTATCATTATCTTAAATATGACTTTCTGTAGCATAGTCTTTCTAATTGAAATATAAAATAAATCACAGAAAATATCTACTCTTGACAATATAATATATCTCAGGACCCCATTATTTAATTATAAGTAGAGCTACACCAGACCCCAGGGATCTGAGTCCTTTGTACTCATACAATACAACTTTAATCTCAGAAACAAGGGTCATAACTGTGCACTGCTTTCACTCAACTAAACAGCAACACTTCAATGACAGTTCATGCATACAAGGCTTCATAGGAATCTCACTCACACATGCCAAAACATATTTTGCAAACTAACTGGTTAACTGATTAGATCGACCCTAAGAGACTGTTTGGTGACTCCAACACCCCCCCCCTCAACCTTCAAGGTAGGTAATTCAATGACTTAAGTCAGTTTAACTGAAGAACAAGACTGCGTTCAATAAACGCTTATGCCCCCTGTGGAAGCCTTGTCCATAAATAAGTCTAAGTCCAAAATTAGGTCAAGGTGAAGGTCAAAATGGGGTCAGGTGATACAGGTGTGTGGAGAGTGTTCATATACAACATCCATGCAAGTTTGGAAGCTTTGTAGCAAGCCATAATGATGCTAGAAGAAACGGTCAATTTGGGTTAACCAGGACGGACGGACGGACGAACGGACGGACGAACGGACGGACAGACGGACAGGTGAATCACTATATGCCTCCCGATCTATCGAGGTGGGGGCATAAAAAGTAACGCACAGAAGATGTCTCAGAGTTTTATTGCAATGCGCCTAGATCCAGACACCGACATTGAATCTCAACATCCAGAAGAACACGCTTAATGTTGTTGTATTTTACTAAATTAGCCTTTATTTGCTAGTCAGCTTTCTGCTGAAATATGGCAGGCATATGATTGAGTGCCTCCATCTGTTTTTGAACCCAGGTCACCAGAGTAGATGGCAAGCACGCTAACCATTGAGCAAGGATCAAAGCAAAATATAATTGCACAAAGGAGAGGCTTAAAATCATCAGGTTGTGATCTGTTTCAGGGAGGGAGGGGGGGCAGTGGAGTGGGATAGAGGGGGTATTGAACTAAGCTAGTATGAAAGATATTTCAATGCAGATGAGATATTGTCATGAAATATAAGTTCACAAACCACTAACAATGCACATACACTCCTACATGCAAGTATTGCTATAATACAAGACCTCATTTCATCTATAAACCTTAATATTGAACTTTAGTACTCAAATCTCAGATTTTTTCTGTTCCAAAAATTACTTGCATTTTGGATGAAAGAACAACTTTTTTGTAAGGCATAAAATCTCCTGACCTGTCATTACTTGACCTGCTGATTACCAATCCAGCTCTACGACTCTTATATTACATTTAGGTGTTTTAAAACAATTTTTGGCAATCACCAAAAAAATATGGTTCTTTTCGGACACAAATGCATAGGCTAAGAGGGTGTTTTGTGATCCATGGCACATGAAATAGAACATACTGGTAATTATAAGGTAGTTGTGTCATAGACTAGCAACTAAATGCCCTATAGGCCTACCTATACCATGCGTCCCACCTTAAAAGCCCTCAAAAAACATTTTTTTGCAAGATTGTGACATTTGAGTGAACTGAAGTTTGAGTACGCAGAACAATCTCAAGCTTTATTTATCGTCATTATAATTAACTATAATGAGATTATTCTTCTATGAAACATAATGCACATAATACTCAAGTACCTGCTAGTAATTTTGTGAAGGCTGGTTGAAAATCACGAACAAATACACTTTCTCTCGCTATACCACCCCCAAATGACTCCATTATATCTTGTATCTACAGAATAAAGTGTAAGAACCATTCTATATAAAAAGTGGATACCATTCTATAGATAAAGTGTGAAAACCAGACTATATAAAGTGTGAAAACCAAACTATATGTTTGAACACCACAGTCTATATATAAGTGTGAAAACCAGTCCAAGATATAGTGCGGAGATTTTGACGTGATACTCGACCTTCTATTAGCATAATTTACCAGCTGATATCTTAGTCTATATTCAGAACCCTGGTTGTATGTTTTCGTAAGCGAGGAATATCATGAAGATGCTCTAGATGTGATTCAAACACAAATGTAAAGGACTGACATTTGAACAATTTGCTTGCAGACATTGGTATAATTTCAAACGCAAGAACCTCGTAATCTATTCATGCATAAAGGTGAGGATCAAGTCAATATCTCCGTACTATACATGGTAAGACATGGCAGGAGAAGTTGCTTATTAGCAGTTAAGATGCCAAGATGCTGCAGATGGTCAAGATGCTGCAGACGCATGCAATGATGTCACAGGACTCATCAAGGTGTAGTAGGAGCTTGCTGGAAAAATACACGAAACAATCAACAGTTACTATGAAATAATGAACACAGCTTTAGTGCGCCCACGATAATGAGAATGGCGGGAATATTTGGTATACTCCACAAACAAAGGTGGATTTAAATCAGTTATGCACAATTTACAGGTGAGGTGTTTAGTACAAAACTGACCATATCTGTTTTACTTTAGTTATTTGTAAAACCAATTTTGCAACGATTGACCAAACAGATTCATGTTTATAAGCATTACATCATCCTGGGTGCACTATAACAAACACAATAGATGATGACCATACATATATTCCAGGGAACGTGAAATATGTACATACATACAGTCTACAAATATTTCTGAAATTCAGACTGGTCTGCTATATGTGTGCATTCATGCAGTTTACAAGTATCTGCTAAATCTGGTAAACATCACAGAACCAGTCAGGCTTGCACATAAATCTTCAGCATAGACATTACAGTCAGACTTTTAATTTAATTTGCAAGTGATTCATTTACAGAATAACTGAAGTGCCAAAATGGAGTGCAAAAATACCAACGCAGTCCATATATAGATTCTAGTTGATATAACACTTGGAGCAAAAACTCAAATAGAAATTCCAATTAACTGCAGATAATTAAGGTAATTGATATTAACAATTTGCCAGCAAAAATTACTATTAGAATAGTGAAAAGAGTAAAGAATTTAGAAACATTTAATTGAAGGCATACAAAGACATGAAAAATGTAGCAAGTGGTAAGGTAGACACGATATCATTAACTATAAAGAAGTTAAAGACTGTATGTAATATGGAATTTAAAATGACCAGCCCAATGGTGACCCCCTTGTCTAGTCCAGGGAGATATGAACCTGATCCTCTCAAACTCTATTAGCATAATTTTAACAGTTTAATTCTTGTCACTATATAGCTTCAGGAGTCTGTTGCCAAAGCATAGTGCTTCAGAGCGCCTAAAATTTATTCAGTTGCCTTCAGTTAAATAGAAGGCATGGATAACCTCCCTTGGAAAGCGCTATGTGGCGCTTACCCTTGTTAACAGTCTTCAGCTTTGTGTATATTTATTGAGCAGGAAAGTTACAAATATGCATAAGGTCCACTAAAACTAATATACAAGAGGTGCACTAACAAAGAATCGAAAGGACCAATAATGCATCATTAATATGAAAATCTATATATTTATAATGAACCTTGTGATATACTAAGACATGCATTCAATAAGGTCAGGATCAGGTTAATATCTCCAAGGACCTTCGACCAAGGTCATGGACAACCATGAAGTGATCACAGAATGTACAATGGACGATCAACACCTTTGGTTAAACACAGTAAAATACATTCTATAACCCTACATCCTGATTCATACAGGTTCACATGCACTTTATGCCAAGGTCACCATGCACAGATCTTGCATCGCATCAGCATCAAAGGTCAGAGGGCAAGGTCATTTATACCTCTTTCCCGTTTGGACAGCAAATTGTCCATATAAGCTTCAAATGCATTATTAAATTCTTCCTCACTGGGCGAGTATGTCGGTGAAGTAAAGGTGGTCAAGTTTCCACCAAAACTTGACATAATATCTGCTATCTGAAAACACGGGTACAATTAACACAATGTATGACATATAGTAAAGGTCAAGGTAATATATGTATGACATAAAAATGTCAAGGTCACCTGAAACACGGGTACAATTAACACAATGTATGACATAAAGTAAAGGTCAAGGTCACCTGAAAACACAGGTACAATTAACACAATACAATGTATGACATATAATAAAGGTCATGGTCATATATTTATGACATAAAAATGTCAACGTCGTCTGAAAACACGGGTACAATTAACACAATGTATGACATATAGTAAAGGTCAAGGTCATATATTTATGACATAAAATTTTCAAGGTCATGTATTTATGACATAAAACGGTCTAAGTCATATATTTATGACATGAAAGTGTCAAGGTCACCTGAAAACACGGGTACAATTAACACAATATATGACATAATAATATTATAGTAAAGGTCAAGGTCATATATTTATTTTACTATAAAGAGTACTAATATACAGTAAAACCTCATTAACAAGACCATCTCAATAATAAGACCACCACAATAAGACTACCTCAAAATGAGACCAAAAAATTATGTCAATTGTCATTGATTTAGCTTTTTATTCAACCTCAATATTAAGACGTCCATAAAGAAGACCAATTTTCAAGGATAACTAGGGTGGTCTTTATATTGAGCTTGTACTATATTAGCTAATTTATTAAATATATTGATGTGTAACTATGTGTAACACATTTTCTGAAGGACCAAAGTCTTCATATCAGATCAAATCTGAAGGATTTTCATCTTGTAGGCATCCTATGATATAAATATATTTCCTATGACATCAACTTCACCATCCTACAAAATAAAGTTCTTATACACATGGGGTGGTATTGTATTCAATATAAATCTTATTTAATTTAAAATAAGGATAGCCAATCATATCGCCTGTTACTGACCAAGAGTTTAATATGGTGTGATCTGATTGGTTGTCCTTATCCTTGAGTCAAGTAAGCTCAATATTGAATACCACTCCTGATCAAATCTGAAACATGTTTGACCATGTAGACAGGAAAATCCACTCTATTTTCTATAAATGTCTGATAATATCAGAGCAGCAATGGAACAGACAGAAGTCAATAGTGTACATCTCCTTTCTCTGACACCACAATGCACTAGCTTGTTTTATTTAGGATTATCAACAGTACTGCAAAGAATGTTTAATAGCCACCATTTAACATGTGAAGCCTAGGTCCCACAAAGGAATTCCACATCGGCAATGCTCTCCAGATTTCTTCTGATATCAACCGATTCATCACAATTCCTTCCTTCCGATATCACAAACTGTCCCATGACTTTCCCGAAGCTTCCCCTAGACCACAAGGAACCTGTTCCCGATGTCCTGATAGCTCATTAATTTCCATCAGGAATACATCGCCAAGGCAAAAAATGCTCAGTGGGACCTAGGCTTTATACAGTACAACCTCTCCTAAGCAAATAACCTTTACAGATGAACATTACGAATGTTGGTGATAGTTTGATGCTCAAGGGAGGTAATACATCAAAGTAGTTTGAATGTTTTGTCACCAGAGACTTTGATAGTGTGATTGAAGTGAGGTTGGTACTCAAGAAAGGTTGTAAAGTTGTTAGGTTAGCATATTGAACAACATTTGTGTTTCATATGTTTTACATCAAGGCTTCAATGTAAAACACATTCATTACATTAACTTAAAAGGGAGATAATGGTACCTTAGCCCATTCTTCGGTGTCGTCGAAGTTGCCAGCATCGGAGGTGGAAGCCCGCTTCGCTACCTCGACATCGATCGACTTCATCACCTGATCTACATCTATATCCTCGTCTTTATCCATGTTTGGTTTTAGGGGCTTCGAGTCGGGGTTTCGGATACGGCTCTGACGTATAACATCATTGTAAAATTGTGACCGAACCTTCGGTGGTCCACCTATTGTTGATCCTCTTAACAGACCTGAAATATAGGAGAAATCATTTAATTAAATATATGTTTTTTTATAATTATAAAAAAGAACTTAAAGGGTTTTTGACACAATGATACAGAAATGTATGTGACTGTCTCCCATAAAGGACCATACATGAAACTCTGGCAATATTCATTCAACCTAAAATTCCTGACAATATGCACAACTAAGCTGGGTATTGAGTGTTCATGTGAAATTCCATTCAAATCCGACCCATAGAACTAGAGCAGGCAAACGCTGACAGACAGCACAAAAACTCTAAGAGGAGACATAAATATATTTGTTCTAAACTCTCAGTACAATGTTTATGTATCAGACACATTATTGTAATAACTTGCCACTCAACATTCTCTCAGGTCTTGACATATTGAGAAATATAAAGCAAATATAACAACATAACATAGTAAGTCGTTCAATCATAAAATCACCCAGTAGACATTTCTTGGCTTCCTTCTCCATTCATCATCCAAGTAACTGTTATGAAATAATAGGTTAATTATAGATGTCTACTCAGGAAATGTTCTGTAATTAGCAGGTAATATACTGTGTTTATACTACCTTACTTAACACTGTGTCAAGTAAATATAACAATATAACACATACTGGGTAAAGTGCCAAAGCTATTTATATAATTTTATACTGAATGGAATTCACAGTTTGTTAAGATTACCGGCACTTGAAATACATCAGGTCCAAAATACAGACATCAGCAACGTAACCATATCATTTTGAGCAAATTCTGCTTATTTCGGAGCAAAATCTGCTAGCACAACATATGGTGTCTGTAATTCAGAGCATGATGCATGCCTGTAATAATTGACAATTCACTTCAAATGAGAGTAAAATTAACAGCATAGTGCCAATCATATTTGAAGGCTTACAGAGATTACCAAATACTTACAATTACACATACGAAAAACATTATAAAATTATCTTCATTTAAATTGACTGCAAGCAAGAACTAAAAGCACACACATTCCAACCCAAATAACAACTCATAGCTCTAACACTATCCCTAAATAAACACTCAAGATAAGAGACACAGTATGGAACCATCAACTTCAAAAACCCAAGTGGTATAAAATAGCTAAACATCTATACAGCAAAAACTATAAACAGCATGGTTTGGAGTCAAGTATAACCTATAGCTCCCACAATTAACCAAAAAATATATCATTTTCATCATATAGAAGCAAACAACATGCTGCCCAGTGGAACATTAGCCATTGGTTGCCAGGCAATATAATGGCATATTAGGAGTAAAAAGCAATTTAGAAGAACTTAGGATTAAAGTTTAAGCTACAAGAACACCTCATTCACATTTTTTTAAATGCCTCCTTACAATAAGGCTGTCAGGTCCTAAGGAAATAGCAATTCCTATGAAACATAGGGGGTTGATGATAAGTGAGGGTATATACTTCATGAGAGTCATGTCCAATGAGAGACATAAGTGACATATAAATTATCTCCCTTGTAAGATAAAGCCCGAGGTAGACCAATTAGCATACCGGTCCTAACTAGTTGAGATCCTCTGACTTTATCCTTGTTTTTAACTGAAATATCATTGATTTTAGATATGAAATTTCTCACTTCTGTATTACCTAATATGTTAGGGCCATAAAAATGTATATACCATGGTGTGTAAACAGCATGTAGCCAAATTTATTATTTGATCTGATAATTAATGTTGCAAATATTTTAGCCTAATTACTACCATGTGCAACAAACAAAACAGGGATAAAAGCAGAGTGATCCGCATGATAGGACCGGTGGAGTTTTAGAGAGTAGTAAGGGGGGATAATTTACTATTTTCCCCCATTAAACAGACTTTAAATGATGCTCTTAGGTCATGCACATGCAGTCTTAATCATTTTGAGACAAACAGCAAGACTAAACAGGGTTGTAGTGGAATACAAAGATTCAATCACTGTTGAAATGCACCAAAACTGTATCAAACTAACACAGGAAGTATGAAGTCTAAGTGTTGCAAGACAGACACTGGGGAAACAACTCAAGGCTTCGTGTGACACCATTGCAAACATTTGTGTTTCACCAACCTGTGTCTTTGGGTAACACCAACACATGTCTTGGGAGTCAACATTGCAAGCATTTGTGTCACACCCAACACATGTCTTTGAATGACAACATTGCAAGCCGTTTGGCAACACCAACACATGTCTTTGGGTGACAACATTGAAAGCCTTTGTGTCACACCAATGCATGCATTTTGCTGACAACATTGCAAGCCAGTTTGGATCACACCAACATATTAAAGTATTAGGGTCTGTTGGGTCACAATAAAAAAATATCAAAACATACAAATGCTAATATCAAAGCAGCAACGCTGAACTCTACTAGTCTCAATCAGAAGCTGACTTTCAAACTGAGACTACACAGAGACAGGAATTGCCCCGTTCACCAAAGGTAGCAATAAAATACCCAGTAGTCAGTAAACTGATAATGTCAAACTATGGTATCTGGGTAATAAACCTATCAGTATACAATGAGAATTGCCATAGAAATTATATCTTGTATGAACTAAAATATGCATCTTGTAGGAATGTAAACTGAGTGCCCATACAGAACTCACAGTAAAAACATTGGTTATATTTAAGTGTTTTTATGGCAGGAGATTTCATGGTCAAACTAAGCAATTTTTGCTAGAAATATAAGCAACAAATTACTATCTCAGTGGTAGCAGTATTTTCTAAACAGTTCATGTATTTATATAATGTATATACATAAATAACATTTTACAGGTTTTTCTTAAATTTTAATATTTTTCAACAATTTTTCAAGGCATGAATATTTATCTTAAGTTTTTGGGACACTTTCAATCTGAGTGAGGTTTGCAACTTTGTCAGCTCTGAAACATCAGCATAAATAGTCTTTATCCAGTCAGGTATACTTGGACAATAAATCACTCATCATAAGCAAACTTTGAACCAAGCAATGTTCTATAATAAATTGTTAGATTGACATAAAAGCAAATTGCCACCCAGTCTGAGGCTAATGTATCTATTAAATTGCCAGAAAACTCCATCTATAAAGTATTGGCCATTAAATGTTATTACACAGATAGATACCAGCTGACTAATCCAACAAACTGACACAAGAGACATGAGTATGCCTATCAGACTCAAGCTGTATTCTGATGTAAAATAGAGCCACAATTTTGGCTACAAAAACCTTACCAGCATTTCAGAAAGAAACTGGAAATACACAGAACTAAATATTTTCCATACCTAAATTACCTTACTCTTTACTCCCCATAGATGCCACTTAACATCCACATAACATCATACAAATGTTTTTTATGCAATATAAACAACAACCACACAAACAGAATACTTTCCTAATAGAATACCGTAATCCTCACAGACCTGTGATCAAGAGATCTGAGCAAAACATGAACATGCTTACCAAACACATTGTGAGTTATATATAATAGTCACACCACTTTAAGTACTTGAAATACATCGAATATATAACGTTACATTCAAAGGAAAGTGAAGGTCAAACTCGACAATTGCTGAATAATTTTCCTTGTAAATTCTAAATTCTTTTCTGAATGAAACTGAATTATGTTTGAACGAGTAGCGCGCAGATTGGTTTGTTAAAATACAAATAAAACTTCCGCACCAAAATTCAGACTAGCACTAGGTTTTGTATTTTACATATCAGAGCTCCCAATGGATGCTCCAGCAGCCCTAAATCCCCACACCAAAAATGTGAAATCTCGTTGAATGGTATTAGCCGGAATTATATGAACCATGAGAATGTGAGTATGTCGATCTTCTACAATGGTTCAGCTTCCTGTAACATTAAACTGAATTTGATAGGATAATGCTGATTGTAGGATAAGGACAAACACATATCATGACCTGAGCAGGTGGATTACAATGATTGTTCAGACTAAATCTATAGTCAGCCTAGACATTATCTCCGTTCCCTTCTATCCACCCCAATCATTGCTTCATCTCTGCATCGTCTCCAGCTCAAATAGCTTGCGGTCTGTGAATTTTCTTTTCATGTGTGTCCCTTTTTGTTTCTGTCTTGTCCGACTGTTTCTGTAGCTCAACTGTTTCTGTTATATGCAGCCTTGCCAGGGTAGACATTTTGCCAGTGAAGGAGTGATAATGTTAATTATTGCTATCAAAGTTTTCACCATACCTTTCTGTCATTTCTAGCACCATTAACTGACCCAGTGTCAGTTCTGGTATCTGGTTATTGCATTCTAAGGTCCAGAGTAATGAGTAGCCGTACTGAGGTAGCCAGGAATGACAGACATACAAATAAACACATGTGGTTTATGTATATTTCTGGGCTTGTTATTACTTTGCACCACGGTATTGTTCCAGGAAAATGAGATATGGGTAAGCAAATACGTTCTCTGGTAGCTAAGCTCTAAAAGATAATGGCTCATTTTTTTATGTTACCAGAGAGAGAAAAGCATTTTTTATTGATGGATGTGTTTGCATGTAGTTCATGTTTAGACTTCTGTAAACATTCCATATTTCTGACACCTCATTTAGAACTGTTATAGGACAGCAATCATTCAAACATTGATAGTCTCTGATAGATAAACATGATTTGTTTGTTTGTCTGTATCTTGCTTAGCACGTTTTTCAACAATTGTTCAGCCAATGTGGATCTGATTGTACACTTCCTGGAATTTAATAATTCACTGGAATTTAATAATTCACTTTTATCAACTTCAGCTCTTCTTCAGACAACTGAAAACTTCTCCACATGTGGAGGATGATGACTATAGCAAATATCACAGAAGAACATATCCTGCCTGAAGCATTAAACCCCAACTGACCGGGTGACCAGCAAGTGCCCTTTAAATTATATCCACTGCGGTAACCCAGTCTGAAAGCCAGTGTACACAGACACCTTAAAAATCACAGCACTTATTTTGAAGCCCATAGCATCAGAGATAATTTGACTGAAACTTGAAATATTTCCCAATAGTAGAAATCATTAAACATCAAATTACACTTGGAATCAGTCTCAAGTTGAGATTTTGGCAAATTGTGTTGAGAATAAACAGGAATTTGAAATTTTATAGATTTGAATCAAAGTGTTCACTCAGAGCATGTTTTGGAAAGCAGCGGCACTATAATAGATGGTAGATACAAGCACATCAGTGAGTACATGGAATGTTAGACAGCTGTATATTGTGTACAGTGGTATGTATCCTACAAGCTGTTGGTATAATTGTATTATAAGATATTTGATAGATCTCTACAACACCTGGGCCCGATCTCCTGAAGCATCTCAGTAGAAATATTAACTCAAATTGAGATTTCGTCCAAGTCAAGAGTAAAATTTGAGATCATTCTTAAGTTTGTGTTAAAAAAAATTGAATATAAGTAAACTCAGATAAATGTATCTGTTTTGTGGTGCCAACTTTGAGACTGGCCTCCCATGGAAGTTATCTCAAAGACACACGGCAGTTTTTGAGAATAATCTCGACTCAGATTGAGATGCTTCGGGAGATCGGGGCCTGGTACTTACACTTGCGTACACTGGCAGGACAACCATTTACATCAAGGTAACTGTACAAGAATTTAAACATCCCAAGGGTTGTTCTCAGATGGACCCCTGAGGGAAAAAGGAGAGGAGGAGGCCCAAGAACAATAGAGACAGAAATGAAGGAAATTGGTTTCACCTGGGGAGAGCTAGGAAAGATGGCCAAGAACAGAGATGAGTTGAAAGCTCAGCCTCTAGTCCTTGCCCTATGTGCCTCTGGGCACGACAAGGACTAAGCAGTAGGTAGGTGTGGTACGGACACCATCATGTCGGTTGTTGCCTGTATATAATAATCATTACTGGCGCAGGACAACCATTTACATCAAGGGAAAGCCTCCATCATGTCCGGTGATATGGGCAACATCTACCACCAAGTATTTGTCAGCTCTATTATAGGTGGCCTTTACTCCTTCATAATGAATTTAGTATTCACTCACTTAATCAGTTTGTGGCAATTTTAACCCTTCAATCAAGTATGTTTGGTTGACCATCTAAGAGAATTAAGACATGCTCATAATCTAAGAGACTTGAACTTGCTCGTTCACAGCAGTACAGTAATTGTGCCACCAACATGCCTTGCTAACATGGACAGTCCAGTTTCAAATCAAAGCACTGAAAGGACAAGCATAAGGCTGTGGTTGTTTCAGGGTTGTCCTTGTGGTGTGGGATCGTCCTTTTGGTCCGGTCTTGTCTTCTGGCTCTTGCTCTGGATCTATTTGACTGACCGAGACGACTGGCTGTCCGAATGGGATGTCGTGTTTTTGTATCTGTGCAGTGTTTTGTACTGTACAGTTTTCTGATGAGTGCACACTTCCCTCTCTGATTATCATTATCTTAATGAAAGTACACTTGTTATCAAGTGAAAACACTTTTACTGCATTTTCATGTTTCATTGGGACTTATAGTATCTGCTTAAACATCATTATGTTTCAGTTATAGCTCACTTGGAATATAACACTGAATGTTAAGTTAAAGTTACCAATTTTCCAGGGCTGCTCTCAGCAGTTCAGCCACCCTTTGACATTTGACTCCACCACTGTTCTGGTCAATGGGCTACCTATGGAAACCTGCGTTCGAGTCTCCCTGTGGAGACTATTTCTTTTCTGGTGCGTGTGCAGCCAACATGGATCACCGCCCTCACAGGTACAAATTTACACCTTGGTCGAGTGGAGCATGTGGTTGTTCTTGCTTAGAGAAATTAAGCAGTGGTCCAGAGGGACCTCTCGATCCAGAAGCATGCGCCCTACCTCTTAAGGCCACTGCTCCCAACAATTGATAAACTATACAAAATCAAATTTAATTTTAAGTTTTACAGAAATCACTTATGCAAGCCATTGAAAGCAAAGTATTATTATTTCAATACTACTGGGAAAAAAATATGAACATTAAACTTAAAATGATGCCTGTAGTTTATCAGGTAATTTTATCTTTCTGGAAAATAAACTGGTAACATGCTGAGGCATTTAAATCATGTAGCATGTCAATAAAATATTCCCATCAGAAAAATATGGCAGATCAAATCATACAACTTCTCAGTAATTTGACAGTATGGTGAAGACTTTTCTGATTTTTTCATGTAAATCATGAAAACAGTATGGCATAGATTTGTTGATATCTCAGAGAATAAATTCTCATGAAAATCTTCACAATCTTGTAGGAGATAATTTATGTAGGAGATAATTTATGTAGGATTATGTTAGATTTTGTTGACATGTGAACTAGTGTTGACTGGTGTTTGATATAATCCCTGGCAGGATTCTGTTACACTTCAAAATGTTTTATATAATTGAAAAGACAGCAAATCAGGCGCGTAGCTACCTGTACGCAGAATAAGCAGCTGCGTACACATGCTTCTCAAAAAGTGATAAATTAATGATTGAAAAATGCAATAAAAACTGATGCCTATGTCTTAAAGGGGGTAAGCCTTTAATATTTTCAGCATTTCTTAGAAACACTTTTAAAAAGCTCTGGTTTTATCAGTAAAAATAATGTTAAAGATGATGCAAAAAAAACACGCCATAACGCACCAGGGACGTTCTAGCGAACACAATTTTTCCGGGGGAGAATGCCCCCAGACCCCTAGCCTTCTTGCGTACACATTCAATTACCTCTAGCTACGCCCCTGCAAATGATGGATGAGATGTTTTATGAAGTTTAATATGAAGAAATCCAGTTGGTTTATGAAGTTCCTGCATGATGTGAAGGCCACTGCAGTTAGGCCTCAAATAGTGTTTAAATCATCATCACATGGCCAGACCAGCATCTATACATTGAGGTTAATTCATGAATGTTACATGCACATTCATCAGGTCACAGTAAACTTCAAGTAGGTTATTATCATTAAAATTTGACAAGAATAACAATTACATTGTATAATATAATGTGCTGAAATAATTACCGGGCAATTGTTAAATCAGGAAATAAAACAATATAAGCCATTGATTTCAGTGAACTCTGGATATCACAACTTTATTGTTCGGCTTTACTGCAAAATAGTTATTTTTCAAGGGAGTTGAATTTTCGTTGATTTCATTGTTGCGAGACCACGAAATCTAATCCCCACGATTCATCGACCTCTCAAATATCAAACATGGGTTTATCCTTTCATGTTTTGTAGTCCACAAATTTATGACCCCATGAAAATTCATTTTTATCAAAATCCACGAAATTCAATACCAACGAAAATGTGATTTTACAGTTAACAATCAATACAATTTGTCCATTAATTTACATGTAGCCAAATTAAAGGAGCTATTAGCCTTCTGTTGCATATGCTGATAGCGGATCTCTTTGGCTGTCAATGGTCGTCATATTTGCCGAGAAGTTATCATTTAATTATAACACACATAATGGTTATATCAGTGCTTCATATTATCCTATAATATTTTATTAATAAAATGTAAATCACTGATGTTGATGAAGACTTGATTAAGAAAGAAAGGCTCGGCACTTGATCAAACAAATAATAATTATATTCCAATTACCTGGAATAATTGTATAATCCTTTTTCACAATTATTAATCCTTTTTCCCAATTATTAATCCTTTCTCCTGATTATGAAGTATTTTCCCTATATAATAGAATGCAGAGACTGCATGGAATCAGTCGACAATAACACTCACACCTGACATTAATGGAAAGACCTGTAAAATGACGCCACTAGAGAAATTACCTGCAGATTTAAATGTACCACAATATTCTCACTGTGTCAAGATTATTCCACTCATACTGTGAATGTTATTAATTTTCAACGTAGAGTAGACATATGCACCTGCAAAATACGCTTGTTTTAATATTCTGCAAGTTTTCTCCCCTTTAGAAACTGCTTCACGGATAGAGTAATATCATGATTAAACATCGAAGAAAAGACATATGCACCTGCAAAATATGCTCTTTATTCGGGAAGTTTTCCCCAATTGAAGAAACTCTTCACAAATGGAGTAATATCAAGATATCATAACATTTTCCTTTCAATTCCACTAGGTTTTTTATCTGTAAATTCCGCTTTCATTGAGCGACAAGTGGCATGATAGGATCACACGAGCATTCCATGCAGGGTTCCCCATGTTATTTCTTCCGTCCAGAGAGATTTCAGAGAACAAGTTGACTTGTTATACTCAAAGATTTATTTGTATGATTAAATATATGTGGCTTTTCTATCAATCTGGTATAAAACAGAAGGTTTCGAGTATTTCTCGTAGATCTTAACTAGTAGTACACTTCATATAATGTGAACCAAGAATTTTTTTTCTGTGATTTAATTTCGCGGAGTTCACTGCGAAAGTGCTAAAACATTAATATGGTCATTGCAGGAAACTTTAAAACGCGAATATTTGCACTCGCAAAAATGCCGACAATCAGGCCCAAACGTGAAAGTTAGTATTTTTGAAAGTAAATTGGTTTACAGTAATGTTGTTGCCACAAATAATCTTATAAGACATTGACTTTCTGTTATTTTTTGTATAACTATATGAAATTCAAAGAATTTAGAAACAAATTTCAACATGATGTAATATTGACTCACTAGGTCATCAAGGATTGGAACATTTAGATCTCAGAGTCCAAATAAAGAGTTCCGAGAAGGGGAACAATTGAACTCAATTACAGGGGCTACAGCTATAATAATTCACAGTTAATATTTATTCAAATTATACCACATTTAAGAACAGTGTGTCTGACAAAACAGTTCTGCTGGTTAGGTAATTATAAGCAATTTTGAGCAATCCCTATAAGTAGTAGTAGGTCCCATAGAGAGTAATTGTAACAAACGTTCAGAGAGGCTAGGGAAAGGCAAATCCCAGAGACATTAAAATTGCTGTAGGACAAATTAATCCAGAAATTCCTATCAAATCATGGTAGAACCATCATACTTGCACAACAATCAGAGATTTTGTAAGAGTGGTATAATCACGCAACAAATCTTACAGATAGCAAAAAAAATCCTTCGGAAAGTTCCCAATGACGTATATATACGTACAGTAGTGAACATCGTACAGCTGCGGGATCAGAGATTGGGGGATATATTTTACCCAGAATCGATCGATAAACAAGCAGCATCATGCTTCCTATACTTGAATACACCTGAAATTCTTGGCATGCAGAGAAAATAATGCAGGAACATGGTGTTTATTCTGCCAATTAAAAATTGGTACCTGAGATAACAAGAAGTATAATTGCATCTAAGGTGCAGCTACTTCTGTATTGGAAATTGATTAAACCGGATACCTGACTGTACGCAGACCACCATGCCACAGGGGAAATGATTTGGGTGTGTTAATAGATACAGCAAACAATCAAACCAATTATTCGTACCAGAAAGAAATATAACAGTAAAAATTGGACCTAAGGTCACCTTAATTGCGATACTAAATTTAAGTATACTGCATAAAAATAAAGCTTTGTAAAATGTTTTTCTGGCCAATTTATCTAATTATCAACAAGCCAATCATTAAATGGCAGTTGGTCCTTAAAGGACCCCATCCTTTCCTTAAAGTGTAATTGGAGATTTGGACATAACGGTGAACATTAATTAATGAAATTACACGTCAACTAAATCTCCATCAATATTAATTAGTATAGGAAATTGCTCTTGATTATCTTGTTCAGACATCACAAGATTTATGTAAATACATCATCATCAGCTCTGATACAATACTGCTTCTACAATACAACAAAGACACATTCGAGAGTCACCAGTACTGGAGTCCAAGGTTCTGTTTTTTATCAAAGCACTTACGGAAATCATAAATTTATGTTCAAATTTAAATTCTTAATATTCTTTAATACCTACACATTGGGGACACATATTGTTTGTAGGGGCTCATTGTCTGAATAGTTATTAATACTGAATGACTCTTTGCCACAGTTTGTAGCTATTAAGGAGTTATAAAGAATTTAAATTTGAACGTTAGTTTATAATTTTTGTAAGTGCTTTGATAAAACAGTACCCAGAACTCCCTAAATCCTTCAAAATATTAAAAATTCATAAAACGACACACAGAGATGCATGTTTTGACAGTTTGCAGGACTGAAGTTTTCCCACCACATCCAACCATCTGTGTACATCAATCATTTATCAATCAGTCTCAATCACAAACAATTAGTGGACAAAATCCAGACATCAATTATTCACAGTATAAAATATTTACAGCCATGATTGATTAACAAGCTCGTTACCAGATACCACCAAGTTTCTCGCAGGCAAAGAAAGAAATCAAATCTCAAGTACAAGAAAAACATTGATGTAATATATCCAATGTCCCTCCAGCCCATTTTTACCGGTAGTCAAACATTATGCTGGCCGATTATCAGGCCCCGATCTCCCGAAGCATCTCAATATGAGAAAAATCTCAACCCAAATATTGTCACACCTCGTTTAGTGAATTTCCATGTGATATTGGACTCAAAACTGGTATCACAAAACAGAAACACTATTTTGGGTTTATTACAGTAAAATGTCAAGAACTTCAACTTCAGATTTGTCTGTAACTCAGACTCTAATTTGAGCAAAATCTCAATTTGAGATGAGATTTCTACTTGAGATGCTTCGGGAGATCGAGGCCAGACTAACAGTCATCAGATTGGATTTGTGACCTACTGGTATAAAACAGCTTACATGTACATCATATAATATAAATCCCATTTATAGTCATATATTGATCGTTCGCCGATAATATAACGCCTAAGCCTTTATTCACAAATAAAAATTAAATGCATTTTCCATGTCCATTTTTGTTCAATCTTGTGCATAATTACATTTAATTCATATACTTTTTCAATCTACACTGTTAACAAGTGGCCAGTCAACCGTTCAGTGTTTATATTATCCATGTTTATTTATTGATAAGGTTAGAGTTATCTCTGACAAGCTATATACTAAATGCATGACATTGTTATCATTAATTGGTGTATCCCTTGACTGCCTACTTATATTTATAAGACTTCTAAAGTGGGAGGGGGGGGGGGCATAATTATACAGGATTCGATACATTGGCACTAGCTGACATTCCATTTGGTACTGTAAATAGATCAGTAATATGGTCAAGGGTTCATGCTCAGATCTGCTAATTAACTGGTAATAAGTCTGATCGAGGTGGCCTATTGACACATTAGTTGGATCTAAGGCTGATGTGGAATAATAATGATATTCCATTGTACACTGCCACATCAATACACTAGTAAACTGAAAAGGCTGCTGTATTTAAAGGGAATCAATGTGGCATTAAATAAAATGCTCTCCATATAATTGCTGAGCCTAACTCTACTTTTCTCTAATATAAACTGTAATTTTAATTAAAAACATTTTAGTTGAATATTTTTTTTTTCATTATTTATATATTAATATGTAACAATAATATGCACAAAATAAATATATTAGTACATATATCCACCAATAACAAACAGATATTACTCAGACATTACTCAGAATCGGTGATGATCATTACATACAAAAGAATCGGGACCAAAATTAAATAATATTTGATATTTAAGTCCTCCCCTAAAAATACACCTTGCCGTACCTCAGTCAAAGAATGAGATGCAAAATAATGAGTAAACAAATAGAATGTTTACATCCAGTAATTACAAGATATCATATGTTTATTCAGGTCTGTCACTTAATTATACGAGTTATACATCCAGTAATTCTAGATACCATAATGATGTCAAAATTTTCACAACAATATATATTATAAGTGTGAATATCTCACTCACCGAATATTTATCATATATTAACAATATCACTCTATGAATACCACAAGCCAGTACAGCAAACCATGGAATCCATAAAGAATCCTAAATCCATTCACTGTTTTCACGTCACAATCACAGACATTGACGCTCATAAATCAAAGCTTAATGCAAACAAATCCAGAATAAAATCAATCATTAATTACATTGATTCATCCAATAGCCAGCTGTACACTAAGCCAAAAATATCCAATACATGTGAATATAGTAACCCTGGATCACATCACCAATATAAATGACCATCAGACTGACCAGTTGACCAGTAAAATATCAACATTACAAATCGGCTCCCCGCTGGACATGATCAATATGAAAACAAGCCATCATCATATATACACCATATAGTGGACATCGGTCATCAGGATTTCATATAGGTCAAGCGCATTATCTGCATTAAAACTACCTAAAATGACCGTACTGATGACCTAGCTGGTCACTAACTGGCCATTATAAGATTATGAAAACATTGGGTTAGATTTGTTATGGATTTTTGACCATTGTTGATGTAATTATAAGTGGCCTGGAATGACCAGTGTAAACAAAGTTAACGTGATCGCTGATCTCGGTATGATTGCGATAGAGTTGTCAAAAATGGTAACATAATGAATCCATATAAATTACGAGAATCAGAATAGAACGATTTTGTCATATACATACAAATTTTAAATTCGATAACAATTACTATGCCAGTGGTTAAATAAAATGGGTGCTCTTAATCTTTTAATACTTTTGATTTAATTTTATTTTTTCAATTAATATATCTTATTTTTATATAGTTTTTTTTCACTTTTAAATTGTTATTAACTTTTTTAACCAAAGTTTTCTTTGCTTCTTTTATTAATGATTAAATGCCACATCGATTTTGTTATAATTTATTTTTTATTATAACATTTTTAAGATTTATTTTTGTGCAGCAATTTGGTTTTCAACTTTTTGTTGAGCCGCCTCACCAGTGTGCCTCCGTAGCTCAATGGTTAGTTATTTGCGGTCTAATCTGACCATCCGGGTTTCAAATATTGGTGTAGGCACTCATATATATGCCTGCCATATTTCCGAAGAAAGCTAACTTGCAAATAAAGGCTACCCGGGTATGCTCGGCAGTAAGTTTTAACATGAGCTGTAGTCAAACCACCAAGTCAGAAATATATATCTTAGTGACATTTATAAAACTTGCAATTGCCTCACTCAAGTTTGAATTTTTACTGACGACATTCTTCAGTTTGTTCAATCAATGATTTTATTGCTTCATAAATCTGAGGACCACATGCATGTAACTACTGGCAACAAG
Organism: Spisula solida; assembly: GCA_947247005.1. Lineage (NCBI taxonomy): Eukaryota > Metazoa > Mollusca > Bivalvia > Venerida > Mactridae > Spisula > Spisula solida. Next base: position 23,217,312 of record OX365955.1, read on the forward strand.
AAATGCTGGCAGATTTTACAACAAACCAGTAATTTTCTCAATAGATTAACACATTTCCCAGGAATTTTAAACAATAAAAAATCTCCAATCATTTAGAACAGGAGATGATACTGTGACATTGCATTACGAACAAAAGGATAAGGGCCGAGTTTGTTTTGAGACAGAATTTGAGAAAGATGCCAATACCTCCACTAAGCAGCATAAAGTACAGTAAATTAGTGTTTAGCTTTACATGACATACACAATTATGACCAATTTCATTTACAGAAACCTTGAAAAAATTGCAAGACACTAGTGTCAGTTTTTTGTAGAACGGAGGGCTTATTTTACAGAAATATGTAATATCTGACCGTTATGATTTTTTTTTTAAAGTCAGTTATAATGCCTCACTGGGCTGCATGCCATGGCTAAAAAAGTCTGTCTATACAGACCCTTAATATAATGTTTAATTAGACCCTATGTTTAATTAAGGGAGACAACTCATCACCCACCTCTTTTTTTCATGAAATCATTTCCCTTTGCACCCTCATACTTAGGTAGATAATCAAGCCCAAAAAACAAGAGGGCCCAAAGGGCCATAGGTCGCTCACCTGTCCTAGTAGTTCATGCACCCCTAATGGTAGCCTCTATTGCATGTACAAGGTTTTCATATTGTCTTATGCTTTATAGTTTACATCACATTTAGACCCAATGACATATTGAAGTGATTGGACCTTGTGACCTAGTTTTTGACCCCGGATGACCCAATATTGAACTTGACCTGGATTTTTTTGAGATGATCATTGTGACAAAGTTTCATAAAGATTAGACAAAAATTGTGACCTCTAGTGACTACACAAGGTTTTTTATGATTTGACCTTGTGACCTAGTTTTTGACCCCGTTTGACCCAATATCGAACTTGACCTAGATTTTGTTGAGATGATCATTGTGAACAAGTTTGATAAATATTCGGTCAAAATTGTGACCTCTAGTGACTACACAAGGTTTTTCTATGATTTGACCTTGTGACCTAGTTTTTTACCCCGGATGACCCAATATAGAACTTGACCTAGATTTTGTTGCAATGATTATTGTGAGTAAGTTTCATAAAGTTTAGGCAAAAATAGTGACCTCTAGTGACTACACAAGGTTTTTCTATTATTTGACCTTGTAACCTTGCTTTTGACCCCGGATGACCCAATATCAAACTTGACCTAGATTTTGTTAAGATGATCATTGTGTACAAGTTTCATAAAGATTAGGTCAAAATTGTGACCTCTAGTGACTACACAAGGTTTTTCTATGATTTGACCTTGTGACCTAGTTTTTGACCCCGGATGACCCAATATCGAACTTGACCTAGATTTTGTTGAGATGATCATTGTGATTAAGTTTCATAATGATTAGACCAAAATTGTGACCTCTAACGCCTACACAAGGTTTTTCTAATATTTGACCTTGTGACCTTGTTTTTGACCCTGGATGACCCGATATAGAACTTGACCTAGATTTTGTTAATATGATCATTGTGACCAAGTTTCATAAAGATTAAATTAAAATTGTGACCTCTAGTGACTACACAAGGTTTTTCTATCATTTGACCTTGTGACCTAGTTTTTGACCCTGGATGACCCAATATCGAACTTGACCTAGATTTTGTTGAGATGATCATTGTGACCAAATTTCATAAAGATTAGACCAAAATTGTGACCTCTACTGACTACACAAGGTTTTTCTATGATTTGACCTTGTGACCTAGTTTTTGACCCCAGATGACCCAATATAAAACTTGACCTATATTTTGTTCAGATGATCATTTTGACCAAGTTTCATAAAGATTAAGACAAAATTGTGACCTCTAGTGTCTACATAAGGTTTTTCTATGATTTGACCTTGTGACCTAGTTTTTGACCCCGTATGACCCAATATCGAATTTGACCTAGATTTTGTTGAGATGATCATTGTGACCAAGTTTCATAATGATTAAGCTAAAACTGTGACCTCTAGTGTCTACACAAGTAATTGTGAACGGACGACGGACGGACGACGGACGGACGACGGACGAAGAGTGATCACAAAAGCTCACTCTGTCACTGTGTGACAGGTGAGTTAAAAATCTAGCTGAAATTGAAAATAAATTTTTGATAATTGATTGACAAAAAATATTATCTAGACGGATAGCCAGACTAGCCAATGGATGCAAGTCACTATTAATGTCCAGCATATTCAAAGATGAAATAATTTCTTTTTGGATGTAATAATTACTTTATGAGATTAACAAATGTATCAACATACAAAAACACTACATTATCTATAAACTAAAATACAAAACCCAAGTCCAGCCCCTTTAGAAACTAAAAGATGAATAATTAATGAAACAATCAAATCAAACAGCATTCCCCAGATGGAGACATTAATGATGCTTAGTGATTTACAACAAAACTTAAAGAAGATTGAATGCCGTACTGATCTAAATTAAAGCCCCCCCTCGGGTCATCATGAAATATTGCATGTTTATTGTATTATTCCTTTATGGGATAACAGGTTACAGAATTTTACTTTGTAAATATCCTCAGGTGATAATTCTGTTACTTTAAAATCAAATATTATAATGCAAACAAATTTCATAGTTTTTATTTACATTGTTCAGACAATTTGTAAATATTTAGGGTTTTAAATGTCTTTTTTGTGTTGCTAATTTATCTTGCTTGAGGTGTATAGCAAGGATAATTTGACCTGATCCTGACCTTTATGCATGAATATATAACAAGGTTCTTGCATTGAATATATAAATTTTTGCGAGCAAATTGTGCAATATCAGTCCTTTAGGTTTGTGTTGGTATCCGCTTATGAAAACATACATCCAGGATAATAAATTTATACAAAACATGTATATCAGCTGTTAAATTATGCTAATAGAAGGTCGAGAGTCATGTCGAATTCTCCGGACTATACTACAATATGAGAGTATAGCACAGAGAATTTGACATGATCCTGACCTTTATGCATGAATATATTACAAGGTTCTTGCGCTGAATATATAAATTTCTGCAAGCACATCGTGCAATATCGGTCCTTTAGATTTGTGTTGGTATTACACATCGAGCGTCTTCGTGATAGTCCCCGTTTATGAAAACATACAACCGGGATTATAAATATAGACACTATATCAGCTGTTAAATTATGCTAATTAAAGTTCGAGAGTCATGTCAAATTATCTGGACTATAATTTTTATATATTAAGACACTGTACTAAAGATAAAAATATTAAGTACCTGCTAATAACTATTTAATATATTGAATAATTCCAATTAGTGAAGTTAAGAAATCTCATTATAAATGTTAATCTTAATCCCCTTGATTATTTATATAATCCTCAGTGAACTTGAATGTAAGTGAGTGTGAATGTGATATACCCACTGCATATAAACCAAATCACTGTACAACTTATTGGGATACTATACAATTCAACTTGTATGACTTATTATGATTGAAAGGTGTCTGGTATGATATACAAACCGCATATATACCACATCACTGTACAACTTATTGGGATACTATACAATTCAACTTGTATGACTTATTGTGATTGAAACATCAAGTAATTTCCTATCACTGTACGACTCATTGCAAGACTATACAATTCAATGTGTACTCCTTATTGTGATAACCGGAAGTTGACTCGTTTACACATTGTGATACAGATTGCTTAACAAAATTCGGAAATAAAATACCACATACTGTCCTGAGATGACCCGAGGTGTCCTGAGATGACCCGAGATGGCATGTGATGATATGTGATGATCTGAGAACTCCCACAATGAATCAGGGAATACATTACAACTTCTGTTTGAAATCTGATCCAAAAAACCTAACATCAGGCCTGATATACAATGTTAGCTGAATCAACACACAGCCAGAAAAAGGAACATTAACTGAAAAATAATCTTATAAAAATACAATTAAACAGTTCACAGTGAGTGAGGACCATTGGAAATAGACAGATGTGTGTCCAAAATGACAACAAAAGCCTAATAAATCTGTAACAAATTGTATGGCTTCCAGTCTGTGCCACCTGAAGTCCACGCAGTCCATGTCAGCATTATATGAAATAATGGTAGTGCCATATCCGAAAGTGAAGCTATTCTATCTAAGTCCCTATGAAATGGAGTAATAATAAATACTTTACAATTACATGTATGTTTAGATGGAGTTATGTTGTCTAGGGTTTCCTATAAAGGCTAACGGTAATTTGTTATAAATTTGAGGCGGTCACAACAGCCATTTCATCAAATTAAAATAAGTGAATTACCTAAGTTATGAGACGGCCAGTTGCAATCGAAACATATGCATTTTGGCCTAGTCACCTCTTTATGACAACTCTGGTTGCCTGATCAAATATCAAGGATTCTTTAGTGGAAGTTTAACTCCTAATGCAGGAAACACTCGCTAAAGAATCCTACACACTGGTCATTTATAGTTAAGGAGCCTCAGCCATGATGGTCACTTCCAACAATCCAAGTCTGGGCTATATATACTCAAACGCAAAAGAAACTGTGCATGAGGTTTTCACTTATTTTTTCAGACATCCATAAAAGAAAGAATATTGTGTTTGGTGTCAAATTTTAGCTTATTCAATTGCCAATAAAAAAGAATACATTTCATTTAAATAGCACAGTGAAAATAATCGTGTTTTTCGTTTAAGCGTGGTAGGGGTCAAACTAAAAATTGTATAAATTGTGATATCGGTGTTTTTGAGAATAAGATTAAGGTGTAAGATTCTCTAAATTGTTTAATTGTTATAATTTCATTAATATCGGATATGATCTCCATTTTGACGTATAACCTGTACGATACGACGTCTCATGGAATTGACGTCACGTTGTACGAAGTGCGGAGGACTTTTATTCCATGAAGATGATTCTGCAGGTCGTACCAATTGTTGACATCATGTCGAGATCGTACCTTTATACCGAGAAGGCCCGTGGCACATTATCAATAGAGGTACCTCTAATGAGCATCATCAACGTCTCAATTCGCTGACGTTCTTAGTCTCCTCGGGGTTGCTAAAAATTAATTAGGAGTTATTTGACCGATTTCACCTTTATCAAGCCTCTGTACGCGCAAATCATGCAAACATACTGTTTTGTGACGTTACGTAACATCTCATCCGATAGGGCCTATTTGTGTCCATGGTTCGACAAAGTGACACAAATGCTTTACATGGTTTCAAAAATGAAATGCCTACGACAGATATTTCCATAGTTATCCCAATTTGAAACATGCACAGTTTCTTTTGCGTTTGAGTATTATAATCAAGGACCCCCTGTCTTGTCCCCTCAGAGGTGGAATGAGTATAGCACAATGGTCAACCATAGCCTCCATGCCTGGTTCTATACATATGTGCTATACTTATTCTGAATTTTTGGAAGTGACCATCAAGGCTGAGGGTCCTTAACTATAAAAGTTAAAGCCAAACAACTTGAGTGCTAGTACAGGTGTATTCCACTCATGAATTTTGTTTAGTCATAAAACATCTAGTGTATCTATCAAATTATGATAGGGAAGGAATTTGTACATAAATAACCAAGCACTTGTTATAAAACTTATCAGGACTTGCAACATGAAGATGCATATTATAGATATAAATGCAACATTTTCAGAAAAATCTGCAGATTCAACGAAATTCCACACGATTCCAGGACTTTCGATTCATTGAGTTTGGTGCGATACTGCCGCAACTCTTCATGGAATGGAGATAAGATATGCAGCAATTGCATCATTGGTAAATTATTAACATTACGATACGACAGCATGGGAAAACTGATATGTACAGCAAAAACACTATGTATCTTTACCACCTGCAGTGCAGGCAAAACTGAATGCCGAACTGGTATAATAGTTTGTTATTACAATATCTCCGTGCGTATCAATTTCATTCTTGGATTGAAAATGCATTAATTGCACATGTTGTGCAAGTTTTTTTGCAATAACATAGCTGAGATTTTGTCTAACAATTCCCGATAAAACACAAATGTAGTAAAATGTCTTGATTTACAATGTCCTTCAATGATTACTTCTTCAGACCTGAATGTTCAAACAGATGGCATACATACATGTAGAAAATGTATGGAAAGGCCAAGAAAACTTTGGATTTTTCAAACATTAAAGAGCCACGACTCTGTTGTAACTTGGTTTCAGAAAAAACAAAACACCAGGCCCCGATCTTCTGAAGCATCTCAAGTAGAAATCTCAACTCAAATTGAGATTTTGCTCAAGTCAAGAGTATAAATTTTAGATCATTCTTAAGTTCGTGCTCAAATTTTTTACTGTAATAAACTCAGAACAATGTATCTATTTTGTGGTGCCAACTTTAAGTCTGGACTCCCATGGAAATTATCTCAAAGACACATGACAGTATTTGAGAATAATCTCAACTCGGATTGAGATGCTCGGGGAGATCGGGCCCTGATGTACCTTAGGGATATGGATGGTATGTTTTTTTTCTGTCTCATGTGTGGGTGGCTACTCAGGTGTTGTTGCTGTTTCTGTATGCATGCTTTGAATAATGTCTGGGAATTTACAGTATCTTTCGTACTGTAAACCAAGAAATTATTTTGCGTGATTTAATTTTGCAGAGTTGGCGAGTGGTAGAATTTTGAGTTACCGCGAAATTGCTTAAACATTAATATGGAAACTTAAAAAATAGGAAAATTTGTAGTTGCGAATATGCCGACCATCAGCAAAATGCGAAAGTTAGTATTCGCGAAAGTAAATTGGTCTAAAGTCAATTGATGTACTGCAAAATTGCATGAATAGTTTAATCAACTATAGTTTTGGATATTAAACAATACAATTGTGACACAATTCTGAGGAGACTCATAAGTTAAACCCAATTGCACATCCATCAAATTTGCTGATCAAAACACCAGATTTTCCGATACAATAAAAAGAGTCTTTTTATTTAAGACTAATAATTCTTGACATGGAAATTGCTAGAAATACAGAGAACATCATCTAGAAGTGATATTCATGTTGCCTCTGATTTGGCACAGGAAGACCATTAAGAAGCCAAAGGCTAAGTATTTTATTGAAATACCATTAGTCTGTATCTTAGCCTTCAAACATCAGACAAAATTGATTTAAAACTCCCGAGTATCTAGGCTATGAAGTTAGCTCCCATCATTTTGGCATCATTATGATTTGTTTGATGTAATGCTGATTAGGTTCATCCTCTCAACAAGCGGACTCCATCATCTCACCATATCTCAGTGGTGCACAGGATTGGCTGATTTCAGAGACCTAGCTACTCCTGGCTATTAATGTAAGGTTTGGATTTTCATGAATTTATTGGTTGTAGATCAATCATTTTTTGTTAGTTTTTAAGACCAGCTGTAAAATATCGACTGAGTAACATAAACAGAGAATACAAGTGCCATCATAATCATGTCAAAATTGAGAAAAAGTATACATGATTAAACTATAGCTGGTGGATCAAGTCAAGCCAAGTCAAGTCAACATTTATTTATTGTCGGAACTTTGGTACAACAAAATAAACATAATTGCTTTTGACCCTTGTCCATCACCAATTATTTTCCAATTAAATCATAGATAGTATGGTGCAAAGAATTTAACTAACATTGTAAGTATTTTAAAATTATCAAGACACTGTATAACATTTGTTAGGCATTCATTAAGCACTGAGAAGAAACAACAGACATAAGGTTACATTACGTTGAAGCAATGTTTGTACACCTCAGGTACAACACCATACCAAGCTCCTCCATCATCATGGTTCATTTAGAAAGGAAACACCATTATTAACCCTGCCATAACAATCATTAACCTTGATTACAATACCATATGGATAGTCTGTACAAGTGGTTTAAACAATGTAAACCTACCACTAAACATGTACATACATTATAAACAGAAACAGGAAATGTGAGTACAGTTCATCACCCAGACTTCCTCAAGTACAATATATCCACATTGAAATTACTCCCCTGTGGTAAATAAAATGCACAGAAGTACTGGATAATAATCACTAAATTGACAGATGTACTCAATTTTTATTTTTATCGAGTCAAATTAGACTATCCTGTCACAATATCTGGAGACCAACCAGCATGCAGTCATGGAATATATACCATTGGGTGCCAATACTGCACCAAGCTTAAAGGAACAGCAAGATCAATCTACACTACAATGCTCCGACAGATGTAGTCATGTCTTAATTATCAGAGAAACAGCGTGAATTGAATGTTGCGTGGAATTGAATGTTGCAAAAACAGACAGATGGACAGACGGGCGGTCATTCACAAGTCCTTAGATCCAAAAGAAATCTCGAAATCGAGATTTGCTGGTGAGAAATACAACATCACTACTCGCCCGTCATCAGTGTTTACCTCTGTCACGTATTCGTCATTCGGTGGCGTATTCGTCGGGTTATACCGTGTGAGTTAGTTGCATTCTAAGCTGAGATCAACATTGCAACTGCAATACAACTTTATCCTAAACAGACATGGATTATATTATGATACAACAACACAGTCATAGTCATTACAAACCAAACCAGAATTATAAGAGATTGATTCTGCAATAACCTATATTGCATATACAACAAAGAAGACTAAATATATGTATTATTCATATGAACATACATACCTAATACCACAGAGTACAACAGCTTAGTAGTTTGTATCAACATCAGATATCAATTATGAATGGGCATCACTTTCATAACGACCATAGAATACCAACCAGGGAGGTTTTTGTTACAGAAATATTACTATTATTACTATACAATAATACAAGAACTATTCAATAAACATTGATGTAACCTGCTATACAGTAACAGAGACACATGCAGCCCGTTGCCTAACCAAACCGCTTCAAAATTGCGCTATCAAGCGCTTTCCTACATCAATGCAATGACACGCTATATGATTGAACAGTGCTTGCCGATAGCACACCATTCCTTAACACTTTGCATAGAGGCAAGCGCTACCAAGCACTTTCTTCTGCAATGGACAGCTTCAGTTCGACTCGATAGCCCTTTGCTACGTAACGGTCTGCAATCTGCAAGTGTTTGCCAGTAGCAAATAATTTTTTCGCTTCGTCCCCTATGTAGCACTTTTTTAAGCAAGCATAGTGCTATCGAACATTCAGTAGCACTTTAGATAGGCAAGGGCTGCAGAGTATGTGTGTTGAAAAATGCAATAATTTGTGTGTTTGGAAAATGCAATAATTTATTATGTATCATTTCATTTTCAGTAGCATTAAATATTTATTAATCAAAAGCCCATGGAATATATAATAAACTTGTTCATGGTGAACGGGCTCCACAGGTTGGCCGGTTCCTTAGTACGAAGCTCATTAATACAACATACAAGTGAGCCAACATAGCTCTGAATGGCTCACCGGTCTATCACTTCATACAACCAAAGGCTCAACTTAACTTAGATTTTATACAGATGACATATGTGAAGGTCACTGGTCTTCCAGTGGAATTATTATTATTATTTACCAGTGGAATGTGATGTAACCTGATTCATGTTATCAGATAATCAATTTTTTCATGAATATATAATTATCTCAATAATTAGATTTATTCATGACTTCCCCTATAAATAAATTACAAAATACTTACAACTCTTTATAAATACATTAAATATACTGGTAGATAGAAATACAGTGCAACCTCTCAAGAGCGGCCATCCCATATTGAACATTTCAACCTCTCTTTAGACACTGTCAGAAGATTACCATTTTGCTCAGAAGTAACAATTATTAACATATAATTTTACCTCTCCTGAGAACAACAACCTCTGTATAACACCCAACTTTAAGTTTCCCAGAACAACAACCTCTGTATAACACCCAACTTTAAGTTTCCCAGAACAACAACCTCTGTATAACACCCAACTTTAAGTTTCCCAGAACAACAACCTCTGTATAACACCCAACTTTAAGTTTCCCAAAGGATGTTGCTCTAGATATGTTGTACAGTACAAGGCAAGCCAGTTTGTCTGATGTTTGAGGATTGAGTATGATACATGCATGCAATTGTTTGCATGTACATGTAGTCGGAATGTGAAACTTATGATGAAAGAAAGTGTATTATAAGTACCAGTAATACAGAGTATATATTACACTTAAGATATGCATTATTTGTAAGTATACAAACAAACACAAGTGCTGGTCACAATAACATCAGTTGAAGTACAGTGATTGAAGTTTTTAAGTGATAAAGAAGCTGATTCACCAACACCATGACATCTAAAGACAGCTACCAAGCCTGCTGACTTGGCCAATGGCCAGTTAAAAAAAAAGGTAAGTTACCAATTTTCTAGGGCTGCTTTCAGCAGTTCAGCCGTTCAGCCACCATTTGACATTTAAACTTCCCCTGGTCATTAGGCTACCTATGGAAACCTACGTTCGAGTCTCCCTGGGGAGACTATTTCTCTCCTGGTGCTGGTGGGTGTGCAGCCAACATCGATCTTCGGCTCCCAGGACTATCGAACATGTTCAGACACAGCCCTCACAGGTACCGATTCACACCTTGGTCCAGTGGAGCATGGGGGTTATTAGTGCTCAGAGAAATTAAGCAGTGGTCCAGACGGGGGTTGAACCCGGGACCTCTTGAGTATTGGAGTTTTGAGTATGTTATTAGCATCATACAGACAAACATTATAGTAATTCATTTGCCTTGATCTTGACTTCATCTCTTTGATAGGTGGAAGCATGAAAATCATCAGGTAATTAACATTTTTAGGCGACATAATTTGTAACACAAAGACAAACAAAATGACTTACCAGTATATTTACATGTAAAATCCTTGCCTGTATAAATATCACATATATCCAGTGAATATCTTCAGGGCAGTAAAGTTGCAAACAAGTTAATTAATCCAAATACACACATACAGTGTACACCTAACTGATGTCATGTAGAATTCTCCCTCGTTAAGCTAAATCATACACATGTTAACACTCTCGTTAACATTTACCACTCGTTAACGTAAATCACCATAAACTGTCCAACAAAAACATCATGAGGACACATCAGTAACAGCTGATCGAATCATCAGCTGATCAAATATTTAACCAATATCTCAGATTCCCTTTATAATCCATTACCAAACCATTATATTAAAGGTCATATAAATGTTTGATACTTTCCTCATTTAAAACATTATCTTCCACTTTCAATTGTTTTGTTACGCACTTTTAAGGTCACCACAATATGCTGATAAAAACATAAACACAATTAATGAAATATCATATAAAGTAAGATAAAAGAAAGTTCAATTGTAGCAATAATCATGCACTAGCTGCATTTACATTTTATGATAGATTTCCAGTTTACTTAAAATTAGTAGTTCATTAACTCATACATGAATATTTTCAAGTAGATTGTTGTAATAAAGGCCTCAGGGTTGTTTTTGTTGCAAACTGAGAACATAAAACTGACAGATAGGAGACCAGTCTAAAATCTCTGATCTCTGATTGGTTGTTTCTGAACTCAATCATGAATCAGCCAATGACAAGGCAGCATTCTTAGACTGGTTTACAAAACCACCATGTTTGTTCTCACACTTAATTTCATGCTTAACTAATTTAAAATGATTTACTGTATTAATAGATAGAAAATTACAGCAGATTTTCCAGTTTGTGAATTCTGCAGTTCAAATTGAGCGGTCAAAGGAAAACAGTAGTAAATTTACTTGTTTATTTATATTTTTACAGACACACAACTTCAGGTTTGCTTTGACTCAAGGATTAGATTCAAATACCACATAAACCTAGAATCTGTGAACATCTGAACTGCTTCTCTGGTTGTCCTTTAATATCATACTGAGCTACAGAAAGTTTGCACAATAATTTTGAAAATTAAACAAACTAAATTTAGTCCTTTTACACTAATTGAATTTCATCCACAGCATTTAGGTGTTTAACCATCGACAAAGTTAAGAACACAGCCTAATCAGTCTTTCACACTAATTGATTTTTTAAACAAGCCATTAAACAATTCACCGATTTAAATTTGAACTTCACTAAAATACAAACACACATTTTACATGTATAACAATAATATAATTTTATATTATAATCCTCAACAATTATTTGAGAAGAATTTAACTATCAGACAATTTTATCCAAGAATTATTATCAAACAATTATCCACCAAGAATTACTATATCAGTATCCAATCTAATTTATCAATTATATTGTCTATACACACAGAAAGATTATCTAGTAAATAAACAGCCAGCAATTAACCAGCAAGGTATATCCAAAACAAACTACTCACTAATAGCTGAATAAACTCCTTGAAAATTGTGAGAACATAGCTTCTACCACAATTGACTAAGAAATGGATTACTATAAACAAGATCAGAATACTAATTTGCTCCAAAACCTCAACCAGATAATTATACAGATCACGAGGCAATACTATAATAACCACATCGTTTCCTCAGGTTGAGATACAACAGTTCTATGGCCTCTCTAATTATCCATTTACTTAACACAGGTTCTCATTATGTAACGAGTTGCATCACTGTAACTGAAGAAAATACTGTACTCCTACACATCACAAGAAAACAGAAATATCCCACGAAAATGAGAAAATGAGAAAACTTCTAATCGCAGCTATTAGTCAGTACATGTGTAGGAATATATATAAACATTTCAACTAACGATTAATTCCACATTCAAATTCATCACCACATTACATTCCAAAGTAACAGGTGGGGGGTTGAAACATATATATGAGAGTTTATTATACACAAGTGTTTATATATTTTACACAGCCTCTAATATACTTGTATATATATATAACCAACCCACTTAACCTCAGACTTTACTAACAACTTCCAAGCACCCTAAAGAGTACTGGGGTAATTAAAACTTCCTAATTAAACCATTTGACCAAACATAAGTCCATGTTTGTTTCTAGTCCTACTTACGAAACCTTTACAAATTATCCTATCATAATTGGTTCTTGTCCTCCTGTTGAAAGATTAATCATTATATTGTTCCTTACTCTCCAATTGCCTGGCCAGAATATTTTGTTGCTCTACATGTTCTAGGTATGAATTGAAACGGTTAAGTGAAAAATCAAAGCGCTGTGGGGAGCGTAATTGTTCCTCATCCTACCGTTTTACTTCATGCACCATACACTACATTAAGAGATGCATGAGCTTGAACATGTACACATTACATGTGCAGCTTCTTGGGACAAAGAGTGATCTCCCTTGATAAGATACTTTGTTAAGTCCAATTCCATAGTTGGATTGTCTCCCCTCCCTAATCGATATTGAAACATAATCAGAGATGGCCATGAGATAGGGACACACAATTCATGTCAATTTTAATGTATAGATGGAAGTAGAGGGCAAATGTTAAAAATTTATTGTTCCTGTCCTACAAATAAGGAATATTAATACTTTCAGACTGGGCACATAGTTATGAAGAGTATTTTTTTATCGGCCTCACCAAAACAACTTGTAGTATTTTCATATTACTTTCAATCTGAGGACATACTAACATTTTGTCATCTGCTTCACCAAAATAACTTGTAGTATCTTCAATGAAGAAACAAAAACAATAAATATTTTATCATTGGCCTCACAAAAAGCCATGTAGTATCTTCAATGAATGTATGAGTGAATTAAAGCAGCAGGTAGTTTATGGCTGTTCTCCAATTATTGGTCTAGCATCTCTTACATCATGGTTACCTACAGTTAGATATATAGGTCACTGACTTTCTATATCCGCCATGTAGAACTGTAGAAAAAGAAATTATTTCGCGCAATTTAGTTTCGCAGAGCTCACAAGAGGTAGAATTTCGTGAAATTAAGTTGTCCCGATAGTGCTAAAAACATTAATATGGACATTTCGGGAAACTTAAAAACGTGAAAATTTGTAGTCACAAATATGCCGACGATCAGCAAAAACGCGAAAGTTAGTTTTTCGCGAAAGTAAATTGGTTTACAGTATAACAAACACACATATTGATTAAACATGACGTGAATCTGTTAAATCCATACTGTGATGGATTCATTTCAAATCATACAGTTAAACCTCGATCATTACAATCAATGACCTGATTAGGACATTCTGGAATCATTCATTTAATAACTATTCGGGTATAACATCGTTTTTTCAAAACATTTTCAGTTATATACATTTTAAGTTTGCCGCAATGTCCATATTAATGTGTTTAGCACTTTCGTCGTAAAATTCAACTACTCGCAAACTCCGCGAAATTAAATCGCGCAAAATTATTTCTTGGATTACAGTAAGACGGACAATTGTCACCCAATCAGCTTTCCTGTAATACATGTCATATTATAATCCTGACCAGTACTAAATTACAAGAGGGCCGTGTGGCCCTAAAGCGCTCACCTGATGACTAGCAGTAACGGCAGAATCAGTATTTGTAATGAATATATGACATTAATAATTGATGTAGATTTTACAAATACACACTTTATGGCCAGGTTTTATAAAGATGAGGTAAAAATGTGACCTCTAGAGTATAAACAAGGTTTTCTTTGATGTGATCTGGTGACCCCAGATGACCCAGTTAGGAACTTGACCTAGATTTCATAAACACAAACATTGTGACCAAGTTCCATAAAGATTAGGTAAAAAATGTGACATCTAGAGTGTTAACAAGGTTTTTCTTTGATTTGACCTTGTGACCTAGTTTTTGACCCCAGATGACCCAGTTATGAACTTGACCTAGATTTCATAGAGACCCACATTGAGACTTAAGTTTCATAAAGATTAAGTGATAACTGTGACCCGAGTGTTAACATTCTAATTGTTGACGACTGATGGTGGACGACGGACATAGGGCGATCACAATAGCTCACCTTGAGCACTTCATGCTCAGGTGAGCTAATATAACCATTACATAAGGACCAGCAAACTTCTCCACATGTGGAGGAAAAGTGACATTGTTATCAAACTTTCATGGAAGGGTACTATGACCTGCCGCGACTGAGAATCAAGCCTAGACACCGGGCTACAAATCTAACACATTGCAGGACCACATTTGCATCGCTACAGTCTTATATCAAAGATATCATATAAGACATAATTCATCGCAACACGCTGAACCCAATAATTTATACAGATGATTTTTTAATATTCATAAAATCGAACGTCATATATAAATATTTATGAGCGGCCAGGGATAATATATAACAGATGCAATGTATGTTGTAACATGGTCATCCATGTTGAATGACTCAACATGAATGACCAGTTTAATTTTTTAAAATTAACATATATCATAATACCAATAAATGACAAAACACATGATCAAAACTTTATAACATGTACATATGAAATAATCACAGCTAAAATGTGGGGTTTCCGAATTATATATAAGTTAAAGTACTCAATATTTATAGATCACATACAATATCGGAAATATAAAAGATTAAAATTCAATATTTAATACATGTACTTAAATAAAATCGAGCATTCATCATAATATTTAGTAATACACTAATCTTTATTCTTACAGTAAGATCTTGTATCATCACATGTGACATACTAACAGTGCAAGATTACATATACTCAATACTGTACATACATATATCATCATCATATAATATATTATTATAAATAATACACATAGGGTACATGAAAACAGTAAATACATGAATACAGTAAATATATGACCGACTTCCTGTACCACTTATACCATATCATGGTGTATGTATAATATAAACAACCACTTAGTGACTTATAATATCATGAAAACACTATATTAATACGTAAAGTATTACAGAACAGCCCTGCGTTCAACAAAAAATTGTGTGCAAAACGCAACGTGCGTCACGTAATTCTTCGTTGAACGCTGGGCTGGTACACCTTGTCAATTTCCTGAGAAAGGTAAGCTAGCTGCCCATTCCTCTCCTCCTCCACCCGAGTAAATATGAAAAGCCTACTGTTCTATCTATTGTCGATATTTTTTCCATACACTGTTCAATCCTCATTGTGGGCACTATAGTATTAACTGAGTTATCAAATTACATGAATGAGGTCAAAGTGACATAAAAATTAAGATAAACAATAAATATATTACTAATCAAAAATTCATTATTACATTTTAAATACTATGTATATATCTCACCTTTTCACATAATATTATTCCACAGTCATTTACACCTGTCACTTCACAGATCTATAAGATCAGAATAATCCTTGAACAAACTACTTCCCCTATCAGTTACAACATGTCAATCAACCATCTCATATTACCTTGTAAAGCTTAACAGTACACAACATTTCCTGTCTGCCAATAAATCCACTCTCGTTATTTTAATAAAATTCTGCGAAACTGGATTATACTACATGTAAACCTATTTACTTTCGCAAATACTAACTTCGCATTTTGCCGATCGTCAACATTTTTGTGACTACAAAGTTCCCGTTTTTAAGTTTCTAGCAATTTCCATATTAATGTTTTTAGCACTTTTGCGGCGACTTAATTTCGCGAAATTCTACCACTTGTGAATTCAACGAAATTAAATTGCACGAAATAATTTCTTGGTTTGCAGTATTGAACACATAGCGTCAGAAATCAATCAATACAGTTAACGACACCTTTACCAATAATTCCAATTTCCAATTACTACCCAGGGATTATGTTAACACCTAAATCAGTAGTCTCTAGCTAACTGCTGATTTTTCTCAATATTACAGTCAATACCTAAGACAGCTAATTAACAAAACTTTCAAGCACCATTTTCACAAAAATAGCAGTCAATAATACCAGCGGAAGAGTTAAGTCAATCTGAAGTATCTATACATACTGTATTCAATACTGAAAGTCGGGCACATACAAAAATAAACAGATGAAAATTGATCACAAATGACTATTTATATATAATTATTGATAAATTCTTAAGAAACTGCAAACATTTTAATGTCAAAGAATATCAAGCAAATTTCAAGTACTAATTATTTTCACTGCTTGATATATATAGGGAACCTTTCAATAGTAATTGGGTCTTATTTCAATTTTCTATAAATCAAGTCTACTTCAGTTTAGCCCAGACATTGTGTGGTGGCCGACTCCAATATTTCCTTAAAAGTTTGGAAGCAAAGATATTTTAGCACTTACATGCCACAAACATTTGAGTAATGAATTACCATCACAAATGGCTGTTATATTTATAGTAAGATTTAAGTGAAAAGCTGGTAAATCTTTACCATAGATTAACCCTGAAAGCAAGGAGAGCCTAATTTGACTTAAATTACTACACACGATTGTGCAGACATTTCTGACCATTTACAAAGTGTAAACAAAATTTAGTTTGCAAATTCATTGGCATTTGTTTTCAGACACAATTTGTCACCATTTTACTCAGACAAATCTTAGGTCTAACAATTTTATGCCAGTTTTATACTTCAATTATATACATAATTCATGGATAAAACAGAAGCTGCGAGACAATCTATGTTGTCCAAGGAAAGATGGTAATAAAGTGGGTATCAGGTTTATCTCTTTAACCAAACATTTCTGTCAGTCTGGACATCATCACACCTTCATTTGACATCATGCACCATTGCTTAGTTTCAAGAAAACTGTTACACGGCATGCAATTGCATGGTTTCCAGGAAAATGTGACACCTCCATTGCATGGTTTACAGGAAAATGTGACACCACCATTGTATGGTTTCCAGGAAAATGTGACTCCACCATTGCATGGTTTCCAGGAAAATATGACACCACCATTGCATAGTTTACAGCCAACTGTGACACCTCTATTGCATGGTTTCCAGGAAAATGTGACACCACCATTGCATGGTTTACAGCCAACTGTGACACCTCTATTGCATTGTTTGCAGGAAATGTGACACCACCATTGCATGGTTTCCAGGAAAATGTGACACCACCATTGTATATAAGTTTCCAGGAAACTGTGACACCCCCATTGTATGGTTTCCAGGAAAATGTGACACCACCATTGTATATAAGTTTCCAGGAAACTGTGACACCACCATTGCATGGTTTCCAGGAAAATGTGACACCCCCATTGTATGGTTTCCAGGAAAATGTGACACCACCATTGTATGGTTAACAGAAAACTGTGACACCACCATTGTATGGTTTACAGAAAACTGTGACACCACCATTGTATGGTTTACAGCCAACTGTGACACCACCATTGTATGGTTTACAGAAAACTGTGACACCACCATTGTATGGTTTACAGAAAACTGTGACACCACCATTGTATGGTTTACAGAAAACTGTGACATCCACCATTGTATGGTTTACAGCCAACTGTGACACCACCATTGTATGGTTTACAGCCAACTGTGACACCCACCATTGTATGGTTTACAGCCAACTGTGACACCTCTATTGTATGGTTTACAGAAAACTGTGACACCCACCATTGTATGAGTTACAGAACACTGTGACACCCCCATGGTATGAGTTACAGAAAACTGTGACACCACCATTGTATGGTTTACAGCCAACTGTGACACCTCTATTGTATGGTTTACAGAAAACTGTGACACCATCATTGTATGGTTTACATAAAACTGTGACACCACCATTGTATGGTTTACAGATAAAAGCTCCGCGAGTCGCATGTGTCGCCTGACGAAATGCACATTTGTCATGGAAAACTATCCAGTATAGGGCTACATATCAGACTCACAAGAGTTCTCTAGTCATCTGAACTAAAAACGACAAAGCGATGCTCTGGACAAAAAAATGTCCTGATAAAATCAATCTGAAGGGAATCATTCAAACACTACACAAGCTAGAGTTATGATTCTTGCGCACTGCACTTCATGTCACAGCAAAGAAACATGCATTCCTATTTTTGAGTCATTAATAGTTATGGTGACAAAATTATGCCACAGACAAGAAATGCTTATACAATCAATCAAAGGGAAAAAATTGAATAATGGCACCAGGTAGAGTTACGGTTCTTGTGTACTGCACTTGGACTTTTGGTAAGAAACATGCATACCAAGTTTCAAGTCATTCAACCTCATGGTGACAAAGTTATCCTCCGGGCAAGAAATGCTCAAATTAAATCAATCTAAGGGAAATAATTAAAAACGATGCAAGGCAGAGTTATGGTTCTTGCGCACTGCATTTCGGCTTATTGCAAGAAACATACATACAAAATCTTGAGTCATTTGAACTTAAGGTGACAAAGTTATGCTCCGGACAAGAAATGCTGTAATAAAATCAATCAAAGGGAAATAATTCAAAAATTATGACAGGTAGAGTTATGGTTCTTGCGCACCGCACTCCGGCTTATTGCAAGAAACATGCCTATCAATTCTTGAGTCATTTGAACGTAAGGTGACAAAGTTATGCTCCTGACAAGAAATGCTCTAATAAAATCAATCAAAGGGAAATAATTCAAAAACTATGACAGGTAGAGTTATGGTTCTTGCGCACTGCACTTTGGCTTATTGCAAGAAACATGCATACCAAATCTAGAGTCATTTCAACTTAAGGTGACAAAGTTATGCTCCGGACAAGAAATGCTCTAACGAAATCAATCAAAGGGAAATAATTCAAAAACTATGACAGGTAGAGTTATGGTTCTTGCGCACTGCACTTCAGCTTATTGCAAGAAACATGCATACCAAATCTAGAGTCATTTGAACTTAAGGTGACAAAGTTATGCTCCGGACAAGAAATGCTGTAATAAAATCAAACAGAGGGAAATAATTCAAAAACTATGACAGGTAGAGTTATGGTTCTTGCGCACTGCACTCCGGCTTATTGCAAGAAACATGCATACCAATTCTTGAGTCATTTGAACTTAAGGTCACAAAGTTATGCTCCGGACAAGCAATTTGTGACGCCGCCGCCGCCACCGCCGCCGCCAAAGTAACACCTATATGTCGCCTTTTCAGGCGACACAAAAACTGTGACACCACCATTGCCTGGTTACCATGACAATGTGACACTGCCATT
Organism: Spisula solida; assembly: GCA_947247005.1. Lineage (NCBI taxonomy): Eukaryota > Metazoa > Mollusca > Bivalvia > Venerida > Mactridae > Spisula > Spisula solida. Next base: position 23,237,279 of record OX365955.1, read on the forward strand.
GCCCGGTTTCCATGAAAATGTGTCACCACTATTGCCTGGTTTCCATGAAAATTTGACACTGCCAGTCTTAAATTTATAACATAAAACAATGATCCCCTTAAGTCTCAGTTAAGTTGATAAACATGGTAATTTCATAGCAAGCATTTAACTTAATTGTCAAACCAATGAACTATTGGTAGAGTGATCATCAACTAACAAAGTCAACATGATAAGTTAAACTTATTAAAGTTACATACATGTACAAACCCTCAAGGTATCAAGGAAGATTGCACATTAAACCTAAAGTATACAAGCATGAACTTACATGTGGTTGCAGTTAGGATGTGAATGTTTGTGGTTGCATGTTGTTGTCTGTGGTTTAAATTCTGCGGTTGCCTATTAAAAAGGTGGTTGTCTTTGGGTTCTTTTAACTTCATTAATTATGAATACAGATTATACCTTTTCTAATTAAATCTAGGCTCAAATAATATTAATAGTACATTCTATGGACGCAGATGATGTTACACAGACTGCGATGACAAGCTTTATTGACCAGAGTGACCAGACTAAGTTGACTTAGCTCTGACGATGACGACATATTAGACCAAACATATGACTGCAGGGGATGCAAGGCTGACCATGGTGACCGAGCTCCGAGGTTGACTACAATGACAATTTCAGAGCTCTACAACACAATCATGTAGTTCATAGTAAACATTGATAAAACAAGGAGCTGACAAATACAATATGATTAAATAACCCACAGTAACCACTGAATAAACAGACTACAGTTAGCTATTCGTAACAATAAGTGCAAAACTATTGTAACTTTGGTTTTCGGAAAGAAACAGTTCCAATAATATTACATCACAATCTTTAAACTTAGACCATGGCATTTTCCATTATAGCTCACAGAATATATTTATCTAGCTTCCTAATCACCAGCTTTTCATACAATCACCAAACTGGAAAGTGATAACTTTGACACATCATTTACGATTACAGAAACCGTGATAACAGATAACTAGGACCAGCAACTTTACCAGACAATTCTTTGCTTCAGAAATGAGACCGAGAAAAGCCTGATAATTATAGCAAAGAATTTTGCAAGCATCATCAGAATTTAAGAATTTGCTCAGTTCAGCAGTTTACATAATTGTGCTTGGTTTATGTCTTTTAGTGAATTCTTTGGATCATAATTGTGTTCATTAATTTACTGTTACATTACTTGTACAAATTAGTTACACTTGATTGACATTGGACGTAAAGTTAAGTATTTCACTAAACTTTGTGGTTCTGACTTTGACACTTAAAGTTGTCACTAAATTATATGACGTATTTATAGTGTTCATTCTAGAAAGAACACCTATGCATGGCTATGTAAACATCTAGAGATCCAAAGTACATTTGTATTAGGTTATGCTGAGAAAAATACGCCAAAAACAAGACAAGCTGAGAAATCTATCCACCAATAGATAGCAGGGGAACACATAAACACAAGTTTAACTGCAACATTGCCAACAAAATATACCCAATGGAACCAAAGCGAACACTCAATGCCAACAAAAGATACCAGATTGAACCAAAAGCACACCAAAATACCAGAAAGAGATCCCAAATGATCCTTCTAACTGTTTAAACAATCAATTTTCTGTTTAATTAACAGGTAGAAGATTTAACGAGACAAAAATTAATTACTTTGGAATCAATCCAAACCTGTGTTTCTGTTATCTGCAAAATAACATGTAAACTGGGGAACAAATTATAGCCAGAAATTTATTACGTCAGAATGAGGGGCTAAATCAGTGACAAAACTATAGCAGCATTTTTAAGTACTATGCAATCTCAGTAAAATCAGACCCTTATTACGCTTCACTACTTTGTTACCCTGATATCGGATCTGACGACACTCTGTATGGTGACAAGTCGATATGAATTTTACATTATCCAATCAAATCGCTTCTGTCACAAATCTGAAAGTGCGGTGAAACACTGCTGAGGCTACATGACATCATAATTTTTGTGCGCCAAAGAGGTTGTTTGAACATGACCTCTTATGGAGTGTAGTCAGATCTCTAAAAGCATAAAGGAAAGGAGCAAATGTTAGGGTATGATTTTCATGAGATTGAGTTTTTGTTAGTTGCAAAATATCATTTAAATTAAACAGATAATAGAATAAGAACAAATATAGCAAGAAATCCATAACAAAAAGGCATTATCAGTGACCAAAACTAGAAGGCTTTTACACATGTTACCAACAAAGGGCAATAACTCTGGCAATAATCATCCTTAAATTCCTATACAGCCAACCAATTAACAATAGAAACCCTCTAGCTGTCAGATAAGGAACTCATAGTAAGTTAAAATTTTGAGAAAAGATTGATAAACTTCAAAATTAGCATTTATTTATATGTACATACCTTTGTCAATTAATGTGAAAAGAGCAAGATCGACTTCAACGTTAAATTCTCAGCATCACAAGATTCAAATTGAAATATAATTGTAACTATTGCAACAAGATTGCACATTTTACATGTCATGTTTGCAACTTTAAAACAGGTTTACAATAATAATTCCTTTAAAAAGCAACTTTACCCGAAATAGAACTTATAAATCAAGTAAAATTTGATGCAGTTTTCATTTCATCAAAATAATCAAATCGGGTGTTTCTTGGGTGTTTCCACAGCAACACCTTATAATGATTTATAATTAATTCAGGCAGGTGAAATTAAATTGCTATTTATGGATAGACATTTCATGGTTGAGATTTCATACAAGAAAGCAAAGACCAATTTATTTCTTAACAAATATTCATCTAAGTTAGATGCAATCAATGTATAATTGCTTAGAATTTACCTATCAGTACATTACAATGAGAAGTTTGTATGAAATGCATGAATAAAATGGCCACACCTAATAATAACCATTGCAATAATAAACCTTGTGTTAAAGTAATTTGAATCACGAGAAAGCATCTTATGTACCCCACATTTAAGCGGCTATAGTATCCTAACCCTTGGTTTGAACATTGTCAGACTGAGTCTGAAGACAGATTTTAAATTCCAGGGGCCTGTTTCATAGACATATCTAAGCTAAGATTTTACATTTTCGTACGATACTTTTTAGCTACCTATGACAGCTAGTACATTCAAGCAAAGTCATGTGAATTGAAATGATCATAAATAACTACTTTAACTCCTCCAAAATGCATGCATTCACTTATTAATCTCTTTATAATACATGGAAAAGCATGATCTCGGCTAAGATACGTCTACGAAATAGACCACAGGAGCCCAAAACACCAGATTCAGGAGCCCAAAATACTGGAATTTAAAAGCACATAATTTCAACACACAAACAATGATTAAATCACGTGATATGACTTTCAGCAGGCTCTCTTTCGGTTTTAGTTTGACTAACTGAGGCGGCAGACTTTCAGGACGGGATGCCGTGTTTTCAGTGCTTTGTGTGTTTTTAATGTTTTCTGTGCTCGGCTGGTTAAGTTGAGTGCTGCCTTCCCTGTCTGACTTAATATAATTTTTTTTCACTAAACTACTCATAGACCCACAAGTTCTCATATGGTAAGTCTAACAGTCCCCAGGAACCACAAGTTTAGAACATACAAATCCATCAAGCAATTATCCAGCGATAATGATTGACAACTTTCAAGCAAACCTTCATTATTCTAATGGAACTATCATATACAGATAATGTTCCCATCAGTGTACCAGCAATACAATACATGTATATATATTGCCATTCTATGAAGAACACTCAAAAACAGTTTATTATTACACATTTATCGTTTATCATCTATATATTACATAGGTAAAAGTTTGAAATCTGAAAACATGATGTATAACAAAATCAACGGAAAACCACAAGATTCAGAGGATTGAGCACCATTGAAAATATATCAGATAACTTTAGAGCTGATAATTATGGTGATTATATATATACATTGGTACAACTGTGGTACATGCATTTGGAGTGTCTGATATTACAAACATGAAGTACTCTGGCTCACCTGAAAGCATACTTGGTTAATTTGTGATATTTTTGGCCTTGACAAGAAGTTGCAAGCCAACACAGCCCTAGTGTGAAGCGATGAAACGTGACGGGTTGCTGTCTGGACACAGACAGTCCCCTAATGTTGCCACATCCAGTCAGCCTATGAAGCCTATATATAGTACAATAGAGTAACTGTGCATCCAGCACTGATTCATGCTTTCTTATAATAAAATTATACTTTCAATAAAGCCATGTACCAGTTTAAGTAATGATGGCACTAGTTATCATGTTGAGACAAGTATTGAATCCAGACACAAACTTCCCTGTGGCGTACAGTGTAATTGAATTATTTGCTGCTTTGAGGAACCAGTCAAAGTCAATTATTTGCAGATTTGTAGAACCAGTCCATCTTAATTATACTTTATTACTACAGACACAATTTAAAATGTCTTGTCTAGAAAATTACAAGAATAGACAATAGGTACATGAAGATAAAAGCTTTTTTATGTATGCCATCTTTAAGATAGTTACCTATGTTATGACTAACGTTTATGTACACCCACTATCTGGGTTTGATTCTCAGTCGAAGCAATTTATGATCATACCATTCCATCTTGGTTTGCATACAAAAATATTGCGTTTATCACTTGTAAAACTAACTATTACCAAAAAGTCAAAGAAGAATTTGACTTAAAAATTTACTCTATAATGCGCGCTTCGATATTTTGTATATCAATTTGAATAAAAGGCTGTCAGCCTTTTATTGACGACAACGATATTCAGTTATTCTTGAAAAAAATTTGTTTCAATCTAGTGGGATATTTCGTAACTTTTTTACAGGGTTTTTATTATTAGACTTAGGTATTAAAATGATACCAATTTGATTGCTTTTCCAGACACTTCAGTTCCAGGGCATGCCAATATGTGAGGCAGTCCCTTTAACATTTTACAACAATGTTGAATTTCCTCCACATGTGACAAGTAGCCAATTTCTTGTGGAAGGGTAAGTTTAAAGTACTGGTGTAAGAATACATTCTAGGAAAACTGGTTAGGCACAAAATTGCAAGAAATGGTGTAAACTTGAATAAACAAACCACTGGGACATTAAAAACTGTGAGATATAGGAGTAAATGTTGAACAGTGTGGTATTTGAGGTTATCAACATTATTATGATAATTTAAATTGCCAGCAGCGTGGCAACCATAATATAAATGTATAGATGATGTTGTGGTTTGTAGGATACACACTATATAACCTCATGAGTACTTACTACCTGATCAAAACACCATGTCATACATCACAATATTATAATCATACATCATATTATGTTGGTTCAACCAGATTGATTGAAATGAATATTGATATATCAATCTACAGGTGGTGAAGATGGTAAACAAACATACAGTAAAATCATTAATATTCATGGGGGGCTTAATTTCGTTTCGTGGATGACCCCATCCCCAATGAATTATTATACCAATAAATATGTCAAAATTACAGTGGCTGCCATACTTGCTTTCAAGTTCAGTCTGGTATAACTATTAGACTGTTTTTTTTTGTGAAGTTTACTTGCATATATCAACATGTAATAAAACGATTTTTATAACTGTTTGATTTTTGTATGATTTCCGATAATTGTTCTGAAATTTACCTAGCCGTTATTCATGAAATCCAAAATCCAGGGTATTTTTCACCAAAACCAGGAAATTTTGTCTCATTGAAATTAAATGATGTTAAAACACATCATTATACTGTAGTGGAATAAGAATCCAATTCATTTATTGAAATCTAAATCAACCGGTGATATTGGTGGTAAGCCATGTAAAAGAACACAATATAAATCACAAAGCATGCAAAACAATAAAATTTAATTTTGTTTCCATGGTAACATGTATACTATACATGTACAAGAAAGATATGAAAATCACAACAATATATTGGTGCAACATTTGGTCAGGTAATAAAATAAATGTAAGAGGTCATAAAAAATGGTTAAGCCACAAAAATACACAAGATGTCTTGGCCATATTTTTATCTTTTGCATCACAATAATATTATGTACATGCAGTATCAATATAAATTTTCCTCAACCAAGTTCAGTGGTCAAAAGCAAAGTTGGTCCAAGAGTAATAAAACAAAGTATCAGGAGGCCAGAATCAAAGAAAGCAGCCTAAAATACAGCCCATCAAAGAAAGCAGCATTTCCATTGGTCAATTTTAAACCTGTACTCAGATTGCTTACATAATCAACCAATGAGATGCTTGATTACAGACTCTGACTCTCCATAGTACTCAGTTTGAATATATCTCATATATCCTGCAGGTCATTGATTAAAATCATTTAAAAATACATACTTACTAAGGATTCAAAATTTGGATAAAAGGCAGAAATTTGATAAAATCCAAAACAAGCACAATTGATATCACCAGCTTCACATAAATCCAGATTTCTCACTTATATATTTCATAACTCCACTTATAAATACTTAGACAAAATATTATATATTTTCACGCCAGAATCCACTTGAACGATAGCTAAATCATCGCATTAGCCATCAAAAAACATATATATTTCTGTCTGATTGATCAATAACAATACAGACGGAAGACTAGAATTTAGTTCATAACAACAGTTTCCACTTTAAAGTATCTATTTCTTCACTTACTTACTGTTGCCTATCCTTTACCCATTAACCACAGACAGCAATAAACATCAGACTGTCTGAGTAACTTGAATAAACAAATTATAGACAGATAACTCAACCTTACTTAATTTCAAAAATCAATCAGAGTTGTGTCCCTTTGCATTAAAACGATATTAGAGAATTCATCAGTATAATTCATCATTCTAATCACCTCAGCCTTTATGCATTGCTATATTTACCAGAGACAAACAGTCAAGCTTTCATGATTGTATAATTCATATTACATCAATTTTAATTGATCAATTGCTTTAAGTGCATTTCAAAATGGGAGACAATTCAGTCTATAAAAATTATGCCAAAATGAGTTTCCTCCCTTGGAATAAAAATGTATATAGTAGCACTGAAAATGGGTCAGATTAGATATGAAACTGTAGTTAAATAGATAATGGGTAGCCATTTATCACTTTATGCTCTCAGAAGCTGCCCCTTTATCACTTTACGCACTCAGTAGCCGCCCCTTTATCACTTTATGCACTCATTTTGTCAATTTGTAAGACCATGATGGGGTGGCCAGTATTCCACTAATGTGACATGTAATACAACGAAACACTTAAACGTAAAAAACAACATCAAGAATCAACATCAAAATATTGTAAATGCACTCCGTCTAATCTCGAATTGGCTCAGAATACAACAATGGCCATTCAATAAACCAAACACAAAACAATTTGCAAAAAATGAAGACAACATTTATCTCGGAAAACAAAAACAGACAAAACAGACAATAAAACATTTGCAAAAACATCGAACTTACAGTGATACTTGGTCACAACTGAGGGAGGAAAGCAGCAAAGTAATATAGTTACATTAATGAAAATAAAATATACAGCCACTGGTGGATATAAAACAGCTACATATAATACAGCAGAAACCTTCACACATGTATCGTGTACATGTATAGTTAACATGTGTGAATATGAAACAGCTACATATAATACAGCAGAAACCTTCACACATTTATTGTGTTGTTTACAGTAATTTAGGTCATCCTTAATACATTGTTTGTTTACGGTATCCAAACCAAGTTGAAGAGTGCAGGGGTGTCAACAGGGGTGTCAACAGGTGTGTCAACAGGTGTGTCAACATGTGTGTCAACAGGTGTGTCAACAGGTGTGTCAACAGGTGTGTCAACAGGTGTGTCAACAGGTGTGTCAACAGAGGTGTCAACAGGGGTGTCAACAGGTGTGTCAACAGGGGTGTCAACAGGTGTGTCAACAGGTGTGTCAACAGGTGTGTCAACAGGTGTGTCAACAGAGGTGTCAACAGGGGTGTCAACAGGTGTGTCAACAGGGGTGTCAACAGGTGTGTCAACAGGTGTGTCAACAGAGGTGTCAACAGGGGTGTCAACAGGTGTGTCAACAGGGGTGTCAACAGGTGTGTCAACAGAGGTGTCAACAGGGGTGTCAACAGGGGTGTCAACAGGGGTGTCAACAGAGCCAAATAAAAAATCCTGAAAATCATATGCGGCTGACCATTTTTGCCAAACAAGAGGTCTTCATGTCACTTCAACGACATTGTTTCCATATTTAACTCAGTTTCTATTGAATAAAATCCTTCAGAGCATATTATATTAACCATAACTTTGCCATTTCTTGACATATTTTCATCAAATAACTTTTATTTTGGCCAGAAATCAAAACTCTTTCAGGATTTATAAATCCGGAATTCCGGATTTACCAGGAATATTGACACCCCTGAAGAGTGGTGGTTTTGTCAATGATGACTATCTCAAGTGCTCTATGAGCAGCACTAGCAAGGCCTAAAACTCAAATATTACACAGGGGTTCCGCTTTGTGACTGATTCTCATGGTTCTTTTAGATAATTTTACCATTTAAAAGCAAAAAATATCCATATATGGCACTCTTCAGTCAAAATCCTGCAGGGTCATATTTTTTTTTTAATTTTCAGCAGTCAAAGGGTTATTTCAAGGATCAAATGGAACCCCCGATATATGCTATTAACAAGGGTAACAGTATGCAGAAAGAACAGCATAGATCTAAATACTTTGGGATTCAATCTAGTAGACCTGGATACCTTAAACAACAATTTATAAGAAATGGCCTTTGCTAAGCTGCATGTTTTGCGATAAGCATGACATATGAATAACATTAAAACACAAAAAGTCTCATGTCCTTTCATTTAACATGATATCATATATACCATCAAAGCACAAAATATTACATTGATATTAAATACAATTTTTTTATGAATCTCAATTTCCGTAAAAACAAAATTAGTGCACACTAAACACTAATCAACGGTCGAGATCAAATGACAGCTACAACTGTATCATCAATTAAATCACCCAACAGCTTAGAACACACTGCTACTTTAAATTCAATGTTTTACATATCTAAACAAAGGGTTTCAACATTGTCAAGAAAGAAGACTAAATCTAACTTTGAAACAAATGTCTAAAGCTATTTTAAGTTTAAATGTGAAAATTTTGCGCTTGTATGAAGGATTACTTCTTCCTTTTTGACTTCCGCAGGCATGTACAGAAGTCACAGAATGATAGGAATAAGACAAGGGTTTACGTTGAATATCATTCAAGTTCCAGCTCAGACTTGAATCACGTTATCCAACATCTCAGACAAAAAGTTGACCCGAAGACAATAGATAAACTAGCATCTTTGGTTATTTTGTAGTACTCATGGTGGCATACTCAGTCTGTTACATTTGTACTTTTCTATACCAGTGCTAGCGACCGGTCTGCTGAATGACCACCGACAACTGATCAATATACTGACACTGTGACTTCAAGACAGGAGTAAAACTGTAGCCAACTTGGGTATAGATTATATAAACTTCTTCTATTGAACATCGTAAAATAATCTTACCTTTGAACAGATCCATGTCTGGGTTAACCGATGACTTCTTTCTCATCACAACCGGAGAATCTCCAGTATCGTCAAGGTTACCACTCTCACTAGTTGCACCTTCCATAACCTTGACCTTGTCAGTGCTATCTACAACTGGTTCAGTGTTAACAGTCTGTGCGCTATCTGCGGTACCCACGGTTGCTGTTTCTATCACAGGTTTAACAGGAATGGAAGACTCAGGAATGTCTTTGGTACTATCTTTTATCACTTCTTTGGTACTATCTTTTAACACGTCTTTGGTATCTTTTATCACAGTTCTACACTCAGATAACACTCCGTACACAGGTTCCTCTTCTACGGTTCCTGACTTCTCCTCAATACTAGAGTCAGCACTCACACTGTCTACTTTCACCTCAACCTCACTTATAATGTTATCACTAACAGTTTCCAGACTTTTTGAGCTTTCATCGACTTTCTTGATCTCCACAGGCGGACCAGTGACCTTGATCTCTGACTTGTCTTCTTGAATGCTTTCTAATGTATCGTCAGTCAGAGTGGTTATATCACGTGACTTTCTTTTACTATCCTGAAATTCATAATGAGATATCAATGAGTTCAGGTTTAATTTTACAATAATTACCAAACTGAGGATTTACACATAAGGCATATGATGGTAGGTAAGTATGTTATACATTATAAACACTGGGAGATCATAACTTCTCCAATGGAAAGTCAGGGGAACCCCCTCTGTCCCTTTATAATGTTTAAATTTTGTTTCCCATTAGTGTCAAAGCAAAACAATACTTATACAATACACGAAACTGTCTTGTGGAAAACGTATTTAAAATAAATATAGTGACACACTTCCTGAAAGGGAAATGTAAAATGGGGATTTCCCATAGTTCCCATTTAGGAAGTTTCTCACAGAATATCTGAGTATGTCAAACTAGAACGGATATATCTATAATTAGAAATATACCTCCTGTCACCTAAAGATGCTGACAACTAGCATGTTTACCTGAGTATTACATAATCAGTTAAATGAATTCATCACATAGAAGTGTTTTAGATACACAAACGCATGTTTCTCACAAAGGGCCACCACACTGGCAAATATCATCTGACCTTAAATTTCTGACAATATGCTTGACTTGGTACCAAGTATTCATGTGAAGTTTCATGGAAATCCAACAAATTGTTAAGGAAAACTAACACAGACAAACTTTGTGACATCTATACACTCACTGACAGACAGATGTCCGGCACAACATGAATATGTCTACCCCACAATATGAGGGAGAAACAAGACTGCGTTCAATAAACGCTTATGCCCCCTGTGGAAGCCTTGTCCATAAATAAGTCTAAGTCCAAAATTAGGTCAAGGTGAAGGTCAAAATGGGGTTAGGTGATACTGGCGTGTGGAGAGTGTTCATACACAACATCCATGCAAGTATGAAAGCTTTGTAGCAAGCCATATTAATGCTAGAAGAAACGGTCAATTTGGGTTAACCAGGACGGACGGACGAACGGACGAACGGACAAACAGACAAACGGACGGACAGGTGAATCACTATATGCCTCCCCATCTATCGATAGGGGGGCATAATAATGAATACTAGGAAAAAATATATTTGTATAATAAATGAGAGCAATTAATATACAATTATATAGATCAAACAAACATAATTCTACCAACACCACTGATATGTAATGTAATACACATTCAGAAACAAACAAGAAAACAATGAAATATATTAGTAATGAAATAAATAATGTATAAAATAATGCATTGAGTATTACACAAAAACTCACCGAATGTTGTATTTCAAAATTAATCAAAATTATTCAATTACTTGATAATTATATTTTAACTATCATATATACAGGTAACAAGATTTACCTGCTTTAACCAAAATTATCAACACATCCCTATCTGTAGGTATTATGTCATATTTTGTTACCTATATTTTTGGGATTTATATTTCCTTTCTGAACAAGGAAGTTTTTTCCTTCTTTTTGGAGAGCTAATAGTTTAATAACACTGTAACTCTCTACAAACGAAGGCCAGAATACGCTTATCTTGTATTAAGTTCCAAATATATAAAACTTTTCAAAAACATTTGACAAGACGCTATTTACACTTGTACAAAAAAAGTCTCAAAAGATTTCCCATCAAAATGATAGCAACATGACATAAGGCCAACTATAACATATTGATGGGCTTTTTACTACATAACATCAAACAAAATATTTAGGAAAGATGATTTTCAAATTTTTTCTCACTTTCGATTGCTTTAATCAGGTGTTACGAAAGAGCAACATAACACAGAGACAGCAATAGTCAAACGATGATGAGTTCTGGCAAATTCATAAACTTGAGATGGCGAGCCAAAAACTAACAGTTTATTTAGGATTGCCTATACCAAAAATAGATTGAATGAATGTCATTAAAAGGCATTATCGGCATACTCGTAGGTACATTAATCAACAGGTACATTTAAACTTTCAAAACCAACTTTTATATCAGATAGATAAACCATGAAAAATTACAATTAAGTCTTCTTAAACATTTTAGTATAGGCCGTCAATATATGAGCTTAACACCAACATGTTATGAGGTAGATACCAATAAGAAAACAAAACAATTAAATAAACAAGACTGCGTTCAATAAACGCTTATGCCCCCTGTGGAAGCCTTGTCCATAAATAAGTCTAAGTCCAAAATTAGGTCAAGGTGAAGGTCAAAATGGGGTTAGGTGATACTGGCGTGTGGAGAGTGTTCATACACAACATCCATGCAAGTTTGGAAGCTTTGTAGCAAGCCATAATGATGCTAGAAGAAACGGTCAATTTGGGTTAACCAGGACGGACGGACGGACGGATGGACGGACGGACGGACAGGTGAATCACTATATGCCTCCCGATCTATCGATACGGGGGCATAAAAACTTTAAAAAAGGAAATTTAAGCAACCAAAAACTACCTTACCAAAACCACTTAACTTCCACATGCATTAGTTTGAAAACAATCTATACATCTCACACAATGAGTAATTGAAGAACATCCTTGATGATTTAATGAAATTATAAAATTCTTAAATCACTCATGTGAATCTGACCATAACGTGATATGTATAAAATGGTGAACTATTGTATCAGTATGTTGAGTACATAATGATGTAGCTAATGTATATAACATACCACTCAAAGGGCAAAAACAACACTTAACAAAATCTCTCAACAACTTCAAAATTAACACCAAATCTTGCCAGCTTTCTTTCCCATGCATTGAATGCACAATTCAATGCCCCACTAATAATCCCCCTAGCAAGAGGCATGTCCTTGGCATATTCTGTCAGTATATATTAAGTGTAAACAAGAAACATGAAATTTCTCCAGAAAATGGTTTTCAAACAAGAGACAATAACTCTACTGACAATAGGTTCCAGCAAAACAAACTCCGGGTGTTTCAGCTGCAGTTAAACATTCCGAGAAAGTTTCATGAACATAGCTGAACTATTTTTAATAATACAAAATCTGTTCACATCTATGGCCGCCCTACCACTGAATGCCCCAATCTTCCACAGGAAAACCTTACAAAATCAAAACATTAGTTAATAATGATTAGTTAAAGGAATTAACATTACTCACAAATATGTATGCAGACAGACACACTGAAAAGCATTCAGATAAAATTCAAGCACTGAAACCTCCAAAATTTACGCGTTGAAACCTCCAACTATCACAGTAACTAAAAGACAATTGAACACACTCCTGTCTACATCAAGTATACATTTGAGAAATTAAAATTCTATAATAAAGTATCAACAGCTCATCTGATTAATATTCATTTGAATAATGCATAAATGACAGTTTAATGCGCAATTAATGCATCATGTTAACCGTACATTGTAACACCATGTGAATGAATCAGCATTGTACAACGATTCATGTTGACCATGTGGACAATGCCACCTCTAGTCAGTGCCAACACCCTAGATTTAAAATATCCGATTTTACCGATAATCAATATTGATCTTACTTGACTTAAGGATAAAGACAACCAATCAGATCACACCATATTAAACTCTTGGTCAGTAACAGGTGATATGATTGGCTATCCTTACCCTCCATTGAACAAGATCAATATTGAATACCACCCCTGGTCCAATTGTTAAGCATCTGATTAAATATTTTCTTAACATTCACTAAGTAACAAATCACTACAAGCATGCATGAATAAATGGATGACAAGGGGGACAACTCTATCAATAACAGATGACAAGGGGGGGAACTCTATAAAACACCAAGAGTTACGATTCTTGAATCTATGAACGGGTACAGCAATATGCATTAGCATTAATGTTTCTACTATAACAACATAACTTTAATGCTGTCATCTTAAGTATATAACCAAATGTCTTTCTGTGTGTTTGTTTATTCTGAATTTACACTGTTTCTCAACAATTTTTCTGTTATATACAGCTGCCATATCACCTAACCATCTTTCCTAGACTGTATTCTACAAGGAACTGACTTCTCCACATGTGGAAGAAAAAAGACACTGATGACAAATTTTCATGGAAGGCATGACCTCATGACCAGGAATCGAACCAGGGTCACCATGTTACAAAATCCAGCGCACTAACCACTGGTCCAGGCCGTCGCTCAAACATCATTCATTTGGTTTTAATTCTGGGATAGGTAAGGGCATGAACACATTGACACATAAAGGTAAGTCACAACTTATACATGGTACAATACAGACCAGAAATATGGTTTGAAACTAAGACATCTAACTACATGTATGTAACACAGTATTCTGTAACACCAGAGGTCTAGGTTATAGTACATCTAGGACTCAAACACACACCTCACAGGCTACATGGATGAACCAATGTCAGCCTTGTACCAAGATGATCTAATTGTGCCTGGTATTGGTCTAACCAGAACCTAAAAGACCCGATGGTGGTCAGTCTCAGTCCAACTGGTACCTGGATGAGCCAATGTCAGTCTTGTACCAAGATGACCTACCGGTAATCGTGGCTGGTATTGGTCTAACCAGAACCTAAGTAAAAGACCCGATGGTGGTCAGTCTCAGTCCAACTGGTACCTGGATGAGCCAATGTCAGTCTTGTACCAAGATGACCTACCGGTAATCGTGTCTGGTATTGGTCCAACCAGAACCTAAAAGACCCAATGGTGGTCAGTCTCAGTCCAACTGGGTAAGAAGGTGAGCAATTTGTAGTCAGTCTTTGTCCAAACTGTACCTAGGTGACCATTTGTGGCCTGTTTTGGTCCAACTCTTGTTATGGGCAGTTTTTATACAACCTCAATCGGTCCAACCCCTATTGTGGCCGGTCTTGGTCCAACAGGTATCTAGATGAGTCCTAGTACTAGTCCTAGATAGTTGGCCTAGTAAAGGTCCAACTTGAACCTAGTCGGGCCAATTGTGGCCGGTATCAGTCCACCAGGGTACCGAGATGTACTGATGGTCACTCGGTTTTTGTGGTTTTAACAGACCATCGTTGATGCCCGTTTAGACCTCTGGTATATGAGAATAGATACACATAATTTACTAATATATTAAAACATAAAGAGTGTGGGTAAGACATTCATATATCACTAGCAAGGTGTCTCACTCACTTGCCTCCAAGATGCTTCTTGGAAAGTAAACTGAAAATGAAAGTTTTTACAACTTTTATAACCACTCACTGAATGAACAAAATACTGGAAAAATTGAAAGTGTTTTAATATAAAAATATCGACTGTTGTCATTATGTATCTGACAAATATAAAACATGAGTTGGGAATCTGGCAATAGATTCATCTCAAGTATTGGTCAACTTGGCAGGTCCAATCTAAACTTATTAATCCCGAACAAATAATGTTTTCATGTTTTGTCAGCTATTGTGGAAAACTATTTACAAGCTTGTGATCTTGTCATTTTACTATAAGAATGTTTTGACTGATTAAAATAAATACAGGACGAATATTCGTGGATGCCAAAGTTGAGGTCATAAAATGCCAAATAAGGTTAAGGCTAAAAGCCAAAATAGGTTGAGGCTAAATGCCACAGCAGAACCAATGACAGAAATAACTCACCTTTCTTACTAATTCAAATCTAAACAAATTTGCAATATAAACAAGACTGCGTTCAATAAACGCTTATGCCCCCATTGAAGCCTTGCCCATAAAAAGCTAAGTCATCAGGGGACATAATTCTGTAATAATGTTGGATAGTGTTACATGGCTTTGATAATGTAAGGGGCTTATGATAGTAAACAAGTATGCCAAGTTTTAAGGCAGCGCCATGATGGACATGATGTAAAACGAAACTGTCAATTTGGGTTAACCAAGAATTAGACGCTTAATAAGTCTAAGTCCAAAATTGGGTCAATGTGACGGTCAAAATGAGGTAAGGTGATATAGGTGTTTGGAGAATGTTCAAATACAACAACCATGCAAGTATGAAAGCTTTGTAGCAAGCCATATTAATGCTAGAAGAAACAGTCAATTTGGGTTAACCAAGACTTTGGTCCAAAATTAAGTCAAGGTGAAGGTCAAAATGAGATTAGGTGATACAGGCGTGTGGAGAGTGTTCATATACAACATCCATGCAAGTATGGAAGCTTTGTAGCAAGCCATAATAATGCTAGAAGAAACTGTCAATTTGGGTTAACCAGGACGGATGAACGAACGGACAGGTGAATCACTATATGCCTCCCCATCTATCGATAGGGGGGCATAAAAATATATATTAAACAACTTGATATAAATGATCATAAACAAGCACAAAAAGTATACAGTTCACATGTAACATTTCATTTAGATTCATTTACATGCAGTCCAGTGCACCAGTTTTTATTGTAAAACATACAAACATAATCAACAGCCTTTTACCTTCATTACACAAAACATGCTAACAACTTACAATACATATATATAATACCCCAAACTTAAAACAGCCAACCATCAATATTGTCTTTCATACCATAAATATGTGTTTGTGTTCGAGTACATAACAGAAAATGAACAGCTGACAAAAAATGCTTGCGAACCTTCTCATAGTGTGAATCCAACTTTTCTTGTCAGAAATTCAGATGATTTAATTGCAATATATTGTCTGTCATTTTGAAGTTTCTTCCTTTTTCATTTTTTCTCTCTTTATTTATGCATTGAGATTTTCTCCCTTGTTTGCGCATTGAGATGGTCTCCGTTTGTTTAACTTTGTGCATTGAGATTGTCTCCCTCTGTTTATGCAATGAGATTGTCTCTCTTTGTTTATGCATTGAGATTTTCTCCCTTGTTTGCGCATTGAGATGGTCTCCGTTTGTTTAACTTCGTGCATTGAGATTGTCTCCCTCTGTTTATGCAATGAGATTGTCTCTCTTTGTTTATGCATTGAGATTTTCTCCCTTGTTTGGGCATTGAGATGGTCTCCGTTTGTTTAACTTTGTGCATTGAGATTGTATCCCTCTGTTTATGCAATGAGATTGTCTCTCTTTGTTTATGCATTGAGATTGTATCCCTCTGTTTATGCAATGAGATTGTCTCTCTTTGTTCATGCATTGAGATTGTCTCAATTTGTTTACACATTGAAATTGCCTCCCTTTGTTTATGCATTCAGATTGTCTCCCTTTGTGCATTGAAATTGTTAATATAAGAAGTTAATATACCTCATAATGTGATTAAGGGAGGGGCTGGCAGGAAGGTGTGTATTCAATGTGAAGCATGTGATACTGCTGGTGATTTTACTACATACATGTAACAAAGGTGAAAAGCACAAAGTTCATCTTATTGTAGAGTCTACATACAGTTAAACCTCAATCATAACACAACACTTTCAACCCTTAAACTTCTTGAGGCGGTCTAGAATAAATAAGTCACTGAAGAATTGCAAAGCAATATAAAATTAATTATTATTAATAATAAAATAGTATCTGTTAATACCATTAATGTCTTTAAAACCATTGTTATTGTAAATATTATTAGCATCAAATATTTCTTTCAGTGGGTTTTATTTGCCATTTTAAAGCAGTTTTCCATAATATTGATAGTGGTTCTACAAACCGTTGATCGTACAAGAATCCTGGACTGAATTACCAACCTGTATAAACTTACTTTTTTATTCTTCCGCAAGCAAGTAACAACTTCTCCACATGTGGAGGACATGACCATAGAAAACGTGACGGAAGAACATAACTGACCCAAAGTCAAATCATCAGATGAAAGTCAATCTCATTTAAATCAGACCTTAACATTTTGCTCCGTTTCTTTACGCAGTTAGAGATCAGACTACACTCCGTAAGAGGTCACGTTCAAATGACTTCTCTAGCGCACAATGACGTCACATAGCCTCAGCAGTATTTCACTGCACTTTCAGATTTGTGAAAGCAGCGATTTGATTGGATCATGTAAAGTTCACACTGACATGACCCCACACAGAGCATACATGCCATATTTTGCAGACCCCTTTGCGTGAGATTGGTGATGGACATGCAGGAGATTTCATTAAAAAAAGCAGGAGATTCTAAATTAATTTTAAATTATTGAAGTTTATACAAAGTTTTGACTTATCTTTCTTTGATGACAATACCATGCATGCTTCATGTAGCAATTTAAACTATTATTTGTAATCATTTTCATAATGTAAACAAAAAATTCAGGTTCCAGTATGTCCAAGAAATGCGTGAGATTTGATAAATTGGCCTCGTATCATGCAGGAGTGGAGTCTCAAATGCGTGAGACTCATAAATGATGCAGGAGATCTGGCATGTATGACAGAGTGCCATCATATCCTATATCAGCATAAAGTAGTGAAGCGTAATAAGGTTCAGATTTAAATGAGATTGGGTGAAAGTCGATCATTATCACTTAACGTTACTTTTAGCATCATAATCATTTAATGTTACTTTTAGCATTATTACTGGAAAGATTAATCAAGCGATTTCAAACATATTTGAGGAAGGAAAGCAAGCATTTTATGCCAGGATACAATTTAGACTTCCAAGAATATTAATTAATTAATGAAAGATCCCAAAGCCGTAGACAAGAAAATATAAATTATCCTGCATTATAGGCTTAAGCATGTGACAACTACGTTATTTAAGATCATTACCACAGTCTTCGAAATCAGTACACGCTATAATGTATTCAACTAAGATTCTGACCGTTTGTCATAATTACAGTAAATATAAGAATTTTGATAAAATTCTTGGCGTAAAAAATATTTATGCACCGTAATTTAATAAGTATCGAAAGAATAATTTCATTTTGCTCGATTATACAAAATACTACTGATACTCATTCACAAATTGGTGGAAAACTAATTTCACAGACTGTTTGTAATTTCAGTTTTTATGCGTATAAAACACAAATGCGTTAATGGTAAGTGTGACAGTATGCTCACATTGTTGTTACCACTCGAACATTTACCCCAGCCATTGAGGTGTGTCTCACTACCTACCATAGGATGCTTATACTCCCATTTCTACATAAAATAACAACAACAACAACATCAAACATTACACCATCAACGTAACACCATCACAACAATAGATTAACAACATTACTTCAAACAACACAAAATATCAAAGAAATTAATGCAGTTTGATAGAATGTTTTAGCTAAATTTTCAGATTTAATCTCAATGGCTCAAAATATTTGCACCAAGGGGAGTAATTCAATTATTAGCACCACTAAACAGGGGTCCTACAGAGGCAAAAAGCCCAATCCTGAAAACCAGTCCCAAGTCTGTTTCCGGTGCCATTAGCACACATCCATAGTCCTTATCTAGGTTTCAAACAATGTTTTGTTGTTAAAATTCAGATTATGGAACTTCAAACAACCATAACTTTGTCAATTCTTTGAATTTTTACATCAAATAACTTTTATTTTGTGCAGACAAATAGTCCTTTCTAATGCATATAAATAAATCATTCCGTAATTATGGGGCCCCTGCACTAAAGCTAGAGTAACAGTTCTTGAGTACTTAAATTTTCATTATGGTACATACTACAATTTGAAAAATATCTTGTGTTAACTAAAGATTCACTGATTTTATGTAAAATAAATAAAATGATAATTTTTATAAACAAAATAAGAACAACAACATATATGCTGATATATGCCCAAATTAACTACACAGATCTCATTAAAAATCACATAAAACTGAAAACAGTGGTCAATATATTTACAGTCAACTCTCGTTATCTCGAATTTCACGGGACCGTGGAAATTACTTCGACATAACGAAAATTCGAGATAGAATTTTCGGCATCGAAGTTGCAAGTTTTCCAGTTTCTGTCATTTTACGCCGCCATATTGTTACGGTCGTAAGAACGACATATTCGTGAGAATTGCTTGTTGTGATATTTATGTACATGTATTTCTCCTCGAGAAAATGCATTTTATTTTAATTATTATTTTTAAAAACAATTGTTCGAGATGACATGTTTATTGATGTTAGTACGTAACCCGAAGCTCTATGACATGTTTGCGCAAATTGTTGCAAACAAATATTTGTTCAACAATGGAAGGCGCGAAAATTACAGATAAATCGAAGATTTCAGACAGGCGAAGTGTGAAAAACATTCGACGCTAGTCGAATACGATCAGACTTCGATCCGACTTCGAGATGAACAATAGATTTAAAGTGCAAATTGGTTAATCGGGACCAAAAAATAATTCGACATAACGAAAAATTCGAGCCGAATTCGAGCCGAAACTTCGAGATGGGTCTCGAGATTTCATATAGACAAAGAAGGAGAAAAATCGGGACTTGAAAAAAACTTCGACATAACGGAAAATTCGATATAAGCGAGTTCGAGATAACGAGAGTTGACTGTATCTACAAAATAAAATTCCCTGACAACTAAAAATCTCCACCCCAGTTCTAATACCTAACAGGGCTGTAACGATTAACTGAATACCCGATCATTTTGAGTTCCTTTTTGTTTATAAATGGCTTCCTTGTACTATAATTATTTTAATATCTATAGTTCAGTACATCAAGAGACTATTATAGTTATATAATATTCTAGCCAGAGATATTGTAAGTTTTATATTTAAGTTGTGCACCAGTCAATTGAAACCACAGCCCCCAACCCCGGAGATTGGTTGGAGTTTTACTTTTTCAAACCCCTGGTGCAATCTGTGCACGCCCCCCCCCCCCCCCCCCCTGGGGGCCATACTGAATCTTATACGTGTATCAGGTCCAGTGACCACCTTCCTCAATTTAATGGAGAGAAAATCATACAGCATGGACTATTCCAACACATTTTGTAATTCAATAAGAATTTTGACCCAGTTTAAATTTAAATAAATGTGGTCCAAGGAATTCATTCTTTAGACTTTTGTTTTAAGTCCCCATGGTCAACATTATTTCACTTAATATATATTATGGAGAACGCTCTCTCACATTATCCTGACACTAGGCCAACAATTACATACGAATCCAATCCATCAAATAAAATATAAACGTCTTGTCATTACAAGTTACTTAACTAACAGTTTCAAAGAACTTTATGAATACAAATTTCATATTCATAAATAAATGTAAAAATTTATATATAAACCACAAAATCTATTAGTAACAGAAACAGCATTCGGAGACCTTTATATCATTGCAGCCCTAAGATTAAATTGCAATTACGAGGCAAAAAGCATTGACAACAACAACAACAAAACCAACAGCAATGACAACAACAGCATTAGCATCTAATTATTTCCAAGTGATAAAGCATCATTAAAGCCTTGGTCCCACTGAGGAATTCCACATCGGGGATGTTCTTCCGATTTCTTCGATACCACCCGATTCATCACAATTCCTTTGAATATCACAAAATGTCTCATGAATTCCCCGAAGCTTCCCCCTAGACCTAGAAGAACCTGTTCCCTATGTCCTGAATGCTCAGTGGGACCTAGGCTTTACAAAGGCTATATACATGCATATATATATACTTACAATTTGCTGTATTTTGAGCTCAATTCCCATCATTGCAGTAGCTGGGGATGGTGGAGGGAAATCAGGGGTTGGGGGTTGAGGGTACCCAGTAGGGGTCAGCGGAGTATTTGGTTTGTTCTTCATGAATTCAAGATAATTGGGTTTGGGTGAAACTAAAACAAATACAATATTTATGCTAAGTTTATAACACAATATTAATGCTAAGTTTTGAACACATTGTTTATGCTAAGTTTGGAACACAGTTTACCGGTATGCTAAATTTGGAACACAATGTTAATGCTATGTTTGGAACACAATGTTTATGCTAAATTTGGAACACACAGTTTATGCTATGTTTGGAACACAATGTTTATGCTAAGTTTGGAACACACAGTTTATGCTAAGTTTGGTAAACAATATGTATTCTAAATTGGTAACACAATTTTAATACTAAGTTTATAACACAATGTTTATGCTCAGTTTCGAACAGTGTTTATGTTAAATATGAAACAAAATGTTTATACTAAGTTCAAAATAGTGTATAAATAATAATAATTTGCAGCCAAAGAGCTATTTTAATTAAATAGTTTGTTTAAAGTGACTGAGACCTTTAAACCTCCAACCTCAAAACCAATCAACAGATCATACCAAGTTTAAGGGTTTAGGCCAAATTGATGTTTACTTACTGATCTTAAACACTTTGGTCTACCAACTTACAGACCGACTGGCACATGCAAAACAATACATCTTTACTTTTTTTTCTTTGAAGGGGAGGGAGTGCATAATAATTTAGCTTACTCAGACATAAAATTTGCAAAAACATGTTATGATAAGGAATTGAAAAAAATGTTTTCAAAATTTTACCTTTTGGTTCCGGAACTTTGTTGACTTTGCTTTGAGGTGGGCTTACAGGTGGAAGTGTTATATCACTCATCTCCATATACTCATTTGTTTCTCCTCCTTTTTCCTGCTTAGTTTCAGATATAGTTGCATAAACATTCTCATTCGGGGAGGGTGGTGGGCCAGCCTTTTCTGGAATTTCTGAGTATTCATTTTCTTTGGGTTCATCACATTTTTTGTCTGTTTTGTTTTCTTTTTGGTCATTAGATTTCTTTGGGTTGTTCATTGCAACATAAGTTTCTTCGGGTGCAGTATTAGCTCTTCGTAGGCCTTGTTTTTGGTTTTCTTTAAACTTATCTGTTGGCGAGACTGGGTATGGTTTAACATATTCAGTTTCCTCAGGAGCAGTATTGGTTCGTCTGAATTCAGGCCTCTGAAGATTTTTCTTTGGATCTTTCTTTAAATTTTGAAACAGCATTTCATAGTTATCTTCCGGCGGTGTAGGTTTAAGGTCAGTGTTTGATGACCTATTTTCATTAACTGTAACTTTAACATGAGGTTTAACCTCTGACACAGGTTTGCTGGTTGAAGTAATTGTGGTAGATGGTTTGTTGTGAGAAGGTTGACCGGTAGACTGTCTCCCCGTCATTTCCATATAAAATGGTTGCTGAACTTGTTTACCAGTTACCGGATCTATGGAGTTATCTTCCTTGGGTTTAGGAACGGTTGGTCTACGAGGAAGAGCAGGTTTTGGACTTAATTTAGGTTTATTTAGAACAGGTCCAGGGGAATGTGTTGGTGTTCTAGAAGTTGAGGAATGTGTTTTAGAAGAATCTGATTGGTCAGATGCAGCTGAGCTGGAATGTGATTGGTCCACAGATTGTTGCTTTGCATTCTGGGTAGGTTCTATTTTTAGATTATCACCTTGTGTTGAAGGAATGTCCATATTGTGATAAGGAATGTTTTCAAAAGTTTCAGTTTCAGGTGGGGTAGGTGGAGTGATATCTGTGCTAGGTATATCTGTAACAATGGTTCTACGTACAGACAATGGTGACTTCTTTTGTCGAGGTGGTTTCTTTGGAATAGACTGAAAAACAAATGGTAGATTTACAGGGATGGTTTACTCCTACTTTTAAGTATTATGAGTACAAGTAGTACTTTTCAGTACTCATTGGTACTTGAACTTTGAACTTGAAGGCAAGTGTTTTAAAAAGGGGTAAATCCAGACAACCAGATTTGACTGTGTGGCCTAAACTCTATACTGGATCACGCAGGTAATGCTCTTTCGTCACCTTCGCTACAGTTATGCAACAGGGGTTCCATTTGACTTGGGAGTAGGGGTTTTGACCCTTGAAGTTTCTAAAACGCCACATTTTGCCGTCATGATTTTGGTTTGATGGGTCATTTTCACTTAAAATCATGGGTATTTTGCCTATAAAATTTAGTCAAAAGTATCAAACTGACCCTTTAATTTCAGAAGCTAGTGGAACCCCTGCATAATAGAAATGTCTGACCATTTGCAGGCAGGGAAAGCTTTAACAGAAATTAACTGTAGTTTAATGTAGACAAAACAATCTTACCATTAATGATTTCGGAGATTTCTCTTCCACATTAGTTGTCACAGCTTCTGTGAAACCAAATATAAGTAGAATTACACTTCATAAAATACAGGACTAAAATATACGTAGAATTACACATCATGAAATACAGGACTAAAATATACAGTATGATAGTCTATAAGGGCTGAACAAACTTGAGCAACTTTGATACCAAATACCGACAAAATGTTCCAAATAAATCTGTCAGACTGGCTGCTGCTAAAGCCTACGTCCCACGGAGGAATTCCACATCAGCAATATTCTCCTGATTTCTTTACCACCTGATTCATCACAATTACTTCCAATATCACAAACTGTCTCATGACTTCCCTGTTGCTTTCCCTAGACCATGTCCTGATAGTTCATTATTCAATCAGGAGAACATCCCCAAGGCAAAAAATGCAGTGGGACCTAGGCTTTAACTACAGTATTCTTGAACTTTGAAAATTTTAAACTGAAAATTTATGTAACCAGTATTAGGTGTTCATTTATCAAGTCAGCCATGGATGTGGTCCAGTGGTTACTGATTTGTAACCTGGCAATCTGGTTTGAATCCCATTGTTGGCAGGTTATACCCTTCCATGAAAATGGTTGATAACAATGTTGATTTTCCTTCACATGTTGAGAGGTTGACAGTTCCTTGTGGAAGGGTTACTTAGGGCAATGTCCAGAAAAACTGTTAACATAAATCGGCTCCCAAATATAACGAGAAATTGATGAGAAACAGCGTTAAATCAGAATAAACAAGCAATTTCAGACGAAAGGGAGATAACTGCGTATGTTTTGACATGATACATTTGTCTGTAAAGAGTGATGTCCCTTTGATATAATCAAACCTGTTTGTTGAGGTTGTTGAGTAGAAACAGGTTGTTTTTCATCAGGTACAGCGAATATGGAGGTACGTGGAGGCAATGGTGGCGGGCCATCATCGTGTATTGAGCTGGTTGTACTCGCAACTCTGTTAAATATAACATAATCATTAACAATCCATAAATCAAGACATGACGTAATTATTTAAAAGATAGTTATGAAGTTTATCGTAAGATTTTTTAAAATGAAGAGATAATTAAATAATAGAAATGACACTTTGTTCTTGTAGTAATGCCTCAGATCACGGAACACATTGTCTTTTTTGTGTGAAGCGTCATTTTTAAAATGATTTTGGTCCAATTCAACTCTCAGTTCTGGACCTAAATAGTTTTTGTGAAATAATTATGAGTCGGTACTAAATTGCTTGCTCTCAGCATCTTACAACTTTTCCACTTGTAGAGAACATAACAGTAGCAAATACAATAAATGAACCTGCAACAATCCAGAGACACTGGCTGAAAACAAGACTGCGTTCAATAAACGCTTATGCCCCCTGTGGAAGCCTTGTCCATAAATAAGTCCAAAATTAGGTCAAGGTGAAGGTCAAAATGGGGTTAGGTGATACAGGTGTGTGGAGAGTTTTCATATACAACATCCATGCAAGTATGAAAGCTTTGTAGCAAGCTATATTAATGCTAGAAGAAACGGTCAATTTGGGTTAACCAGGACGGACGAACGAACGAACGGACGGACAGGTGAATCACTATATGCCTCCCGATCTATCGATACGGGGGCATAAAAATGTGCATCTTGAACCAGGGACCCTTCATTCACAAGGCGAATACTCTCTCAACTGAGATAACCTGCTGCTTACACACTCATCCGTATTGTGAACAGGTTCAGACCATGATATATACTCAGCGTCACTGAAAAGTTATCACTTATATATACCTCTGTATTTTGTATACAATATGACCTAACGGTACGAAAGTTTTATAGTGTATTAGTGCAGCGATTTTTCCCCTTCTTCGTTAGGTACCCCTAAAAGGTAGCTTCCCAATCTGAAAAATGTTCCAGTTTCCCAATTTCAGAGGAAATAATTCCCAATCAGGAGCATCTAGGCCGTACAATTCATGCCATAAGTTAAACTTTGTGCATTTTATATGAAGATATGCATGACATATGCATGACATATGCATGACATATCATTCACAAGCTAGTTCATGTTAATTTCTATCAAAAATAAGATAGATGTATTTGTATTTAAGAATTCTCAACTTATTGAAACATTCCCAATTTGGGTAAAAACACCGCGAATTTTCCCAATTTGTCCGGTACTGGTACCTTTCCCAAACAAGCCAAAAAAATCGCTGTAGTGAGTGCATTTGAATATTGTTTAATAGGATAGCTGTGACTACACAGTAAGGTCAAAACATAGTCGTGTTGGGCTTTTAACATGTAACATGAATTTTAAAATATAAGAGTCAATAGGGTGGTAACTTTTCATTGACGCTGAGTACATATCAACGAGCTGTCATGATATAGGATATAGACAAACACGTATGTTAGACATTACCTATCAGCACTCTTAAAGCTTTCCTTGTTAGGTTTCGAGTACAATGGTATCACTGGTCGCTCCTCCTCAGGTGATGCTGACATTGACTTACGTGGGCGAGGCACCGGCTTGTCCGGAGATGATAAGTCAGGAGATGTATCAGCTACCACTTGTATATCACCTGGTGGGCGTGGCTTAACAGGTGGGCTCGGCTTTTCTGATTGGTTTGATTTCTCTGGTGGGAGTGGCTTAACTGCTGCAGTAGGTTTATCACTTGCACCACTACGACAGTTAGCTAGACTATCATACAACCCTGAATCTTGTTCTGTCTCTCCCACATGACCTGTAACAACCAGCAACACCATTACATACTCACAGAAATAAACCAAATATTATTTTATACATGAAGACACTGCACAACTAACTAATTATGATCACCCCTAGGATCTTGAAAAGCATTTAAAGCATTTTTCCACGACGTTCACAACACTACTAATGATGAAAATCTTAATGCTTTTTAATCTCTATTTTATAACGTAGTATAACAGCCAAACCAGTCACAAGAAGTCAGTCTAATGAAACCTCAAATAGAATATCAACAAGAGATATTTGCCCCCATGGCAGCCCAATAGACAGAAATGGTAAAGGTCACAGCGACCTTGAACTTTGTCCTACTGACCATAAAAATGCTTGCAGATTCTAGGGCAAAGCATTCTTGACTTATTGAACGAAAACCATTTGGTCTACTGACCAACCAACAGACCAACATGTGGAAAGCAATATACCTTCTCGTCATAGATGGGGGCATAATTAGTTATATGCAGGTGTCAGTTTAATACAGGTGTATTAAATTAATTCTTATATCAAATATTGGTAGCTTAAAACAGGGGGATTATTAATTGAGATTACCAAATTAAAAGAAAATTAACCAAATCAATAAAAAAAAATACTGAACGAATATAAGGTTTGACTATAAATATTATTACTGCCTATTGTCAGTGCCTAATAAAACAGAAAAAAACGAACTCCACCCACTTACTTTGAATAGCTTGCATTATCTGTGTGAAAGATTTCTGTTGTGATTGGTGTGCACTCAGCAGCTGTATAACTGTCTGTTGTTTCTTGTCTCGATGGTTGATATCTATACCTCGTTCTAACAAAAACTTCACAACATCAAGCTTGCCATGTAATGCTGCTTCATGTAATGCACTACCATCGTCAGTCTGTAGATGTAAGTAGAGAAGAGGTATTGACACAAAAACATAGGTCTCCCACAAAGGACAATAACTCCCAACAAACATCATCGAAACCAAAACTTCCTAACAATATGCACAACTAGGCTTGGTACTAAGTATTCATTTCAATTTCCATTGAAATCGAACCAGTCGTTCCAGGAGAACAAGAGCAAACAAACTTTGTGACATCGAGACAGACACCTAGACAGACACGCACACATCCATCTGTGACAGTCCAGCACACACATGAGAGACATTTTGAATGTGACGGGTTTCACACATGTAAAAGTGTATAACATTTTATATGATGGTCAGTATTTGTGGGTTACCAAACGTACGAACCAGTAACTCCTCTAGTCCTAATGCTCCAGTGTTTGAACCTAGAAGACCCAGACTTGGCTTAGATTTTGTGGAGACAAACAGCACCAATGCCCTCACACTTATTAATAAATGAGGGGACACACTAAAAGGGATTTTTGAGCATATACAAGTCAATATGTTGATGATGGAAGACAGGCTATGTTATAAGTACACCAAAGGTGATCACTATTAGCACTTTGTGCCCATGGGAGCTAACAAGAGGGCCTAAAGAACCGTAGGTCGCTCACCTGTCATAGTAGTACATGCAGACCATTATGGTGATCTGAGATATCGTTTTTTATAATTTCTGACTAAAATTCTATCACATATACATACTGTCTTAACCTGACTGATCTTCTTATTTGCATAAGAGGACAAATATTGAAATTTGAGGTAGATTACATATAGACAAACATTCTGATATTTTCATGAATGATTTGACCTTGTGATCTAGTTATTGATCAATGTTCAAACTCAACTTTAAAACAAACATTCTGCCTAACTCTCACAAAGGGCCAGTGAAAACTAGAACTGTCGCCATTCGGCAGACTAATATACCCCCCGCGTGGCAAAATCATTGCAGCTAATTCTTTTCTTTATGCACATCTACATGTTGAGGTTGTTAATCTGTTAAAGTTTGAAGAAAATGCTGCAAAAACTGTAGGAGAAGTTGTGTCCACAAGAACTATTCACTGTATATTGTATAGTGCATAAAAGTACAAAGGGCCATAATTCTGTCAAAAATTGTTGCAGCGTAAATTCTTTCCTTTATGCGCATCTACATGTTGAGGTTGTTCATCTATTAAAGTTTGAAAGAAATGCTGCAAAAACTGTAGGAGGAGTTGCGTCCACAAGAACTGTTCACTATATATTGTATAGTGCATAAAAGTACAAAGGGCCATAATTCTGTCAAAAATTGTCACAGCGCAAATTCTTTCCTTTATGCACATCTACATGTTGAGGTTGTTCATCTGTGAAATTTGAAGGAAATGCTGCAAAAACTGTAGGAGGAGTTGCGTCCACAAGAATGCGTCTACGGAGGGACGGACGGACGGACGGACGGACGGACAGACAGACAGACAGACAAGCTGAATCCAGAATACCCCCCCTTACAACCCGTTGTGCGGGGGGTATAAATATAGCCCCTATATCATACACAAGGCTTTTCTATGATTTGACCAGGTGACCTAGTTTTTGACCCCAGATGACCTTAAATCAAACTTGGCCTAGATTTTGTTCAGATGATCATTGTAAGCAAATTCCATAAAAATTATGCCAAAATTGTGACCTCTAGTGTCTACACAAGTTTTTTCTATGATTTGACCTAGTGACCTGGTTTTTTAGCCAAGATGACTCAATGTCGAACTTGACCTAGATTTTGTTAAAAATGATCATTGGGACCAAGTTTCCCAATTAACCTGAAGGCCAAAAATTGGGATCTCTTTGTACTACTCAAGCGAATTGTGGACAGACAGTTGAGTGATCACAAAAGCTCATCCCGACACTTTGTGACAGGTGAGCTAAATATTTCTTAAAGGACTACAGACACTGACAGTAGATATATCACATTGTGTGAATAGTACATGATTTAGTATAGTCTTCATAATCGAATTCATTTCCCAAATTAGAGAAAAACTAAATAATTCAGCTAAGACTGACCACACATCTGTCGTACTGCCAGGAATCATGGAATATACATAACTCAGCAAGATTTATCCCTGGGTAACGATGTACTATATCACAGACTGCATTTGGCTAGACCGCATGTCCATTTGAAAGATTATACAAGCAACAAACTCCATAGAGACCAGTCTGGCAGTACTCATGTCAGACAAAACACGCGGACTGTCAATACATAGTGACACCTACCACCAGCTGTACGTCGAAATGATTATCTAAAAGAACAGCTACTATGTCTCGATGGCCGTTCCTGGATGCTAGATGTAGCGGTGATTGAGTACTTGACGGATGATGAGCGAGCTCTGGATGTGAGATCAACAATCTCTGTACAACCTCTAAGCGACCATATTGAGCAGCAAGGTCAAGCGGGGAAGCCTCGTCCAGGTTCCGGACAGTAGGAGCAGCTGATTTCTACAATTACATGTATACATAATCAGTTACTGTAAAATCACATATTTTCATGGGTTTTAAATTTGGCGGATTTTGATAAAAATACGAATTTGTGGATCAAAAAACATGAAAGGATATACCCATGTTCGACATTTGAGAGGTTGATTAATCGTCGGTATAAGATTTCGTGGACAAGTGCAACAACGAAATCAACGAAAATTCAATTCCCTCAAAAAAAAATAACTTAACAGTACATTAATATAGACAACAACTTTTACCCATTTTTTAACTACAAAGGAAAACATAAGATAAAACCGTAAAAGAACCAACAGGTCTATTCGGAACTAGCTAGGGTAATGCTCCTGGATTCCTTGTATCACACAACTGTCATTTCTCAAGAAATTTGAGGTCATTGGCCAATCTGGCAGTGGTAAAACAGAACGGTCATGCACTTATGTCTGTCTCAGTCGAACCCCAACAGTGACAAATTTCAAATAGTATTTATATATTCTTAATTTCAAATCAAGTGGTCCCTCTCTTGAGCCACATTTGTGGGAGACAGACAGGGTGTTTGTTGAAAACAATCAACAACTGACTTAACCTATGCCGGTCCGGAGAGGTATTTCTTAGTGTCGGTATGACTTTGTGAGTGACGTTTGTCAATGAAGGGAGGTGTCGTTTATCGGAGAAAATTTAACGTTGAAATTGCATGGGAGGAATTTTGAATGTCGTTTAAAGGAGGGAGTCATTTGAGAGAGGTGACGTTACGAGAGGGAACACTGTATACACAGGACCCAGTCTCAGGTCAGTCTCCAGTGCTCACAGGTACCAGGTACATGAGTCTCCCGGTGTTCACAGGAACCAGCAAGACTATTAAATTATTTTTATTTAACCAGATGGACTAGTTATCTTCAATAGATATAGAGAATGACGCAAGCTCTTACATTGAGGAGAACATCTACAACAGCAACATGTCCATACTGTGCTGCACAATGTAAGGCTGTATCACCAGTACCATTCTGAAATATAAACAATATAAATATTTTAATTAATATAATAAACAAGAGCCAAATTGTCACAAAATACGCCCGTCTCGGGGCATGGTGAGTCTCAGGGCAAAATAAAAAAAATAAAAATAAAAATAAAAAAAAATTCTAACATAGCACGTGAGATTTGCCTTCTTTGCGTATATTGAGCTTACCATATTTTATTACCGCGATAAAATATAGCTGATTGGTGACGTCACGTTTGACGCCATATACTATGACAAATGACGTAACGGTGACGGTAACGTTCCTAGGAAAGAAAGTAGTTTGACGTCAACCTGTCTTGTTGTGCTATAAATGGCAGAGCATTGACGATGTTAGAATCGAAATAATGAATAGGAGCTGTGCTTTGTTGTGTTATGAAATATAGGCACTCGTTTGAATGCGTACATGCTACGCACTTGTGATTTAATTACTACTCATCCAAACATGTGCAGCCTATGTTTTATTACGCAACAAAACATAGCTACTACGTATTCATTATTTCTTAATAATAATATAGTATAATCAAAATCTACAGATGGTGACCAAAATCCCAGTAAATTTTGAAGAACCTGGACCGAACCGTTTATGATTGGAAACCATTTGGACTATGTAATTATGTAAAAATCACAATGATCTTGACCTTTGACCAGACTGACCTCAAAATCAATAGAGATCATCTACTGTCAGTGACCAACTTCAATGTAAAGCTTAAGGATCCTAGGTACAAGGGTTCATGAGTTTTTGAACAAAAACCAATTGGTATACCAATGGACAAGAAACACAGACGACCCACGGACATGTGCAAAGCAATATATCCATTCATCAAGATTGGGGACATTAAAAAACTTAAAAACAAAATACCTCAAAGCCATCAGCCTGAATTATACAAGTTGCCATTGTAAGTACATTGTAATTTTAAAGAATACATCAGGGGGTAACACACAGTCTCCATGACAATAAGTTATATTTAGCCAACAAACTGCAATTGATTTTTTTGGAAGCATTGGAGTAAATTAGATAAATTAGATACTGGCCTAGTTGTATGGAACGATAACAAGATGAACACACTACAAGTTAACTACACTCTACAGAAACATAAAAAAACATTAATTTACTATAACAGGAATATTTACATACAATATTTACACTCTTGATCACATAAATGACAGACAGGACAGTTAACTGTGGCAAAACTAATGACTACTGCTCAGCAATGAATAAACAATAATATCCCTACACAGAGAATAGTAACATGTTTAACTTAAGCCTAGGTCCCACAGAGCATTTTTTGCCTCCGCGATGTACTCCCGATTGAAATTAATGAGCTATCAGAACATTGGGAACAGGTTCCTCGTGGTCTAAATGGAAGCTTCAGGGAAGTCATGAGACAGTTTGTGATATCAGAAGGAATTGTGATGAATCGGGTGGTATCGGAAGAAATCGGGAGAACATTGCCAAAGTGGAATTCCTCAGTGGGACCTAGGCTTTACAAGTACTCTCACGGTGTGATTGAACTTATAGAACAGAGGCAACTCTGCAGGGGGGTCAACAGACTTAATTAAATTAAAAATACAGAAAATCATATGCAGATGACCAATTTTGCCATACGAGAGGTCTGGGGTGGTATTCAATATTGGTCTTATTTAACTGGAGAATAGGGATACCTATTGCCAGTTACTGACAAAGCGCTTAATATGGTGTGATCTGATTGGTTGTCCTTATCCTTAAGTAAAGTAAGATCAATAAAGAACAACACCCCTGGACATGTCAGTTTCCATATTTAACTTTGTTTTGAATAAAATACTTCAGAGCAGATTAAACTGACCATAAATTTAGCTCATAACTTTGCCGTTTCTTGAGACATTTCATCGAATAAACTTTTATTTTGGTCAGAAATCATAGCTCTTTCGGGAATTCCAGATTAATCAGGAATATCGAAACCATTAAACTCTGGCAGACATACTGCTTTACTGTAAACTGTATATGAATCATCATAGTATGATCATGCAAAGTGTTATGCGTGCCTATTGCTATGCCTCGGTTATTCATTGTGCTATAAAAATTACGGGAAATGCTTATATGTATTCAAATCTGTATAGGCATACAATATGTGTATGCCCAGTAGAATTTCAGGACAGGAGGTATGAAGTATAAGCCTAGTGACCAGTTTGGTCCTACTTTATCAAGCACCTGTCGTGTGCAGTTTACTGGCTGACCTCATGCAAGCCTTAGAGAAACGGTGGGTTGACAATTTTTTATATATTTTTAGTGATTTGTGTAGCCGGGCCGTGCCCTATTGGTGGGGTCATTATATATACAGATTAACTCTGAAGATACAAATAAATTGTTCCAGACCAAGTAGACAGAGTACGAGTTTGTAAACCATAAAAGGTCTACTGCCAGATAGCTGCAGGTGACATAAGCATTAATGACAGAGGCATTAATTGTCATCATTATCAGTAAATGGCTATTGTATAATTTCATTATTTGATAATAATAAACTGATTCATGTAACACAGTAATATGCATCATCATACTCATAGGACGATTTTCCCACAGTTCAAAGCAACAGGAAATGTCATAGCAACCATGTCAGACAACGCCCACCTTACTGACTTAAAATTGTTTTAAGACAACGCCCACTTTATTGACTTAATTTGCTAGAAACAATCTACTGTATTATCAAGTTAAACATGTTTAAGTCATGCAGGAAGTGTTACAGCCCAATAATATCATACATTCTAATACTGTATACACTTATAGGTACGGTCCATTCAAATTAACTGACAATACTTTAAGTCTTGATATACTTTTTTACTTAGATTTCACTCGTAAAATGTTGTTTTTTTTCTCCTGTATTGAAACATGCAATGAACCAGAACCGTTGACAGCAGCATTTGAAATTTTTAAAAAAGCTTTCTTTTGACCCCCACGAAAGGGAATGGTCAATTTTTTAAGTACTCGTATTTTGGTTTTCCCACAAAGACTGGTTAAACTCCAGAACAAAATTATCACAATAACTCACAATGTAGCCTCTACACAGTGAAACGATCTGGGGCCCCAACAGGAATTATTATTGATAACCATAATGATCTGGGGCCCTACAGGAATTGAAAACCATAACGATCTGGGGACCAACAGGAATTGAAAACCATCATGTGAACAGGAGAATAAGAGCAGAAGCAGACTACAATCATGTACCATACATTATTCTGTTCTAGAACACACCCACAATAAATAATACAGCATCATACAAACAAGACTGCATCATACAAACAGTAGCAAGCCACATTCCAGACAATTTACTTATCACAACATAATTACATACAATGATGCAGCAATTTTCCATTGTCTGTTTATGCAATTTTACTAACTCAATAATTTTGCACACAAAAAACTTCAATTGTATTTCCCCGGATTTATTTTATTATGTTATTTGAAGTTTTGCAGTTATGATCAAGTTTTCTGTTTATGATTAATCCTTTCCTCCATAGACCAATAATTCATTTATCAGCAGTTTGATGATAAGAGGCTAGTTTGATTGTGAACACCATTTCCTTACAGGTATAAAATCAGATGATGGTTAGGGAGAAAAGGAGAATAAACAAACCTAATTATTACTACAGAAGCCTTGAAGGGCCACAACTCTGACAATTATCATGTGGCATCAGACTTGATACCAACTATCCATGTGAAGTTTCATTGAAATCCAACCAGTGGTTAAAAAGAAGCTCAATCAAGCTTTTTTACCATTAAAGGACAATAACTCTGGCAATGATTGTACCAAGACGAATTTCTGACAATATGTACAATTAGGGACAAATACTGTTTGTAGGGCTCATTGACTGAATGGTTTTTTATACTGAATGATTCTTTGCAATAATTTGTAGCTATTAAGGAGTTAAAAAGAATTTTACTCTGAGCGTAAGTTTCATATTTCCGTAAGTGCTTTGATAAAACAGTGCCCTAATGTATACCTGCTGGTTAATGCTGACTGGGTCTACCGCTGTATCTGCATCATGTCCAGCGGTCAATAACTGCATCACCACCTCAGCATCACCATTCCAGGCTGCTAGATGCACCGGTGTACAACCCTGGCTATCAACTATACCTGGCTGAGCGTCTGATCTCAGTAATACTTCAACTATATCTCTGAAAGTAACAATTACACAAATTTATTAGTCACAGTAAAATATGAGATTCATACTTAATATTTTTAAAACAAGTAATTAAGAATTGCAAGCAATACAGAAGTCCCCTACCGGTTTGAGGCCATTTTCAATGTTTCTGTTGCCATAGCAACCACAATTTATGTCAGAATCAAAATATTTTTAGACGTGCATAATCCCCTTATTGCCCCCTATCCACATATCAAGTTTCATAAACCTAGCTTGGAAACTGTTTGAGTTATGTCAGGATCCAGATTGTTTGACGGACGGAGGGCAAATTTATAAACCTATAGTCCCCTCCGGTCAAAAATCTGTAGGGGACTAACAAACCTATAGTCCCCTCCGGTCAAAAACCGGTAGGGGACTAACAAACCTATTAGAGACTAATTACATGTACATACTATAAAATCACCAATATTTGTGGGGATTTAATTTTTTGGATTTCGTGGATGACCTCAACCTTGAAATTAAATCTCCAATGAATAATTATACCAATACATATCGTCGGCTGGTTCTAATAGTGATCAAAGTGCCAAAATCATGTTTTGGAGAAAATGAGGGTTGAACATTTGACTTTATCTAATATCTTTATGTCAACCGATTTTAAAATTTTTAAAACGTAGATATAGTACTATGGCTTCATTCTTCCCATTGCATTCATTATTCTGCCTTA
Organism: Spisula solida; assembly: GCA_947247005.1. Classification (NCBI taxonomy): domain Eukaryota; kingdom Metazoa; phylum Mollusca; class Bivalvia; order Venerida; family Mactridae; genus Spisula; species Spisula solida. Next base: position 23,273,083 of record OX365955.1, read on the forward strand.
AAATTGACGTAGAAACGTCTGTTTTGAAAAAGTGTGTTATCCCGAATTTGGACATTGAGCAACTTTTGCATTTGGTAGTTGCACACCTGGAGTTTGGACAAAATATTTTCGAAATATGCGGTTTCATTGGTTGGTCTGGACATTGGATAATATAAGAACGACTTACTAGAGGACAATGAGCAACTTAATATTAAACATTTCAGTTAATCACGTGACAAAATAAAGGACGGCAAATGGTCAACTTTATTTATTTTAGTTTAGAGTAACCAATCTCCGGGACATTCAGCAACATGCACGCTATGTAGTGTTTCAAATACTGGACTTTGAGCAAAACATTACTGACAAAAAGCACTTTGCACTTGAAATTATGACGTAATTTTTTCACAGGATATTGAGCAAAGTCAAATTAGACAGAAAATGCAAAAAACTCATTTTTGAAAAAAATAGACATTGGAGACTATTAGAGCCAGCGGACGATATGTCAAGTTTACAGGGGCTGCCATACTTGCTTTCAAATTCAGACAGGAATAATACTGGGTTTTTGGGAAGTTTACTTGCATTTATCAACATGTAATAAAACAATTATAATAGTTATATTTGTTTGATTTTTGACCTAGCATTTTTTCATGCAATCCAAAATCCTTGAAATTACGTCCCCAAAAATTGTCTTTTTCACCAAAACGAAATTTTGTCCCATTCACAGATACATTGGTATTGCATACCGGTACTATCAGAATGACACAATAATGAGCCAGCTTGCAACAAAAGAGGGAAGCAAAACTATCCTATCTTTATATATACATAAAGAAGATTATAGACACGTCTCATTTTCACTCCATGATCTAACGACCTTGACACATTGATGGCACGTTTTATTATGTTTAATAGAATACGTAACAAAAGGCTACAAGTATAAGTGTGATTTTATTGCGCAATCACTAGTATTATACACCGACGAAATAATTGACAATGTCGTCTCAATACATAATTTGATATATAGACCACATTTATTGATTGCTTCATCTACCCTGAGTGTCACATGGTACACGATGACAACTTTGCCTTCAAATTCTTATTGGGCAAATTAAAAACTGACAAATTATGCATGTGTACAGAGCATTCATGTGGTGCCCTTACTTTAGCTAACAAAGAACAAGGCAAGATTTAGAATACGGAACACTTGAGTCTATAATATGCCAACCCAACAGTAAAAACAATCGTCCTAATTGTAGTAATTAATGGAAACTTACAAAGCTTTTGGCAAACATTAATCAGTTATAACTTAATTATTTCACCGAACAATTTGCTCTGATATTATGCATTTCCAAATTTGCATAATTGTTTATAGCTGATCAGTTATAATTGTAGTATATATGAGCCTTGTCACTGAGTATATACAGCATTTGAATAATTCTGAAGAGTAACCCAAGGGAGGCAGAAAATGCTTTTTCTGAAGAGGGAGGTAGAAAAGTGTTTTTTCAATAAAATAACGTATGTGGTCCACATAGAATAAAGGAAGTGTAGCAATACCATGTGACTTTTGACTACAGTTACAAGAAGAAAAATGAAAACATTGGAAAATAAAATAGTCATAAATATTTTATTTCTTCATCGATTTCTATGATATATACACCACGCTAAGGAGACAATTATTTGCTTTCCATGAAATATAAAATCATTTTCAGCGGCTGTGCCGTTTTTTCCATTACCTTGTGAAACCATGGAACGTGTAGGTTTCACAGGGTAATGAAAAAATCAGTAATACTCCTGAAAAATATCTTATATTTCACGAAAAGCAAATGCTTTTCCCCTTAGCGTGGCGTATATTTTATAGAAATCGATGAAGAAATAAAATACTTATGGCTATATTTGTGTTCCAATGTTTACAAATTTCTACTTGTTACTGTAGTCAAAAGCCACGTGGTATTGCTACCCTGAAAGGGGGCAATTGATAGTAACTGGTTTGTTATGAATGGGGTGAAAATGCTTAGCAATGCTGAATGGTTTCCTAATGAAATTCCTAAGGGAGAAAAGTAGTGAAGCTCAAGTTGGCAACAAATAGGGCTACAGACTTAGACAATACAAATGTTAACAATGATTTTAATAATAGTATCAGTGCAAACAGAAATATAACCGTCATAGGGCAGATGGCATCACCAATAAAATGGCTTTCATCTACAACTAATCATATTAATTATTAACACATTACTCCAGAATGTTTAATCAAGTGGACATTTTGATGGTGTAGTCCAGTTTCATACACTGTAGGGTTCATTGACTATTGTATGAATGTCAGTAATTAAAGCCATAATAGAAACATGTCTCAATTGAGTCAATTCCTGCTCTGTGTTAATGGGATCCATAATTGACCTTGTGAGCCACTCCTGCTCTATTGATCGTATACCATATTTGACCTCATCAACAAAGTCAGTAGAACAATTAAAGATTAGGCTTCTAAACAATACTGCAATGATTTTATCATTACAGCTGTGATGATACTAAATGGACCCTTCAGTCTGGTAAATGTGGAACTGATTTTATATACGTACATTTTGTATTCGATAATTTTTGGCGAAAATCAATAACTTCCTAGGGAAGATGGCTTAGGGCGCTGTTTTAACAAAGCACTTACTGAAATAGTAAACTTACGTTCAAATTTAAATTCTTTATAATATGTTTACAATTATAAAGTGAGGTAAATGGAGTTTCAATACAAATAATGATTTAGATAATGAACTCCTACACATTATATCCGTCACCAATTTGCAGTTGTTAAAGAATTATAAAGAATTTAAATTTGAAAGTAACTTTAAGATTTCCGTAAGTGCTTTGATAAAACAGTATCCTGGTCCTTAGAACATGGATCGAGGGAATGGATTACAGAACAAACTACCTTAGAACATGGATCGAGGGAATGAATTACAGAACAAACTACCTTAGAACATGGATCGAGGGAATGGATTACAGAACAACCTACCTTAGAACATGGATCGAGGGAATGGATTACAGAACAAACTACCTTAGAACATGGATCGAGGGAATGGATTACAGAACAAACTACCTTAGAACATGGATCGAGGGAATGGATTACAGAACAAACTAGCTTTGTAAGAAAACGAGTTGGTCCCACACAGAAAGCAGTATGATGTTTGGGGATATCAGGCAAATCATATCAATCAGGGGTTCCACTGAAGGGTCATTTTGATTCTTTTGACTACATGGAACTTGGACTGTCAATGTATACCGGTAATTTTAAACTATATTGTTCATAATTTTTTTTTATAATCAAGTAAAAGATCCACTGTACAGTGGTTGAGGTGATCAATAAATGAAAAATTGTTTCTTTCCTCAAACTCCTAACAAATTGGTCAAAATTAATGATGATTTGGCTGTTTGCCAAACACAGTGGAATATAGTGGACCACAAGACACAGGTGAGACTTGCATCCAGTGAAAACCTTGTTATAATGTATGATTACTCCGAGGAACAATTATCTCATAATCAATAATTAACTGGATCCATACAAAAGTAATTAAGTCAAGATGCTGTTGGTCTCAGGTTGGTATTTTGACCCCAAGATCATCTCTACTGAAGACAATCTATGAGAGTCTGATAGGGATAGATTAATGGTACCATGCAGTTAAGAATATGACGAAGTAAATTGAGCACTCCCAAGTGCAGAGATCACTCGACTAGCGGCTAGTTCCCACTGTCAACCTTACAGTATGTGATTGGTTCCCACTGTCAATCTTACAGTATGTGATTGGTTCCCATTGTCAACATGACAGTATGTTATTGGTTCCCATTGTCAAAATGACAGTATGTGATTGGTTCTCATTGTCAACCAGACAGTATGGGATTGGTTCCCACTGTCAACCAGACAGTATGTGATTGGTTTCCACTGTCAACATGACAGAATGTGATTGGTTCCCACTGTCAACCTGACAGTATGTGATTGGTTCCCACTGTCAACATGACAGAATGTGATTGGTTCCCACTGTCAACATGACAGTATGTGATTGGTTCCCACTGTCAACATGACAGTATGTGATCGGTTCCCACTGTCAACATGACAGTATGTGATTGGTTCCTACTGTGAACTTGACAGAATGTGATTGGTTCCCACTGTCAACATGATAGTATGTGATCGGTTCCCACTGCAACTTGACAGTAAGTGATTGGTTCCCACTGTCAACATCATCGTTACATGACAGTATGTGATTGGTTCCCACTGCCCAACATGACAGTATGTGATTGGTTCTGTCAACATGACAGTATGTGATTGGTTCCCACTGTCAACATGACAATATGGTATCAGTTCCCACTGTCAACCTGATATTTAGTGGCTGGTTCCCACTGTCAAATTGGTTCTCACTGTCAACATGATGACTGCATAAATGCAACAGGTTGTGTCAGATACTGTTAGCCTACAGTCTGCATGATGCTTAGTGTCTCCAATTATTTGTTTCTGCATCTTTGATGTCCTGATTATGTCTTGCATTTATAACATCTGTCAAATAATATGTATGTGTGTAGGTGTGTTATATTGCCTGAGTAGGGTGAAAAGCATTGTAACAAAAATGAATAAATTAACCGAGAATGCCCTATTTTTTGTAACACAAGCCTCTTTCTGGTGAAAATGCAAAAATATGTAATAATCTATAGATAGCATTGTTAATCTTCCATAGATACAAAATGGGGCAGACTTAATACAGAACAGACACAAGACTTGATCAGTCTGTTATTTGTCTCAGCTTGATCTATTGGATGTGAAGGCAAATTATGGGAATGTTAGGGACATGCTCTGATCCATGTATTATAGCTAACATAGATCATCATTCTGGCAATGTAAATCATATATTCCTGTGATTGTTTGGGCAAGTAGCAGGGTTTTCATTATAATCTTGCAGAACAGGCGTGTTTCAAATTCATCAATTAAAAGAAGTGTATAAATGTTTAATTTTGAAGAATTGGTGAAAGGGAAAGCTTGTTCAAAGTATCAATCAAGAGGCCATGATCATACTTAATTAGCATGTAAAAATTAACAAAAATTTCAAATTTGTGTCTATTAAAACTTTGAAAATCATGCATTACCTAACTTAGTTCAAGTGGGATGGTTGATGACTGGGACGCATTAGATGGAGAGGTTATGGAGATAATAGAGAGGTTGCGATGCGCACGTGTACGCTTACTTGTACGTTTGGCTACCTGTACACATTACAATTAAAATTGGCGTGCGAAACACGTGTGCGTGTATAAAATTATGTGACAGTTGAAACATGAATTCTTTGCAAAGGGCGATAGAATATGGAGTTTCCCGTTCATACGCAAACCTGTGTGACATTATACACAAATTAATTTCTTCTGCAACAAGTCCATTACTTGTAGGAACTACACACAAATTAATAATCAAATACTCAAATGTTAGACATCCATGTTACTTGTAGTCTTTCACAACATCTCTATTAGCTGATGAACAAAACTTTACCGGTAAGTAATGTATGATGCCAATGCACAGACACCAACATCAGCTTGTGTGGAATTAAGCTATCCTAATAAGGAAGACTAGAGATCTGTTGAAGCCTTGATATGATCAATATCTGCTGAGACATTATAATGACAGCTATGTATCAGGATATATACCAGTAACCCTGGTCACTTATACACCAAACATCAAATAGTGAGGCCAATAAATATCATTTACATTAGGGTGTTTAATATATTTGGACCCTTAAGATTTTGGTTTGAAGGGTCATTTTCTCTTTAACATGGGTGAAAGTTTGAAATTCTGAAAAACCTGAAATCCTAAAAAATTGACTGTTTATATAGGGAAAATAAAGCAAAACAGGCTTTTTGGTACTCTCAAAAACCTGAAATTAAGGCATGCAATGGAAAACATTTCACCCATGCTTTAAGTCATGGGTATGAATTTTGCCTATAAAATGGTACATTTAGTCAAAAATATCAAAATGACCCTTCAGATTCAGAAGCTAGTGGAACCCCTGAATATGCAAGAGTGTTGAAATTCAGTAGATTATAAGGTTACAGTGAAGCCCATAAAATACCTGTGACCATTAACTGCTGCATGGTGTAATGCTGTGTAACCATTCTTGTCTGTGTAATTCACATTCACCGACTTCAGAAAACTGAAATATACAATAATCATATTTTACAATACTGCAACGTAAACTCTGAATATACAAATACAGTCAGGACTCGATACAACAACGGCTGTTTGTTCCCAAGCAAAATGTCGTAGTAACGAAAATGTTAGGAGTCGGACTCTGTATACTGAATTGATACAAAGAGTATTTTTTCAGCATACAAACGAGTCAACTTCCGTTCATTGCAATAAGGATCGAGTACACGTTGGATATAGAATAGTCTTGCAATAAGTTGTACAGTGATAGGAAATCACTGGACGTTTTTAAATCACAATAAGTCAAAGAAGTTAAAATTGTACAGTATCCCAATAAGTTGTACAGTGATTTGGTTTAAATGCGGTGATTTTGAAAAAAAAATTTCATAATATGATGTCAGTTTATGAAATTGTCAGTATATTGGGTGTCATTATATCGAGACCTGTCTGTATACATGTAATCTTACTCTACACAATCATGTAATATAATAATTTTCCTCAACCAGGAAGTGTTATTTTACACTGGGGAAATTATATAACATAATACATTATAATATTATCCTATATTGAAAACTCAAGCATGGTATAGCCCGTTTGCGCTGAAAAAAATCGTCTAAAATGAAGATTTCTCAGTATTTACTGCACCTACAAGTATGCGATTTTGCACGAGTTAATGAAATGTATCTACCTAATATACAATTAAATCTAAGCAACATCGGACATGTGTAAAAAAAGTTTTGTTCATAAGTTCTATGTAAAATATTTGTATTTTACGATGAAACTTCATGTTAGAAGACTCGATACATGCAACAGCCAATTATATGGTCACGTGACACGCCTAACGGTAGACTACGTATTTGTAATCTATTTAATATAGCATATACGAGGCCCGTCTGTGCATCTGACATAGAATTGTTTGTGTGAGTCATATTTCCGGGTCTATTAGCTTAGAAATATGAAAATACATGCAGCTAACCCCCTGGTTGCCCTACGTTCAAAGAAAGTAACCTGCAAACACGTTTAACAATCACGGTTTTTTGTCGATATAATTACAGCGTCTTCAAACGATTTTGACTGCTTAATATTAGGCATTCTTTTAAAGTGGTGAATGTTGTTTTCAAACACAAGGTTTGTGTAGAAGTATATATAACTCACTTTTTAGACCTGGTTCAGTCATAAGACAACTATCATTGTGTACATTAACATTGTAATGCTTTTATTAAGTTGTTAAGTTAACATTAGGATATACATTTGTATATACATGTATGAGTATGTACATAGCTTAGTGAACAAGGTTTTGGTTTTCACTGTTTTTTTCATGATATTATTATACATTATCTGTATACTAGCGACATACCTAACTAATCCGACTGATACGGGCCTAAAATATTTCGCCTTCGTCAAACCAATGTCAATCCCGTTGATCACTGATTTTAACGGTTAAAAAAATACCGTAAAACATCAATGGAATACCAGATTACCTCCCTGCGTTAAAGTGTCCAAATACATGTAATTTCAATATACAATAAAGAACAAACTAGTTTTAATAAGTAATTAAAAATTATGAAATTTAAAATGGGAGTAGGTAGGATGTAATTATGGTTCTACGTAAATTTTGACACACATCTGATGAATAGATTTTCAGAAATTTAAATTTTAGACGATTTTTTTCAGCGCAAACGGGCTATACTGTGATTATTGCAGTGAATTGCTTAGTCTCAAACATATACAGTGAAGTTCCGCTAATAAGATCAGCCAAAAAGGTGGTCTTAATAGCGAATCGGTCTTATTAACGGACCTTTTTTGTTCTAAATTTAATACTTGGGGCCTTAAACTGGCAAAAATCTGCATGATTTCAAAATAATCAAAGTGGTCTTATTAGTGGAACTTTACTGTACTGTAAACCAATTTTATCACAAATACTAACTTTTGCTTTTTGCCAATCGTCGGCATATTCGCAACTACAAAATTTTGCATTTTTAAGTTTCCAGCAATGTCCTTATTAATGTTTTTAGCATTTTCACAACGACTTAATTTCGCGAAATTCTACCACTCGTGAACTCCACAAAATTAAATTGCGTGAAATAATTTATTGGCTTCCAGTATAGTCTTATCAAAGCAGCCAGGAAACATATCATGTGGTTGTAACTAAAAGCAGATAGCTATTTAATACATGTGAATTTAATATAAAATGCTTTATTCATTCATTCAGATTTAAATGGCTGCTAAAACATTTTTTATACACTGCAATGATATATAACGAATATTCCTTAAAGACTCCCAAATTCATATTTCGGTTCAAAAACCTTACAACTAAGTCTCTTCTTGCAACTTAAGAAAAGAGAATTTTTAATGGAGTCACTAGATTATACCAACGTAAAAGTCTGATCAATATTTTAGACTATGCAGCATTTGAACCAAATAAAACTCTTTACCTTGCCTGATATGAAAAATATTAATATCTGATTTCGATATCACTGCATAATGAAGAAATAAAATATTCATAAATTCATTAGATTACTCTGTGGACAACTATACTGAAATATTGCAATTTTTATGAGGACTGACTGGCATTTTTTGTTGAGTATAATTAAACTTAATCTAACTTTACTGGCCAATATGTCTGAAGTGACTGATCCCCAGACTGCTTTAAGCTCAGTTAATATAACACAAAACCTTCAGAATAAATTGACAGAAATAAATGAGTGCATTGTTTTCAGATACATGCATAAAGTCTGTATCTCTGTTTTAATGAATAGACTTTAAATGCATACTGTGAATAAACACACATGTTTGATTTATGATGTAGCTTCTATTTATTTTTACTCATTTAAGTTCAGCACTGTCACACAAATATTCAGTTCAGTATGTCAGGGGTTCCATTCGGCTCGGGAGTACCGGTAGGGGTTTTGACCCTTGAAATTTCCAAAACGCTACAATTTGACCCTCAAGATTTTGGTTTGAAAGGTCATTTTCTCTTAAAATCGTTGGTATTTTTCCTATTAAATGGTAAAATTGATTGAGGAATATCGACATTGTGTATCAACGATTGAGGGATACCGACACCAAAAAGATTATATTAAGCCAGACAGGGAAGGCAGCACTCAACTGAACCAACCAAGCACAGGAAACATAAAACACACAAAGCCCAACCAAACAAGCGCAGATCCGCCCAAGTCCAAGCTGTTGAAAAGTATAACAAATTACAACCAGCCGAACGACCCAGCTTCCACAGCAAAAGGACTACAATCCCTAGTTTTAGCTGTCAGAAATCCTAAAACGAAGAAGTGCCCAACACACTACCGACCAAGAAAGTCTCAACAAAAGAATATACACATCAAGTAAGCCAACCAAACTAACACAAAAATTATTCACTCAGTAAGAAATACAGCCACATTAAGTCTCTGACATTGAAATTAGGTTACCAAATATAGGAAACATTGGCAGAGAGTAGATTTCGTGTAAAGTAGCAAAATAATCCCACCAGCAGTATAAAAGAGAAAACTTCCCATGATGTAAAACCATATATATACATTTGTATGTGTGTGTGGGGGGGGGGGGGGGGGGGGACGTTTCGTAGATTATGATAACAACCCATTATACAAGACATTTCTTGTGAGTTATCAATACACTAACACATCAGTTTCATATGTTGCAAGCAAATTAACTAGAAAATTTCTTAATAATCTTGTTGGATCTGATATTCCATGGTCTCGTCCACAAAAGCATGTCACAAACCAATACAACGATTTTACACTACCTGGGTGAATACGTACCAGGAATTACCCTGGAATACCATGGTAAATGAGAGCCTGGAGTATTCTGACTCTTTGTCCAGCCTTTTCCAGGGTAAAATGAGGAAAACCATGGAAGAAATATTTCCTTGTTAGTCCAGCCTGACTTGAGATTGTGCAAGTCGGTGATTCCCCTATTTACTTTGAATTGTTTACATTCTGAGTTATTAAGCCTAAAAAACTACCATTATGACCGGTCTAAATTCATTGTGTTCACTTGCCCATTCAGGCAAGTTTCTACTATTCAAAATATATTTATGTGCCTGATCGGCTTAGCCCGAACAGGAAAGTGAACATAAAACACTTAATATCTCAGAATCTAGACAATTCAAAGGAAATTTGAACGGTAGGATTTTAGATATACCCTTTGGGATATGAAACATGTGTTTAGATTATCGCTTGGTCAAATATCCTAATGCACAGATTACTTTTTCAAAAGTGGGCTTTCTATTGCCCGATTGGGCAAGTTTCGCAGCAAAAATGCCGATAGTGCAAGTAAATACAGGAATCACCGACTTGCTGATCAGGTGAGTTACTCCACTGAAGAATAGGAATAAACTGACTGTATAAGAAGTCATCCTGTACTTGATATTGTACAGATTGAATAAATTATAATGCTGGATGCCAGTGCTTGTCATTGTTTTTCTAAACATTTTCTGTTTGTAAATGATCTTCACATAACACAGTCATGAGTCATGCCATGTTTGTGCAAATTAATGCAAACACATCAATGGAACGTGAAAATTACTGGTAAGACAAAGATTTCATGTTGGCGAGATGTGAAAACATTCAACCCCACTATATCGAAAACAGATCATGTTTGATGATTAAACATGTCTTAACATGATTAAACATGTTTTTTGAAACAGTTACGGAATCATGTTGGTTGATCATGTTCAAGAAACATATTTGATCATTAAACATGGTTCAAGGTAAAACTAAATTTCCAGGAATTTTAAATACAATTGTTATACAGCAGCAATGGCTCAGTGGTAACGGACTTGGGCTGTCAACCAGAGGTCGTTGGTTCTATCCCCGGCATGGTTACTGGACTTTTCGGTAGTTCTATTTATAGTATTTCCCACTATATCTGACCGTGTGGACTGCAAAGTATCTGGGTAAAGGTATCAGGAAGCTGTGTATCGGTGCTTTACACTGGGCACATTAAACATCCAGGCTGCCTAATTAAAAATAAGAGCTAGGTGCACTTCTGCAGCACCAGACATGCCTGTATCTAATGTGTCTCTTTGCCTTCAAGAGCTTTCTCTTAGTCTGTCCCTCTGGTCAGATCATGCTTAGTACCAACACTGGGAGAGGATGCACCTGCTTTGAGGGCGCTTGATTGTTATGTTAAAGGGACTGCCTCACATATTGGTGTATTGCAAAAATAAAATAAAATTGTCAAATATTCGCGTAATTTAGGTATAGTTGCCTGTATATCCCATAAACAAGCACACTGACATCTAAAATAACTTGAGAAACTTCGGCATTGTGTAGTTATTTATACCCTATAGAATTAACACTACTATTACTTGAATTGCCTGAAATTTGTTCGCATTTGATGAAAACGAATCGAAAAAAACAAACCAAATACCTCACTGATGTTTACGCTTTAGTTTGTTGATGTAACAGTTCAATCATGTGTGAATTACATAATTCACAAAGCATGTTGGAAGGAAACTTAGCCATTTTTTTTCAAGAAAAAGATACTCAGTGGGCGATATCGAGAGTGGATAAAATTGCTTATCTGCACCAAATCTTTCATAAAGCAACCGTCAGTGCCTTTCTATTACATCTATACTTAGCTAGGCGGAAAAATCACGATATACAAAAATTTTTGCCCAATCTGTGAGGCAGCACCTTTAACTACGTTGGTGACATCAAAGGAAGGCACATGCTGATGACATCTGTACAAAACGAAAATGTGAAAATATTTATGACGCAAACTTTCATTTAATTATCTTGACGAGCTTAAGTGATTGTTGCTAGTTCGCACTATATATTGAATGACCCTCGTATTTTGGTAACTGGGGAAATTGATTTTGAAGAGGCAAACTACTTTTTGTAAAACACTGTGATTTTAAAGACTTTTTCCTGTGAAGGGACCTTATTAACTGGCCCCTACTAGGCCAAACTTAAAATATTCTTTGTTTCCCCATCCCGACCCAAGCAAATTTAGAATGGGTAGGTAGGTAGGTTAAATATTTTTTTAATAATTTCAGAATAATAGTTATTGGTCAAACATACAAATAGTGAAATATAATAATACATGTAACTATAGTTCAATTTTGAACTCTGAGTCATGACCTATCGGACTAGTCCATTTTTGGCGGGTAGATAATTATTTATTGCGTTCGCATGTCATATTTAATTATGTGATTCTTACATATATATGTTTGTTATCGAATTACAGTTTAGTGCAGTCGGTAACGCTCAGGATTTCTAACCCGAAGTTCTGTGGTTCAAATTTCCAATTCGCTCATATTTTTAATTCATTATTTTATGTTATTTAAAGAGTTAAAATAAAGTTTCTTTTTTTAATAAAACCATGAACATGTGTTGATTTTTCATTTTCACTTATAGCGATCGTTTCCATATTTCGAGTGTACTGACAACCTGTATTACGTTGATTAGCCGTCATAACATTCTACAATACACATGCAAGATCTAAAAATATTTTGAAGCATGTATCAAACATGACTTGTCACATACTGTTATAACACGGATATTGCAAGTTATGTGCACTTATAAATTAATAAATGTGTAAATATAAATTAAAAAAAGAAAAATATTTTTTTTGGTGAGATTCGAACTTGCCCCGGTCAGACAAAAGTTATTTTACACTGTATCAAGCGCTATACCGTCACGACCATTCAGACACATGGAATAGTTCGTCTTAATTATATTACTTATATTTTCCATTAAACCTATACCAACCTATATCGATTAATGGTTAAAACTTTAAAAGTGCAGTCACGGCTCAATGCTTGAAATCGAACTATATAAGGTGAAAACCAACAATCTTAAATTAAAAATCTGTACAAAATGTACTTAAGTAAAAAACAAGCCAGTAAACACAAATTAACATTTTCATCCCCAATATTTCATAAAAAAATATTATTTCAATTTGGGCAATAAAATATTTTGGGTAGGGCCGTTTTTTTCGGGTAGGTAGGGGATGGGGAAATGAACAATATTTTATTTTAGGCCCTATATAATTATAAGGAAAAAGCCCAGTGGGACAAAGGGCTAAGCTTTAGTTTGGTCCAGAAGTATGTATTTGACATGAACATGATAATAAGAATGATAATATAACTATGATTCACAGAGTTATGAGTGACAGGCCCATGTTATCTGACAGACTATCTGAAAACAAACATTTCTTCTTCCTGCTTACAGCCTTATGGAATGTACATACCATAGTTTTTGTTCTGTTTATTTAGAAGTTTACTGCATCAAAATATGTATTATCACATAGACATGCCCATATTAGTAAGTATTTACCATTATGTGTCTCAAACCAAAAACATAGTTAAAATTACATTGCAACTTTTTCACAAAAGACATAGAAGAAAATATTCTAATCAATAATCAAGATACAAAATGTACTAGTTAGCAAGTTTTTGGGCGTATTTTAAATAGAAAATAGACGAAACAAGCCAATGAGCTAATATTAAAGCATTCAATAACATGTGTTGATTTTATTTTTTAGAAATATAAACAATGTTTAATGGGGTTCTGTAATCCCGGTGAAATATTACATGGTCAACAATCTAATACCATGTTGTAAAGATTGTCAGGAGTTCATGGCTGGCTATGACCGACTGGGTTTGGCCATGGTGAGAAGACAACAGAAGCTAGACAATGGTCTAACATGGTCAATATTGGTCTAATGTGGTCAATATTGGTCTAACATGGTCAACAATGGTCTAACATGGTCAATATTGGTCTAACATGGTCAACATTGGTCTAACATGGTCAACAATGGTCTAGCATGGTCAACATTGGTCTAACATGGTCAACAATGGTCTAACATGGTCAACAATGGTCTAGCATGGTCAACATTGGTCTTACATGGTCAACAATGGTCTAACATGGTCAATATTGGTCTAACATGGTCAACATTGGTCTAACATGGTCAACAATGGTCTAGCATGGTCAACATTGGTCTAACATGGTCAACAATGGTCTAACCTGGTCAATATTGGTCTAGCATGGTCAACATTGGTCTTACATGGTCAACAATGGTCTAACATGGTCAATATTGATCTAGCATGGTCAATATTGGTCTAGCATGGTCAACATTGATCTAACATGGTCAACAATGGTCTAACATGGTCAATATTGGTCTAACATGGTCAACATTGGTCTAGCATGGTCAACATTGGTCTAGCATGGTCAATATAGGTCTAACATGGTCAACAACGGTCTAACATGGTCAACAATGGTCTACCATGGTATAACATGGTCAACATTGGTCTAGCATGGTCAACATTGGTCTAACATGGGTCTAACATGGTCAACATTGGTCTAACATGGTCAATATTGGTCTAGCATGGTCAACATTGGTCTAACATGGACAACATTGGACTAAAATGGTCAACATTATCAACCATGTTATTGTCTCACACAGTCACACTTATTTGTTATCTCCCTTAAATAAATAAAGACGGACCAAGGGAATGTGGCCTGGATGAGATGGATTGAGGGAATAGATTGTATTAGTAAACAAAATCCTGTGGTTCAGTTTTACGCATCTTTTATCACTTGAGTCAATATTGTCATTATTGTGCGCAAGTATGGGTCATGGTAATGTTCCATAATTTATGGCTGCCAGGCAAAAGGAGATTACTGAGAATATGTGACTGACAGAAGCCACTCTACTCCTGGATACAAAATGAGGAAATTGGAGCATGCCATTGCCAGTCACAATGCACTTTGTATTAATAGACATATAAGTTGGCAACAATGGCAGACATCCGGAAAGTTGGTAAAATTGCTAACAATCTACCTGACTGATAAACTAAACCAAACGATAAACTGTCGGACCAGTAATAAACAAGAGCACTGTCTACGAGTGTTTGACACTTGACTTTCTCGTACTTGATAGTGCCCTTGTTCATCTGTGAGTGAAATTTTAAGAATAACAAGGGCTGATAACTCATAAATATAGGTCAAAGGATTACCAGCCTTGTCAGTATGAACTCAGTAACTTGTGATGGGTCAGATCAATAGCTATGCTAAGTTTCAAATGAATACCTTAGAGCGGGGTCGGCCTTTGGCGAACAGAGCCTAATTCCGAACACTACCGATTACTTGGGTTTTTATTCCTTATAACGTATCTTTAATATTTTACTCCATCAATTTTTCATGTTAATGACCTTTGCAACCATAACTACTTTAGTTGACACCGAATACATCGATATTTAACCTCAGAACCAAAAGTATGTTGGTTACAAGTGAGCTATTTTTAGCTAATTCTATAAAAATGTACATAGTGGTGCTAAAATATGGGAACAACTTTATCAAATAATGGTGCCTAGGGATAAACTATGACTATCCTTACTGAATGTGGTGCCCCTAGATGCCCTGATTCGTTTTACATTCAGAATAATCCCGACAATAATTTTAATCTAGCGGCCAATTCTGAACATATGAAAAATGCAATATGCATTTACGTCAATCTACAGCGTAGTGGAAAGAGAATGTGATAATAAGGATGAAATCTGATTGTTGAGGGTACAAATTCGCTTGCAATTCATTTTTTTCTAAAAAAAAATTTTCATATCATTTTATTCTTTTTTAAATATGTAAACTTATTTGAGAGTTAACAGTCAACTTAACTGAAAAGTGGTCAAATGGATCTTAGCGACAGGAAAGAGCAGCAAACAACAGCTGCATTGGTTAAGTTGTGATCTATGACTATGAGTATTACTAGCGAATAAAGAAACATTAATACAGATCCAGCAGATGTTGACAATGATGATTTTAAGTCATGATTTCAGCTGCTCTTATCAATGGCAAAACGTATCTATGAATGGTAATTCATTCTGCTAAGGGAAGTAAGTCTTACAAGATTTTGTATATATTTTGTTTACCTCTGGTGTGAAATGTCAATCAAACATCCGGGTACCTTGCATACGAATTGACACAATCGTTAAAGTAAGTTTTGTGGTAAAATTGGCACACTGAAGTGACTATGCATTGAAATTTTATAGAAAATGTAATATTTTACACATATGAGCACATTAGTACGATTTTTACCTTTTTTAGACGTATAAATTTAAGAAAAAAAAATTGTCTGCCAATTGCAAAAGCTTTTGTAAATAATAACCGAGGTGCACGATTACGAAGTCATCGGAACTCGCAAGAAATGAGATGTCACCGAAATCCTGACTATCACGGAATGAGGACCTTCAAGGTTATAAATAAATTTACATGTATATCCTCAATATACCTATTACCGGGATATACTAATTACCGGTAAAATCAAAACAATCCGAGTATCAAATCCGTTTGCACATGCTCGATGCCAGCATCAGTCACACTTCATTTGCAAACACCGGCGCTTCTTATCAACCACTTTTAACCCAGAAATATTGTCATGGATACGATAAATTAACGTTCTGTTAATCAATTTACTGAAAAAAGACGTATTTGCTCACCAACCATGACAATTAAACACGTAATTGCAACCTTATTCACGAGTAATCACCGATGGTTTCATGCGTCTGATTCGGGCACTTGGCCCGTGTGACGTCACAGAATTACGTTATACGAATATAGGTCATTCATAAAATCTACTAGATTGAACTTCCGACCTGAATCACTATTTTCGTTTAATATTGGATCCCTAATTGATTGAAAATTCGTATTTTTTTTTATTTTACCGGTAATTTGCACATCCCGGTAATTGGTATATTGAAGATTTATTCATTGGGGTATTATTAAAACTGTTATCACGGGACAAATCTAAAATACTGCACTTTAATTAGGTGTTTAAGAAGAAATGCTAAATTTTAGTGCCCACATGGTGAAAATTGACCACTAAAACTTTGCACAATGGTATAACAGTCTACGCGCATTCCACTCATCCTAATTGTATTTTGATAGTAATAATCCAATTTGTTAACTTAAAAATAGAAGTTTTACCCAGTACCAAACATTTTTGACATGCCGTCGTCAAAATGATTATTTTGTACGGACCGTACCGGATTACCGGTAATTAGTATATTCGTAAACAAATATGGCGGACTCCCATGGGTTGTTGATATGATCTGTTTAGGTCATAATTTAAGTTTATCCACTCGTATTTTACACAAATTATTAATAAAAATAATTGTTGCACATATTTATGCCGGTTTATGCAGTTGTCGGGTGTTTTAGTTATGGCAGTGGCTAGCCGTCCGGCACCGGACGACTAGACAGCGAAATTAGTCGTCCGGCATCGGATGACTAGCAAACGATACATGCATTGGCTAGGTAACTGTCATTCTATTTCTATGCATTAGGCATCCATAATTTCAGTTATTTTCTTGTGATAAGTATCACATATGTTTCTACCTTGTAATAAACTACGAATTAAGCAAGACAAGTTAGTGCATTTATCTGCATCCATTTTGTGACCGGCCGTGTATCTCCGTATAATGTCCGCCATATTGGAAAACAAACAAACTACGCACGTTAATTTGCCGAAGTAACACAAACAAAGATATATGGCAATTAATTACTTTTCATTCGCAGTTTTAATAGCACATATATACAAAACAATACAATTACAATTGTATTTTTTTGTAAATTTTAAATACAATATACAATCAGGGAGTTTAGAATAGGACCTACCATGATACGATTCATAAACGGTAACATTGTTTTCACGCTATTATAACCAGTAACATTCCAAACTGTCAATTACCTAACACAGCAATTTCATTTTTTCAGCATGAAGTGAAGTCATATACTATCCCCATCCTCATAATACTGTAATTGAAACTTTCTATGTTCCATTACTACTTCTATTTCTAATGCCGGACGACTAATTTCGCTGTCTAGTCGTCCGGCGCCGGACGGCTAGCCACTGCCTTTAGTTATATTTCATCAAGTTTTAAAAGTAGATTACCGGTATTGGTATACCCAGGCTACACGTTAGATCATTACCGATTTAATTCATTTATCAATGGTTTACTACGATTATTTTTTAAAAATGCATGTGATCTAGGGCTCCATTGCGTGCGACACACACTGTCACACCCCAATATGTGTGTCTGACAGGTATGCTGTCATGAGTCTCTGCAACCACTACAAATTGATAAATAAACTTTATAAAGCAAACAATAAGTTGGACATCACTTTCATTAGGAAGATATGATAGGCCAAACACTATAACATATATATATATCATTATATTTATATCATAAACAATTGCAATCATGCGTGAATGACTTAGAAGGTGATATGTTGATTTCTTAAACAGCTGAAACAGAAACTGAGAAAGCCTACCTTGTCAATTTCTGCCCAATAGATGCTCCTCCAACATGCGACTTTCTGGCTTTGTTTGTCAACAATTTCTCAACAGTTGCCAGATTACCAGTTCGAGCTGCCTCCAACAACTCTACTTCCTTACCCATCACCTTCTCAAACTTAGAAGTTATGTTCAAAAACGACATTTTTCACTTCCTTCTTTTTTCAGCATCCATTTTTGTCCACATCGTCTGTTAAATGACTGCAGATTGGACAATTACCGGCGTTTAAACCAATCAAAAGAAAGGATGCATATTTTGGATTAAAGGTTTAGAAGTATTCCGAATAATGTTTTGGTTTTAAAGCCTATCGTGTATTGGTCAATAACCGTCACAAAATATCCAGTTCGACCAATGAAATCGCGTCTTTGAAGCAATATCTCGTTATAAGTTCAGTTATAAATAGAATCTTGATGTAAACAATAATATTAACGCATTGAACAGTTGGCAATCGACAACGATATTGTAGAAAATAGCGCAGACTATTTTCGTTGATAGAATATATTGTGTAGAAATGACTAAACCATTAACTGTGGTGAGTACCCGTTTGATTCTAAACTATTGTGAAATCAATTGAACATGCTATCCGAATTTTGATTTTCATCCTTTCCGCGAACAATGAAAACAATATGCGCATTATATTAAATGCGGCCCACGTATTTTCCTACGTGGAACAAAATTCACTAGTTCAATTTGTTTAATTATAAAAAGCCGTTTAAGTCACAGATCTAGCTGTGACATCGTGAATGTATTGAATTAATGAGATGGCTTGATTGCACGATTTTTCCGTGCGAGTTAAAGACGCACACGTTTTCAATATGTCTTCCTTGTGACCTACATATTGTTTTTCTACAAAGCAACAAAGGAAAATCAATGAATCTGTATCTTGTCTGAAGCTTATTCAAAGATTTTTCCTGCTTCATAGGCTATGCATATTTTTTTCTTGATAAATCTACTGTAAAAGAATGACATTTGAGTTGTCCTTCAGATTCTATTAATACAATAAACAAGTCTATTCTGTCAACAACACAGGTCATAATGTATAATGAAGTTTTTTGGCAATTATTCACAGAATATTATATTCACAGAATATTGCAATCTATCCTGTATCATATATATCTAACGCTTAGATCTACCGTTATATGCATATATGACATAATTGATTAATTCATTAAATTTGTGAATTATTAATTAATTCCTTAAAATTAAGGGTACACAAATATTATAGTGTGAAGATGATTAATATTATTTTACTTTCATTAATATGTGAAAAAAATAACAATTGCGGAACCAGAAGGAATATAGAGGAAAATAAAAGAAAAGTGAAAAAAAAGGACCTTCAAAAACTATATATACTGCTTTCTCATGGAGTCGATCCCCTAAGAGATAAAAACCTAACATACACACTTCAAATTGTGTAATTTATGGATGACAACTAAATTTCATTTTCTGACTGAGAAATTACTGAACTACAGTAAAATGAACCATTTCTGGAATAAAAAAGATTTTATCTTAAAATATTTACTGTGAAGCAAGTACCAGTCAAAAGGCTCCGTCATTCAGAAACTTTCTCATCGACCCGATCCCTCCGATTGGTCAGTCTATAATTAAACCAAAGACTGAATTATTTTATGAAACACAGTGGTAACATAAAGTTTGTTCATCACAGATACTATTTACAGAATTTAATTAATGTGGACAAGTATGTTGACAAAAATATGGACAAAAACAAAAACCCATGGTTACGAGCTTAGGTATTACTGCTAACCAAAATGGATTTTTCAGGGTTGGTTTTAAATTAGTCCACAAAAATTGTTTACATGCGCTTTTATGCACATTTTTTGCTGTGATGACAGGAAAAAGTCCACTTTCAAACTTGCATATATTTTGGAAAGGAACCATCACTGCGCGTGATTATATTCTGCAAAAATAAGTAGGGCTCTGGTCGATGAGAAGGATCGACTCGATGAGAATCAAGTATAGTGTATATAGCCAAATGACTATAATTACCTGCGAGCCTTGAGCGAGCAGGTATATTGGATAGCATAAAGTAAAAAGATCATGGAGGGGCACGTGACCTGTTCTTGATGGTTTACGATTTCAAAAATAAATAAAAAAAAAGATGCATTTTGTAAGAATGTCTTGAACCAGACTTATTCCATTATTCCATGCGGATAACATCGGTCTTTGTCGTATTGCAATAGTTTATTTTCCAAAGAAATCAGGACTGTCCGAAATTTCAGTGAGCACTAGGCAATATTGAGACCATGGATCTAAACAGCAGGTGACTGCAGCTGCATAAGCACAGCGCTTCCCAGTCAATTGTCATGGAATTATCGGAATAGGTTTATGATCTTTGATATTGTTGAACACTCAAAACATGTCTTATGATAATACCTTTTAATGAACTGATACAAGGTTTTATTTATAAGCATATAAATATTATATGGAACAAGGGAGTCATAATATGCAATTAAGTGTCTCGAAAATTGGTTTGTTATACATGAAATTATTTAACAATTTGTTGATAAATTTCGTATGTCAAATTATTGTGCAAATAGTTTTCCCAATTTGAAAGCTACAGGCCTATCACACTTATTTTTTTCTAACAATTTTGAGATTTTCATGCTTAATTTTATACACATCAGCTGTTGAATTATGCAGATAGAAGGTCCAGGATCCTGTCAAATGAAGTCTGTACATCATTTGCTCGCAGGAACTATTTGACTTGTATTATATGGTTTCTAATACTTCATGAACTTCATGAATACACTGTCACGTAATAGCTGGCATCAAAAGATAGGTTCAGTCTTTCCGCACTACTGTGCATGTTTAGATATTAAGAAGGATTAGAACAATGTTTAGTTGTCATCCATAAATTAAATGATATTGCTTCATATTTTTAAATTCTGTAAGAAAACCACTCTGTAGAAAACAACCAAGTGATTTTGGTTTTAAAATGGTAAAATTCATTACACGATGAGTTGACCATTGGATTCAGTATCTAGTGATTTTGTATTTATATGAAAACCACCTAAATAGCCTTGTGATAAAGCGTCCGCTTAGAGTGCAGAAGGTCCAAGATTTGATCCCAGGCATCGTCGTACTAAAGATGAACACTGAGTATGTCCCTTGCTACATACGCTCAGTATAAGAGGGAAAACTGGTTTCTCAGGAATGAGGTGTCAAGTCGAGATTAGTTATATAAGTTGTAACAACTTGTTTCACAATCAACCTTAAATAAATTGGTATTAACTAACCTTTTATATAGCTTGACTGATTCAGAATAAACCCTTTAGCCTAGCTCCGACTTCGAAGTTCAGTCTTTAGTAAAATCAATGTTAACTACATGTATATTGTGCCAACCTGGAACATTACCTGTATTAAATACTGAAAAAGTGCAGAAAAAATGGACAAAAAAGTGTGGTCTATTTTTATGCCCCCGTATCGATAGATCGGGAGGCATATAGTGATGCACCTGTCCGTCCGTCCGTTCGTCCGTCCGTTCGTCCGTCCGTCCTGGTTAACCCAAATTGACCGTTTCTTCTAGCATCATTATGGCTTGCTGCAAATCTTCCAAACTTGCATGGATGTTGTATATGAACACTCTCCACACACCTGTATCACCTGACCCTTTTTGACCTTCACCTTGACCTAATTTTGGACTTAGACTTATTTATGGACAAGGCTTCCACAGGGGGCATAAGCGTTTATTGAACGCAGTCTTGTTCAAGGTTAATATTAGTGTATTAAATGTGGCAAAAAATATTGTGCCAATACACTAAATGTGCATTAAATAGACTTTTTCAAGAAGAGTAGTTAATAAAGGTTTTCTTTTGCCTGTCACTATATAATATTATGTGCTTGTATAAGTTAGGTAGCTAAATAAAAGCTCTCAGACATTTTATTGATTTTGACAGACGTCATTGAAGACTGATCAGACTTAAGTTCATCAGTTACAATATTTTTTATATATTTCAAGTTGATAAGCTAAAATACATGTAGTTAAACTACTGTTTAAATCAATATAATAAGTCAAAAATTTTATGCAAACCTGACTGATAGAAGTGATACTATAAATTGTGTTCCATTCAAAATCCTTCTTTGGTTTAATTTAATGAAGATGATCTATTTCAAACACATATATCAAATCAACTTCTGCATTCAGTAGATTTAATGTTAATGATATTTATAATAGAAGCTGAGGGAGATCTAATCTGTTTTAGGCCTAAAATAAAATATTGTTTGTTTCCCCATCCCCTACCTACCCGACTAAAAAGGGCCCTACCCAAAATATTTTATTGCCCAAATTGAAATAGTATTTTTTTTATTAAAAATTGGAAGTGAAACATTTTTTTGTTTACTGGCTTCTTTCTTTAAATACAATTAAATTTAAGACTTATGGTTTTCACGTTAAAGTTAATTCTAAATTTCATTATTTGTATGTCTTAACCAATAACTATCATACTGAAACTGTTCAAAAAAAATTTTTTACCCTACCTACCTACCCAATCTAAATCTGCTAGAGTCGGGATGGGGAAACTAACAATATTTTAAGTTCGGCCTTATGTATCGGTATGTTCAAATAACTTATAATTGTTTGAGATTGTGGATGATAAATCTATGAATTCCTGCTGTATATAATTGTTTTACTTCCTCGACTTCAAACAAAGACTGAAAGAGAGACTTTGATTTCCGTCCTGAATACTACATGTAGGTCACTGAACCTTAAGATAAACTTCTTTGTACTATTCTTTTAGTCTACACATTATTATAGTGTGTAAATTAACACAAGGACCGATTTAAGGGGGAGGAGGATGGGATATGACCCCCTAACATTGCGCTTCCTGGTAATGTGTGGCTTGTAACACAGTATTGTGTGATATTGAGTACACCTTAAAAAAAGATAATGAAAAATCTTACAGCCAGGAGCAGTTTTAATAACTGGCAAAAAAGGAAGTTTTTCTGAAATACTGCTATTTCACTGCAAAAAAAATGCTGTATTTAGGAGTTTTTTTTGTGTAAGGGAGGGGGGGGGAGGCAGCACTCTACTGAAACAGCCGAGCACAGAAAACAGAAATAACAATAATTAATAACTACAATCACACAACACAATGCCCAACACACAAAGAAATGAGAAAATGAAGCTACGCCGAGGAAAATCCTAGTTTCAGCCATTAAAAAGCTGAAAGTCCTTGTTTAAGCTGTCACAAAGTCCTAAAAAGTTAAGGTTTCCTTATCCATTATCTTCACATATATATATTTGCTGCTTAAAGTAATTAGTTCATGTATATATTTTTCAGTTGAAGAGTTGCGGACCAAAGTTGGTGCCCTTCTTCAAAACTTGTACAATATTTTTTGTACTATTTGCTGACACACCAGCCAGTGAGACGAGTGCACCATGGTTCTTCTGTATCGTCAAATGCTTACCCATAGTATCGCTGATACTGTTCGTCTTGTTGAACGGGATGAACATTACAGAGTATTACAGATACTCCCGTAGAATTCTCATCGGTCTTATATTTTCGTGTATCGGAGACGCTTGCCTCGTGTGGAAGAGAAAATATTTCGAACTGGGCATTGGTTGTTTTGCTATTGCACAAATCTGTTATGCCAGAGCTTTTGGATGGAAGCCATTCAACCCTTATGCAGGAGCTGTTATCACTGCCTTAGGGTTTGGGATTTATAGCATCCTAAGACCGGGACTCGATGGAATAATGGTGTACCTTGTTGCTGCGTATATTTGTGTGATCGGTACAATGGCTTGGCGTGCTGTAGCAAGGGTCAAGACAGTCAACTTCTTTGACGATACTGTCACATGGACTAATTTATCCGGATGTTTCGGCGCTATTGCATTTGCCATATCAGACATTACCCTTGCAGTTGATAAATTCCTGTGTCCCTTGCCCTATGCACACCCTATTATTATGATCACATACTATGCTGCACAGTTCGGCATTGCTCTGTCTGTGGTGGACAGCCAGGTTGATGAACTGATAGCCAAGTCAAAACGAGACCAGAATAATGCTGTGTCTGAAAGTACCGTTAAAAATGAATCAGTTACTAAGTTGTCAGATAGTAATTCAGATGTTAGTTCTTGCGGAGTCAGTCAAAATGGACATAACAATACATTGATACATAGACATATGGATCTGGATGTTAAAGCCTAGTCATTTACTTACTGTATTAGACAATACTCGCGCTTTGAAGAGGTGCCGCCAGTATGGCGTATATTCAAGTCGAAAGCATTTTAATACCTGTGAATACAAACACTACAAACACAGACACCACTGAACGCCAAAGTGATGCTTCTACAATCATTTTCTTTTGAAATTTGTTTTTGTGTTGTGTGCAATGAGATTCTTGGACATGACAGTTTTATGTTTCGATGGAACATTCCATTTTTAGAAACAGGTTATTTCCAGTAATCAAGCTGGTTGACTTTTTGGCATGTTATTATATACTGTATGCATTTTCAAACCCATGTTGAGTTCAGCTTATACAGTCAACTCAATTTTTTTCGATCCATTGAAAAACAGTTTGTCTTTACAAAAATTCAACTTAAACATTGGGAGGATGTACTTTTCGTTGCAATAAAAATAGAAAATAAGGGAAGAATATCAGACCTTTCAAAAACATTCAGCTTAAAGGAACATTTGAAAATTTAAAGTGATGTAGGCTATGGGTTGACTGTATATACATATAATATTAGTGGAGGAGGTTGTCTTAAGATGTTGTTGTGTAATAAATCAGTATTGGAACTTCATTCCCAAGATGTCAATGTGAATTTCGATATTATGCTTGGAAGACAATTCCCCCATGAAATAATAATGGCGCTAACATTAGCACTGACAGGTGGATGAAATTCATGTCAATTAAGACACATGGACCACATAGTAAGCTGATCAGGGGCATTAATGTAATATAATGTATATATACATTGTATATATTTATCGTCTAGTGATTATGAATGAATTCACCCTCAAATTCAGAAAATATGCTGACTTCAATGAAATTGGTCTGGAAAAAAAGATATCTATGACCATGTAATGTACGTTTTGCAGTTTAACTGCACTCAAAATTAAGCCAAATTCAAAATCCATCACATAGCGATCTTGAGTGTTGCTGTGTTTCTTTGGTTGGTTATTTGTTGGTCAATGAATTAAAAAAAAAAAAATTGGTGTTGAAAATAAGCCACCAACTTGTAATAAAGTTTACATGCGTTCTCAATTTCAGGGGAATTTCAGAATTTCTCAGTGCTGACATTGTCTGTAAATAAGTAATTTATTGTCATAGCTGTTTCTTTGTTATATGTGATAAGTATTTGTTGAACAGTCAAAATGTTAATTTCGCACACAAGTGTAACCATTGCCCAAAGCTATCAATTGAATTTATGGAGCTGGACAGCGGTTATCATGGTTACGTTTTAAACATTTGGATTTCCTTGAAGATAAAAACAATTTCATTTTGTAATTGTTATAAGCAATCTAATTAAGTGTCACAATTGTTGTCAAAATTTGTATGCATTTAACAAAATATACATCAATTGAGTTAAAGTGACAGGTTTGTTTGTTAGCCTTAAGATGTGAGACAAATTTATTGCATATATTTATCTTTAAGTTGTGTAAAATACTCATTATACTGCTTTAAGCATAGAAAGATGGTAAGAATTGAGAATCAGATTATTGAGTTATTGGTTAAGTACGGAGATTTTAACCTGATCCAACCTTTATTCATGAGTATGTTAGTTGTTACAAGATTCTGAGCTGAATGTATCCATTTCTGTGATCAAATCTTGCATTATCAGATTTGTATAAAACCTTGTGTGTATTCATAATACTTTTCACTTATGAAAACAAAAAACCTGAGTTGAATATTTACGGGGATTCCACTAGCTTCTGATTCTGAAGGGTCATTTTGATACTTTTGATTACATTTTACCATTTTATTGGCTAAATACCCTTGATTTTAAGAGAAAATGACCCTTCAAACCAAAATCTTGATGGTCAAAATGTGACTTTCTAGAATTTCAAGGGTCAAAAGACTCGAAACCCCTACTCCCGCATCAAATGGAACCCCTGTATGGACATTAAATAAGCTGTTAAATTATGCTAATAGAAGATACAAGAATCAGGTCCATATCTCTGCACAATATACAAAAGATTAGTATTGTTACAGAATTGTATGTTGGATTGTTGCCCATGTGTTGTGGCAACATTCCAAAATTTACAGAAAATCCTGTCTGGTTCATCTTAAAAGAACTTCCAGTTTTGTCCAGTACTTATACCAGTTCTGTATTACAGTGGCTTAATTAAGGTATATAATTAAGTTTGCCAAAATACTTTTCTCTTCATCACTATAAATGGTTACTTAGGTGATGAAATGTCACATTAGTTGTATCAGTATTTTGGAAATATTGTGATTGTAAATACATAAAACATGTAGCCAATGTATACAGTTATTGATTACATAGAATTGCTGTTTGTAGAAGTTTGTTATCTAATATTCATTTGTTGATATGCTAAAATGTAGTTTGACAAATTTGACCTGTGTCTGATTCAACTTGCACAAGGGGTCCATTGCCTGAGCAAAGCGCTACCGAGCGCCTTTATTCAGTTACCTCCTGTTCAATTAAATATAGAAGGCAAGGATAACCTCCCGTGGAAAGCGCTACGTAGCGCTCGCCCACGGTCTCCTGGTCTTCGTTGGTAGGCATCGTCTGTTGTTATAATGCATCAGAATGCTTATTCTATTGAAAAATTTAAATCTCACCTTGTAATTCACTAGGTCACAGATTATGCTAATGTCTCAGGACAATTCTGTCAAACATTAACAAGTTGTATATATTGTTTACATTGTTCAGATACTATGTTAATTGTTAGAACTTCTCTTTTCTATTAAATAGAACTGATAGTCGGACTATGTCCTCAAAAATTGTTAGTTTGCGGAATCCTCACAATCGTCTGCAAACTCAAAAAGTGGATGGATATTGACTCCAGAATTCATATTTTTGATTTATAATTATTACATGCCTAGCATAGCCTTAAGTTGCTAGTCAGCTTTCTGGTGAAGTATGGCAGGCACACGAGCGCCTCCACCTGTATTTGAACCCGGGTCGTCAGATTAAACAGAAAGCGGGCTAACCATTGAGCTACGGAGGCACATGTACAGTCATGTAGATCAAACAATACTCTGTTTGATTCATCTGTAATGTCTGAAAAGCAAATATCACCTAGGACCCTAAGTCATTGATACAAACCATAGGGGTCTGTAACCAACAAGTATCCTGAGGATTATCATTTGTTACACACCCCTATGATACAAACAAACAGTTTTTAAGGACATGATTCTCTGTAGGATTAATGTTTCTCATATATATATACTGTTGTTTATAAATTGATACAGTATAACTCTAACACGATAAATTGCTGTAAAAAAACAAACACAAAATTGCCTATATTTTTGTTACGGATTAAAAATCAAGGACCGTAACATTTGCCTATGAAAGCATTCAAACATTTGGCACAACTATAAAGTTTGCATGCTCCTAAATATTCAGAAACGATAAATATAGCGGATTTTATGTTTGTTTTTGTATTGCAATTTATCCCGTTGAAGTTATAGGTCACAAACCACTAAATAAAATTGTTCTTTAGCTCAATCTAAAGTGACAATTGTCAGCCCCAGATTATACATGTATCATGTTAAAGTCTATGGCCAGTTGACAGACCTATATCATTGATAAGCAGTATATTTCAGCTACAGAATAAGACCAAAAAAACTGGGGGTCATGTTTAATATAAGAAAGATTTTGTTCGTCAAAGGCGGTCGACAAATTTTTACTGACGCGCGGACTGATACAATGTAGGTTTTACCCTACTCTACTTTCGCTTTGTCAAATACGCCAAAATCTCAAAATATTCAAGGTGAAACACATTCACTCATTCAACTACATGTATACAATACCTTTAAACTCAAAAAGATGATTCTAGTTCCATTTTGTCAAGGCATATCACCATTTCCAAGCAAACAGAAGTTTCTGTAAGGACTATTTGAGTGTATCCGATTTTGGTCGCGTATGCATTTAGTGGTTTATGACCTTATATACACAGTCAGGTTGATGTTTTGTTAAATTTGTATGATGATATTGGGACGTGCAATTTTTGTTCAAAAGGTTATTTTTGTTTCTATTTTTGTGCTTATGTATTTGTTATTCACCTTTATTCCAGAAAAATAACAACATTATATGTATTATGTATATTCATGTGTTTTAGTTTGTGTTAAGTTGATTAATGTGACTCTTTAATAGAGGAAACAATATTATGGTAATTGCCCACCTAATAAATTCAGTAAATAACTTTCTTGCGTCAAATGTTGTCCTTGAGTAATTAATTGTCTATGTTGAAAGAAGACATTTTCTAAATTTGTTAAACTATTAATTCTAATTAAGGCAGTTACGTGTATTTTATTACAATTCTGACAAAAGTTTGGATGTCAGCTTGTGTTTACATAATTTTATGATATACCGTGTCAGTGTGACCCACTTTTATAAATTGTTTATTATATTATCACCAAGATGTTGCCATTTGCGTTGACATAAGTTGGTTAGTCGATGTTTGGATATAAACATGTTTTTCATCAAGCTCTAGTTGTTTACTGGTGTAGATGTCGGTCAAACATTCTATAGAGATAATGGGTCAACAGTTATACAGGATGGTGTCAACTGTCAATTATCTTGACCAGTTTATATCATTTACCCTCGAACCAAATAGATTGTCGTATAAACTTAAAGTCTGTGTGGACCATTACTTTAATTACTTTAAAGGCTTGTTTATTTGTTGACTGATATTTAAATATCAATAAAATTATTAAATGTAAATCATTTAATAGGAAGATGAATTGAAGATTCTGAAAAGAAATTACTCTATTACAGTAATTCATTCACTATTCACTGCTTCAAGGTTATTAGGTTATTTTTATTTTTTAATAATTTTACAGTGAAATTATCAACACTTGACTTAAACTCATTTTAAATCAATACATTCTCAAGACACAAGTATGGTTGAAGTTGAGAGGTTGTTGTTTTGGGGTTGAATTGATTAGGCATTAAACAAAGGTTGTTGCTATGCCAATTTGCAAAGTTAATTTGATTAACTATTATTACTGAACAAATACTGCTGTTAAGTAAAGGTTGTTGCTATGCAGAGGTTTACATTGATTAATTGTTATAACTGAAAAAATACTGTTGTTTAACAAAGGTCGTTACAATGCAGAAGTTTATAATAAATTATGACCGGTATTACTCAAAAAAGTACATTGAACTATGACCGTAATACCATTCAATATGAACACCATAGTGTAGAACCATTGAACTTCGTTCTAAGTTAATGTTAACATCCACTTGACATAGTGCATGTACTCAGTTTTGTTATGTGAATAGTCATAAGTATTCATTTGGTCTTAAAAGGATATAAAAACGTTATAAAAAATGAGTCCAAGGATATCTTTCGCAGAAATTATCACTGCTGATAAATAACTATCCGGATACATACACAGATTGTGTATTTTATTCTATGATTGTGTGACGTCTTTTCTCCAGGTTTCTTTGAAGAAACATATTATGAACAATCGATCGAATTTTAATAAGTAACTTTCTTGGTTATCTGATGAAAGTATGTATGTATCTAACTCTTAGGCTTAAGCCGAATTACAATATTGGAAATAGGAAATAGAATAATCTGTATTTCAAACATCTCGCTATAACGACATCTTGCCAGCCTACTATAGCGACATGATTGTCATTTGTATATAAGCAGGGTACTAGATAATCCATGTGTGCAATATTATTATCATACTCTTGTTTATGTATTATCTTGCCAGTTATATATGTGTAGTTGTAGTTCCAGTAAAATAAAATAATATAAATGAAAGAAATAGTAAAACTGTAAGATAAAACTGGTATATGTAAAGCTAGTACTGTGGTTAAAGCACTTACATGTCATCTGAGGGACCTGGGTGAGATATTGGTTCAGGTAAATGTCCGTGATTGAAAATTGATTGAATAATTTCATTGAAAAAATTTATTGACTAGTGATTTTCATATCTTTGTGTCGAAATTTCGTCGTAATAAAAATCTACGTAGCTATCAATTTATTATCATCTTTTCTTCATTACGAAGTCCACATTATTCTCTTCTAATCAAAAAGTCGTTCAATTAACCACAAAAATATTTCATAGGTGTGATGCAATAATGGTATAAATTGTTTACTTTTGAAAATATTTATCCCATAATACTAATACAGTAATAGGTCACAGTCCAGTTTGAGAGTTATTTGTTTACTTATGATAATAAATATTTGTCAAATAATGATAATTTGTCAGTTTGTAATTGGTCATCAAACGTAAGATAATGATAGATGGTGGATATATGATTAGGCAGTCACTTGTGAAAAAAAAACAAGGGAAGGCCCTATCAGATAATGATATTGTTTAAAGTTCAGTCACTGCTGATGTAAGTTTCACAATAATTTGCAATCAGACCCATCTGATAAAAGTTCAAATAGACTTCAAGATAATTGTAATTAATTAATTAGAAATAACAGGTCATTAACTCCGTAACAAAGATTACATTCCTTGACTTCTAAATAAAAGTTGAGTAACCTGACCAAGTGTTATTGTAATAAGATGTTCTCTGACTTCTTAATAAAAGTTGACTAACCTGACCAAGTGAAACTGCTTCTTCCACAATACACGAAAAATACTGCATTTCTAAATACAAATCAGTTTTGATCTGATTGGAAATCGCTTTGTATTTCGAGCCTACCTACCCTTCTTTCAACAAAGAATTATGTGACGCACGTTTTGTACCTGTTTTGTACCTGGTATGTAACAGGTACAAACAGGTACGGAATGTGCGTCTAATAATTTTTCGTTGAACGCAGGGCTGGTTTACTAAGCTCAGTGAGTAGAACACTCATTCACTCACTCGCTTGTCATCTGAGTGATGGCAGCTTCAATACAGTGTCGGGCAGGTTATATTGTTCTATGTAACATTTGCTATGATCATGTCTTCCACATGTGGAGAAGTTGTCAGTCGATTGTTGAAAAGTGTCTTCCACATGTGGAGAAGTTGTCAGTCGATTGTGGAAGAGTAAGTTAGTACTAATCGACAACTGATTCAAAGAAAACTTGTTAAGTGACTAAGTCCCTAGACTGAAATTTTGTTATAAAACTGGTTTTAAAACTTGATAAAAGAAAGAAACAATGTACACATGGGTACAAGTTTTCAGGTATAAATATTATACCTGATTTCAGGTTTTTGACCGTACCAAAACGTCTCGTTTTTCTTTATTTTCTCTATATAAATTGACAATTTTTGAAGATTTCAGGTTTTTCAGAATTTTTTACTAGCATCCATGTGTACAGTACATGTACAATGCCTAATTTGCAGTTACCTTATATACAATAATGTAGTTCACACATGAGGATAAATATAACCATGCAGTACCACTAGATATGCCAAGTTATACGTTATATATGTCAAGTTATACGTTGATGCTAACGCCCTCCTACTGGTCATCATTATCAAACAGTAAATTAATTTGTATTGATCAATTTGATGTATAGTATTGGTAGACCACTGCACTGTCAGATACACCACCCTTTGGTTTACGTGTTAATTGATAACTTAATTATACTCGACCCTGTGGTTTATGCGATATTTGATAACTAGATTATTTGTAATTTAGTTTACAAGTTCAGTGATTCTGATTATTTGTTCAAAAATTCTTTGTTAAAACAATTTATGATGATTCATAGTCATATGAGCACGATAAGCCGAAGTTCATTGAACTGAAACCCCCACCAAAGTGGTGACAAAGTTGAATGAATTTTGACAAGGTCACCAAGTGCATTTTGTTAACCGTCTCGGTGTTATAATAATGTGATTATAGTTGCAATACCAATATATTGATAGCTTGCCAACTTTGTGGTAAATAGCTTTTGAAAGCTTCTTATTTGATATTGAACAGCTGTCTGTATGCAGTAGTATACATTAACACAGATTCAGAAGGCAAGATCTATAACGTTTTGTTTCACAAATAATGACTCAATGTCACATGGATTGTATTTTTAGAAACCTACTTACTGTTGTTGGTAAAACTATTAAAGCATGATTTATGTGACGTTTGTTATAGTACGGAGAATTTGACATGATCCTGACCTTTATGCCTGAATATATTACAAGGTCCTTGCGTTGAATATATATAAATTTCCGCGAGCTAATTGTGCATTATCGATCCTTTAGATTTGTGTTGGTCTTCATGATACTTCCCCCTTATGAAAACATACAACCGGGATTATTAATATAGACAAGATATCAGCTGTTAAATTATGCTTATAGAAGGTGGAGAGTCGTGTCAAATTCTCTGTACGATAGTTGTTGCTGGTTGAGCATTGGAAAGAGGATTACTGCATAGATTTTTCAAGCAGCTTCGTAAATGTCACACAGAGGAGTGTAGTATGATTAAATTGTCTCACACTTTCCAACATTTAATTTACCTAATGTTTCTGTCTAGGATGTCTATAACTGGAGACATCTTGAGAAACATAAGCTGGTCTTCAATGTAGCTTTAAACAGATTATATCTTAACATGTCGTAAGGAATATAAGTCCCTTTGGGTTGGTTGTGTTATAAATACATGTACAGTCCACCTTTTATAAGCAGTCAACTTTCAATTACTGACAAAGATGATTTAAAAATAATTTAAAATATGTCTCCATACAGTCAAGGGTCAATAAAAATACCAGTAGTCAATGTTTTAGACTCCCATCCTAAAGATCTACATTAGTAAATTGTCACTAGAAGTAGAATTCTCAAATAACTATTTTAGTTTTCAATGTATAATGCATCTCTTTTTTGCGTTTCATCTTCTGTGGTCGATTGGCAGTTAATTTTCTTCCATTTGGAAGTGCTGATGAAATGCACTGTCATCTGTTGGTTGCTGGTATCTTCCATGCAGCTTAGACTCGAAGGACATGTCTGTTGTGCTTCCTCCAGATTTGGGCAGAAATTGCAGTATATTCAATTATGTCTGCCCTTCACAGACATCTAGCTGACTCAACAACACCCAGTCTTGATAGTTTGACTGTTTTGTGTGTGTAGGCTGTATTTTGTACCACAGCTTTAAGCACTTGTTCATTCTCACCCAGTCTCCACTTTATTAGATTATAGATTTCTTGGTATTATTTTTAGCTATCATCAAATATTGATATTTGGGAATGTTATAGAGTTTCATGTCCAAAATCGTGATTCTGTGAAACCTTGCTTATATACGTGTACTCTATACTTGTGCATTATTCAGTCCATCTCAGTCATGGCGCAACTGCAAACCAAGAAATTATTTCACGCGATTTAGTTTTTGGCAAAGTTTGCAAGTGGTTGAATGTTGCGCAATTAAGTTGCTGCGAAAATGCTAAAAACATTGATATGGTCATTACAGGAAACTTAAAAACGTGAAAATTTGTAGTCGTGAATATGCCGATGATCAGCAAAATGCGAAAGTTGTGTATTCTCGAAAGTAAATTGGTTTACAGTAACACTTTTTTCATTGACCCGTTTTGTATGATTTGCCAAATTTAAACTTGCCATGTTCACCACCTTTCAACTGTGATCAATTTTCTCTTCAACCCATGGTGGTTTTATTCATCTAGTTTCATTCTACAGTCAACTGTTGTCTCATACTGATTCTAGTTGAATTTTCCAATGCCAGTATGTCAAACTTTTTCATAAGTCCTGATTTTTCTTTCTTTTTCTGTAACAGACAAAGGGGGCGGGACAGGCTTTGTAAGTTGAGGTTCGATTCACACTAAGACTAATTGGTTAAAGACTTGTTAGAAGTAATATGCAATTTGCAATCAATATCCTATCCGTAAATCAGGCCACCATGCAGTTATAGTTAGACATCAGTGCCAAAATCATTGTAAACTAGTAAGTTTCAACAAGTGCAAGATGGCAATACATTGTATGTCTAGACCATTTGACATTTTATTTGTGTCCAGGCCAGAATACTTGTTTACAGGATTCCATCATAGTACAAAACTGCTGTAATCGGTTTTTTTGACAGAAAGATAATATTAAGTCATACTGGGAAGGCAGCACTTGAGTTACACTAATATTATATTATAAAAAAGCTGTTATAAAAACTTGTTACAACATTAACAATAATCATTATTCGAGGGAACGATAAGGAAAGAAAATGATATTCAAGTACCCTTGAACATAGTGTCACTTATAGTGTGTGCAGTCAAATTTTCCCAAGGAACTCTGGACATTGGGTGATCACACTAGTCTTGCTCTCTTGCTCATGTGAGCCACATGCTAAAAAACTGTGTGTTTTAAATACTGCTGTATCACCATGATAATAATGTAAGAAGAATCAATAAAAAAATTGGAAAAGAAGTCTCAGTACAAAGCCATGTAATTACTTTAAGTAATTATCTTAATTTATATTTATACTGGTAATTAGTGATTTGTATTCGGTAAGATTTATGACTGTGAAGACTTAATTAATCCCGAGATTTATAATTCCCACCCACTCCCTATTCTCATTCCGCCCACCACCACTGACCTTTTATATCAAATAATAGGCTGGTCTGTGATGATTATCAAGTGAGTATTTGACTACCGATACTTGCTTCCACATGTGGAGAATTTGCTAGCTGTGAGTAGTTGATTCAACATGTGGAGAAGTTGCTCGTTGTTAGTAGTTGCTTCCTCATGTGGAGAAGTTGCTTGTTGTGAGTAGTTGCTTCCACATGTGGAGAAGTTGCTTGTTGTGAGTAGTTGCTTCCACATGTGGAGAAGTTGCTCATTGTGAGTAGTTGCTTTTGCATGTGGAGAAGATGCTTGTGAGTGGTTACTCCCACAATTGGAGAAGTTGCTTGTTGTGAGTAGTTACTTCAACATGTGGAGAAGTTGCTTCCACATATGGAGAAGTTGCTTCCACATGTGGAGAAGTTGCTTGTTGTGAGTATTTACTTCCACATGTGGAGAAGTTGCTTGTTGTGAGTCGTTGCTTCCACATGTGGAGTATTAAGTTGCTCATTGTGAGTAGTTGCTTCCACATATGGAGAAGTTGCTTCCACATGTGGAGAAGTTACTTGTTGTGAGTAGTTGCTTCCACGTGTGGTGAAGTTGTCTGTTGTAAGTAGTTGCTTCCACATTTAGAGAAGTTACTTGTTGTGAGTAGTTGCTTCCACGTGTGGTGAAGTTGTCTGTTGTAAGTAGTTGCTTCCACATGTGGAGAAGTTGCCTGTTGTGAGTAGTTGCTTCAACATGTAGAGTATTTAGTTGCTTGTCCCTGATGGAAGATAAGTTAGTACTGTCCAACTTGAATAAAATGCAAAATTACATCATATACATGTATAGGCACAATTAAAGTCTGCCATCCTCTTTAAAATGTCTATCAATTAATTGACGATGGCGTGTCAGAAAACATTTTCTTGATCTACATGAAAGTCTTTTTGACTTGTATGCAAGTAATTTCAGCCACTGACTGTAGTGTGTATAAATTAGATCTTGCTATTTTGATTAAAACCTTTTCTCATCATTTATCTTTGTTCAATGTTGAAATTGATACATGTACATGATATTTGGCCATAAAGAGACTGCTGTAATTTGATAATGTCTTAGAAATATTAGAGTTCAGACAACCATTATTAAGTGCAATTTTATGTCATGGTTTCCTAGAATAAAATGTGTATAATTTAAGATGAACTTTGATACAAGTCATTGTCCTAAACACTGATGGGTTACTAGTAGAGATGGGAACGAATTCCAAAATCAGAATTCAAATATTCGAAATATCTATTCGAATATTTGATATTTGTTCCAAATCTTAGTTATTTGTTTTCTTCCATAATTTCTCAAACTGAAAACTTTTTTATTTCCCCAATCTTGATATAACCAACATGTTAGATGATAAAATTTGAATGTTCGAAAATGAACTTTTGATTCGAATATTCGTCCGGTTTTCGAATATTCGGATATTCGGTCCCATCACTAGTTACTAGTATGGTATGAAGGAGGAAAAAATATAAACTCATGATCAATTACACAACGGTACTCAATTGACTATTAATCCCATTCTGTTACAAAACAAGGTTGGACAACCTCTCTAGGAGAATGTTCCAACAAGGAGTTGCGTCTCGATAACTGTGGTAGCTAGTACAGTCAGATCTCTAAATAACGACACCCGATGACACCTGGTATACTGACATATTAGACTGACATCATATTTTTGGGACAAAAGTATTAAAACGCTCTTTGTATCAATTCAGTATACAGATATATTCGTTTCAAAGACATGTTTCTTGAAAACTAACAGCGTCATTTTATCGAGACCAGACTGTACTGTTAGGAGTTCCTGTTGAAACTGTCAGTGACCTAATGTAAAAGTGATAGTTAAATGCAAAGAAAGGTGTTTTCCAGAGAGTACTCCCTGCATCAATGGATTGCTTATACAGTACAACCTCTAGAGAGCGACCCTCTGTAGAGCAACACCCTGTCTATAACTTAATCTATAAAATTTCCTTCAGCTGATATTTACTCTTAGTTAAACCTCTGTAGAGAAACAACCTAATTTGTACAACCTATGTACTAAGTCCAATATATGCCACTCCTAAAAGGTGTTGCTATACAGAGGTTATACTGTAATTAGAAAGGTGTTTTCCAGGGGGTATGTCCTGGTCCATGGATTGCTTAACTACATGTTTGACAATAACTATTGACTGAAAGTTTGTGCACTTGCAACGTCAATAAATTTCTTTGATTTTACAATGGTATTACATGTACTACTTAATTGGATTTTTTGAAAAGTTGTATACCGGGTACATGTGTATTGAAATGGTGTTACCGGTATTGATATTTGTTGAAGAACATTTTGTGATACATATGTTTAGAATTGTCTCAAGTATACTTTGGTTACATTAGACTTAAATTATCTTAATTAAATTCTTAC
Organism: Spisula solida; assembly: GCA_947247005.1. Lineage (NCBI taxonomy): Eukaryota > Metazoa > Mollusca > Bivalvia > Venerida > Mactridae > Spisula > Spisula solida. The sequence goes on from OX365955.1 coordinate 23,310,554, forward strand.
GGATTTGATTTATATGTTCAAGTTCAGCATTTAACTGTGTATCTGTATTTGATTGGTAAACCTTTGTTCAATACACATAATTATGCAAATTGTAATGCCACAAACACTGCAGCAGTATTATTCTTTTTTGCATTTACATGGATTGAAGTACCAATGTAATTGGACATTCTGCCAAAATCTTGTGACATAACATAGTCACTGTAATTGATTATAATATATTGCATGGGTGAAAGTTTTCATGCATGTGTCTGAACTTCATGTTTTTGAGTGTACCAAAAAGGCTGGTTTTCTTTATTTTCCCTATATACAGAGTCCATTTTTGAGGATTTCACGTTTTCAGAATTTCTTCCTTTTACCCATGATAGTGTACTCAAGTATTACATGTAGATCTGTAGAGCCAGTAAGGATGCATTGACCCTTTACTCCATGGAGAGGAATTGAGTCACATCTACTCTATGTCCAAGTGGATATATTTGACCACATTTACTACATAACCCTTCAGGTGTCAAATCAGCTATTATTTTATGCTTATTAGTATAGAGATGGTGGTCTATGGAGTTTAAGCTAAATTCATAATAAATTAATAAAGTTAAATCCACTGAGCATTTTTGTCTCGGCGATGTGGTCCTGATGGACATTAATGAGTTAGGGGAAGCTTCAAGGAAGTCATGAGACTATTGTGATGTAGGAAGGAATAGGGCAATATCGGAAGATACCGGTAGAACGTCGCCGATGTGAAATTCCTCAGTGACACCCAGGCTTAAGGTTTAATGTTTGAAGATTTAATCATCTATACCAGCAAGGCATTAAATTCAAATGTGCTAGACTAATCAAGTGATCCCTGAATGAAGCAACCAATTCTAATGCATCCCCTTGGGTCTATTTTATACATAGCACACACGCCTTCTATGAAAGATAAATAAGATAATTTTGAGCATTTATAAACATGTAGAACTTTTGTGAATGTTTGAGCATTTATAAACATGTAGAACTTTTGTGAATGTTTGAGCATTTATAAACATGTAGAACTTTTGTGAATGTTTGAGCATTTCTTGGCACATTTCTCCTGTTGTACTGTGATTGTTAAGTTCAATGTAAAATGTGACATTTTATGTGACTTTGTGAAGTTTGATACTATACAGATAGATTTAGTGGTATTTAACCTAGTGTATGTTAGATTTAGTGGTATTTAACCTAGCTTATGAGACAATGTTGGTTTGTTCCACGCTGTATGTATAATTGTACCGTGTACCATGATGTTAAATTATGATGTTGTTTGTTGTGAGTCTAGGCTGATATTCACAAAGCATCATAAGGGAAAACTTTTATAATTTGATTTTACCGGTAGTTTAAACATTGAGCTGTTCATATTTCCCAAGACACTTAGACAATAACCCATGTTTTCTTTGTAAATATTGTAGCTCTTTCCATAATGCTTCTAAACAATGTCAACATTTGATAATCTTGATTTTCCTATTTTGCTGATACACTTAAGACTTTTTTATGATTTAAAGAAAATTCTAAGTTTTCCCTTAAGATGCTTTAGCATCTTAGTAGAAAACTTAGATTTTTCTTAAAAACACGAAAATTTCTAAAGTATGTCAGCCTTACATGACAATCAAGATTATTGATTTTTTGCATAGGTTTAAATCATTTTGTAAAGAGCTACTATAACCACTAATAAAACATGGGTTAATCTTCAATTTGTGCACGCTATATGCAATACTATTTTTTAACTTAAGTCAAAATATTTAAGTTTTCAACTAAGATGCTTTGTGAATACCAGCCCTGTTCTGTACATAATGCAGAATCAATGCACATATTTTGATTCCATATTTCGTTTTTGTTGATAGAGTGAACTCTAGTTGTTGTTGTTGTTTTTCTTCAGATTTCTTCAAATTAAAATTTACATAACTCTAGAGAAGTGTTTGTTTATTTCATTTACTTAAAAGGGGCGTTCTATAGGTTTCCAGACTGTTGCATAAGTTCCCAACAGTCTGGGAACATAAAGGGGAGTGGTGGCCTATAGGTAGGGCGCTTGCTTTGAGATAGAGAGGTCCAGGGTTCAATCCCTGTCTTGACCACTGCTTAATTTCTCGGAGCAAGAATAACCCACATGCTCCACTCGACCAAGGTGTGAATTGGTACCTGTGAGGGCGGTGTCTGAACATATTCAATCTTCCTGGGCGCTGCAGATCGATGTTAGCTACAGGAGAGAAATAGTCTCCCCAAAGAGATTAGAACACAGGTTTCCTTAGGTATCCCATTGGCCAGGGGAAGTTAAGTCAAAGGGTGGCTGAACTGCTGAAAGCAGCCCTTGAAAATTGGTAACGTTTCCAGGAAAGTCTATAATTCAGCATCAGCCTTGTCTTCGTTTGCCGTTAAATGCAGAGCCGTGGCAATGATAGACTCGGAATATTGACTATATTAATGTGCTTTGTTGTAGAATAAAACAATGCAAACATTCAACTACACTACACTACATTTGGTATATAAGGTAAAGTGTTTGTTTATTATAGTGTCACCCCTATTGAAAGGGCTAATCCAGAGGAAGGAAACCTTGAACATAAATTCCCTGGTCCTCCAGGTTGGGGGTTTATCACGTACAGTGCGAACAACCCTGTATAGTAAAAACAAGTATGTTACGGAAATCGAACTGCACCTGAGCGCGGAGGCCTTCAAACCAGTATGACTTGCTGTCCTATATGTCAGAGGGCATAACAGGTAGTAAGTAAGTAGTGTTTGTGTTTTTGATTTAATTACTAATGTACTATGAATTTGAACGTATGTCTGTGTTTGATTCTACAACAAGGCACAGCTACATATTCACTATTTCTTAAGAAACAGTGTATGTGTAAAATGCACTATTAATTTTTATGGAGCCTTTGCACAGGTAAAATGTCAATCCCTCTCAGTCATTTATGCTTGTCAGTGTATGAGGTGCACAGTGAATGTCTCAGAACTGCTACTCTTACTGTTTAATACAGCTTGAAGTTTTCCTGGCTTTTGAAGATTTAGTTCTCAAATGGTATGTTATAAATGAGATATATTGTAGACGTTCAGCTGTATGTCCTGTTAAACAATTCTCCAGCAACGTCATCTTGTAGCATCCTTTCCCTCGTGTAGAGACAACATAATATTCACTTCACCCAAAAGGACTGGGCACATATTCTTTGCACGGATGAGTGCAGGTTTTGTCTCTATAGCAGCGATGGTTGTTATAGGGCGGCACTAAACAGTAAGCTAGCTTTGCATGTTTTTGGCCGGGTAGAAATTGAGCATTTTAGTAGATACAAGATGTTTTAAGAGCTTTTTGGACTGTAAATAATTTATGGAGAATGGTTTTGAGGCTTGATTTTAATAATTTAATGATTTTGTAAAATATTGACAAGCGCTCAAGTGATCCTGATTGAAGCTTTTGGAAATATTATGTAAAAATGCGAAACTAGGGCTATTCTGACTTTTCATGGAGATTTGATGCAGAAATCAAGGTGGGTTTTAATTTTGCCATTTTACTTCAAAAAAGTGCTGGCTGACAGCTATATAGCTCATTGGATTTTGATTGCCTAATGGATGAGCTTCAAGAATCTGTGCAGTGTATAGCTCTAGTATTGGCGAGTAATTTTCTGTGGTAGTCTGAACAGTTCCCGAATTGGCGATTTTCAGCATCATTTTCCGACCAATAATGACCCTTAGTTCCATAAGGCCTGTTTTCAAACAGTGATGTATCTATTGGAAGATACTGTTTTTTTGTAATGCCTAGTTAATACAAATCAGAAAATGATATTAATTTGCTTCAGGCTGCTGTGAGGAATTTTTGGGACATCAAATTGTATTTGTAGACAGCAGACAGTTCACCGAGACTCTTATCTACTGTATAGTGCCGCCTTAAGGGGAAATGACATATTATGAAGGTTCTTGGATCAGGCAATTTTGCATCTTTTTAGACAGTTGCATGTCTCAGAAAACCAGATCTTGTCATTTGAAGCATTTTTTTTGCAATTCCTGCTGTCACTCTCCATTCAAAAAGGGGAGGTAATTCAAAATTTAGGAAAATTCAAAATTTGAGATTTGTCCTGGCACCAGTATGCAGTCAGTACTAAAAGCAGTTTATTTGTATCCTTTTCAGCTGGATTTTGTGGAATTAGCATCCCAATTCTGCAAAATATGTCATACAAGTGAATTTGACTCCTATATTGTCTAAATAATGCTATATTTTGTGGCGGCCGGGGCATTTTCTTATTTCTGGGCGGCCGGGCATTTTCTTGATGGCCGCCTTGTCGCTTGGGGTTTAATCACAATTTGAGTGCAAAATCTTGTCTGATTCTTGACAGAAAGTGTATTTCAGTGTTGAATGGGACATACAGGCTTGATTCTGGTCAATTATTTCAGTTCAAATCTTGAAAAAACAGATACATGACATGTATGATGCTTGCATATGTGATGGGTTGAATAGAGTTACTTCCCTTGCTGCATATAAATTACTGTAAAAGTGCACTCTGGGTCATATTTGGTCATTTTGTTCATAAATTATAATAGAATTGTACTTGTTGAGTAAATTTATTCTGCAAATATACATGCAAAACTACATTTAGGCTTGTACATTGTGGAATAACAGCCTTTTTGTTGATTCATCCATTATGGGGCATATACAGCGCGGTAGGTCATCTTTTCCGCAGCGAAGTATCCCGCACGCTTCATTTTGTGAAAAACAAGTGCACGCAAGACACCAAAGAAGCATTTTATGCATCAAAATGCTATATTCATCTTGAAATAAGAATTTGAGACAAGCTATTGTTCTGACTAGCATATGATGAAGAATGAATTAAAAAACCGCAAAACTGAAGGGTAGGGGGTGCCTAGTGGAATGCTTCTTGAGTACCAAATACATGATCATGGCTATATTCTTGGGTTCTGTTTTACTCAAAATACATACCAGAACAAGATAAGCATACAAAATTTAATTTCAAAATGTAGATCTGCACTCTTAAGGCGGCACTAAACAGTAAGCTAGCTTTGCATGTTTTTGGCCGGGTAGAAATTGAGCATTTTAGTAGATACAAGATGTTTTAAGAGCTTTTTGGACTGTAAATAATTTATGGAGAATGGTTTTGAGGCTTGATTTTAATAATTTAATGATTTTGTAAAATTTTGACAAGCGCTCAAGTGATCCTGATTGAAGCTTTTGGAAATATTGAGTAAAAATGCGAAACTAGGGCTATTCTGACTTTTCATGGAGATTTGATGCAGAAATCAAGGTGGGTTTTAATTTTGCCATTTTACTCCAAAAAAGTGCTGGCTGACAGCTATATAGCTCATTGGATTTTGATTGCCTAATGGATGAGCTTCAAGAATCTGTGCAGTGTATAGCTCTAGTATTGGCGAGTAATTTTCTGTGGTAGTCTGAACAGTTCCCGAATTGGCGATTTTCAGCATCATTTTCCGACCAATAATGACCCTTAGTTCCATAAGGCCTGTTTTCAAACAGTGATGTATCTATTGGAAGATACTGTTTTTTTGTAATGCCTAGTTAATACAAATCAGAAAATGATATTAATTTGCTTCAGGCTGCTGTGAGGAATTTTTGGGACATCAAATTGTATTTGTAGACAGCAGACAGTTCACCGAGACTCTAATCTACTGTATAGTGCCGCCTAGAGTGTACAGTTGTGTTGGCATGATCCCTGTGTCAGGGTAAACATGACTGAAACATCCATCAATAAATCATGTAAAACTGGAAGAAAACGGAGAGCAAAAATACAATGTGAGATGGGTCACATCATCATTAAAATGTGTACTTAGTATAAGCAAAGGGAGACAATTCAAACTTAGCCCTCAACACATGTATTTTCAAACATTTATCCCATGATTGTCCTGGAATCCTGGTAAGTGTAACAAGCATGTAAACTGTATATTCTTCTACACCAGTGTTGTATAACTTTCAAATGATGTCACCTTTTCTCCTTAATGATGTCACTGTAGTTCGTAAATGATGTTATTTTTGGTGTTGTTTATTCTACAGAGTCTTTTTTCAACAGAAAAACATGTAATTTTTTGCAATGAAAAGTCTTAACACTCATTGTCAATTGCTACAAGCTTACATTTAACTATTATATTGTATTAAGCTCGCCAGAGGCTTGCTTAATCAAATATCCAGAAATCATTTAATATAAGTTTGTATCAATTGACAGCTTATGAAAGATCGTCTTTCGACCTTATATTATGTCTCTATTAATGGATAGGATAAAAGCTAACAACACTATCTATGAATGTTTTTATATATATTTTTATGTTTTTTTAAAAAGATTTTGACAAGACATAATTTGCTCAAGTACTACTTGGCAACAGACAAAACAAACAAATCCAGCTCTGAGAGATACTGCCATGGAGGATAAATATAACATCAGAGAATTTCACAGCATCATTTACGCTCTCCTTCTGAAATGTCAATTCCCTTTACTCCATAGACATCCATTTACCTATCCTTGTAAGAGAAAGTCTACATGTAGTTAAGTTGGGAACACAGTCTCTATACTGGTTATTGGAAAATGTTGAAAAAATATAGACGATTGGTGATAGGTCAGGAAAATGTGTAACCGCAGAGTGAAGTCATCTTAATCGGACGTGAAAAAGTGGAAGCATGGAGTAAAAGGCTTAAGCTTGTCAGTTAAAGGTGCTGCCTCACAGATTGAGCTAAATTTTTTGTATATTGTGATTTTCCAACCTAACCAAGTATTGGTGTAATATAAAGCCACTGATGGTTGCTTTATGAAAGATTGGGTGCAAATCAGCAATTTTAACCTCTATCGATGTCGCCCACTGAGTATACAGCCAACTATACCAAAATTAAGCAAATATTTGATAATTTTATTTTATTCATGCAATACACCAATATGTGAGGCAGTCCCTTTAAAGCAGATTGCCTTAAAGGGACTGCCTCACATATTGGTGTATTGCAAAAATAAAATAAAATTGTCAAATATTCGCATATGTTTGGTATAGTTGCCTGTATATCCCATAAACAACCACACTGACATCTAAAATAACTTGAGAAACTTCAGCATTTTGTAGTTATTTAGTATTTTTACATCAAAAAATCCATAGGGTATTAATACCCTTTAGAATTAACACTACTATTACTTAAATTGCCTGAAATGTGTTCGCATTTGATGAAAATCAATTGGAAACCGAACCAAATACCTCACTGATGTTTACGCTGTAGTTTGTTGGTGTGATAGCTTGATCACGTGTGAATTACATAATTCACAAAGCATGTTGGAAGGAAACTTAGCGCTTTTTTTATTCAAGAAAAAAATACTCAATGGGCTGCCAATATCGAGAGTGGTTATTTGCACCCAATCTTTCATAGAGCAACCATCAGTGGCTTTCTATTACAACAATACTTGGTTAGGTTGGAAAATCACGATATACAAATTTTAAACACATTAGTCAATTTTAACTCTAATGTAGGTGGTACACATAGTACATGTACCGGTGATGATTCATACTCCTCTTCGCCAAATTCTTCTTTCAATCAAGCATACACACCTGTAGAATTCTCTGCTAAATATCTACTAGTATATTGTTTATCTCTAAACTGTTTTATATGACCATAGTAAACATCAGGAACATAGAAATTAAACTGACAAGAATATCAGACAATGTGCATAACAAAATCATAACAGTTTTTTACTGTTTTCTCTCAGTCTTCCTGAACTTGAAACTTAGTATACAAATATGCCGATCCACAGAAATTGGTTCAAGTTTAAATGTCTTCATGTCTTACAATAGCATAATCAGGATTATGAAACAACCTGAGGTTAAATGAATCTCACAGCTAAAGGTCCACTGGGATGACTGCGTTGTCCAGTTGTGTTGCCTCCATAATTCAATAAGTTATTATTCCTATTATTACTCAATTAGCAAATTCAGCTTATCTAAAGTGCCTTACATGTAATGATATTAGAGTTTGACATTAATGTCAACTAGAGTTATTTTGTGATCTCTGAGGGCCATAACAAAAGTAACAAATGCTTTCAGAAAGAAGACATGACTTCTAACCTCGCACCAAACATGAAGGCAACATGAGCAGTCCGCGCAGATTTGGCATGTAGTAAACTCTATCACATCAGTCAGCTACACAAGATCAAGACAATAACACTTTCTTCTTTTTTGTATTAGGTATAGCATCCTTTTCACGTAACTTGCGTACAGCTTCCCGGATATGTTTGGGTTGGATCGGTCCCGAATCTCCCCACCTTTCTAATACGTCTAAGGCTGAAAAACATATCAATGTACATGTATAGCATCAAAAAGATTGGAAGTAAACTATTGGTATTATGGCAAGGTTGAGACTAAGCAATATCATCCTTTGATGTTTGGACAGGATGCTGATTATTAAGATTAGCAAGTGCTATGACCTGTGGTATGTGATCGTTAATCTACTCCTGGTTTAGGAGAATAGCATTTACTTAATTTGAAAATCTCAATAAATTGTCCTAGCGGACCATATTGAAAATTGATATTGCTGTCGAACATGTAATCCAAAATAAATAAAGTTGTTATTATTATATAATAATATTATTCAAAATAATAGGTGGTTTGCTTAATTCTAACAATCATTCACACAAGATTGATTGTATACAATCATACTATATTAGTATACAAGTAATTTTATAGGTAAAAGTTTAACAAAATAACCTTTTTGCAAACCAGAAAAAACGTGAAATAAATTATTAATTTTTGTTAGTGATAAGAATGCACATGGAAACATCTGGTCGCTTTGGCTGAAGACATTTTGGGGTAAGCAGTAGGCGTATATCTAAAATTGTTATTACCGAGTAAACAATGTCCTTTTAATATAAATATTGAAAAATTTATATCAAGTTTTCCACATTTTCTTACCTTCTTCTACCACCTCTCCTACAAACACTTTAGAAATACCTGCCATTGCAATGACAACATTCGGTGATACAGCTGAGCCAGTGATAGACTGCATTAACTGTAAATACAAGAAACAATGCCGTGAATGGAGAATGCAATTCAATGAAAACCAGGTTATGTTTCCTTTTAACGGCAAACTTTCTTCAATAATAGTACATGTGTATAATATTTCATTTAGTAAGATTCAGGTAAGTTGACACCTTTGGTGCAAATAAGATTACCAAACATAACAGAACATTAGTCAAAATATGCAAGTCTAAAATCAGCATGAAAATATTCTTTAGATTAAATTTATATCATGTTAATTGTTAAATAAATTCTTAGAACTGTATCACTCTCAACACCTCATTCCCGATGGTATCCTTATCTGACATTTTTATCGCATGGCAATTTTTTCTATGTTTATAATAGAGATATTTGAATTTAGATAAATCCAAAAGGAAATTTGTTTTCGAGTGCCGTTCATAAATCTAGGTCCTCAACCTAAAAAAAGGACAATATTAACAGAATTTACCCTCTTTATAGAAGCTTTAGGAAAAGCTGCTCTTCTGTACATCTCATATCTATTCAGCTGTTCCTCAGAAAAGTTAGACACAAGAACTCTAAAAATAAAACATATTATAACACAGTTAAATGGAAAATGAATATAATGTAGATAGTGTACAATAATTTCCATTAATGTAGTAATTAATGGAACTGTTGGAATCTTTGAACAAATACTGACAAAAAAAATGAAGGCAGTGGCTAGCCTTCCGGCACCAGACGACTACACAGCGAAATTAGTCGTCCGGCATCGGACGTCTAGCAAACGCTATGTGCATTGGCTAGGGAACTGTCATTCTATTTCTATGCATTAGGCATCCAGAATTTCAGTTATTTTTTTGTGATATGTATCACGTATGTTTCTACCTTGTGATAAACTACGAGTTCGGCAAGACATGTTAGTGCATTTATCTGCATCCATTTTGTGACCGGCCGCATATCTCCGTATATTGTCCGCCATTCATAGTTTATTATAAGGTAGAAATATTCGTGATACTTAGCACAGGAAAATAACTAAATTATTGCAGCACAATAGAAATGAAAACGGGAGGAGTGTAGTGACTGTGGAGACTAAATCATGAAGAAAAAAGATATTAAGAGAATTGAGGATATACAACGAAGGGCGACTAAATTGATCCCATCTTTAACACAGTTTTCATATGAGCAACGTTTACGAGAGTTAGGTCTGGTTACACTTGAGTATCGAAGAGATCGTGCAGACATGATACAAATTTTCAAGTCTATACACAATCTGGACAATTTCAAATGGGACAAGCTATTCAACTTGTCACAGGCCGAACTACGCGGACATTACCTGAAGTTCGAGCCCAAAATGTGTTTTCATAATGTTAGACTTTACACGTTCAGTCAGAGGTCAATACCATATTGGAACAAACTCAGTGAAAAAACTATATCCGCCAATACGGTTAATCAGTTTAAGTCACTGCTGAACGGTGAGAACTGGAATGTGAAGAAATTTAAACCAAGTGTTAATTAATGCACCCTGAGACATGAGATAATTTAAATGTATAAGAGAAGAGATAATTAAAGAAGAGACCGTTATTAAAGGGGCCAAGACAGCATAGCTAATATGACGGCCCGAAGATTCAGGTATGACAGGCACCCAGGTAGCTCAGTTGGCTGCTTGGCAGAGCTACTGACTAGTATACTGGTGGTCGTGGGTTCGAGTCCCATGTCAAGAACACCTTTATTTACTTTTAAAACTAACAACAGAGTGATTTTCTTACTGCATTTTCTGTCGGTCCTCCTCTTGTTTTGCATTTTTGATTCGAGTTTCATCATCCACTTCTGCTTTTCTCTTTCTATCCTGTGGTGACGGTGAACCTTTAACCTTAGACGGCGATTTAGATTTCTGTTTTTCGGGAGTCTCTTTTTCTGGTTCTGACTCTGAACCCGACAAAGACTTTCTTGGTGATTTCTCTTTGGAACTGGTGGATGGGGAAGGTGACAGGCTTTGACGATCCGACGTTGACGGTCCAGGGGTCAAAGATTTAGTGTCACCAAAAGGAAGTGACGGTTCCATATTGTTAAAGCAAGTTATTGTGGAGAATTACCCTGAAATCATTGTTTTTTTGGTAAAATGAAAATGAAATTTCTTCCTTGTGTACTAGACGCTTGATTATTTTGGGTCTCTATAAAATCCACACAATCCGTACATCGGGCCGAAATATTTCCTCGGAGCAGTTATTCCCCTTAGATTTTGGATGATATCACTGTATACCTACCACACTAGTCGTTATAGTGAAATCTACGTTATTGTAGTTTTGATAATTCAAAGAATCAAATACCGTGCAGATTTTTTTATTCATATTCATAAATTAGAATACGTCGGTACAGAAATCGACGGTTGGTAGTAACTGGGGCCGGGATTACAACGAATACTTACACTCAGCACTCAACACTCAAATATTGAAATTCGCTCTCTTTGGGTTCATTGTGGCATTTTTTTATAGCAAGACGTTGAAATAATGTTAAATTGGTACTAAATATTGTTTTTGGCTTACTTCCTAGTTTAATTTAGTGTATTTGTAAGCTATAGTTGCAATTCATCAGTCTGAGTGCTGAGTGTGGCACTCAGATTCAATAATTACATTTATACCTCATAAATGGTACAAAATGGCAAAGAAAATTTATCAAATTTTATTTTCAACACTCATTAACTATCTTATACTTTTCCCTCATCTAAATTTGCAATCTAGGACAAATAATAGCTCATTATATCACATGTTCAATATTTGAGTGTTGAGTGCTGAGTGTAAGTATTCGTTGTAATCCCGGCCCCTGGGATATTCTCGTCCAAGGTAGTATGATGCAGATGATAACGTAATAAGTCAAATGTGACTGCGCCAATGTAATATGTAGGGATCATAAACAATCAATTCCTGGAAGTTGACTCTAGTATATATCACAGGTAACTGTATCATTGATAAATTATTAAACAAATATTTTATGAAGTTTATATTATCTTAGATATAAAATAAATTACATTGTATATAAAAAAAGTTTGTTTACTCTTTATTAATGATACAGTTGTCTGTGGTATATATACATTATATATCTATCTATAAATAAAATGTCTCTCGTGTATATGTATGTATTTTGTTATTATTTCCTTTTTATTTTTACGTCTTTTTGCCTTAGCTAACTTGTTTGTAATATAATTCGAATTAAGCCTTCTTTTCTTTAGCAATCTTATGTTGTGTCATTTTATTTTGTTTTACTGTTTATTAGCTTTTTATACTATGCCATGATTCAAATGCCATGTATTATGACCCTTGATTGGTTTAATAAAATCTTCTTATTCAGCTTATTCTTAAACAAATACGCATAAAGCGCTCGGACATACATGCATTACTAACATTGCAAATATTGCTGAAACTGTATTGTCGTATAACAAATACATCACTGCTACAGAACGTACATTTAATCATTTAGCTCTAGGAAATACTAGTATTCAGGCGAAATATCATTATAATCTATTATCAGAGACTATAGGAGAGATCACCGTATTCATATGCACGATATTGAAGACACATTATTTGTATGAAATCATAAATGTAATGCCACATCATTACTCATGTAAAACCTGTCCTTTAACAAATCATAATAATTCAAACGCATGAATGGTACGTCATAAGTGCAACTTAGGAAAACAAGAACATTTAGGCGATTGACGTCGTTTGGACGTTTTTATTGGAAACCACGTTCATTTAGACAGGGACTATAGATAATTGTCTTAAATAGTCTCTGGTTCAGACTTAGATCAATAACAACACTCAGAGGTGAATCAGTTTGAAATACATCTAACTAATATAAACATGCACCAGAACGTGTTTATATTGAGGTAACGGGATGTTATATATTAATAATGTTCCAGTTGATCTACGAACTCCTACAAACCTCCAGGTGTATAGACAGTCAACAGTAAACCTCCTGCCGTTGATAAATTCGGAACTGTTCTTTCTATTTATGTCCAAGCAAGTCCCACCTTTGTCTTCTCGATGACAGGTGTTTCTATGTCAGTATCGTTTCTTTTGCCTTGAGGGTTCCACCTCAATGACTGTCTGATGAGTAATGGTGCATTGCAGTAGAGTGTAGCATCACCATTCAAGAATACCACTACGCCTGATTGCACCATTCCAACTGCCCGTTTTCTCACCAAACGCATACTTTCTGCATGTAGGGTGTGTTTTGAATTTTCCAATCACCAGACTCTTTCGGTGTTTGTTTTTTTGCTCTTAACATTATTTGAAGAAAAAAACACGTTTAAAGTTTAAAGGAGAGAAGAACGAAATATGCTGTGGTATGTATTACTGACTTGGTGAACATGGGCTGGGTTTCGGTGTGAACAAAAGTTTGGTGTAGGTCGCCTGATTATCTGCACATGTCTGGGCCTTAAATGCAACCCGATAGTCGTCCGATCAGCGGATGGCGTACTTTGGTATAATCGGTCCGAAACTTGGGTACTCATCAGCCGGCGTCCAGACGATGACTACACTTCGGGTACAAATCGGATACACGGACATCTTCCGGCCAGTCCAAGGAAGTAAAAATCAACAAGTAAGTGTTCAAAAAAACGGTTTATGTTTTATTGTAAGTTTGAACCAGCTGTTCAAAACTCTAATAAATGTATAAATTCGGTACATTAAGACAGGTGAATTTTAATCAAATAGTTCGGTATAATGGCATTAAACACGCATGAAATATCTATAAATAAGAAGTTTTTTTTGGCACATGTGAATCTTGGTACACTACTCTTCACCACTGAATCATTTCGCAACTCCAGCATTTGACAGCAAGCCGAAATTCCAGTACGTATTATATTTGTTTGATCAGATTAAAATGAGACTCCAAACTAATGCTTGGTCACGTGTGATGAGTCTCAGTTTAATGTGGTTTACTTTGACAGGTACCACGTGGTCTCATATTCCGACAACGTCATACTTCGTCTACATTTATAGTAGGACACGTGGTCACGTGGTACCAGTCTAATTTGGACAGCAAGTCGAATAATTCCAATTGGTCAACTTTGATCAACAACATGTTAATTTCGAATACATTCTATACTGGTTTCCGCTGAGTCATGTTGGCATTTGTAGCATTCGTAGATGCATTCTGCTTGGCTTCTTTTTTTCTTTTCTCTGCTTTTACCGCTTTCCGACAAATTACGAATGCGGACAGAAAAGCAACAATCTGAAGAGCAAACAGAACAAATCACGATATTAATTTTGAAGAACGTCTCATTTATCATGACTTTATTTTAAAGAGTGGTATTATTATTCTAGTGGAGAAATACGAAACTTTACGGATTTTTGCTGCCTGTTTCACATAGTTTAATATTTCGACCAAAGACTTCGACAGAACTGAAATTAATAACGGAATTTACCGAAATGTACTACTTCTGCAGCTATTACAATGTATGGAATACCAGACTTACCTCTGTGGCAACGCCAACTATTGCAGCTATGACGATTTATGGAATACCAGACTTACCTCTGTGGCAACAACAACTATTGAAGCTATGATGATGTATGTAATACCAGACTTACCTCTGTGGCAACGACAACTGTTGCAGCTATGATGATGTATGGAATACCAGACTTACCTCTGTGGCAACGCCAACTATTGCAGCTATGACGATTTATGGAATACCAGACTTACCTCTGTGGCAACGCCAACTATTGCAGCTATGATGATGTATGGAATACCAGACTTACCTCTGTGGCAACGACAACTACTGCAGCTATGATGATGTATGGAATACCAGACTTATCTCTGTGGCAACGACAACTATTGCAGCTATGATGATGTATAGAATACCAGACTTATCTCTGTGGCAACGCAAACTATTGCAGCTATGACGATGTTATGGAATACCAGACTTACCTCTGTGGCAACGACAACTATTGAAGCTATGATGATGTATGGAATACCAGACTTACCTCTGTGGCAACGACAACTACTGCAGCTATGATGATGTACATACTGTTGTCTTTAAACCATCCAATCATCTTATCGAAACATCCCTGAAATATATAAATATATACTTATTACATAAAAGTATATATGTGTCACAGCGTGAGAAAAATGTGAAACCAGACTCAATTTAACAAGCCGAGCACAGAAAACATAAAAACATCACATACCACAATATCATGACACAATGCCCAACACATGACTGAACGAGAAAATGAACTTAATCGCTGTCAAAAAGCCGAAGGACCTTATTTCAGCCACAAACGAGCTGCATGCCCTACATGCATAAACTCGCTTTTAAATGTCGACTATGGAGTTTAGACTGTCCCGAGCTTCCGTATCTTGGCCAGTATAAATTATTACCAACACGACCTCATGATGTTTAAAATGTCGATTTACGTTGAGACACATTGTTTTCCAATGTTCCAAATCAGTTCGAGATAACGGAAGTTGGCAGTACAGTGCATCTTGACTAAGACCTTAGTCTGTGGGCGTCGATGGTGATTTCATTTCAAACATGTACATCAATAATGATGAATGCTTCTCTTTATCATTAACATGCAGAAGAAAAACGTAAAATAGAAACATATATACGACGTGTAACCTAACATATTGTCCATACGCATACATATACAATGTACATGAAGTTCGAATGAATTGGACAATTTGGATTGTTTGCCGCGATGTATGCCAGCCATGTGACTATCAAGTAATTTATTTACCGTTTCAAAATAGAACCCTGCGGTACCGAAGTGACATAACAACTTGTTTGATGGTTCAGGAACTTCCGCTTCCTTGTCTACCAGCACACAACATGTATCTGGAAACTCGGTCTGGAAAATGTGAAATAATAAACACTCAATTACACATAGTGCAATGTACATATTAATTTTGTATATGGTTTGTATCTAGTGGAATTCAAACCCATACTAATGATTACTCAATGAACTGTACGACGCCATCGCGCGCAATCGCCTAGCAATGTGAAGTACGAACGCCGTAGACCATTCGGCCTAGACTGGTACTAGTGTTCTACTAGTGTAGACGTAGTCGGAAAATGAGACACGTGGTACCAGTCTAATTCGGCCAGTTGCAAATGTGTCCCTCGGAGTTTTATTGTGCTTGTTACTTGAGAACAGACTGAGTCTGTACAATTTAATTGTATAAACACCACATACATGTAGTGTAAGGTCTACAAGTACAGTACCAATATAAAGTAACATGAATGGATTTCTTGATATTTCAATGGAAACGTGTGAGATCTGATTGTCATCTTAACGAGATTGTACAACCAGTGGCGTGTCGATAAGGTAACGGAGGTGTCGTGCATGTATCACTAGGGGCGTGTCGTGCATGTATCACTAGGGGCGTGTCGTGCATGTATCACTAGGGGCGTGTCGTGCATGTATCACTAGGGGCGTGTCGTGCATGTATCACTAGGCGCGTGTCGTGCATGTATCACTAGGGGCGTGTCGTGCTTGTATCACTAGGGGCGTGTCGTCCATGCATCACTAGGGGCGTATCGTACATGATTTTCTTACGTTAAACAATACAATGAACAGCATACATACAGCCTTGTTGTAAGAGTAACGTTAATAGAATAATCATACCTCTGGTCTGGTTTCATTCATCCATTTACTTATCTTGTAGTCCTCTGCCCCCGTAGCACCGCAACACTCTAACTGAAAGTTGAAAATATTGCAATAGAAAATCATTGAAACCTTGTTTGACAAGTTGACAACATATGTAATGACTATGCTGATAGTAAATATGTGTGTGTCTAAGAAGGCATTGTCCTTCAAGAAGAATCCTCGAACAATGCCTGGTGTTGGGTCGACATAATCATTTTGGTATCTTGTAATGTACACTGTATGCATACAGTACGCATTTACAACTATAATGTGCAAGGAATAAATTGTACAATTAAACCTGATATGTGTGAAAACTAGTACGAATCATGATTAAACATTAATTATTTGTATTTAATTGGATTGCCATTCCTATACAGAGAAAGGACACACTTATAACGAAATGTATGACGAATAAACCATACACAAGAAACAGAAACAAAAACTCGTATGCCGGAATATGAGATTGTTGGTTAAAACGTTTAAAACGTGTGTTAAAAACGTGTTTAACCAACAGTCCCATATTCCGAAATACTTAAAACGTTACATTGTGCATTACACCTTTCACCGTACATTTAAATGAAACTCTCAACAGCCATTGTTCTCGTGTATACACGTAAGTTCGAAAACAGAGTCAAATGATTTATATACGTGTATAAAACACATATACAACTTACATGTATTTGAACCAAATCCCACGTCGAACCCATCGTGGTATCAGGGAAGTAAGAGGTAACCAACGATGTCTTTAACTGAGTTTTCAAGAAGTTCTCCATCTGAAACAGAAATGAAAACAGTGACTTGATGCCGATACAGAAATATGCGAAAACAGCCTGAATACGTTATAGATAAATCAGCTAATTCGTGTTTCGTTTTAAAATAGGTAATGTGTCATATGAACCAAACGCCAAGCAAATACATGTACCATGAAATATGCCTGTACGATAATACATGTATACATATAATAAAGCGACACAGAAAACTATTTATGAGCCTTGGCAATGAATGAATAAAGTTTTTTTTGTCTTTGCAAACACCTTTGTGGGAACACCCTGGCTTAAGCTTGTTGCCGAACCTTTTTTTCTGACGAAATCAAATATATACAATATGTGCATGTATGTAACTAAATTAATTAAATCATGTTATTAAATTTTTTTTAAAAAATATAGCTGTTGAATGAAGGTCGTATCAACTAAACGTTGCGAACTTACATCAGCCAGTAAAGCGGAGAGAACTGGTATTGCTGTGGGGGAATCTTGATTCATCATCAACATAGCACCAAGTCCTGCCTCTAACAGGGTAAGGACACCGACCATCACGATAAACTGTAGCAATAAAGGTGAAATAAAAATAATCATGTATATATACAATGTAGATCTATATCATAGCACCAAGTCTCGCCTCTAACAGAGTAAGGACACCGACCATCACGATAAACTGTAGCAATAAAGGTGAAATAAAAATAATCATGTATATGTACAATGTAGATCTATATCATAGCACCAAGTCCCGCCTCTAACAGAGTGAGGACCCCGACCATCACGATAAACTGTAGCAATAAAGGTGAAATAAAAATAATCATGTATATGTACAATGTAGATCTATATCATAGCACCAAGTCCCGCCTCTAACAGAGTAAGGACACCGACCATCACGATAAACTGTAGCAATAAAGGTGAAATAAAAATAATCATGTATATGTACAATGTAGATCTATATCATTACGAAACAATAATTATGTAATATGATGTACTGGTAACAAGATACTTTATGAATTGTACATGTGCATTCAGTGGATTCAATTTCCACTATAATGGTGTTAAGGAATATTCTTATCTTCTAAGTTGGAATTTTCGAATTCAAAATTGGGTAACACTCCCATTTTTTCTGCATGACTGTGTATAATAGAATAGACTTTGTATGATTCTGTTATAGTTCCGATTGATATTTTAGAAGTTGGAATTATCCTATTCAAAGTTGAGTAACACTTTGACGTTTTACTAATATTTTCTACATTTGTATTTGCTATACCACGGTATGAAAGGGACTGCCTCACATATTGATGTATTGCAAAAATAAAATAAAATTGTCAAATATTCGCGTTATTTTGGTATAGTTGGCTGTATATCCCATAAACAACCACACTGATATCTAAAATAACTTGAGAAACTTCGGCATTTTGGTAGTTATTTAGTTGTTTTATATAAAAAATCTATAGGGTATTAATACCCTATAGAATTAACACTACCATTACTTAAATTGTCTGAAATTTGTTCGCATTTGATGAAAACGAATCGAAAATCAAACCAAATACATCACTGATGTTTACGCTGTAGTTTGTTGATGTAACAGTTTAATCATGTGTGAATTACATAATTCACAAAGCATGTTGGAAGGAAACTTAGCGGGGTTTATTTCAAGAAAAAATACTCAGTGGGCGATATCGAGAGTTGTTAAAATTGCAAATTTGCACCAAATCTTTCATAAAGCAACCGTCAGTGGCTTTCTATTACATCATTACTTGGTTAGGTTGGAAAATCACGATGTACAAATAGTTTAGCTCAATCTATGAGGCAGCACCTTGAAACCCGATACACCGCTTTTCAGTGGGAGAAATACTCTATTTTCATATGACTCTGACGGAACTGAAAACAAATATAACACTCAGAATACATGGAATCTGAGTTCCGTCCGAGCGTTACATCGGTTTTCAGTTCCGTCAGAGCTATATGAAAATAGAACAATTCTCTCACGGAACTGCGATGTATCGGGATTCATACCGTGTATATACGTACCATAGTGAGCATACACTTGCTCCTCTGTATAGCACCACAACATCCCATGAAAGCAATAGCAAGAGCAAACACACCGATAGCTATTAAACCATAACATATCATCTTGAAATCCGAGCTACTTTTATCTATGTTGATGATATGGAAATATGTTTCAATGTTTGGGTCCATCATTAACCACACGCCGAGGGCACAAACACCACCGCCGGCGATCTGAAATAAAAAAGTACATGTACTTCTAAGTTGGGTAAGACTGACGAATTTGTGATATGAACAGTACTTTATTCTTCACCATTATGATACGAGTAGAAAATGATTTGAAACTTGTAATTGTCTTTGTATGCCAAACGTCAGACATATGTGGTATTGCCTCCAACTTTCCACTGGTCTAGTGATGTTGTCACCTAATGAACGACTATGTTTTTTTAGGATGCCGATACTGAACTTGTATAAAGTGCATACCTCGAACAGGCAAATGGCAGGAACGTTTTCCCCAGCCCGAATGAATTGTACATGCACTGGCAACTCGAAGCCATACAGAAAAGGCGGCTTCGCCTAACAACGCAATAAAAAAACACATAACGTACTATCCACATAACAAAACATTGATATTTCAGTACTGCCTTTCACGGTGAATGATACGCAGTGGTTTCTTAAATTTGCATACTAAAGCGAGGTATTTGCATACGATAACTACTCTGCAATAAATAAGACTCACTGACCGTCGTGACCGGGATTTGGTGAAAAACAGCAGGTAAGACGATACAAACTGACGAACTTACTAGGAATATCATATTGGACAATATAAGGAATGTTCTAGCGCACGACGACATCTCTAACTCTCCAGGTTTCAGAGGTTTCTTCTCTTTTTTCTTGTTTGATAGTGCTTTGATTTGATCAGCTACGCTCATAACAGGCGCAAAAATTCCTCCCGGTATAGTGGCTGAAAGACATGATGATTGTTGAACTTTTTTCCTCGTAATGTTTGTAATGATACATGGATTGTGAGACAATATGTTACAACTGACATACATATAGGTTAATCATCCGTGATTACTACACTGGCCTTCGATCCCCTGCTAGGGAAAATTGAGCGAACGAAGCGAGCTAGAAAAAATTGATTGTTTATATAGGCAGTATGTCCCGGAAGTAATTTTGCGAGGGAAACTAGGACGAAATAATGCCTATGATTTTTCACCTAAAACAAAACACAAATCATCTCTATGTTACGGCAATTAGGGGGGTCGTATGCTATCCCCAATAAAAACCGCCATTGACAGTGGTCCTGTCTGATTCACGTATTGTAGTTTTAAGATCACGATCTGAAGATTATCAGCCGTAACACGATTCGAACATGTTCGTTTACGATTCGAACAAGGAATTATTTTCGAGATCAATACTTGTTTTTTTTACTAACATTGAACTTACGTTAATAGAAAGGTAATTTCTTTTACTCAGGGGAAACAAATCTAAAAACTGTGGAAAATAATTAAAACTTGCTTGGGGAAAACACGTTTTACGTACTTTTTAATATTTCAGTATAACATCCGATGAGCTTGACTGAGAACTTTGAGTTCACTATAGATGTACTTCAAATATTACACATATAAATCAATACAGTATATACCTGTCTATACAGACCACCCCTGGGATTTTTGCATTTGTTTACAGGTGACCTTGTGTATATTTACCTATGTTACCAAGCTCTGATACATTCTGCACTTGTGGAGGATTAACGACTGTTTCTACTCTATCAGCACTGTCAATATTATCTTCCGCTGTTTTCTTATCCTTACTACCCCCACCCTCAGCCTTTTGGATCGTTTTATCAAGTAGTTTCAATGCATTACTAAACTGTTCGATTTTATCGTCTAAAACTGTTCCATCAGAAGACATCAAACCACTCGTTGAACTTAGATCAGCTAGCGTATGACGGCGATTCTGAAGTCTGTTCATAGCACCAGGAGGCAGGACTATTCCATCTAGAAACGGACTGGCTGGTTGTTCCATCTGCATCATTGTATGATGTTGGTAATTGTCCTGATTATATACACTGTTGTTCTGGAAGTGTGGTGCCAAGGATAGTCGTCTATTGTTGTTATACGGTGATATTGGTGGGGGTGCCGAGCTGCCATCGGGTAATGTGAATGTTACTTGTGGTACAGACGAAGGTAAAGGAGGGGCCGGTGGTATATGAGACGGTAAGTGGGATGACGTTGCCATCATTTGAGCATGAGTTGTATAAGGGTTGAAATGTGCAGCCTGTTGAAAATCCGGCAAAGTTGGACCTGTTGGAACTCTGTTTTGTTCATTAATTGACAATTTTAAATCATTAGTTTCCTTGGCAACAGCTTGTCTGATCATCCCTTTTAACTTATCTCTGTCTAATTGAGCTTTTATCTGTTTGGTTAGCAAGCCGGGTGGAATGTCTGTAGATTGCGTACTGCTTCCAGAGAAGATCGTTTCCGACTCCGTGGAGAATGATTCGTTCGGCGATATGATTCTCTGACCTTTTGATTTAGTCACTATTGAGTTAACCGCAGTGCTAATATTTTTCTTGATTAAATCATTTAAATCTTCCATTGTTATATTCACTGCGTATTTAGTTTTATCATCGTCGTCACTTATATCAGTGTCCACTTCTCGCGCTCTCCTTCTTTGTTTATTTTGTCTACGTTGCCTTTTCTTCCCGCAAGTGTTGATGGTCTTATCGTTGCTACCACCAGCGGCATTTCTTCGGTCGGCCTCACTACTGATGCGGATTTGAGGTGCAGCGCTAGCTCGACGCTTTGTTAGGCCTATATTTTGTTCAAGTTTCCGCACCGTTTCATTAACCGGTGAAAGTGTCCGGAAACGATCTTTCTTGTCATCGCTTTGTCTCCTTGGTGTCTTTTGTTCTTCTCTGTTCATCACTTCATTACGCATCGCTTGCTCAATTCTACGTTCTAGATCTTTGTCGGAATAAGGATTTGGGTGGTTAGAATATCGACGCTCTTTATAAGCATCAATGACTGTACTTTCACTTTGAATCGAATAATTATATTCACTCTCGTAATCCCAATTTTCGCCTTCCATGTTGTCAGAAAAATCATCCATTCTGTCGGATGCTCGTCGGTTTAAATGTTTTTGCCAATCCCTCCGACGAGTTTCCTCGTCGGTAACATCGTCGGAGTCAGAATTCGTCGGATAGTCTTTTTGAAGTTCTCGTTCGGTTAATGACCGCCGACGGAAGAATCTTTTCATCATTTTAAGTTACGGAAGTTTTTCTTTGGTTTTGTTAATCTGTAAAAAATAGAATTCGTGAAAATGAAAAACATTTTGATTTATTACATGGAAATATTTTGCTTCCGTATTTTTTACAAATTCAATAATTCATGCGCATAAATACGACGCTACATAATATTTTTCAGTTATATTTTCAGTTGCTTAAGATTTTCTTTCTTGAAAGATGTAATTTTCATTGCAGTTTTCTCAAGTTGCGTGATGATCACATTATCAATCAATATTGCCGATTAATTATAATTATAATAATATGTAAATGTAAGCACTAATCGAAATGAAATAATGACGAACTTACCTGAAAATTTTAACCAAAGATAGGTTCGTTAATCCAGGAAATGTATGTAGTAAATGTCCAAAACAATAACATTTCACTCCCGCGTACTTTTATAATAAATTTCGTTAGTTGAAAAAATACAAAACATGAGCACTTTTTTGTGAAGAAAAACGAAGTAATCGCGATAGACAATTCCCCCATTACAAAACATAACTTGACCGGATTGTCGCGCGCCCATATGGTCAATATAATCAATTATTGATAATAATTAGCAAATTTTGTAATACACTTATAAATGACCAATGACAAGTCTGGAAAAAGGTTTCAGCCAATCAAAACGGTTGTACTTTTACACGGCTAGTTTCTGTAAGGTGATGAAATATTAATTGCAAACGGGTTTAAAGGTGTGAACATAATCGGTCATTCTGGATGGTTTGGTATAAACTATAAACTTATACGGTCTTGTCGCGTTGTTTCATAACCTTTTAACATAAATATGGTGTTTTCTAATTAAAGTGCTTTAAAACCAGAGTCCAAAAGCACATTCTGAGAATACAATTTTGGACACCGCAAATATACAGTGTGTTATAGTGTGGACAATTTAACCTGTCCTCGGCCTTTATGCATGAATATAAATTTATACGAACCTCTTGTGTGATATACATTAATTTCCGCGATAAAAAAATAATCAATCAATTCAATTTATTAGCAAATCGGCACTATTGTGCCTTTGGCCAAATACAAATGAACAAACAAAGGAACATGACAAACATACAAAAAAAACATAAAATACATACAAATACATGTACAAAGCAAATATTAAATATGTACAAAACGCCCAACACATAAGTCACTCGGAAGGAGAAAGTGAACTGCCCAAGTGCCAGATTAAAAAAAGTTGATTGCCCAGGTTATGAAAACAAAGGCCGAAATAAAATTATAGACAAGAAATTATCAGTTAAATTATGCTAACCGTTACGTGAATTGAGGACCACGTTGATTTGTTCGCGCTAAACTACGTTGTAATACAATTTCTCCATTCGCTAGTCTGAGCAAATATGGCAGATCGCTAGTGTGAGTTAAATGAAAGAACCGTTTAGTGTCAATGAGAGTTCTTAGACGAGCACAGGCTTTGTGTAAATAGTACGCCTACGACGTCAAAACAATCGGAACGGTTCGTTCGGCATTTATCGCTACTGACGTACTCCGATCGCCTTATTTCTTTTCAGAATGGCGGCTCCTATAGGCAAGTAAGCTAAGTGTCAGTTCCATTCTCCCGTATTCTTTGACGGGACAAGTCAACGTTATAGGTGTCCCTGTTCATACCCCTGTAACTTTTACACCGTCACGTGTACATGTTTTTATTCATAATTGAGCAGCATTATATCCGAGTTGTAGAAATATAGATGTATTTGGTTGACGAAGTGTCGTAGCATTGCCAAAACATAATGGCTTTTGGTTAGCGTACGAGGTTTGACCAAATTTTGAATATGGCTGGAACGTTCATGCATTAAAACCGTCCTTAAAGGGGCATGCCCTGGGATATAATTATCCTAAATATGAGACAATCATACATTGTATAATAATACTAATAATAATAATAACGACTTTATTTATTGTGGATTAGGGATATTTGACAGCAATATCAATTTTCAATATTGTCCACTGGAAAGAAAACAGGCAGCAGACAAAAATAACAATAACAATGAAAATCATATATAAATGACAATGTGTATAATAAACAACATATAGTGAACTTCAGTTATTAATGGCATTTGTTAAAAATAAATAGTCCGAGAATATTACAGATATAATGCAATGGAATTTTCAACATAGGCTTATTCACATGCAACAATAGTGTCTAATGTAGGCTAAGAAGCAACGCTGTCAGCCCATTGTGGAAATTTGTACTCAATGTATTTTGACTTAAACACGTTTAATGTTTTTGCATTTCTATTGTTTTGAGGAAGTGAATTCCAAAGTTTTGGCCCAGAGATTGACTTTCTGAAGATTTCTAGATTTGGTTTAGGCATGTATAGGAGATTGTTCGTGGCTGACCTTAATGTTTGATTGGGGTAATTTTGAACTAAGGTATTCTGGAGCCGTATTGGTCAAGATTTTAAATACAAGAATGGCCCTTTTATAGTATATTCTTTCATAGATAGTCATCCATCTTAAGCTCTGAAAAAGCTCTGCAGATGGTGAATCAAAGTCTTTGTCTAGAATAACTCGTGCAGCATGTTTTTAAAATTTTAATAACCTGTCAAGGAGATGGCAAGTTGAATTTCCCCATATTGTGATACAGTAGTCAAGACGAGAGAGAATATAGGAATTGAAAAACGTTTTTAAGTCAAGATAGCATTTTATTCTCAGGAGGAGAAAGAGAAGAGAGTTGCATTTTAAGGGTTTGTTCAATATGTGTGTTGAAGTTAAGATTGTTATTGATATGCACTATTATCAATACAAATTATAATTGTATTATAATTATTATAGCAAAATATTAAGATGTTCCTACCAACCATGGATTGTAATAATATTTAAAATAGCCAGAATACATTTCAAAGGTAGTACGGTAGTTCATCACTTCGAGTGCATCTCGAATGTTTTGAACATGAGTAAATCACTCGAAGTGGTCGCAAGAATAAACCATAATCGATGGAATGCACGCGAATACACTCTGAATGCACACAGACACGGATAATAAAAATGGACAGGGAAGGCATCATTCACATGAAACTGCTTAGCACAGAAAACACACAACAATTACATAGTACAATGACGTTTTAGGGTGCACTTCGATTATACCGAAACACACTTCGATATTCCATTCCGTCCAGATTCCGCCGCTAATTCCGACATAGCAATCAAGATTAGGGGTATTCAAATAAATACACAAAGGTTTAGAGCATGTGAATACATTCGAAGTGGATAGTATAACTGTATGTAAGGCAATAGCAAACAATGCACACATAATGTATTTCGAACATACAAGAATGTACCACGAATTGCAATTCCAACAACATTCCTGTCCGGCTAATATAATTCCGACTCTCGCGTGACTGGATTATAATCCCCGGTTACAAGTCCCATGTTTCGTAATTCAATGGTAAAAGAGGAATTTGCTCATAAATCCTTGATGAAACTTGATAATGAGCATTCCCCTATAATAAAATAATATTTTCTATAAAGAACCGAATACGGTTTCTGATAAGTATGATTTGTGACCGGCCGACGAAAAAATAAGGGTAAACCTATTTTCCCATCAGTGATGAAGGCACACGATAAATTAAAACAACAACATTCACAGTCATGACGACAGTAACTGTTATCTGAACTGGTTCTTGTTCAGTTTAATGACATACACAAAGACACGATAAAGCATGTACATACTATCAGGCTAACAATATAATTATACATTTTGTATACTCTACATGTATGACTGTCATGTCTCAAATTCTTACATTATTTAGCTCTCTAATTAGAAACGGAATTTTCTCATCTTCGGTTAAACAGGAACCTATAAAAATGTTAAAATACACTAACCTGTATAAGCAACTTATGTTTCTTTTGTTTTCACATTTTCCTGAATTCAGATTTTTCTCATTATACTTGCAGTTTTACAAACCGGCAGTTAACCACTGCGTCATTTTTTTTATTAATTGCGTTCTGGCATATTGATCATGTAACCCTAAAAGTCCACAAAATATGAATATTACCCTCAATAAATGAGGATTGAGTGATTAACGCCAAATGTGATAATTTAATTATGTACTTGGCCAGGCAATGTATGAATATTTGATGCGTTTTACCGCTTCCGGTGTAAGAAAAGGCGGGAATACGTAAGATCCATTAACGATTGGCTAGATATAATAAACATGTATCTATATGAACCATTTTCATTGCAAATATTATTATATAATATAATGTATATTTATTTATAGTTATAAATGATAAATGATTATGCAACATTATAGACACCGTTTCTATATATAGAAACAGGCTACCAAGTATATTTTAGTAGGTGCGTTAAGGATTATATAAATTCTAAAAAAATATCTATTTAGTCCGTAAAAGTACCATAAAATTACATTATTATATTTTATGAGCAGTATATTACATCTATTACAGAAAACACTCAATAACCGTACTGTTACTCGCGTACAGTCTAGTTTACTATTGGGGCTGTAAGACATGTTCATGTACATGTTTGCATATTTACTGTATGGTATTTGATATCAATGTGTCGGTGATGGATTTGCCGTTTGTCAGGGTTCACATTACATGGGCATAACTTGATCACAGCGAGGTCAGTAAAATTATAGCACGGAGAATTTGACCTGATCATGAACTTTATGCATGAATGTATTACAGGTTCTTGCGTTCAATATATAAATTTCCGCGAGCAAATCGCGCAATATCGGTGCTTTCGATTTACGTTAGTAAATGAACACTTCGAGTGTCTTCGTGATATATCCCGCTTATGGAAACATACAACCTGGATTATAAATATAGACAATATATCAGCTGTTAAATTATGCTAATAAAAGGTCGAGAGTCGTGTCAAATTCTCTGGACTTTAAAAAATTATATGGAACACCCCTCGTAATTCCAAGAAAATCTAGTGGGCCCCGAACTTGTTGAAAACGGTGTCAATGATGAAAATATTCTATAAACACAAAGAGCCCCGTACGTTCTTCATTGAACAGTAAACCACATTAAATAGAGAACGGGCATAGGCGCAGAGTCTCATTTTAACGGTCGTCCGACAATACTCACAGGTTCACTGTATCATTGACAAAGAGTAAATTTTTTTTAGTTCTGTTATATAGTTTAAATTATCTAAGATATTGTAAGTTTTATGTAAAAAAAACAACATTTTTTAGTTTAATCTTTATTAATGACACAGTTACCTGTGACAATCCATGTGTATTAGAATCGATTTCAATTTATATAATTAAAAGAATTTTCTTTATCGATTTCTAGTCAATTACTAAGGTTGGTTACATTTCGATCTGTTATTCCGTGTATTTGCTTATTTCATTAACTTTTAACTTATTTTCCCTATATCAAATAACAGACATTTCAGTAACATTGATCTCAGCATTAGTCTATTTTGTGTTGGATATTATTCTGAAAAATGATAAAGATGAACCTTCTGTGTGGAATTTTCATTTTTATATTATTCCTTCCAAGTATAGAGGCGGGTAAGATTACCATACATACTGGAATAAATTAAATATCAAATAGTGAAGTACATTTTGTACTAT
The DNA here is from genome assembly GCA_947247005.1 of Spisula solida. Lineage (NCBI taxonomy): Eukaryota > Metazoa > Mollusca > Bivalvia > Venerida > Mactridae > Spisula > Spisula solida. Next base: position 23,338,779 of record OX365955.1, read on the forward strand.
ACTCTAATTTCATTGAAACGATCGGTTAAAAGTACTGAACTAGTAGGCCTACTCATGATGATAAAAATCTTATTATTTTTTTCAACTTAAGCAAATGTCGTTACAATTACTTTAAATAGTTTTGTTCTTTCGTGCTAGTAGATTTTGCTAATTGACCTGCGAAAATCACTTTAACGCCGACTTGCAGGGTTTACCATATACTGTTATTCTTAATTATTTTAGGACTTTTTGACAGCTAAAACTAAGTATTTCAGGCTTTTTTACCACTTAGTGAACCTTGTCCTTTAAATTCTTTATAATTCTTGAACAATTGCAAATTGGTGACAGTTGCTGTTTGTAGGAGTTCATTAACTGAGTCATTATTAGTATTGCAGCTTTGTGTACAGCACTTTATAATTGTAAACAAATATGTCTAAAGTAGTCACAGGTTTAAAATTCAGAATATGTCGTCCATAAACGACCTCAATCATGCTGCTTGAGAGTGATGTCTTGGACACTTTTCATGTTTTATTATCGCAAGTTTGTAATTTGTTCAAGCCTCCTGGGTGTCACATTGCTATACTGACCAGGGTTAGGTTTTTACGTTTTTAAACTTCTTGTACTCAGGCAACTTCTGTTTGAATAGAGTTTGAGGGTAATCTAGATAAGCGTTTAACCTCTTTCAACAATTCAGCTTTTCGTCGATTAACGGTGTACCCAATGTCATCTCAATCCAAAGCAATGCCACTACCTAGACACATAGACCTTAAGCTAATCCGCCTGCAGAGGCTAATCGTGTTCCACTTAGGAATTCCACATCGGCGATGTTCTCCGGATTTCTTCAGATATCACCCGATTCATCACAATTACTTCCTATATCACAAACTGTCTCATGACTTCCCCGAAGCCACCCTAGACCACGAGGAACCTGTTCCCGATAGCTCATTAATTTAAATCGGGAGTACGCCCAAAATACCCAGTGGGACCTAGGCTTTAACACTAGTATCAGCGTATATCTGTCTTTTGAGTGACCGATGAATTCAAAATTATGCCATTAAAATTCAATTTAGTGCATGGAAGCACCAGGGAGTTTCGATTATAAGAAGTAGAAGGTGTCGGTATCAGAATATACTCCAGCACTAAGTACTTTACTTACTTACTTACTTACTAAGTCCTCTTCGTATACTTCGACACATAATGCTGATGTCAGATTTCTCCATTTTGGTCTGTCCCTGGCTGTCTTTTCTGCTTCTTTCAATGTTAGTCTCATCTCTTTCAGCTCCCCCATCTACCATTCTCCTCCAGGTTTCCTTTGGTCTTCCTCACCTTTGTCTGTCCATCTAAGGGCGACATTTGGTGGATTGGTCTTTTCCATTCCCATTGCATAGCCAATCCATCTCCATCTACTTTCATTATTGCAGGTCAGTTTGATAACCCAGCATGTATTATCGACAAGAATCTTGATGCATTTGCTCCTGATAACTACGTAGATTGTACTGGTCAAGAAAATATAAGCGCTGGTAAAACTGAATGTTGTACAATTGAGACCAGTGTCGGATGTTGTGACCCAGGTGGCAGGTATGAATACATATTGAAACTCTTTACTTTAAAGACAACGTTTTAGCATTATTTTTCAGTGCAACGTCTCAGATGGTAAAGCGCATGCACAGTTAACTGTCTGTATTATTGGTAAAGAATAAAACGAAAAAAACAAGTCACGGATATACACAGAAGTAAAAATGTATTTCCGTGAACAAGTGTATTTTTAAGAAAACAAAAAAAAAACAATTGTCTTTTTGAGAACTAATTCCCCATCCAAGAATTTGTTAGAATTCCACTTTAAGACATTAACGAACTTTAGTGGCACACTAAACCTTGTCCGACGTCTATGCCTGGACTGTGAAACAATTTGGTGAATCAAATTCTTTTGTCCGAAACCGTTCGTTGTTTGTATATATACATTGTATGACATTGACTTAATTCTACGTAATCAAGAACAGTACTGCTGTTCTATTCATAATTAATGTTGATAATGATGATTTGGTCTCATAAATGAAGGACATGACCACTGTATGATTTAAGCAGTGTGTTATGAATAATTATTCCAATGTACACTAAATGTGTTTCAGTTGGAAACAATTTGAGCTGATAGGAATTTGTCTTGGGGTCATAACCTTCTCCCTGGCGGTCATCTTGATCTATTGGTTCTGGTGTCGTAAGAATGAAAAGGTTGCCAGGGCAACAGAGTTTGTTACAAAGAGAATACACGGCGTTCAAGCACGATATTGCACGTAAGTGAAATAATTATTTGATTAATGTACGAGTCCGGCAATGTTGCCCTAGCTTTTCCGAATAGATTCCTGCCATCGATTCCGGGCATGTTGCCCTAGCTCTTTCCGAATAGATTCCTGCCTACGATTCCGGGCATGCTGCACTAGCTTTTCCGAATAAATTCCTGCCTACTATTCCGGGCATGTTGCCCTTGCTTTTCCAAATAGATACATGCCAACGTATCCGGGCATGCTGCACTAGCTTTTCCGAATAGATTCCTGCCTACGATTCCGGGCATGTTTCCCTAGCTTTTCCGAATAGATTCCTGCCAAAGATTTTCCTGCCAACGATTCTGGGCATGCTGCACTAGCTTTTCCGAATAGATTCCTGCCAACGATTCCGGGCATGTTGCCCTAGCTCTTTCCGAATAGATTCCTGCCAACGATTCCGGGCATGTTGCCCTAGCTCTTTCCGAATAGATTCCTGCCAACGATTCTGGGCATGCTGCACTAGCTTTTCCGAATAGATTCCTGCCAACAATTCCGGGCATGTTGCCCTAGCTCTTGTCGAATAGATTCCTGCCAACGATTCTGCGCATGTTGCCCTAGCTCTTTCTGAATAGATTCCTGCCAACGATTCCGGGCATGTTGCCCTAGCTCTTTCCGAATAGATTCCTGCCAACGATTCCGGGCATGTTGCCCTAGCTCTTTTCGAATAGATTCCTGCGAATGATTCCGGGCATGTTGCCCTAGCTCTTTCCGAATAGATTCCTGCCAACGATTCCGGGCATGTTGCCCTAGCTCTTTCCGAATAGATTCCTGCCAACGATTCCGGGTATGTTGCCCTAGCTCTTTCCGAATAGATTCCTGCCAACAATTCCGGGCATGTTGCCCTAGCTCTTTCCGAATGGATTCCTGCCAACGATTCTGGGCATGCTGCACTAGCTTATCCGAATAGATTCCTGCCAACGATTCCGGGCATGTTGTCCTAGCTCTTTCTGAATAGATTCCTGCCAACGATTCCGCGCATGTTGCCCTAGCTCTTTCTGAATAGATTCCTGCCAACGATTCCGGGTATGTTGCCCTAGCTCTTTCTGAATAGATTCCTGCCAACGATTCTGGGCATGCTGCACTAGCTCTTTCCGAATAGATTCCTGCCAACGATTCTGGGCATGTTGCACTAGCTTATCCGAATAGATTCCTGCCAACGATTCTGGGCATGTTGCCCTAGCTCTTTCTGAATAGATTCCTGCCAACGATTCTGGGCATGCTGCACTAGCTTATCCGAATAGATTCCTGCCAACGATTCTGGGCATGTTGCCCAAGCTCTTTCTGAATAGATTCCTGCCAACGATTCTGGGCATGCTGCACTAGCTTATCCGAATAGATTCCTGCCAACGATTCCGGGCATGTTGCCCTAGCTCTTTCTGAATAGATTCCTGCCAACGATTCCGGGCATGTTGCCCTAGCTCTTTCTGAATAGACTCCTGCCAGGTGTATAGCACCGATACACGCGAGACTAGTATTGTCGGTAATGATCTTGGTTGACTTGTTGACTTTGTGTACCAACTTTTATTTGTGTTGTATGTTCGTTATAAACATGGCATTGGCTTTGACAATGCCCTCTGTATGATGGTTGGGATCAAGCTTCGAAAATGCCCTTTGTACACGTGGGGAAATTGTTTACTTCTGTATCGTATTTTCCTGCTGTTCCCTTCATATCTAGTTTTTAGATAACCATCTCTTAAATCAGTATGAGGATTGCATATGCCATCCCCTAGGGGTATCTTCGGTCTTTGCATTATGCATTGAACATAGTGTGAATTGCCTGTACCTGGGGTCTAGGTGAGGAGGCATTCTGCTCGAGGCATTGTCACCGCGTATAAACCAAATCACTGTACTTATTGGGATACAATTCAACTTGTATGACTCATTGTGATTGAAACATCCGGTGATTTCCTATCATTGTCGATTTATTGCAAGATTATACAATTCAGCATGTACTAGTAATTGCGATAACCGGAAGTTGACTCGTTTATACAATGTGATTGTAGTGTGTATATATTGTTTTTTTTTCTATATCAAATGATTTCGCCCACGACAAATAAAAACTAAAATATACATCACACTGGCTGTGTCTCATTTTACAGCTGTATGCGCTGCTGTCGTAAACAAGTTGAAGCCAGGAAACAACGGGAAGAGTTACAGGAAAAAGCTAAAGAAGTTGGTGCATTCAACTTACCAAGTGAATCAAGTACTGATGACCCAACATTTGATAGCTTCTGGAGGGGACCAATGATAAAAAATGGGGATTGAGTCATTTGAAGTTTAAACAGTAGATTTTGTGTCCCAAGTGATATTTTTTGTACAAAATTAAGTGTTTGTTTACAAGACAAATTAGAACTATGTGTGTTGTCATTTTAAGTGTAAAACATGCATGTTACTCTGTGTAAAACATATATGTTACCTTGTCACGAACAGTTACCCCTTTGTCATTTAATTTTTGTGTGTTTATGAATAGACTGTAAATTACATGCATGTCTATCATTATATCAACAAAATCTTATTTATTCCTGTGTAAACTTTGAGAAATGGTAACTTTCATGTTCAGTTGTTTTCTATTACATTGTCTTATTATATAATACACACCACTTTTGACACATCCTGTATTTATAACGGTTTTGGTTTTTATTTTCAATGGAACCGACAGACAGACAAACAAACGGATCCTTTATACGAGGGTTGTTCAAATTGGAATGCAAGTGAAGCTATATCTTTCTTGTATCAATGATTTTTTAAGAATAGTAAGCTGTATATCAAAGAACATTGAATTAGCTTTAAATTGATACCTCACATTTTAAATTCCGTTGAGTGTAGCTGTAACAATACGTCATTTAACACTGTCTACTCGTGTATACTAATGCTTAAATTATTGGGAAAATGTCACTTTTTTCTGGCCAAATTCGGTCCTATTTAAGAATCGTTGTTTTTTTTAATGCGGGAGCAAATACAATATTTTACATAACATGTTTGGTGAAATGGTGGTATGATATGTCTTTTTCATCAACTACTTGATAGTAATTTTATTTGGAAAGGAACCCCATGAACGCCATCCAAATACCGCAATATACTATAAAAGGGTTGCGAAAATCATATTTGTTTTGGAAACTGGTGGAATATTTACAATTAGGCAAGTAGCTCAATGTGTTGGCACATCATTAGGAGCTATTCATACAATTACCAAACATATTAAAAAAATTAGGACGATAAGTACACTTTAGATACGCCCATCTGCTTAGAGACACCAGCACACATGCCCTTGCAAACTGTTCACAAAATAGTTGAAACCAGTTTCTAGATAAAAAAGTCGACCGTTTGCAAATGTAATGACCATAAACGAGACACGGGTTGATTTTTTCACCCATGCGACAGATCCTTAAACTAATATTGGCCAGCAAAAACAGAACAAAAGTATGCATTGCAAAACGCACCATGGGCGTCAGCAGAAATGTACACCCTTTTCTATATAAACCAAGTTTCTACCATTAAATTTGATGTATAAAATAGACAATGGGTAAATGCCATGCTTGAAAAAGGAAAATTGAAGAAATACTCCGACAATCGCTCTCAAAGCACATGTTTGAAGTATGACATGCTATTGCAGAGCAATGGGCCTCCACCTGCAGCAGCCATTAACGCGACTTTCGAGAAGCGTGAAGGTTCTTGAGATTTCCGACCATCCTGATTTGTCAAGCAATGTCCCTTGTGATCTTTATTTGTTTCAAACGGCTCTTAAATAGCAATGTCGGAAGAAATATCAGATACGTTAAGATCTCGGTTTGGCACGTGTCCAGTATAATTATGCACAGTGACCCTATGAATTATAATAAAATCGCATTTTAAATATGAAATATCTGAATGAAACTAGGCATATATACCGGAGATGAATACTGCAATAGAATCAAAGGCTAGTTTCAATATAATCTATTAAGGAAAAAAATGTATGGGCTTAGTTGCATTCCAATTTGAACAACCCTCGTACAGGCAACTACTTGTGACCATTTCCACTTATGGCAATATTTACAAAATGTCAAAAGGAGGCAACTTGTGAAAAGCAACAGATACTTTAACAACACACATAGTATTACATACATAGAGGATCTTGCATGAGTGCTCATTACATACGAGTTTTAATAAACGAGTCGACAAAATGATATGACACGAGGCGTTGCCGAGTGTCATATTGTTTTTGACGACGAGTTTAATAAAACGCGTATGTAATGAGCACGAATATAAGATTCTATTTATCACATAACCTTAGAAAACGCTCAATATTGTTTAGAAGGATGATGTGCGCTGCATATGTTTCAGCCAAAATTTAGCGGTACAATGAGCACGACGTCATAGTGACGTTGATATTATCCTGACGTCAGTGACGGATCAATGCATTGATTGGCTAACGTCATGTAAAGCTAATTTAAATATTTATTGCACGGTCTGGGAGTGCCGAACGATATTTACGTCACGGCTTTACGGCACTCCTGGACCGCATGTTATGTGATAAATATACGTTAGTATTTCAAGGCATCAACAGCCACGGTAATTTAGTGAGCAACATATGATAAGACAAGCATTTATTTAATGCTAACTGATGAGATATGGAGTTCTATCAGTGAAATAAAACCTATATCAGTCACTGGTTATCACCTACAATGTGACTGATATAAGCTCCGCCCCCTCATTGGGACTACTTTAATTTACCAAAATCTCAACACTAAAATGTCTGTAACTTTTTTATTACTGAACGGAAACATGTCATGTGGGTTTTTTTTAGACAATTTCCTACAAGTTGGTGTATGATTTAATGCAAAATTCTCCAAAAAGTCGTTTTCACCTATTCACCATAATCCAAGATGGCGGATTTTGAAGTGAAAAATATGAATGGAATAACATATTCATACGTAGCCTAACCACAGTGGTAATTTGGCATAAATAGTACCAGTTTTGACACCATAAAAGCATTAAATAAATAGAATATTTGTTTGTTTTGATTGAATATGGTTAATATCTCATCTTGTAGTGATAAAATTTTAATATTTTCACTCGCGCTACGCGCTCTTGAAAATATTGAATTTTATCACTACACGATGAGATATAAACCATATTCAATCAAAACAAACAAATATCCTCTATGTAGTGTCCGATTCTGTCCAATATAACACAAAGATTGAGTCAAGGGTTCTACTGAGCCATAATGCCTAATTCTGAAAATGAGTCACAAGTCTTGTTTTGTGTGCCATTAACACACACGGTGTCACCCCTACACTAAATCTCAGTTCAAGCATTGCTTTGTTGCTGAAATTCTGCCACTATGTAATAAAATGTCAAACAACCGTAACATTGTTAAAACTAGTAATGTTTTCATCAAATCACTTTTATCTTCTGCAGAAAAGTTCATTTCTTCAAACGCATCAAAATGCGAATTTCTAGTCAAACCATTTCGACGCTTACAGTACCAGTACTGTGGCTGGACAGTCAGAATTTAAAAGCAGCCACTTGGAGACAGCTTATCTGTCTAGCAGATTTCCAGATCATTTGAGAATTGTAGGACCCCTTTTGTTGTAAGAAAGAAATGCAATTACAATAATGCACTGAACATTGATCAGAGCATATTGTGCCACTGATGTCGGCAAAGCTTGGAGAGGAGCTTTAGTGAAATAACTCCAATAAAACTCCAATATACAGGGATATAAAAACTCTATAAACAAGAAAGACAACTCATATTTGGCAATTTTAATAACATGTGATTTGTGTTATTCAGCATCAATTAACAAATAATTGTTTAACATACATTTTAAACACATGGCACAAGCCCCCCTCACAATTCTTCATAAATTAACAATATAGAGTTTATCGCTATTAGATAACTTACATCACACATCAGCTCAGATGAAGTTACATGGCACAGTTCTAGTTACAACAAAGTTACCTGATACAAATATCTAACTCCCAAAGTCCTATTAATGATTGGAGTATGCTTACACGTTCATATGCCGGGCATAGCCTTTATTTGCCAGTCAGCTTTCTGCTGAAATACGGCAGACCAAAACACCTAACAGCTCTTATCTCCCTTAGCAATAGATTAATAAATTGTTGGCTCCTATAGATCTAGTGGGATTCGAACCTTGACTACCATCGCCTAGCAATGTAAAGTATGAAAGCATTAGACTCCTTGACTATTGCAAAAAGCAATGTAAGAACCAAAATATGAATTAATACAACTGTTACACACCGAAACAAAATTTATATATTTTATCCTTTAAACATCTTACTTCACTCACATGAAATAATTCATTAGAAACCAATTGGCAAAACCTTTGTTGTACAAACAGCAGTATAGGATATAATATTACTGGTTGAAAATACAGTAGAACTTTGTTGCCTTGAACAAGTTTGCCTCAAACACTCGAGAAACCTTGAACAAGTTCTCCTGGCCTGGCTATATGATGATGTGCTAGCTAGTATACAGTAAATGCTTCAAACACGCATATGGCTCTGACTATTTGCCCGGTCCGAAGGTAGTACGAGGCATCAAAGTTCTAATGTAGATAGACTTTATCTGAACTGATGTGTGATGAAGAGTTATAAAGATTATTTATTTTGTATCACAATATAGTGTCACCTCTCAAAGTATGATCCAATGAGATCTTTACCAGGGACCTATTCACTACACCATCTTCGTCAATGTAAGAGACTGTTTCACTAACTTAATACAAATTTTCATACAGATTTGGAAGCGTGACTCTCATATCAAGGAATTAGTGAAACTTATGTAAGATCATACGAAGATGTTTTTTCAGTCTAACGGTCTCCTGTATCAACCTGTCAGCAAAGAAATGTTAGTATAATATCTCTTGTAACACAATATTGTCACTGATAAAATCACATCAACCGATCTGTCATATACAATCAGAAACAATTTTTTCTACCAACCTACTGCAGTACAATCACCTAGCGCTTAATATAGTACAAAATATTTCTGTAGAAGTAAATATTTCAGTGAGTCAAAAAATGCAGGAATTAAGAATTTCAGGCACTTATTGAGTGGAAATATTTGCAAATATTTTATTTCATTCAAGCAGCAGTCTTTGTAGGCTGAAATTGACGCTCAATTACTTAAATAGAGAAAATTTTCTCAATCACATTCACTATTCTTAATTTTGGTACCAATGCCACATGACAAATAACTTGACGTTCAAATTCTAAGTTACACAATAATTTCTCATGTTACAAGAAACATTAAACAAACATCAATATGATCAAATATTTTCAGTAAAAACAGAAACAAAGCATTACATTGGCGTAGGTGAAACAATACACGCAATCGTACATGCACGCCAACCCCCAATTACACACACAAACACAAAATCATACAAATCATGTCTCACTTCTTTATCACAACAAAACGATTCAATGCTTCGATGTTATCACAACAGAGCAATATCAACCCCACGCATACACATCAAACAAGTTGGGAACATTGTAAACAATACTGTTCATCACTTACTACCGGTAAATTACTTATTCTCTTTTGAATACAGTTAATCAGTTATATTACTTACATATTGATAAATTACAGCTCATATAAGCCATCTCCCAAGCAGACAGCTGAATTAGAACAATTCATATCTCAAATTGCATTGTAACAATTATGTAAATTATATAATATAAAGTGAAAGCCACAATGCCTCCTATGCAGATTACAGCAAGTTTCAACAGCGACAGATTCCAAATAATTTAATGTTGTCAACAACTGTCACATGTTTTTTTGAAAATAGCACAATTTGGTATCATATCAATTTAGCAACTTTTAGCACAATGAAGACAGGAGGATCCAAAATGAGGTCCCGTTCTTTCACAAAGCACAACAACTTACAGTGATTTCAAAATTCATGGCATTATACTGTAGTCTAATTAATTCCACTGCTTACAAATTTCACTGGGAAATGTCCTAGTATTTATTTGTACATTTATGCAAAGCCAGTATTCAACAGTTGTATATTAAGCATACCAGTACACTATCAACCATTAAATAAATAAATAAACTCATTCAGTATGTTCCCGTAGCGAGGGTTATAGTTCCCATAGAGAGAGAGTGTTAGTGTATATATCAAATATGGTCATAATATTGAGTGTTAGCGGTAACAGTTGCTTAATGAAAACTGACAAATTCTAGGTACACTCTGTTACAACTCATAAATTTTAAAACCGGTTTCCGTATCAGTCTTAAATACATCTCCAGCTCAGACTTCTACAATTGTAGGTCAATTAAAAGGTTTGCAAACACATATACACTAAAATGGTAATAATATCAAACTTAAGCAAGGGGTGACGACAATGTTATGGTAATTTCCAGCAAAAGTTACAGCAAATCTTATTTACTTTTTTACCACCCCCTCCCTGCACATATACTAAGTACCAATAGTCATGAGGGTAAATCATAAAGTTACAGTTGAAATGATTACCATATAAGGCAATACAGACAAATATATGAAACGTTTATCAACGTCCCTCTAAGTAACAACATACATGTATATCATATTTTATATGGAATGTTAATGTAGTGAATATTACAACACATTATGTGTAATGATAAACATCTAATCAAAGACCTAAATATACATAGATTAGACACTTAATTGAAAACGGGGAGAAAATGCAAAATGGCATGCAGCAGATGCTGATATTTTGCATGAACGCTTTTGTTTGTCATCCTTTTTTAATGACCAATATCTCATTTCGAAGAGCTAGGTTTCTTCTTCTGCATGATGTAACTTATTTTTTTCTATCTCTTATAGAATTCAGAAAATTATTGTTTGAATGAGGCAAATTGGATATTTTCTGATAAAATTGGATTTTCCATTAAAATGAGAGTAGGTCTGGCTCTTTCTTGACTGATTTCAATAAAATTAGGTTTCATTTTAAAGCAGAATAATAAATATATTGCATAGACTTATTAGTTTTTACCTATGTACACGAAAACAGGAGATATGAGGAATTAAAAACCAAACGAGATTTCGCGAGATTTCAGAAGTCTGCCGCGAGATATTGTGAGATTTGGTAGATTTTTCCAATCTTTGTATATTTAGGTCTTTGATCTAATACAATACTAAATGGAGTGTGTGGGGGGTTAACTGATTACAGTAGGGGGTATACATTGCATCAAGTCATCACACATTTATGGTAATATCAAGCTATAACATTTCAAGGTGATAAGCACAGCTCAATGTTTTGGCAACATATCTTGAATTAGACGGACCTTTAAAGATCCCGCATAATGGTGTATAAATTAACTTTGAACAGAAATACACATTATAATAGACTCGGTGCCTACCAGACCAGAGACATCTGCATACATTACTGTAAACCAATTTATTTTCGCAAATACTAACTTTCGCATTTTGCTGATTGTCGGCATATTTGCAACTACAAAGTTTCATGTTTTTAAGTTTCCCGCAATGTCCATATTAATGTTTTTAGCACTTTCATGGCGACTTAGTTTTGGGAAATTCTACCCCTCGCAAACTCAGCGACATAATTTCTTGGTTTACAGTATATACGTAAGAAACCTAATTTAACCACTTTTTACTATACCTACATTTCCAGAAATATCCCATAGATAGAAAGCTAACACACAACTAAATTTGACACACAAAAAAACAAGAACACCACTACAAGCACGAACATGCTCAATAAAATTCAACAACTTAAAAAAAGAGATTATAAAATATAACCTTAAACGAAATGTAGTATCCATCTAGTTCAAGCAAAAAACTGAAGAATGGTGTAAACATACAAGACCCTCTATTACACATTGCCAAGTTATCTATAATTTGTAACATTGTATCCGGTTTATTATTATATCAATGTGAATTAATGAATTAATATTATGCATGCTAAGCCTATAAATCTACCTTAGTTAATTAAAGATAAGTTTTATGGTAATAGCATTGTTTTAATGAATAGAATGACTATGAGTAACAAATCGTAAACAGGTTAAGCCTAGGTCCCACTGAGGAATTGCACATCGACGATGTTCTCCAGATTTCTTCTGATACCACCCGATTCATCACAATTTCTTCTGATATCACAAACTGTCTCATGACTTCCCCGAAGTTTCCCCTAGACCATTAGGAACCTGTTCCCGATGTCCTGATAGCTCATTAATTTCAATTGGGAGGCAAAAAATCCTCAGTGGGACATAGGCTTTAATTCCATGAATATATTAACAGTAGGTAGGACTGACTCAATCAGTCTACAGTACACAGTGTTCTATACAGAAATGTTTCGAAAGAAAAAAAACATATTGACTATATACTTGGTACAGTTATATATACCATATACAGGGTGTTAAAAATGTTTGTTCTCAAAATTTTAATAATACAAAGTCTATTTGAGCTATGTACACGATAGACAATGCTAATTTCTTACTCTAATAGCTTCATTTAATGCCAAAAAGATTAGAACAATGGTAGACCCCTCTGGAATTAAAACCGAAAATGTTACAGTCTTCTGAGGTCAGAAAAATAAACTATTGAAACTTCAACATTGAGAACAGACTTTTTTAACACCCTGTACAAACAAAATATTACATGCCCGATGCAACAAGACGCTGCCATGTGACATTTGTCGATGTCAACACATTGACTGCCATGTGGTACACAGTGACACTACACTATAACGGAAATCAACGATGGTAAATCATCAATCAGCTTATAGCCTGGGTAGGGGATTTCCACTGTTTCTGTGTTGTATACATTAAGTTGACGGGCCGTCTATTACACCAATATCCATACTGCACCCCAGCACGATAAATGGCAATACAAAATGCAAACACATAAACAGCTGATATTTTGTTAAGGATTAAAATCAAGAACTTAAATGCTGATTGGTGAAAACATTATAACATACAAGCACAGCATAATATAACATTTGCAAGTTCCTATCAGTGACGATAATTATGTGATTGCTTTTTATTGCAATTTATTTTGCAAGAGTTTGAAGGGTGTCATGTGACATTATACACATACTGACATTTGACCAACATGTGACTGACATGTGACATGCTATATATACTTATTGCTGCGACAATAACATGTGATATGATGAACCACTATGAAAGACTGTTTGCTTATTTACACACAATACATACATGTACGTCAACACAACAACATAGGTTTTTGTGTCAGCATTCAACACGGAATATAAAATCAATGAAAAGTAATTTTCACACACACAAACACATGCAATTAATTAACACTAATTAATACACGCACAATTAATTAAAATGGAGTGAAAATGCTATTAAATTAGATAAATAATCAAGACAAAAATAGAAAATAATTTCAAAGCCTTAGAAAAACAAATTACTCAATAAATGTACAACGACATTTGCTTTCTCACAAATTCACGAAAAAAGCTTTACACATTTATAACATACCACCCATAACTTCTTTGGCAACTTAAAGTTGAAGATGAAGTAATGTATACAAACAAAAATAAGTGAAATCAAAGACTAACTTAATTTCTTACCAATGTTTATCATTTAATATTTGTGAATATTTTATCAGTTAGGCTTATAGTTGAGTATTTCATATTTTAACAAAATTTGATAACACACTTAAAACACAAGAGTCGTATTTTTTAACACAAACAATTTCATGCAATACATCACAGCTAACAATTTATATGCATGGGTGCAAGTAAAAAATTCTGAAAAACCTGAAATCCTCCAAAATTGTCAATTTATATAGAGAAAACCTCAAAAACCTGACATCAGGTATATACAAGAAAGCTTGCGCCCATGTTTATGTATAAATGAATCAGAATTCATACAATGTACTAAGTTGAAACATGGGCAGATAACTCCATTAATATAGGTCACAGAGTTACCAGCCTTGTCAGTATGGACTCCCCTAGTGATGGTGAATAACTATGTTGCACAAGAAGCTTGTTATATATTCATGCATAAAGGTCGAGGACCAGGTAAATATGTTCCTTCTATTATAGTCTATATGAATAATAACACAAAGAAACGTCCCTACTGACTGAACAAGGCCGTTCAAAAAGTTATGTTAGGTGAAATAACAAACATTTAAAACTAACATTTTCTTTCATTGCAACAAATTAGTGTACTAATTACATGAAGTTCAAGAAATGATTTGCTATGGTGACGTATGAAAGTGATTTATTGTTCATATAAGGTATGGTCAAATTATACAATGAAAGATTTTACAAAACGTAAAAAATAGGACAGAATTATATTAACTCAAGATAATGCAATTACGATATTCAATATCATTGAAAAATGTGATGTCGCAAAGAGCGATGGAAAAACCATTTCTAAAGCAATTTGCAACAGTATTAATATCATTGCAAGGCCTGAATTAGAATATTGTTTGTTTGACCTTTACCAACCCGATATTTTTACATTTCGTATGTAATTGAATTGTGTAGATTTTGTGTTGTCTCAGTAATGTAGTATATTTATTCCATATTGCTGGTTACTAGCTACTCTTTGTAGATGCTCTGTCAAATATATGCTTGTTTGTTATATATAAACCTTTAACAACGAGTCACTAAAGAACTGCAGGTAATACACTACACATTGTGTTTTTCCACTGAAAAAATAGGATCCAGGTCTTGTAAACATTCTGGCCTTGCCAGATCAGTGTAGCAATACCACATGGTTTTTACTACAGTTCCAAGTAGAAATTTATAAACATTGGAACACGAATGTAGCCATAAGTGTTTTATTTCTTCATCGATTTCTATGAAATATTCGCCATGCTAAGGGGAACATTATTTGCTTTCCATGAAATATAAAATCTTTTTCAGCGGCTGTGCCGTTTTGTCCATTACCCTGTGAAACCGTGGAACGTGTAGGTTTCACAGGGTAATGGAAAAATCGGTAAAGCTACACTGCAGATAAGAAATCAAAATATTTTGTTTCTCAATAGAGCAAAATCATTACTTGAGTAGGGGCCATTTCATTGGGTAGGTAGGTAAAGGTCAAAATTAATAAACAATATTTATTTTAAGCCCAATAAACCAGTTCATCTATCAACAGCCATTCACATCTAGACTTAAAATCCGGTCACAACAAAACCATCCAAGCTTCATGTTTTAGTATCGACCATCTTCCACATCTAAGAGTAAACACTTAATCCGGAAAATCATTGCCAAAGAAAGTTGAACTCATTTCTTGAAGGATTCCGTGCGTCTGTCCGTTTATAACTTTATCAAATCCAGTGAATAATGCATTTATCACGAGTGTGAGGAGATAACAAGCTAAAAGTTGTCAATATTTATAACAAAATTATCATCAGCGTCATCTATTTGCTAACTTTTGCCCTGCCAGGATTTGGGTAATCCTTCAAATCGTTTATATGTATAGTTTATAAACACCCAATCTTTGTTGTTTGGCTGCTCTTTGCTTACATCTGGTTTCTTACATTCTGTTGCTGTAAGAGAGAATATACAGATGGTAAAATATACAGAATTATCCAAACTCTGGAAAAACTATTAGCCAGGGGTGGTATTCAATATTGATCTCACTTGACTTAAGGATAAGGATAACCAATCAGATCACATCATGTTGGTCAGTAACAGGCAATATGATTGGCTATACTTATTCTCCAATTAAATAAGACCAATAATTATATTGAATACCACCCCTGATTAGAAGGCATGTTTCACAGACACTCTAACCTTACCAAGGGAAGTAACTCAATGTTCTTACTGTTTTCAGTCAAATGTTCAATAGCATCACCATTATCAAGAAAGTAAGTCTGAAGAGGACCCTAGTACATTTTTACTTACACCGATCCATGTAGTCTTTAAATCTGAGATCTTTATGAGATACCATCAAATAATTATAAGACTGAGAAATGTCTTCAGGGGGTGACTTTCTTGATTACTGGTTTCATACAGTTTCATACTCTTCAGGTAAAATGCCTTATGTGATATTCTAACACTGTCTGTATTTTGCTCCATGTAAACGTATAGAGCTGTAGCCTTATCTAATAAACAGTATATCACGGAAGAATTTCGGCTGTTTAATTTATCTCCCGCGTATAATTCGCGATTTTTATCAATGAAATTTACGTCTTATTTATTTCATGACGTCTTGAATTGTGACGTCGCCGTAGAGCATGACGTTTTGCGTAATTTTCTTTTCGTAGCATTTCTGTTTATTTATTGGATTATATTTAAATTCTAGCAACATGTTATTGCATATATCAATTCATATGCGTAAACGTGAAATACGTAATGGGAATTTGGCGTTAAATAAGCATCAGTTTGGTGACAAATAAAGATAATAGTAAAGCTTAAAAACCCAGGGGCGTACGTTACGATTCTTTGAACAGCGGAAGTTGTCTATAGCAACATGATATATAACTCCCCAACTTCGCAAACAAAATAGTGCGTATAAATTTGTGCAACTTACACGTGATAGAATGCAAATAAATCGCTGTTTGCGTGATATACCGGTGAATAGATCACGGTTTGTCGTTCATATGCATAGTTATTAATCACTCAGGCCTACGGCCTTCGTGATTAATTCCTACGCATATGAACTCTAAACCGTTATCTATTCACCGGTATATCACGCAAAACAGCGATCTATTTCCTAAGTTTACTATAGTAAATTTTCATTTAAATGAGCATCAATTTGCCCTCTTAACCTTTCCATACAACACTGGATATTCAGTTTCATGGTTTCATATCGACCTTACAACAACTAAATTAAATATTAAAACATGATTTATTGTGATATTTTTCAACTTTGAACAGCAGTTTCCTTGGTTATATACATACCATCCAGTACATTCATTGGGAATTATGGAAACATGGACATTCCATAAAAAGGGCTCTCTAATAAGGTCCGAACTGTGATGAAACTTGATTCAAGCACAATGAAAATCCTGCGTGAACATCTTCACAATTGTTAAACATTCAAGTAAAGTTTCATGACCGTAACACTTCTGGAAGATGTTTGGTATAAAACTAGTGATGCCTCTTTTAGTGAATACATTATTCCTTGGTACAAAATATGGATGAATAATTTCCATTTCAAATAAGACATTGAGTCTGGAGTGCGACTATTGCAAGTACTGGGATACAGAACATCCAATGATGCCCTGCATATAGGACACTAATACATGTATAAAGTACTTACGCCATTTAAGATCAACTTCTGGAAATTCATCAAAGTTAGATGTATCATCAATACTTTTAATGTCAATTGGAATGGCTGCCGGGCGGTCTCTGCAAATAAACAAACGTAGAACTATGATACAGGATGGTCATCACACAGAATGGACAAACAGAGAGCTACAATACAAGATGGTCGGTCGTCGAGAGACACTGGTATCATGTTGCATTCTGGTACATTTGTATTATGAAATAATATAGATTCTTTGACTTCGAAAATAATATAGTTACTAGGAGTCATTTGTCTGACAGACAGATCAAGTATTTATACATTATTTTGATTATGTTAAGCTGATTATGAAACAGTTTCTACAGGCCTCAATAAATCCACTCGTCCACTCGTCCTGCACAATATCTTCCTTCTTTATTTATATGGCAGGACAAGTAAGATTTTGGGGTTTTCTTCTTTGTCTATATTGCAGGACGAGTGCTTTAAAAAATATTTGTTGAGGCCTGTTCTACAACTTATATTAATAACTCCTGACTCTCTGGTATACATCACCCCTGAAGATATGAGGAGAGGAGCCAGTTTCCTTCTCAGTTCAGAGCTATTTACCAAGATCAAGTTATTTCATTCAGGATCATTCAGGTAAGACCAAAATTATGGCTGGCAGAAATGAAGCTAATTTGCATGTTTTGAGTTGTATAGGCCATTTTTTAACATCAGGTAAGTTATACACAGTTGATCTGACCTGTTTGGCTAGCTTACTAACCAGTGCTAAATTGTGCATCAGCATGGAACTCTCTACATACTGGCAGCATCAGTGTGGCCTCCGTAGCTCAATGGTAAACTCGCTTGCCGTCTAATCTGGCGACTCAGGTTCAAAACCGGGTGGAGGCACACACATATATGCCTGCCATATTTCAGCGGAAAGCTGATTGGCAAATAAAGGCTATGCTCGGCATTTAAAAAAAAAAAAAAAAAAAGGTTGAGGATAACAGACTCTGTATTCAGTTAACTGCTTTACCTCGAGATCAAACCAACAACTTTAACATTTAACAATCAGACACTCTAGGCAGGCTTAGACAACTGGTCTTTAGATCAAACTAGTCTTAACATTGAGGTTGATTTGTTTGTGAGATTACATACGTTGACAGATTCATTTTTAGTAACAACTTTTACTGGAATGAATCCTATTAGGTACTAACTTATACTTCCGCAAGGAGCCAGCAACTTTCTTCACATATGGATGGACACTAATGTCAAGTTTTCATGGAAGGGTATGACGTGCCATGATCGATTGGGGTTGAATAAAGTAACAGTGAACAGTTTGCACCAATAGTAGGAACCCATACTGCAGGGGTTCCATTTGTCTCCAGAGCAGGGGTTTTGACCATTGAAATCTCCAAAAAAGTCTCATTTTGACCCCCAAAATTTTAGTTAAAGCATCAACTTTTCTTTAAATCATGGGTATTTTGCCTATAAAATGGTAAAAGTCAGTTAAAAATATCAAAACGACCATTGAAATTCAGAGGTTAGTGGAACCGCTGCATACTGTATGGACTTGAAACTACTGTTATGTTTCTAATACTGAAATAGTTCTGATATTGATGTGGATCATAAAGTAGGTTTGTACTGCTTACCTGATATGCTCCCAATCACACCCACGGAAGAATGTGTTTGCCTGGATTTGTTCTCTGGAACTTAACCTATGTTCATGATCACAACATAGCCTACAATATAGATAATACATAGTAGAAAACATTGATCTGTCAAGTCAAACACAGGCCATGCTTAAAAATACTGTTATTGACTAAACTTACAAAATCTGTATGGATGGGTAGGTAGGTACATAAACATTGGTTTCAGTGATTTTTTTCCTTCTTTGTTTGCTACCGGTAAACGGTACCTTCCCAATTTGAAAAAGGCTATAATGTTCCCAAATTTGAAGGGAGAAATTACCAATGAACATTTAAAATTTTTTTATTTCAAAATCAGACATAAAATGACAAAGTTATGAACAATTTTGACAAGAGGTCTGGCATAAAAGTTTACAGAAACCAGTGAACAGTCACATGTAATCTCTTCTGTTTTATTTGGCCTTTCTGCTTCATGAAAATTCCCAATTTCAAGTTGCCACGACGTGAAAATTCCCAATCTGAACGGACCCGGACTCTTTCCCAAAGAGGCAAAAAAAATCACTGGGTTTAAAACTTCAAGATTGCTTAGATACACTAACACTCAAATGAAAATACTTCGAGCATGAATATTTCATTTTTACTGCACCATAATACAATCTTTGTGTTTCACGATGAAGTGCACACAAGTAAATAAATGCAGTGATGTATAATGGATGTATTTTAAATAATATTAAAGTACAGCGTCATGCTGATGAGTAGGATCAGTTGTTAAGCATATTAACTTCCTTATTTGCTTGCCTGTGCAGACTGCAGACAGTTAGACGAATGTTATCAAGGATGATCAATCAAGTCAATTAATCAAATTCATGAATCACCTGGTATTATCATTATAACAGTACAGTCATCCAGTAACTACTGGGTGCGTCAATATTCTATGTTCTCGTCAACAAACTGCTGTAAATTCTTACTTTTGGATGAGATCTTTGGCTTCATTGGAAATAGGGACTTCTGGAGGGAAAATAAGGGTTTCACGCCAGTTCATCACCTTCTTGTAAGTTTCCTGAGGATTTTCAGAACAAAATGGAGGATAACCTGAAAGAAAGGAAATAAATTTCCAATATTGTTGTCATTGAAACATGGACAAACAAATGAGAAAAATATTAACAAATATAGCAAAGGAATTTCATAAAACTGATTTTAGTGTTGGAATTATATATTATAATTTTTACATTACATTTTAATTGACTGGCCTTGCAACAAATGTAAAACAAGGACTAACAATCACCACTCTCTGCAACTGCTTTTGAGATTGATATCTTTATGTTATGATAACAAACACTTTTATTTATTAATCATTATATTTGCAGTCCAAGCTTACCGAAGACCCAAACTCACAAACATCATCACAGCGTATAAACCTAATCACTGTATGACTTATTGGGATACTATACAGTTAAACTTGTATGACTTATTGCGAGCAAAAGCTTCTGTGATTTCTGATCACTGTATGACTCATTGGAGGCCTATACAATCCAACATGTATGACTTATTGTGAAAACCGGAAGTTGACTCGTTTATTCACTGTGATCATTATATGTTAGTAGAAACACTATTGACCAATGGTCTACTGACCACAAGAACATAAGTGAACTTACCTATTAACATTTCATACATTATAACACCCAGTGACCACCAATCACATGAACTTGTATAACCTGTTTGCATAAATACTTCAGGGGCTATATAATCTGGAGTGCCTACAGTGGAATAAGCCTGAAATATAAAGAGGATATTTGTTGAGCATAGCCACAGTGAAAATTTTATTGTCTGTGATCACAAGTGAAATAAAATTGATCTTGCACCAAAAATCAACAAATTTTCTGTTTATTATATTCCTCCATTTCTCTTAAAAAGGTACTGAAATTGGCTTAATCGGGAAAACGTGAGAATTATGACGTCATGATGACGTAACGCATATTTTTAAGCCTGGCGCCGTTATGTTACTTTTTTTTCTGCATGATACTGGAACCAGCTTCTAAAACAGTGAAATAACAAAATGATAATTTCACTGGTATTTTCACTGATAAATTGCTAGAATCCATTGATAGCAAATAACATACAACATTAGGTGTACATGTACCAACCTCTGTCTACACTGATTAATCTATATCCATATAGTGATGGTATATCATTTATATTAACAGTTACTGTAAAATGATTATTTTTAGTGGTGGATAAATTTTCAATGATTTCATGGTTATCAAGCAATAATTATTCCATTGGATTATGCAAACATGTGCAACTATTTGCAATGATTTAACAACCGAAATTAAATCCAGTCATGAGTTAAGTGAAATTTCGATTTACACAATGTTATACTGTTATTGACTTATGTTGAGGTGAATATGATTTTTTGTTGACCTGAAAAAAGTGATATTGACCGATGACGAAGGTCAACTAAACTTACTATTCATCGAAACATAAGTCTACAACTGTTATATTGTATACCATGCCATATGTCAAGGAAATAAAACATATTGACTCTTTAAATTATAATGAATTCAGACTCTCTTCAAGAAAGTGTATGTAATAGAAACAAAAGACGACTCTTCAAACGATCTAGCTAAAAATGCTCTTATCTATATGTATGAGAGAGTATTCACGTATTTATTAACAGCAATTATCATTAATGGCTAGGTTACAGATTATTAATATGTATGAGCAGCTGTAGGCCAAATAATACGGGAAATAACGTTACTTTGTTTGGAACGTTATGTCACAGGAAATGACGTCACGTCATAAAAAAGTTACATCCACCCCAGCCTCGGTTTCGGCAGGTGTATATTAAAATATATAGATCTCTCGTGCAGGCGGTCTAAGCCAATCAGAATCCATGTTACATAATAGGTATATTTAGTGTATGGTCATTGTACAAATACAGAAGCCACCGAATGTACTCTACTCCCTCAAACACCCCTAACACTTTGAGACCCCTTAATGACACCCAAAGAAAACATACCAATGCTCGTCTATTCCTCTTCCAACTCTCCATTCTTTTCTTAGAATCCATAGGATTTAAATCTGCAAAAAATCATACATAGTAATATAGTCCAAGGACAATAAGAAAAGCGTTTTATTAAATATCTAATTTTTATATCCATATTTGAGGTATCTCGATATTTCAATAGCATGAAATATCTATATTATACAAGAGATGTTTGTAAAACACGTATACCCCATGGAAGCCCAATAGTCAGAAATGGTGAACATTGACCTTTGACCTCAAAATCTTTAGGGGTCATCTACTGTTGATGACCAACCTCTATGTGAAGTTTGAAGATGCTAGGGCAAAGTGTTCTTGAGTTCTTGAACGGAAATTATTTGAAGTCAGAAATGGTCAAGGTGACCTTTACCTTTGATCTACTGACTTCAAAATCAATAGAGGTTATCTACTGTCGATGACCAACCTCCACATTAAGTTTGAAGATCCTAGGGCAAAGCATTCTTGATTTATTGAACGGAAACCATTTGGTCTACGGACAGACCGACAGACAGATTGAGCTACATGTGCAAAGCAATATACCCCCTCATCAAAGATCAGGGCATAATAATATATATGAGCCAGTCTCCAGGAAAACCTGCTATTTTTACAAAAATATTGACTTTAAGATTTTCCATAGCATGACAGGATAATATAAAATAAGCAAATTGCAAAAAAAAAATATGTTAATATCTTGAGTTTTAAGGAAGTTATAGCTGTTTTTGTAGAGTCCCTATTTGGAGCTTTTTGTGTGACGTCGCAAACGTCATTCAAACGTTATTCGACGTAACTGAAATAAGTATTTCATTTTTACACCATTTGATCAATTCTTGACATAAACTGTTCAAAATAGTACCAAATTCTATAATTATGTTTCAATTTTCAAAATATATATCAAAATCGAAATTATTTGCATTCAGAGAAATGCTACTTCTGTTTTAAACAACTACATCCTTGTTTTTCTCAATCGGAGTACTTTTCTGAAATTGGTCACCATAGCAACGAAGTATTTGTTTTCGACATAATTCATAGGAAAATTTAAAGCTAAGGTATAGTACTATATGGGTCAATTACTTAAAATAGAATCAATAGATATGGATTTTTCCTTATTTTAGAGCTTTATCAAAATCTTGTTACATATAGTAATTACATAATGTCATTATAGCAGGTTTTCCTGGAGACTGGCTCATATTATCGTGTATTCATTCGGTTCCATAATCATTTACTCAACAGCCCCAGCAAACATTTCAATGGGAAAAATTCATCTCAAGGAGGAGAAACTTATAAGAGATGTTAGTACAACATGTATGCCTCACAGCAGCCAAATAGTAATGTTAAATGTCATGGTGACCTTGACCTCTGACCTACTGACCTCAAAATCAGTAGGGGTCAACTACAGAATTGATCAGAACAGCACCCGCTAGATATACAGACCAACAGAGATGAACAAAGCAATATATACCTCCTCATCAAAGATTGGGGTAGGGGTATTACAATGTCTTTATTCAAGCTTCAGCATCATCACCAAGATTTTGTAACAAGAACAAACAGGACTTACTAAAATCTCCCGTCTTGCCATGGGAGAGGTCTTTGTAGAATTCTGTTCTATGTGATTTTTTCAGGCCCGTACAAAGACCAAAGTCTGATAATTTTATATGTCCCTGAAACAATACAACATCAATGTTAGATAGAGTAAGAATAATATCATGGAAGCATGGGTGAAAGTTGAAAATTTGTAAAATACTGAAAGTTTCTCATTTCAGTACAGAAATGCTACTTTTACTGTAAATTCATAGTTAATAAAATTTCGATAAATACTGAATTCAGTATCAATACTGAAAACTTTCACCCATGTGGAAGTAATGAGAATTAACATAGTTAATAGATAATATTATCATCTGCTCACACTGGCTGTACTAGAAGGGTTTTTGACACAAAAATGTATGTCTCCAACTAAGGCCCATAATATTTCTTACAATATGCGCAGCTAGGTTTTGTACCAAATATTTATGTTAAGTTTCATTGGAATCAGAGAAGTGGTTAAGGGACTACATGTGCGGACAAACTTTGTGGCATTCAGCACAAAATACAAACTTTGTGACATTCAGCACAAAATACAGACAAACTTTGTGACATTCAGCACAAAATACAGACAAACTTTGTGACATTCAGCACAAAATACAGACAAACTTTGTGACATTCAGCACAAAATACAAACTTTGTGACATTCAGCACAAAATACAGACAAACTTTGTGGCATTCAGCACAAAATACAAACTTTTGTGACATTCAGCACAAAATACAGACAAACTTTGTGACATTCAGCACAAAATACAAACTTTGTGACATTCAGCACAAAATCAATGTCTCCCCAATGCACATGTTCACAGTCCTTATAAGTAGTGAATCCATGTTTTATATAAATGTATATACATTATTATTCTGATCAGTATATTATTCATTATTACTGAGTAGTATGTGTGTATAAACTATTCACTACTCACCCTAGAATCTAGTAATAGATTATCAGGTTTTATATCCCTGTGTATGAACTATTCACTACTCACCCTAGAATCTAGTAATAGATTATCAGGTTTTATATCCCTGTGTATGAACTATTCACTACTCACCCTAGAATCTAGTAATAGATTATCAGGTTTTATATCCCTGTGTATGAACTATTCACTACTCACCCTAGAATCTAGTAATAGATTATCAGGTTTTATATCCCTGTGTATGAACTGTAGATTATGGATGGAATCAATAGCTAGAATAGATTCAGCTACATAGAACTGTGTCTGTTCCTCTGTTAATGTGTCCTTCTTCATCAATAATGTCATCATATCACCTGTAAGGTATAACATTGTAACAGTATTAGTAACCACAACATATCAGCTAGTCTCCCTCATTCTGCAACACTTCCCTAGAATGATGTACATCTATTTCACTGGTATTTAGTACTACAAGAGGGCCCAAAGGGCCCTAGGTCGCTCACCTGTCGAACTTGACCTAGATTTTGTAGAGATGATCATTGTGACCAAGTTTCATACAGATAAGGCCAATATTTTGACCTCTAGTGACTACACAAGGTTTTTATATGATTGACATAATGACCTAGTTTTTGACCCCAGATAAACCAATATCAAACTTGGCCTAGATTTTGTTGAGATGATCATTGTGACCAAGTTTCATAAAGATAAGGTCGACATTGTGACCTCTAGTGACTACACAAGGTTTTTCTATGATTTAACCATGTGACCTAGTTTTTGACCCAAGATGACCCAATATCAAACTTGACCTAGATATTGTTAAGATGATCATTGTGACAAAGTTTCATACAGATTAGGCCATTATTGTGACCTCTAGTGACTACACAAAGTTTTTCTATTATTTGACATTGTGACCTAGTTTTTGACCCCAGATGACCCAATATCAAACTTGACCTAGATTTTGTTGAGATGACCATTGTGACCAAGTTTCATAAAGATTGAGTCAAAATTGTGACCTCTAGTGACTACACAAGGTTTTTCTATGATTTGACCTAGTGACCTAGTTTTTGACCCCAGATGACCCCATATCAAACCTGGCCTAGATTTTGTTGAGATGATCATTGTGACCAAGTTTCATAAAGATTAGACCAAAAATGTGACCTCTAGTGACTACACAAGGTTTTTCTATGATTTGACCTTGTGACCTAGTTTTTAACCCCGGATGACCCAATATCGAACTTGACCTAGATTTTGTCGAGATGATCATTGTGACCAAGTTTCATAAAGATTATGTCAAAATTGTGACCTCTAGTGACTACACAAGGTTTTTCTATGATTTGACCTTGTGACCTAGTTTTTGACCCCGGATGACCCAATATCGAACTTGACCTAGATTTTGTCGAGATGATCATTGTGACCAAGTTTCATAAAGATTAAGTCAAAATTGTGACCTCTAGTGACTACACAAGGTTTTTCTATGATTTGACCTAGTGACCTAGTTTTTGACCCCAGATGACCCAATATCGAACTTGACCTAGATTTTGTTGAGATGATCATTGTGACCAAGTTTCATAAAGATTAAGTCAAAATTGTGACCTCTAGTGACTACACAAGGTTTTTCTATGATTTGACCTAGTGACTTAGTTTTTGACCCCGGATGACCCAATATCGAACTTGGCCTAGATTTTGTTGAGATGATCATTGTGACCAAGTTTCATAAAGATTAGGCTAAAATTGTGACCTCTAGTGTCTACACAAGCCAATTGTTGACGGACGGACGACGGACGGACGACGGACGAAGAGTGATCACAAAAGCTCACTCTGTCACTTTGTGACAGGTGAGCTAAAAATGCACCCAAAAGGACAGACAGCATGTCAGTCATGGTACTTTCTGTCTCCAGCAGTCAAATAACAAATACCTTGAACAGTTTAATAGCCAACTTAATATAACCCAATTTATAGCTGAAAGTTACAGGTGCATTTGCTCGCAATAAGTCATACAAGTTGATTTACATAGGGTCGCAAGAAATGATACATTGATTAGGTTTATATACCGTGACTACAGTTTATAACTAACCAGATATAAGTCTTTACATACAGCCTAAACCTACCTTAGTCATAACTGCAACAAAAACAAGGAAGTGTACTTGAAGCTAATCTATTAAACAAATCTTCCACAGCAAAACCTAATTGAACACCAACTATCAAGGGACTTGACATTTCTTTTTAAAGAAAACTGAACCACGGAAAGAAAAAACAACTTTACACAGCAAAATAATCTTATGCAAATTTGTTCTTTTTTATCTTTCGGGCTTGGTTTTTTTAATAGTGAATTCACAAAGAACAAGAAAAACCTTAACCGACTTATA
Source organism: Spisula solida (assembly GCA_947247005.1). NCBI lineage: Eukaryota > Metazoa > Mollusca > Bivalvia > Venerida > Mactridae > Spisula > Spisula solida. Next base: position 23,365,783 of record OX365955.1, read on the forward strand.
CATAGTATTACATGTGTACATTAATAAATAAAATAAAAGGGGCCCTCAGAGTTCATCGGTTTAAATTCAGATAACAGTCACTTGAATAAATAATAACATGAAATAAAGTAAGATTATTGAAGCAAATAAAGTTTGACCTACAAATTGGTTTAAAACTGATGGTTGGTCAGCAGTGTGACAAGAGACAGTAGTCTGCTCAGAAGACGGTAATAACAGGGGTCTCAAAAGCAGTCTCTAACAACTAAAGAATTTTCCTGTGTGTTTATCATACATTTTCCAACAATAAGAAACCAATTTTTTATTAAAAATGCCCAAAGATACAACTAATTTATTTGGAGAACTTTTATTAATTTGGGGGACAAGACAAAACATCAAAGCAACTGGCTTTCACGAATTTTATTCTGTAAAATTAAATAGGATCATTATGAGATTACGGCAAAATATTGCATTTTAAATGCTGATTTATATAATATACCTCCCAATGTTTAACTAAGTCTTGTACGCAAGACATCACAGCATCATAATATGATAGTAAAACACAAAAATTCCATGAAACTAGTTTTCGAAATAAGGCTAGTAACTCCAGGTGAATATTGTCACAACTGTATTGCTAATAAATAGTTCAGAAAACTTTCAAGAGAGTTATTTTAAAGTACTTCTGGAGGTATTTGCAATGCAAATTAGATGACAACAACCTGCCCTCCAATCTGAAAGGCTCTCATGGAAGACTGTGTTGCCTCTAGTCATTATTACCTTAAAATACCTAATAAGGATCTTCTGTGGACGCAGGTTCTAAAACCTCCATATCCACCTGTATTTTTCTATCATTATTATTATCATAATCACTCAATCCAATGGAAAATCTGGTTCCAAACAATGCAAGTTAAATTAGGTCCTATCAAATGATTGGCATTCTCGTTCACCAGAGTATTCTTCACCTGTGATATCAAGTAGTCTGGGAACTTGACAAACCACTAATGTATGAGAATGACGAAATGGGGGATACCATTGACCCAAATACATGCACATCAATTATAAAATACAAGTACTATGTCTCCAATATTCATTGGTTGATGAATTGTACTCATTGCCAGCTATTTATAGATACACAAATGTTGGTTTAATTAAGTGGTTCCATGATTAACACGACTCTTGCAACATTACTGTAAATTACTGTTATTGAGATAATTACTATTGGCATTTATTTACAATGATGTCACGTAGTAGATGATCATTATATTGATTACAGGGTAACCAAACCCAGCCCCTCATAATAACATTCATAATGCTTTATTGGTTTACAACCCATACAACAGTACAACCTCTCTAGAGCAACACCCTTTGGGAAACACAAAGTTTGCTTGTTCACAGATGGTGCTTTATAATTATATGGAGAGGTTAACTTTATAGTAAATGCCATGGCTACTTCAGGAAGAAAATGATTACATTTCTTAAGAGAGGTTGTTGGTCTATGGAGGGCTGCTAGAGAGAGGTTGCACTGCATACATTGTAGTCAAACCTGAGTTAGCAATCACCTTTTTAAGCAGCCTGTACTAATTGTTTTTGTGTTTGTCTGAGACAGTCATAGTGCAAGGCATTTGATTTTAGCACTGCCTAATTGGCCAATGACCCAGGTTTTGAGCGAAGAGACAAAAACTGAAAAAACTGAACAAAAATGAATATAGTATTATGGCAACTGTCATTGGTCACTGCAACCAGTTTGTGGTGTTTATATAACTCATATGAGACAGATTGTAAACGTTAACAGTATATTTGGACCAACTAAACAACACTGATCACCTTACTATGTACTACAGGCTGGACAATGACCGATCACACACCGACCACACAACTGACCACAGATGTAATAATAGGTTATCAAAACAGGTCATCATCTACACTGGTTACATGATGGGTCAATGGTCAGCATCCGGACACTGCATTGAATCAATCAAGTCTATCTTTACTGTAAACCAAGAAATTAGTTTGCTCAATTCATTTTCACGGAGTTCGTGAGTGGTAGAATTTCGTGAAATTACGTCGCCTCGAAAGTGCTAAAAACATTAATATGGACATTGCGGGAAACTTAAAAACGCAAAAATTTGTAGTCGCAAATATGCCGATGATTAGCAAAACGCAAAAGTTAGTATTCACAAAAGTAAATTGGTTTATAGTATGTTCGTACATCAGTAAGGCTTTCAGTGTCCCATGTATTGATAGACAATTAATGAACATTGCCTAATGACTGTACTTACCACCAGGTAGAAACTCCATGATGAGGTATAGATTTATAGCATCTTGAAATGAGTAGTACATTTTAACGACCCACTCGTGGTCCGCCTCCACCAACACGTCACGCTCCGCTCGTACATGAGCCACCTGCTCCTTCTCTAACATGTCGGCTTTCCGGAGTATTTTCATAGCGTATATATGACCCGTATCTTTCTTCTGTACCAGTCGAACCTGAAAATATACCAAATAGGAACAATGAAATAACAAGTCTTCTCTACTAAAAATTTCTTGAAAAACTTGTTTCTTAAAACTAATTAGTGCTAATCTACCTTAATATAGGTAACAACTGTCAAGATAACACCATTTTCACTGATTATTTGATGTCATCTACCACCTTAAGGTGATGAGAATTTCCTCAAATTACTTATACACAGGATATCCTATATCTGACAGTGAAAAACAACAAACTGACATCTTAATTTGTCAGCAAAAAAACGAAAACAAATCTACTACAGGAAAGATCACTGTAACGTCACCTGTACATAAATTATGCCAAGTGCCCACCGGTAGGCTATTTGCTGAATGAACAATGACAACCTACCACAACCAATAGCTAGCCGGTGGGCACTTGGCATACACAATTTTTGTTAACAGTACAACCTTTTCAGAGTGGACATCTGTAGAATAACAAACTCTCTACAATATTAAACAATTCAAAATTTTCCTAAGCTGAAATTTACTTTTAATTTCACCTCTGTAGAGCAACAACCACTAAACAACAGTAAATATTTGCAGCTCCCAAAGGGTATTTCTCTACAGAGGTACTATTGTATATGAATCTTCCAATACGTAAACACGATTTCTCAAATTATATGATTTGTGTTTTAGTGAGGTTTTACTATACATGGTATAAATGATGTAAATTCACTGATCTGCCTTTACAAGCTTGCTTCAGTAGTTTAATGTCATTAATCACGAAAATGTGTCATTATGGAAACAGTCTGACAATTACACACTTGTTGCTCTAGTGACAATCTTAAACAAAGTTTGAAAAGGAAAAGTATATGTAACTCAACTTGCTGTTGCACAACATTGCATATCTAGGTACTGTATGCAAATGGTGTATGTAAAGTACAACCTCTCTAGAGCAGCCCTCTCTATAGAAACAACCTCTCTAGAGCAGCCCTCTCTATAGAAACAACCTCTCTAAAACTGTACAGTACAACCTCTCTAGAGCAGTCCTCTCTATAGCAACAACCTCTAAAACTGTACAGTACAACCTCTCTAGAGCAGTCCTCTCTATAGCAACAACCTCTAAAACTGTACAGTACAACCTCTCTAGAGCAGTCCTCTCTATAGCAACAACCTCTCCAAAACAACACCATTAAAATGTTCTGTAAGCCAATATCTACAATAAATCCACCCTCTGTAGAGCAACAACCTGTCTAAAGCAACACCTTCAAAATTTCCCTAACCTGACATTTACTATGAATTTAACCTCTGCAGAGAAACTATACCTCTCTAAAACAACACCTTCAAAATTTCTCTAAGCTGACATTAACTATAAATTTAACCTCTGTATAGCAACAACCTCTCTATAGCAACATTGTCAAAATTTCCCTAACCTGATATTTACTATAAATTTAATCTCTGTAGAGCAACAGCCTCTCTATAGCAACACCTTCAAACTTTCCTTAAGTTGATATTTACTATAAAAAAGAAAAAGATATTTACTATAAATTTAATCTCTGAAGAGCAACAACCTCTAAACAATGGTCAATATATGCAGCTTCCAAAGGGTGTTGTTCTACAGAGGTTGTACTGTACATGTATGTATGTATGTAATTATACACCAGCAAACACACTAGGTTACTACGGACAATATTTACATTGTTATAATCATCATTGTTTTCCTATTAATGTATTGTTTCCTGTAACAATGTGTCTCAGCTTCCGAAGACAATTGTCAATATTCTGATGACTCATTTAATGTGAAATCTTTTTTTAACTTCATTAGTGACAGTTTAATGTCTTTTTATGACTCATTTAATACAAACTGATCTGAAGTTAAAATTTGGAAATTGTCATGTGTAAAAAATTGGAAATTGTTGCTTGTAAAAAATTGGAAATTGCCGTTATGGTTTATAGCTTGGGGTATTTGTTATGATGAGGGTGAAATTAATTGTTCAGTGGTTTTTTTTGGCTATTTTTAGGGCCGAATACAGGCACCTTCCCCTAGCAAAATAACCTCCATTTTTCCCAAAAAATCATAATTTTTTCCCAAAAAGTATGCATATTTTCCCCTTTTGTGCTCGCTGGTTTCAAAGCAACTACAGTATAGCTGTTTCAAAGTCAAAACATTAGATTTTCAAACTTGCAAGTCTTTGCCACATATGACTAGAGTATTATCAGTAGGAAATAGAAAAATATGAACACTTTAAACCCAAACAATCTTTTTTAATAATTCCCAATTTCGCAAATTGGTGCGCTAAAATTTCCCAATTTAAAAGGCACAGGCTGTTCAATTTTGTTCCCGAAAAATCACTGTTGTTGAATGGGCATTTTTATATAGTGTGGATAATATTGAAGGAATTGTTAACAATGAGGTTGTGTATACCCAGGTACCAAATATAGACATGTGGACAGCTATGTACAGCTACTGTGTTCCAGGTACCAAATATATCTACAGCCACAGTATACACATCATAAGGTCAGGAGGTTTCAGTCTTTGAGCACCACAGGATCGATCAATAAAATCACTTCTGTTAGAATATAGTTTACAAGATCCTATATATAGGATAATTATCATCTTAGATCACCACCGACCACTGGTTCATCTCTCTGAACAACATGATGGACTGTATCATTACAAAGTCAACAAGTTATAATCAGTTGTTGATTGACTGTATACAGCAAAACCTGTGTTGCCTGTTGACCTTGTAAATGCACCCAGTACGATATTACACGAGAGTGGGACCTGTACACTACAGGAAGAAGAATAGAAGACTGTGATATTGCTTGAAAGAAAGGGAATTTCTTGTCCTTTTTACTGTAAAATTATCATTTTTCGAGGGAGTTGAATTTTTAGTTGATTTCGTTGTTGCACTCGACCATGAAATCTAATACCCATGATTAATCGACCTCTCAAATATCAAACATATGTTTATCCTTTCATGTTTTGTAATCCACGAATTTAGGACCCCACGAAAATGCATTTTTATCAAAATCCACAAAATTTTACACACACGAAAATGTGTGACTATTCAGTTTATTAAATACACCTGAATTAAAATTCTATTAACTGCCTGCTTCAGTCCTCCCTTATTTCACTCATTTAGGCAGCTTTTTGTGTCAACTATCAAGAATGATCTCCCTTGACAGTCTATTGTTAAGTCAATTTTTGTAATTGGATCGTCTCCCTTCTATTTTCTTAACTGGACAAATTATTAGCTAGAGGAATTCATGATTGATGTATGTTTGGAATAGAGGGTTTACTAAAATGGGCCATCTATCTCAGGCTTGGGCCATCTATCTCAGGCTCGGGCCATCTATCTCAGGCTCGGGCCATCTATCTCAGGCTCGGGCCATATATCTCAGGCTCGGGCCATCTATCTCAGGCTCGGGCCATCTATCTCAGGCTCGGGCCATCTATCTCAGGCTCGGGCCATCTATCTCAGGCTTGGGCCATCTATCTCAGGTTCGGGCAATCTATCTCAGGCTCGGGCCATCTATCTCAGGTTTGGGCCATCTATCTCAGGTTCTCTCAGGTTTGGGCCATCTATCTCAGGTTTGGGCCATCTATCTCAGGCTCGGGCAATCTATCTCAGGCTCCGGCCATCTATCTCAGGGTCGGGCCATCTATCTCAGGCTCGGGCCATCTATCTCAGGCTCGGGCCATCTATCTCAGGTTCGGGCCATCTATCTCAGGCTAGGGCCATCTATCTCAGGCTCGGGCCATCTATCTCAGGTCCGGGCCATCTATCTCAGGCTCGGGCCATCTATCTCCGGCTCGGGCCATCTATCTCAGGTTCGGGCCATCTATCTCAGGCTCGGACTATCTATCTCAGGCTCGGGCCATCTATCTCAGGCTCGGGCAATCTATCTCCGGTTCGGGCAATCTATCTCAGGCTCGGGCCATCTATCTCAGGCTCGGGCCATCTATCTCAGGCTTGGGCCATATATCTCAAGCTCGGGCCATCTATCTCAGGCTCAGGCCATCTATCTCAGGCTCGGGCCATCTATCTCAGGCTCGGGCCATCTATCTCAGGCTCGGGCCATCTATCTCAGGCTTGGGCCATCTATCTCAGGCTTGGGCCATCTAAATCAGGCTTGGGCCATCTATCTCAGGCTTGGGCCATCTATCTCAGGCTTAATTAATCTTTGTTCATACATAATATACCATAGTTACACCAATGGCAACCAAAGTCCATTCTGCTCAGAAACAAAACAAATTTAAAACCACAATAAAACAAGACTGCGTTCAATAAACGCTTATGCCCCCTGTGGAAGCCTTGTCCATAAATAAGTCTAAGTCCAAAATTAGGTCAAGGTGAAGGTCAAAAAGGGTCAGGTGATACAGGTGTGTGGAGAGTGTTGATATACAACATCCATGCAAGTTTGGAAGCTTTGCAGCAAGCCATAATGATGCTAGAAGAAACGGTCAATTTGGGTTAACCAGGACGGACGGACGGACGGACGAACGGACGGACAGGTGCATCACTATATGCCTCCCGATCTATCGATACGGGGGGGGCATAAAAATATTTTCTCTTACAATCATACACTTTACTCAGGTGCCATAAACAGACATCCATACATTAGCAATTCCAGAGTCAGTTGCTAAAGTATTTTAACCCATGTTACTTTAATTAAGCAGTTACATAGTATAGCATTAAACCCGCATTCAGTGGACCAAAGCTTAAAATTGTATTTCAGCATCAGAGAGTGATATTTATGGCAGTGGCAACCATTAACATACAGCAGATAACAAGTAATACATCATAAAGCCTACAATAACAAGCTAGCCAATAACATCAACAAACATCAAATAGATCAATGATTAAAGTAAGGCATTCACTGTTACTGTTTTAAATGATAATTACTGGATATCTGACTATCAAAGTTGCATGCAGCCACTGTGTACCAGTCTCTTCTCAGGTACCAAATATATCAGTATCTATATAGCCACTCTTTGCAAGGTACCAGAAATTACAGTTTTTTGGAGGACAACCCTTAGAGATGGTTTCGTTTCAATAATCTTTATAGCACCATTTTTCAAACAATTTTAGTCTTAAATAATAACAGTAATCAGTTAACCCAAAACTAATTTTCCTGGTATTAATAATTTACCAATACTAACTTAATCTTCCGGAAGCAACTGACAACTTCTCCACATGTGGAGGACGTATGCATATGCCTGTTGCTAATGCCATAGAAGAAGATAATTTGTCAGACCAAGTATTGAACCCAAGGATCACTCTGATGACAAGTGCCATCCGAGTGCTCTATCCACTGCCTTTAAATGAAAGATATGAGACATGTATGACAAGACAACATATAGAGTAGTCAGGTCTCGATACAATGACGCTGTTTGTTCCCAAGCAAATGTTGTTGTAACGAACATGTCAGTATACTGAATATAGATTCAAAGGGAAGCATATTTCCCCATGAAATGATATCAGTATATGAAATTGACAGTAAATCAGGTGTCATTATATCGAGACCTGACTGTATAGTCTTCTATAAAATAACCTTGGCAACTTTAAAAATGACACTTTCCACAAAATAGCAGCTTTAAAGATGGCATCAATCAGCCAGGTTTTTATTATCACTGACTTTACAAGCAATACGGGATGTTTATGCCTATATAAATTATACAAAATGATTTTACCGACAATTTACATATTAAATGGAAGTAAAGATTTTAGTCTGTATGTTTGTGTAAATGAAAGTAGATTGATCAGTGTGAATATATATTTTAGTATTAAAAGGATTAGATTGAATGAGAATGGGATCTCAGTGCATGTAAATGAGAGAGCAGTTCTATCATACTCAACGTAATATTTGCAGAGGGATTTATTTAAGTGATTCAAAGCCCCAATAAAGTTTTTTGCGGCTTACCGGTGTGTTGCTACCATTTATGTTTTATTACTTGTATAATATATACCGGTGAGTCATGGCAAATGATTATCAATCGCAAAACATTACCCATATATCCATAAACGATCATGTGACGATCATGTGACGTCAACACTGCAATAAATGTGTAATAATAAAGGTGTACTGGGTGCATGTGTTTGTAAATGACAGCAGAAAATGACCGAACGACGTCTATAATGTCAGCCATTATGACTATGACTGTAATTGCATTGAATGTATGAAACATTACTGACCAATTTATCAAATAAAAGTACTTGTCGTTACATAATTAGATTAAATCGTATGTGGTTTTTAATCCCAAATATCATTCATTTGTTCAATATAGAATCATAAAAGGAAATTAAAATAGGGATTAATCTATTAAACAAGCCAACAAAATGTCATAGAGTACGGTCAGAATAAAAGATTTGGATGTCGTTTAATCAGTTCAAATGTAGTTATGTTTTAACTAACGCTATTATTAGGTGAGCATATAAATAATAGCCCCTTTTGTCCCTTTTTCTGTCAGTTTATTGTTGTTTTGGTTAGTGTTCACCAGAGGCAGTTGTCGTGCATCTAATTTTCTGTGCCATAATAGGGTGGAAACACCTCACTTTGAGGGAAAAGATAGAACTATGATATAAGGAATTTGTTGTGATACTCTATCTCTTTCTGAAGAAACTCTAGTTCTTTCTGAAGAAACTCTAGTTCTTTCTGAAGAAACTCTAGTTCTTTCTGAAGAAACTCTAGTTCTTTCTGAAAAAACTCTAGTTCTTTCTGAAGAAACTCTAGTTTTTTCTGAAGAAACTCTAGTTCTTTAACAAACTGTATTACCTGGTATATATACAGTGCCAACCAAAAATAAGTATACAGTAAATAATTGTTGCAAAATTAAACTTGGTTAAATTATTCAATATCTGATTATCAGACGGTCATAATTATACTAGTTTTTGAAACTACAGTTACTAAATGAGTCAAAATAGAGATAGATATATAAAAATGAAGATGTTCGGAACTAAAATAACCATGTGATCAAAAAGGCTGAATTTTCTATCTTTTTGTGACAAAGTTACCATTCAAGACGTACAAATTTTTTTTAGATTTTGCACCTAGGGTACTAATTAATGTATGGCCTTTTCATTTAATAAACAAAAATATTCAGTTTCTTCAAATATATTGTTGCTTTACTGTTCTGCAAATAGTATCATTACAGGCAAGTAAGTGGGCAAATTATAACATTTGTGTACTTATTTTTGGTGGGCAGTGTATAGCACCAATATATATACACACCAGCCTACGTCTGTTTTACCAACCAGTCCATCTCTATTTGGATTATCAGTGTTTAAGAAATGATCAAGTCACCCCGGACGAGATTCAAACCAGGGATCTATTAGATCTGTAGTTTTATACTCAGTTGACCGTACCCTTTTATTTCAGAGAAAGACAGAAGCACTGTTACACTCAGACAGAAGTAATTGATAGACAATGTATAAGACCAATACACTGACTGGTAGGAAACCAGAGCAAGGTCTTTAATATACGAATCAATCGCAAGGCTGCATTAAATGAGATTAACTGCGATCGTTCCTATAAAGCATTACATTAATACGTAATTATTTTACAGGTCCTGCATGTATATATTGTCAACCTAGTCTGGCTACCTGACTAGATAATATTTTGTCAATCAACATATAGATAGACTAGTGTCACCCCTATTGAAAGGGCTTGAACCAATTTTGACTTAAGAGACACCTAGCTATCTTTTTGTGTGTACAGTACCTCCCGAAACTCTTCTTTTATTGCAGGCCCTACTTATAGGACTGTTTACAAGAGCACCGCCTACCAGTGCTGGAATCTTGACTTTCTTGTACTTGATAGTAGCCTCCGTATATTTTATACTTTTCTTTGAAAAGTCGAGCTAAAAATGATTAACTTATACTTCACAATTTGATGGATCCTTCACAACTTATTCAAACCAACTTTTTATCTTCTATGTTATAGTTAGAACATATTAAGTAAATTTTAATGATTAAAAAGGGCGGAGCGAGCGAAGCGAGTCCTTTTTAGTCATTAAAATTTACTTAATATGTTCTAACTAACTTAGAATATAACATTCTGCATTCTGATTGGCCGATAGAAATTATATAGCGCCAACGCATGACGTCAAGTCTGTTAAGAGAAAATTTTAATGATTAAATTTTCATTTAACCGCGAAAATGTGGCGTTTTCATTGGCTCATAATGTAGGTTATATTCTAAACTGTAGAAGTGCATTGAACTACCATATTAAATGTAGCATCTGTTACACCACAGAAGGTATACACAATCTTTAACCTCATCAGGTATAATCACATTTTTCAATTGATAAAGAGGCTGCAGGTACTCTCTAATCCAATGGCGTAATTTCAAATACATCGACCCAGGGTGCATCAGATTGCAAAGTAAACCGATATCAAATAATGTAAACAAACCATACACGATCATTCAAGCATACATGAATCACACAGCTCAGATCATTTTTTCTGGTGAACATTTTGAAACATGTTCATAAACCGTACATGATTATAATCATAAATAGTAATAAACTATTGAAACAAAGTTTACATTTGCATCGTGACATGGCATAAATCTTCACGTTAAATGTATACACACATGTTTTATCCACGATCAAAGAAGACGTAAGAGTAATACATAATCTGTTGCAAGGTTACCATAATGACACATGAGCAGTAATATATTATAATTACGTAAGTACATTATACTGTAACAGTGTACTTGACATACATAAACTAGAGCTGTCGCCATTCGGCAGACTAATAAACCCCCGCCGGCAAAGGGCCATAATTCTGCCAAAATTCATCGCAGCGCAAATTCCTTTCTTCATGCACATCTATATGTTGAGGTTGTTCATCTGTGAAAGTTTGAGTGAAATCCTGCCAAAACTGTAGGAGGAGTTGCGTCCACAAGAATGTGTCTACGGACGGACAGACAGACAGGCTGAATCCAGTATATCCCCCTAACAACTCGATGTGCGGGGGTATAATAATGGATAACTAGATATGCTCAGTAGATATCCTTTAACCTTCCACTCAGGGTGGCCACATAAAATGAAGCATGAAATTAACTCATAATTTCCTGATTTTTCCCTCTCTGAAAAGTTATTTTCCATGATTGTCTGCGGTGTTTGCAACTCAGATATAGCTGAAAATTATAGGGTGACCAACATCTCCTTCTATAATAGCCATACCTACGCCACCAAACTCATTATTTATACCTATCTTATAATAAATACTGTTTGTTTCAAGAAACACATCTATTGAATAAATGCATGGAGAGAGGCATCCAGCAGACACATTTTTTCCTCCAAATTTTGTAAAATTCCCCGATAATTCCCTGATTTTTGCCAAATTTGAAAATCCCTGATTTTTCAGTGCATGTGATTTGTTTTTGGCATTTTCTCTGATTTCCAGAGACTGTGGCCACCTTGCCTCTACATGAGTATCTACATGTATTATTCTATGTGCACACCATTGCTATCAATGTTTCTTGAAAATATTACATGAGTGTCACAATTTTCAGCTGGCAGCATTGTCGATTATTTTTAGAGACTTTTTCATGAATGTATCACTTTTGAAAAGAACAAAAGTTATGAAGAAGAATTAAACTTCATGCAGGAACTTGTAACTGACATTAAAACAAGGTTAACATTGAAATCCTACAGAAGAGTTGCGCAATTTTCAAGTGTGGTTATAACTTGCAAACAGTTGCATGAATGGCCAGATTTTTCCCAGACAATTGTTTTGCATGATTTATTGTTTCAATCAATACTTGTGCAATCCTAGAGTGGAAGATCCTACACTCAACTTCAAGCAAATCTGTTATGCTCAAAATGTTGAATTTTGATCAATATTAAAGCAACAAGGGCACTGCCTACGAGTGCTGGACGCTCAACTTTCTTGAACTTGATAGGACCCTAGCTTATCTGTATGTGAAAATTGTAAGAGTAACAAAGGCAGATAACTCATAAATATAGATCACAGGGTTGCTTGCAATGTCAGTATGGTGGTGAATTACTATGTTGAGTTTTAAAAGGATACCAGTGACGGCAATATCCCAACTTTTTTTCTTCGATAACATAATAGGTTTATATTGTATAAAAACCACCTGTTTTTAGCTGCTACACTTATTAAGCTAATGACACCAGATTACCTTTACCAGTGTTCTTAGACCTGAACCCTATTGAGTAATTTTCTTCAGGTTAAAAATGAGTATGTAGAGTATCATTTGTAGGACTAGATTCTTCCATAATGCATATCTTTTTAGTTTATTTACTTAAACAACATAATGTAAAAATTAAATTTAATTAAACTTTGTAATTAAACTAAATATAATACATTTAAACTAAATTAAGTTTATTTCACGACCACCGCTAATAGATGTCTCCTCACTTCTCCCTGTATCTGAAAACTTCTCCCTATTTGCTCAGGAGGGAGAAGTCACTTCTCCCTAAAATTTGGATCTGTGCCGATCCCTGCTTAATATATCAATTGACGGGCTTCTGACTACAGGTTAGTTGGTGATGGGAGAAAATAATTTGGCTGTTGTAGAGAGACTGATGCTGCGACACTACGTTATACAATACGAAAATTGAGCAATTTGTTACAAGAGGTTGCTGCTTAAAATGTGGGGGGAGGAGGCTGCTCTTGTGATGATAGTGTAAGATGTAAACCATCATTACATGTATTTTCACAGCTCAGCATACACACCAAATAATCATGAGTCAGATTCAAACTGATCAAAAGATGATCACAAACTGTAGCGAAATTACTGCAGAATCACTTCAAGCAGAATAAATTGAACCAAACATCCTAAGCCTCAAGTTTCAATCATCCTTACGTAACATTTGCACCGAAATCAATAAATTTCTGCACATGATCTGATAATTAATGTGAGATGTTGCGTGCTTTCTCACCAATGATCGGCATGTTATTCTGTGATATGCGCAATTATTTACACGCTACTTGTGGATTCTTAATCAAATGCCAATAAAACAAGTCACTAAGAATTGCAAGCACTATACAGTAGTCAGGTTTGAAGATTGACCTTTAAAACATTTTCAATGTTTCTGTTGCCAATATTAGCACCTTTTTGTCAGAATAAAAAATATTTAGATGGGCATAATCTCCTTATTGACACCTACCCACAAACATAGCCTGAGAACTGTTCGAGTTATGGCAGAATCCAGATTTTGGACACATTTTCTCTCTTTTTGTCTCCATAGCAACCACAATTGTTGTCAGAATCAAAATATTTTCAGACGTGCATAATCCCTGTATTGCCCCCTATCTACTTAAACCTAGCTTGCAAACTGTTTGAGTTATGTCAGGATCCTAATTTTTGACAGACACACACAGAAAGACAGAAAGACTGACACAGACGGACGGCAAACCTTTAGTCCCCTCCAGCTGACAACAGGTAGGGGACTAACAAGTTGTCCAAACCAACCGTAAATAATGTAACCTCATTTTGAGTTGTAATTGATGTAAACCTGTAGATTCAGCTGCTACAGTTACTATATATAGTAGGTGTCACAGATTTAATATTGATATTCAGTTCTATTTGCTAGTCGTGACTAGAACTGTAGTCAAATAATGTATTTTTATTATTATTTTTTGCCTCGTTTTTGAAAAATATATCTTAAAGTGTGAAATAGAATTGCAAACTTGTACTAATGAAATCACATGTGCATTTACTATATGTAAATAAATAAGTCAAACCATCAATGAGTTTTAGCCTAATAAATAAGGCATAAATACCCAATCCTGAAAATTAGACGCAAGTCTGTTTTGCACACATCCCTACACCAAAACATTGATCTAATGTTAAATACAGCTTTAAAAACTTCAAATGACCATTATTTTGTTAATACTTTGAATTTTTTCATCAAATTACTTTTTTATTTTCTACAGACAAATGTATTCTTCCTAGTGCAGAAAATCCGGTTTTCCAGATTATTCCGGACTTGTAGGACCTCAGTATAATAGACGAAACAAGCAAAGTTGAGTGTGTCAACAAAATGAACATAATTATGTCAGGTAAATGTCGGGTTCAAAATATGTGTCACTAGAATCAGTCAGAGATTTGAGAGAAAAGAGTGTCAGGCAGAAACAATTTGTAACCCACTTGTGAGACGCTACCTTACAATTTGCAAGTCAGGTAAAAATTATTTTGAATTAACAGAAGAACAGAAAACACAGACTTTTGACACACTGACACTGCAAAAAATTTGACAAAAAGTTTCAGGTGTGCTTCAATTATCTCTCAGTGTGCATTCATTATCAGATAATTTATCTAGCAAAACACACAAACAATTTGCTGCGAAAGATCTAAAGATCTGACACAAACAGCTAATTCACAGTAATTCACTGTAGTGATGCATGTTATTTATAAATAGACATACAGTGAACTGGTGTTTAATAAAGCCAATTTTATCCTTATAAAGCCATATATACACACAGTAGATTATCAGGCTTGATAAGGATGCATGCTACCATGTAATCAAACACGAAGGACAGACTACTATGTACTTCAATGTCAGCACGATACTTCAAAGACGGAAGCAACTTTCCCCTTAAGCAAATAACCTGAGTAACTTGAACTTAAACTTTGAAGTCTATAGTAAACAGTGTGTGCACAACAGAGGTATTTGTAGCATATCACCTTTCATATTGACTGGCAAAACGCATGTCACCACGCTATACAAAACGCATGTCACCACGCTATACAAAACGCATGTCACCACGCTATATCATATAACAACATGTTCATGTTTACATCTCATATTTGCATTGTCAAATCTATTAAGTATTTTACCCGGACAAATTCTACCTTACTAACGTCAATACAATCATGCTAGCTAACCTAGAATAGAACTGTCCATAAAGTTTTGCAGCGCCAGAAAACATTGAGAGAAACTCAATTGGATAGTTAGATTACATCCATTGAACATTTAGATTACCTTTCTTGGACAGTTGAGTTACCTCCCTTGAACATTTAGTTTACCTCTCTTGGACAGTTGAATTACTTAGATTACCTCAATTGGACAGTTGAATCACTTCCCTTGAAAATTTAGATTACCTCCCTTTGACATTTGAACTACCTCCCTTGAACAGTTAGATTACGTACATTGAATTTATAGTACCTCCCTTCAACTGTTAGATTACCTCCCTTGAACAATAACATTACCTCTTTTGAACAGTAAGATAACCTCCCTTGAACAGTAAGATTACCTCCCTTTAACAGTTATATTACCTCCCTTAAACAGTAAGATAACCTCCCGTTAACAGTTAGATTACCTCCCTTGAACAGTTAGATTACTTCCCTTTAACTGCTAGATTACCTCCCTTAAACAATAACATTACTTCCCTTTAACTGTTAGATTACCTCCCTTGAACCACCAATGAGAAATGAAGCACTTGTTCTATCTCATACAATCAACATCATCTACTTTGTAATTACACTGCTTCACTGACATACTTATGACAGATAAGGTTCATTACTACATAATTAGAATTCAGTACTAGTACTTCACCAGCTATTTATAATACACGTCCAGGAAACAAACAGCACTTTAATGCCTTCACCAAATTGGTCTTCAGCAGATCTTTATAATCTAGTACTTTAAGTTCAGGAAACAAACGGCACTTAAAGGTTCTTAGTACCAGAGTACTTAGTTCAGGAAACAATAAAGGGTTCAGTGACCTATTACTCACCTCACCAAAGGCCCCTTTACCAATGACCTTGAGAGGTTCAAAATCTTCAACACCAAGTCTAGAACGTTTTAGACGTAGAAATTCTGTCTCTTTCACTGCATGTTGTTGGCGTTTCTGACTTTTCTGAAATTAGAAAATATAAAACATTTAAATATTCTCAGTTTGGAACAAGATTTATATCAGAAAAACAAAACTACACTTTCAATATTTCTTTATCCGCCAGTTGTTTTGTATTATATTTACATGTTTTTATGCATTGGTTCTTACCCACTGCCAGCTATTTCTCGACCGAATTTCTTCAACTTTGACTATTACTTGATTCTGCTGAAAATGTGGTTGGGTTCAAGTTAGATGTGGTTCAGTATTTTCTTTCAGATTTTTCACTGAAAGAATGGTCTCCTTCTCTTATTTTAAGCATGTTTAATGTATATTCTGATAATGGAAGGGAGTGAATAATAAACATTGCTGCTGAATGAAAATTAAGTACAAGTACAAAAAATCAGCTGACTCAGCTATAAGATTCAAGCAAAGGGGATTAAAATTTCTATTTAAATTGTCAAGTTAATAATTTGAAATCAGTTATTACATAATCAGCTGCCAGCATTCTTTATTCAAACAGTTCAAGTACCTATAATTATCTTGTATCAATGTGATGAAACTGCTTATTTCTATTCAAGGTTTACAACAGATAGGCGGACAATGCAGGGCAATGACTCTGCTTTATTGGTGGCGTAGGGATCATCAGAGTTATATATAGTTTACAATGAGCATTCATCAAAGTTATATAAAGTTAACTACACTGACCTATATTTAAATGGCAGACTTGAAACTTTTCGCTACAACCTCTAACTAGATTATCACACCCTGGGGTCCATAAATAACATACTTAAAATTTTCACTTTTCATGGTAAACTGTTACATTAAATATTATAGTCTGGTCAGACACATTGTTAAAATATTTTTACTTGGACTATACAAACTTAAATCTTGAAAGTTTAACATGACAAAGTAAAGTGGAGAACACATGTATACAACTTTAAAGCAGTTTTCACTTGTTATAGATACAGTACAGGTATGTAGAGCAACATGCTTCGGGAGCTGCAAATATTAACCGTTGTTTAGAGGTTGTTGCTCTACAGAGGTTAAATTCAAAGTAAATATTGGCTAAGGGAATTTTTAAGTTATTGTTATAGAGAGGTTGTTGCTCTACTGGTTGTAATTAACTTATATAATGACCATAGAAGGTGTTCAAGTATCATGCAGTTACTATCTTTGAGTCAATTAATTATCCAGGACACTTTTTCAAAATATACATGACTTTCTACAGAAGTATGCAGGTGTGACTGTCATATGGTCTAACCTGTTGTAAACAACCAGTCAATTGAGAGATCAGTATGAGACTGTTTAGAGAAGGGTGTTTGTTGTACAGTAAGACGCTTATACTATACAAATGCCTCATGGAGATTTGATTATATAGGCTCTTTAAGACAGGTGGTTGCTTAATTCAGTTAACCACTAATTACCTTAGTAATGTATAAGGAACATGAAATTTTCTGTATACCATGGTATAATATACCATGTCCGTGATTTATACCACCTGCAAATTAATACATTCTATTAATAAATAAACTTAAAATCACCCACTTATGCAGCAAAGTTTTTAAATAGATTAATAGAATTAAACGACTTAACTGCATGAGTCACGCTAATTAAGGTTTAATCATGAATGAAAATCAGTTAACAAGCCAAAATCTTGAATAATGCACACAATAAGTAATATGTACTAAATTAGATCAATACGGATCAGTATACGGATCACCAAGTATGCATGCGGATCTGTGTGCAGTGATATATTATGGGACTTATCCTCGATTCCTTCAGTCATGAACCCAGTGTTCCTACAGTCACTATATATAAATATACATAATCCCTTTAATTAAATATCATAAGTCAGTTTAAACTAGCTACCCCCTCCCTGAGGTTAAAATGAGTTCAAACTCAAACAGAAAATTTAGTCAATTTAAATAAAGTTTTCATTTTTAGCAGCGCCTTTAGGCAGCGGCAACTGTCTACAGTACTTAAAGTGGTCTCAATATTGAGGTTTTACTGTACTAATTAAGGATCAATTAATACAGAAATATCACTAAACAGTAATCATGCATTCACACTGATATGTCCATTGCTGAATATCTGCATACTGTTTTATCAAAGCACTTAGGGAATCTTAAACAAAATAATTATGCTCACATTTGAATTCTTTATAATGCTTTTACAATACAAAGTGTGCTTTTTTAATGGATCTGCAATACCAATAATGATTAAGTTAATGAACTCCTACAAATGATACCAGTCTTGGCCTCAATTAGCAGTTTTCATGAAGAATTTAACTTTGAACATAGTTAAAGATTGCAATAAGTGCTTTGATAAAACAGTACGCTGCAGTATTACTACACATCAGTTCTACTAGCTATCGTGTCCTGAAATTTGAACCGCAGCTAAATGTACCAGTTTCCAGACAGACTGCTTATTATTTTCATGGAAAATATTCTCTCTGGAGTGTTTGTTTACAATGGGGTTGAGTGTTTACATTTTATACAAATTTGGGGTTACAAAAACAATCATATGTTATGTTTTAAAACATCTATTGCTATCTTGACCATGCAATGAAATATGGTTGACCAGAAGACATATGTTATTTTAAATAATTTAACTGAACAATAAATTAAGCTTGCATAAATTTAATAGTTTAAGTGAAACTTCACAATGTTTTGTTACCTAACTTTATCACAATGGTCATGAATATGAAATCAATTTCACAACTTTAATGAATCATAACATGATCACTTTTAGCGTTAAAGTGACAGCATACGTCATTTCGTAACAATTTATGATTCGGTAACACAATAGTCGTACTTCGATTAGTAACTTTTAAACAGCCATATAGATATTGATAGTAATTGTCCTTTAGCTGGCATATTAACAGACTTAAGAAGTGTACACTCAAACAGGACTAAAATATCATACTTTAAATTGGCAATAATGCCGTTCCAGGAAGTTTTAGGGTAAAAGCCCAGACTTTCTGACTGAGTTGAGGGTTTTGTTTGGATCAACATGTTAGATTAGAGTTACATCCAATTTGGCCGGTATAAAATTGATGATGTTAAAATATCAACTGGTTTGTTTCATTTTAATTTACTGTTTGTAAAACACTTACGACCCCCTTCCTTACCAAATGACAGCCAGCACGAGAGGATATTCATAATGAAGTCGATGTGACAGCCACTCAAAGTGTAACTGCCAAGTGGTCTAATTAATACCTGTAGTAGCATTCCTGTACTGTATGGGTTCAAACCCCACTATAAGTGCATAACATTTAAACAGACAGACAGCCAAACAGGCCTAAAAATTGACAGCAATTCTTCTTTGAAACAGACTGGGGAACTTGGAATGTATTAACAGCTAGCAGGGTGCTATAATAAATTTATATACTTTCGAAGAAAAGTTGCCAATTCTATCAGTCACCAAACGTATGCAATGCAAAACATTTTGATGCCATTAATAACAAGCTAATTCATTTATCTGTCAGTTATTTACCATGCGAAAAGCCAATTAAATATTGCCAAGTTGATTGAGCCGTTCAATAATTTGATGTCTCATATGACGTACGTCTACTTTTGATATATCACTGAAATCTACTTTTACTGTAAAAATAAAATACATCCCACCCAATAAATAAATCTAAAATATAAATATTTATATTACTCGGATGTGAAATTGATCATAAGGAAATTTACACGGAATACATTTAATTCAACAGCCAACACTCAATCTCCTGTAAAATGATACTATTAAAAGTTCAGTATTTTAACAAGGATTTGGTGTAGTGTCATGACTTGGTCATTTGGGATTACAGGGGTGGATCAGGATACCAGTAACAGGATGGGGCTAGGGGCATTTGACCCCATGGTGGATGGATGGTGTACATTGTTGTCTTTTCCAGAATTTCAAACGTCTGATATTTAATGTTAATCTTCTCTGTGCCCCACCCGGACCCCCACCAGGTCATTTTGATCTGCCCCTGGGTCAACAAATTTCAACATGGATCATAAAATTTATTATACTCATAATAAGAGTAAAGGTTGGAGAGGTAATATATTACATTTGTAATAAAATAAATTTACAATCACTTTCTTTTGAAGTCATAAATAACCCAGTTTCAAGTATAGGGCAAATAAGGCAATAAAACAATGACAAATATATCATACACATAACAACAACAACTTGACACAACTTTTAACCTCAGGTGACTATTAATAACAATTCTACCTGATTCTGAGAATGTGAACCTTTTATAGATCAATTCACCCCTTCCCTCAGCCCCTATATTATACTTCAAGAGGGACTCAAACACACAGTGCTATATAGGGGTATACGAATATACAAGTTGTATACCCCTAATAACACTGAGTTTGAGTATGTGTATGAGCCATACTTCCTGTTCAACAGCCCTGTGTTCAACGAATATTTATGTGACACACATTTCGCACTTGTTTCCTACCTGTTGTGAACCTGGTACATAACAGGTACGAAACAAACTTGTGCGAAACGTGTGTCACGTAAATATTCGTTGAACGCAGGGCTGTTGAACAGGAAGTTTAAGTGTTGAAACAGGTGCGAAACTGAGGTCTGAAATGTTCTTCACGATAATATTTGTTAAAAGCAGGGCTGGTATACGTGATGCTGGCATGGTCAAATCAAAATAGGTGATAGAAAGTGTTTTTCATCTAATGTGACCTATGTGTATCATAGATTTTTGGGGAGTTGATATAATAGTGTTGTGTTCAATTGGTATAATACTGTAAAAGCAGAATATTTCGCGAGGGTTTAATTTTCGCTATATTCGCGAGTCCGATAAATTCGCGAAAATTGATGCTCGTGAAATTATTACCTTCATAATAGCTTCAAATATGTTACACTTCAATATTGACTACGGCAAAGCGACGCCATTACAATCCACTCGGAATTGATAAAATACTGACGACTACGCTGACTTTATAACTTTGCCTGATAAACTTACTTTGTTTGATTGATATTTACAAAATATTAAATATATAATAGAAAATGTGAACATAAAATATTTCTCTAAAATTCTATTCATTTAGTAGTTCAATTGAATAGTAAATTAGTTCAATGATTGTGATAAAAACTCTGTCTACAGGTACAACGTTTAACACCCACGGCTATTGCTTGTTCCGATAAGCTCGGAAACAATGGACGGAATACAATATACTTTCACAGTTTTCACATTACACAATGGTACATTCTGGTTTGACTTAATTGCGTACTAGTAAATACAAACAAGCTAGCCAATCGGCCAATTAAGAATTAATACGCTTGGATAGATGACCATTATATTATACAAACAAAAGTCGTAATTATGAGAGTGATTATCACGCCGTGGCAACTAAATAATGCACCAGGGATATTGACGACAAAGTATAACTTTATTTTTCTGAAATTTGAAATTCGCAAACATTAACCCTCGCGAACTACTTCCAAATTAGAAATTCGCAAAAATTTAGCCTCGCGAAAATAAATGCTTTTACAGTATATTGTGGGGTTAAAAATCTAGGACAAGAAATATTGAAAATGTACATTCTTACACTAGTGTTACTGACCTCAACAAAAATCCTAGTAATCAATAGATACCATGATTGCCTAAGGAACAATGGCCAACTAATGATCAGATTTTGGCAATATACACACGAACATATATCAGACTTCTGCCATTGTATATCATGTACATGTATTTTATTTATGAAGCACCGACCAGCAGGATATACAAGGTTTGGCTGTAACACTGCCTCCTAGAACTCAGTAGTAGTTAAATGGGAAGTGCATTTGTATATCACGAAAACAAGGTACCTGACTGTTGAAACAAAAGGCCACTCTGGAAAAGTTTGTTGCTGCTGAACATAGAGCCACTCTATAGAGAATGCTGCATATGAAATGGCCACTCTGAAGAGGTTCCTGCATACAAAAGGGCCAGTCTGTGAAGAGGTTGTTGCAAGTAATGAGAAGGGGACTCTTAAGAGGTTTCTGTATAAAAGATGGCCACTCTGAAGAGATTGTTACATACAAGAGGGCCACTCTGTGAAGAGGTTGTTGCATACAAAAGGGCCACAATGTGAAGAGGTTGTTGCATACGAAAGGGCTGTTGCATGTTATGAGAAGGGCACTCTGAAGAGATTGCAGTATAAAAGAGAGCCATACAAGAGGAAGACCATTTTGGAGAGGTTATTGCTTACTAGAGGGTCACTTTGAAGAGGCTGCTGCATACCCAATGACCACTTAGGAAGGTTGCTGCATACAAGACGGTCATTATCCAGAGGTTGCTGTATAAGAAAGTCGCTTACACGGTTGTTGGGTCTAAAGTACCGTTCAACCATAATACAATTACTGGTACATGCAAATTCAACTTTCTCATTGTGACCACTCAGGGCCATTATTCAAAATTAAGCTAAAAATAGATCACATTGAATGAATAATTATATAAATGTACAATTACTATTATATAAGTGCCAGATTTATACAAACAGGTACAAATCATTCGATCAGTACAACTAGTAGTATACCAGTAAGTGGATTTTTCAAACATTTTAACTACGAGGGGTGATCAATATATTCGTGGACTTTTCATCTAGCAAGTTTATATTGCCAGTTAGGCTCCAAAACAATGAATTATCATTTAGAGTAAGACCCTTTCGACAGAATGCACTTATTACATAATTTCATTCACCCAATGAGCGCGTGACGTAGGCCGTCATGTGACGCCACTCTATGCGCTCCCGTTTTAAAAGCGTACATAGCTCCATTTTGGACTCATATCTGGTCCCAGATGGACGATCGTTTTACTCTTAAGACAGAAATAAGTAATAAATAATCACCTCTCAAATGTAAGATGGAAAATAACAGAGTTTTGATGCGTTATTGGACATAAGACTCTACAAAAGACGATTGGCTTAACGCGGTCGTATTATCCCGATGGAGAAAAAAGCACCACCTAGCAAGTTTGGGGCGCAATTTCGAAAGAACCCCTTGTAGCTGGATTCAAAGGTTTATAATATTATATTCGTAGTCAATACTGATCGCAGTTTTCGCCAGTAATATATGGTTAAGAATTATGCCTCTCATTTCACAGAAAATAGGGGTGATAATTCTTCCGTTTTGCCTTATTTTATCAATGCATCTGCTTGACAGGGTACCTACAATCGCATATACGATATAATCATATGTAGATCCTTAATATGTGGCACAAAGCATCTCCCTACATTTTGGTTATGTTATCTTTGAGATATATCAGAAGGATTTTCCAAGATTGACGTAATTTTTACTGATATGCCGTTGCTCTGTGATTATGTATTGTCCGACATGCTCGACGGCGCGTGCTGCACACGGGTCACGATAAGTGACGTCATCAGGTAAATTGTGACGTCACAATAAAATAAATTAATTAAAACGATAGATAATTAATAGATCTGCATGACCTGGTGATTTCATTACTCTAGGATCAATATAACAAAAGTCAGACGGAAAGTCCACGAATATATTGATCATCCCTCGTATTACACAAGTAATCAAATATTTAAAAGCTTAAATTCATAATGATACGATCAAGGAAGTTGGAAAATTGGCCAATAACCAAAGCACCTCTGATTGTCATGCAGAACTACATTTTATGTAGTATAAAAGTCAATCTTGTCAATGTGATTTTTGCAAACTATTACAGACAATTAACCCCTCGAATTGAAATATAGCCCAAAAATCCAGTCAAGTGTTGTGACAGAGTAATCAGAGTGTCTTTGTACGCTGTCACAATGCCAACTTTATTGCTATTTGTTCCATATTGGTTCAATTACCTAAACCTCTTAAAACTTCAAATGAGGCAGATAAATTGTGATGTTTATGTTTCTCAAAATTTAAACAAACTCCTTAAAAGTTTAAAATAGATTCTCATCTGCACTGGGCTTATAACCCTAATAGCCAGAAAAATGATCGAAACCTGTTTTAATTTCCTCATTTGTAATTTCTATCAATCTGAAGATCGTTTGTATTCCGATCACTATTTGGCTCCTGAAATATCTGACTGTACTCACTAACAGTCATGTTCCTAACAGTCATGTTCCAAGTAATTAGAGAAGCATCTTTCATAAAGGCTCTACCCCACCGGAGACATTGTCTCAACCAGAATATGCCCCAACCAGACATACTCCAAACCAGATTGAATCTCAACCAAGATATGATGGTCCCAACCAGACATTCCCAACCAGCCTTGGATCCCAAACAGACAAGGCCCCAACCAGATTAGACCAAAGCTGATGTCAATTAAAGGTTTTAATGCTACCCAAGAGGCCCTTATAATGATCTGATAACCCTTACTTCAAACCCAGACACAAACCAATTTTACCAGACATGGTACAAGCATTGTCACATGTTTGATCCAGTAAAAATTGATAATACGAAAATACTATTACAAAATACCAACACAAAACCGGGTCAGAAGTTTGACCTTACTTCTCTAGTGTAAACATAATAGCTCTAAGCTTATCAGCAACATCATGCAAATATTCTAATTAATTAACGTTTCATGGAAATAGCCTAAAACATCGGTCACTGACTGCGTATAATACTTGCCTTACATTTCAACAATGACCTGACACTTAAATCAGCTATCAACATCAGTGTAGAAAACAGGGTGGAGCTCAAACTGTATGAATACACTTACCATAATATTATCTTAAAATATAATCAATTTGCTCTCATAAAAAAATCAAAGATACTGACCGGACTTTTGATACGCCCTGGCAAGTATTTTATTTCCTTTAACGGCTCAATTTGCCTATGATCAAAGTAAGGTAAGAATGTGGGGGTGATGACGGCGTAAACGTAATATCAATACATGAATACTATTTTGTTTAAAAAAAAGTTAAGGAAGTTAACTGGGATCATAAAGATAGAAGGCCTTCAAATACTTGATTTATTTATTGTACATCTCTCTTAAACACATCTTCTTTGTATATCTTATGAAACCTGTCAGTTTGGGTATTATTTTTGATCACGACTGCTGCTTAGCACTTCATGTCTCACACTTGCAACAATTCATTTACATACTTTTAATTTTCAAGAAAAAAACTGTGTCTGCATCATTTTTTATGCAGATAATGTGTCATTCTGACAACATCCATACACTTCTATGCTTAAATAATATTTGTATATTCCAGGCTGTTTGCCTATGTTCAAGGTTTTTCCCTTAACTTCAAGTACCATTTTGGCTTTTTTTTCAAGACAGCACTTAATTTAAGTAGTTTTCAAGGTTGAAACCAAATTCAAGGCCTTTTCAAGGCCTGTGCGAACCTTGGGTCAAGAATTAATGATAGCTTTGAAGTTACTTTGATCATTGTTGATAGCATATTTGACAGAATAAAATATCAATTTTTCATATGTTCCACAAAAGTTGAATGCGTCATATGCTGAGTTACAATTTGGCAATCTCTTAGTACTAATTATGCAAAAAATAACCCTTTTAAAATCTTAAGACAGGATAACATTTAATTTAATATTGTGAAACCAAATACGGGATATTAAATTTAATATGAGTGTATTATAACTTTGCTAATCAGTTACTCAAATGTTATCGCCAGCTATCAACTATCGCTAACAACAATGACATCGAATCTGGACACGTTCATATTATTGACACAATTAATCGTGAACAAGAAGTCATGTTTATTCTTAGCACAAATTTCAAGTTGAAAATCCCATAAGTAAACTTAAGTGACATGAAGAACTATACTATACCTCCATGTCACTAAGTTTGCTTAGGACCAAGCAATTTGCTTAACCTCTAGGCCGAATATTGTCGGACAATATAAAACACATTCAAATTTTATGAAAAAACAAAATAATTTGTTACATTGTACGATGAAAATTTCCAATAACAGGTACAGAAAATGTCTATAAAACCCTTATTCCCAGAAAAAAACCTATAATAGTCATTCCCCTTTATTATACTTAAGTATGTGAAAAATCACCTTGATATGGTTGCAGCTAGGGGAAAATAGCACTTCATTACACTGAGAGAAAAAAACATGTTTTTCAAACCATGTGTTATGCTTCAAGCGTTTACCATACAATAAATAAGATTTTTTAAGACACAGTTATCGAGATAATGTGACACATTTCTATGCCTCGAGATTATATAGAGGTGTATATACAGGCAATTACTGTCTTATACCGGTATTAACCTTAGGTGCAGTGAGAAAACTCACCAGGAAACAATGCACGGAATCAGTATAGTGTATGTGTAATAACTGCTTATAATTTTTATGATGAATTAATTTAAAGTGCTTAGCTGAGAGATGATCCAAACAAGACAGTGGTGGTAGTTAGTGACTTGGACACATCTGTTGCATGCCTGGACCCGGCTCACTAACCAGAGAAGCCCTGAAGGCTGAAGAAAAAGAGGCTTTCCGAAAACCTAAAGGTGATCCTTTCAGAAAGACCTGAGAAACAAGGTCTGACAATTGAGACGCAGTGCCCTATACAGCAGGCAGGTTACAAAGGAGCAAGTGGAGAACACATGGTGTCATCTCAAGAGCCATGCAACCTCTTTTAGGATTGAGTGAGTATATATTGAGAGCTGAGAAACATGGAAATAATGACAAAACTCACCTGTTCATCATTCAGGCCATCTTCCTCCATAGTCTTTTCCAACTTGCGATACCTGAAATTATAATAAAATATTTACAACATTTTGTTTGTTTAAAAAATGAGTTTTCATTTAAGATTTCACAAAATTAAATGGTCACATATCGGAAAGAGGATCCATCCAAACCTTTCAGAGCACATGATTTGAAGCCAACACTCACATAGACACACAGCCACTTCATGTCCAATGCACTTCATATGAAAGAATGGCTGTGCATAAAATGGTTAACCCGAAATACCTGTCTCAATAGTCAAGTACTTGATTAGCTGCAAAGAGTGTGTAGCCCTAAAACAGACCAATGGCAAAGCTGCATTCTGAGACATGTGTGCGAAGCCAATAGTCCTATAGTTCACCGTGTATAAACGAGTAAACTTCCGGTTATCACAATAATGAGTACACGTTGAATTATATAGGATTGCAATAATGAATAGTGATGGAAAATCACTGGATGTTTCAATCACAATAATGAGTACACGTTGAATTATATAGGATTGCAATAATGAGTACAGTGATTTGGTTTATATGCGGTGGAGTTATTATGTTGAGAATATAAACAGGATGCCAATGCAGGCATGACTAAATAGTACAATTTGTCAAAGCCCAAAGTCTTAATTACTCTGGCAATCAATCTGATGAAAATGATTCATTTTATACAACATTTGACATTTTAACAATTATCGTAAAACAGCTGTTTCAATACACAATCAGAATGAATGGATATGAATTTTGACCCTGAGTACATAATTTATCAATTTCAGGTACTTTATTTTAGTATCAAAATCCTACACAATGAACTTTATAGAACAATCCCCCATACACCTCTTTGTTTGAATAATGTCTGATAATGTCTGCCAAGAAACATACTGGCTGAGATAGCAATATGCAAGATTTGCAACCTGTAACAGGAGAACTAGACATAACTGTTTTGTGTCAAATGAACAACAAGAGTGCCAAAATGTCACAAAATACGCCCGTCTTGGGGCATGGTGAGTCTCAGGGCATGGTGAATGAAAAAAACAAACAATCCAACATTTTTTTTAATTCAAGGACCATAACACAAGAAGGCCAAGGCTGATTTGGCCTACAATTGAATTTGTCTTAGATATTATATCCGTAAACATTGTCACCAAGTTTGAAGATACTCAGATGAAAACTCTTTGCACTAGAGAACAGACAAGGTAAATTTCACCTTTATTTTGGTAATTATAGGATAATAACCAAATAAGGCCTAGGCCAATTTGGCCTATAATCAAACTTGGCCTAGATATTATGCCCATAAGCATTGTCACAAAGTTTGAAGACGATCGCATGAAAACTGTTTGCGTTAGAGCACAGACAAGGCCAATTTCTTACTTATTTGGTAATTAAAGGCCCATAACCCAATAAGGCCTAAGCCGACTTGGCCTATGATCTAACTTGGCCTAGATATTATTCCCATAAGCATTGTCACAAAGTTTGAAGATGATCAGATGAAAACTGTTTGCACTAAAGAACAGACAAGGTAAATTTCACATTTATTTTGGTAATTATAGGACCATAACCCAATAAGGCCTAGGCTGATTTGGCCTAAAATCGAACTTGGCCTAGATATTATGCCCATAAGCATTGTCACAAAGTTTGAAGACGATCGCATGCAAACTGTTAGCGTAAGAGTACAGACAAAGCCAATTTCATACTTATTTTGTAATTAAAGGACCATAACCCAATAAGGCCTGGGTCGATTTGGCCTATAATCGAACTTGGCCTAGATATTATGCCCATAAGCATTGTCAGCAAGTTTGAAGATGATCAAATGAAAACTGTTAGCGTAAGAGTACAGACAAGGCCAATTTCATACTTATTTGGTTATTAAAGGACCATAACCCAATAAGGCCTAGGCAGATTTGGCCTATAATCGAACTTGGCCTAGATAATATGCCCATAAGCATTGTCAGCAAGTTTGAAGATGATCGGATGAAAACTGTTTGCACTAAAGAACAGACAAGGTAAATTTCACATTTATTTTGGTAATTATAGGACCATAACCCAATAAGGCCTAGGCCGATTTAGCCTAAAATCGTACTTGGCCTAGATATTATGCCCATAAGCATTGTCACAAAGTTTGAAGACGATCGCATGAAAACTGTTAGCGTAAGAGTACAGACAAAGCCAATTTCATACTTATTTGGTAATTAAAGGTCCATAACCCAATAAGGCCTGGGTCGATTTGGCCTATAATCGAACTTGGCCTAGATATTATGCCCATAAGCATTGTCAGCAAGTTTGAAGATGATCGGATGAAAACTGTTAGCGTAAGAGTACAGACAAGGCCAATTTCATACTTATTTGGTAATTATAGGACCATAACCCAATAAGGCCTAGGCCGATTTGGCCTAAAATCGAACTTGGCCTAGATATTATGCCCATAAGCATTGTCACAAAGTTTGAAGACGATCGCATGAAAACTGTTAGCGTAAGAGTACAGACAAAGCCAATTTCATACTTATTTGGTAATTAAAGGACCATAACCCAATAAGGCCTGGGTCGATTTGGCCTATAATCGAACTTGGCCTAGATATTATGCCCATAAGCATTGTCAGCAAGTTTGAAGATGATCGGATGAAAACTGTTAGCGTAAGAGTACAGACAAGGCCAATTTCATACTTATTTGGTTATTAAAGGACCATAACCCAATAAGGCCTGGGTCGATTTGGCCTATAATCGAACTTGGCCTAGATATTATGCCCATAAGCATTGTCAGCAAGTTTGAAGATGATCGGATGAAAACTCTTTGCGCTAGAGTACAGACAAACGCCGCCGCCCGCCCGCCCGCCCGCACGCCCGCCAAGGGTGTTCACATAATACGTCCCGTTTTAAACGGGCGTATAAAAAGGTTGGGTGTCAAACGTGATGTCAAGATAATAAGTGAAATATTACATCGGAGACAAAAGGTTGCATAGGGGGAGGACTCAGGAGATGTTGTAGTGGAGGTACAGTCATGAACAGCTGATTAAAGCAATATTCTAAATGATTATAACAAGGTCACCAAGGGCAAATTTAATGTGACAATTTTTTAATACAAAATTTGCCATTGAGAGGGTGGGTAGTAATTACCACCACTGTGAAGCAGTATTATTTTGTGTATGTTTATTTGGGTTTTACACAGCTTCACAAAACATTTTTAGTTAAATATGGTGGTAATGATTCACTTAACCAGATTCCTGGACTGTTGTACATGTATCCTAAACCCTTACCCTTCCACAAGGAACCAGTACTCCACAAGGAACCTGGAGTACTCCACATGTGGAGTAAAATTAATGTTCAATATTGTCAAATTTTCATGGAAGGGTAAATCCTGCTGTGACCAGGAATCAAACCCAGATCACCATGTTACAAATCCAGCATGCTTATCACCACTTGACCACGCCAATAGAAATCTTTTATGTAATTTAAAGTAAATGTTGACAATTAAACAACATCCAACAATCGATCATAAAAATATATATCACAGAAAAACGATCATGTTAACAAATCATTGAAGTGTCTGGGATAGTTAAAACTTAGATCAAACATATGTAATTAATAAGTACATGTATGTTACAGGAAGGCACGTTGTCTATATCAAACATGACAGATGTTGTGTGTGTTTATCTGATATCATATTCACACTCTCGTCTGACTCCACTCTATATATCACGCATAAATTAATGATTTATATATATGGTAGATACTTAATTACATAATTAACATCCGCTAGATTAATCACACACTATAGTATAGATACAACCGTGTAAGCTAGTTTTGCTACCAGTGTCCACACGACATTAATTTGTAATTTACAGTCCAACCAACCTGCCTTGTACAGGCAACGGAGGGACACATCAAATTTGAAGGCTTCAAGTAGGTGGCTGTTCGAATTAAGTACACCTCGTATACGGTGGCCGGACCCCCTAACCAGTTTTCCTGGACTGTATTATGACTAGCACTAACTCACCCTTCCACCAGGAACCAGCATGTGGAGGAAAATCGACATTGTTATCAGATGTCGAATTTTCATGGAAGGGCAAGACTTATCACCTGATATGCAAGGAATCGAATCAAGACTGTCGATTTACGAATCCAGTGCACTATTAAGTCTAACCGCTTGACTATAGAAACGGCTTCTTGAATGCATAAGAAAGTAATTTTGGATGTTATTAATATTGCAGTACAAGAACAACATTTCATACATTTCTGAAATTGTGCATGAATTCAAAGAAATTTGCTATTGGAAATCAGCCAGAATAGCTGACCTGAATGGTGATGATTGGAAAAAGACCTGTTCATCATAACTTGGTTTCATTCTGGTTTTCACATTTTCTTTTTATAAAACAGGTGTTAAAGCATGTCTATACAAACATGCTCTAATATACAAGACAATTAGTTGTGCATGAATAAAAACCCGATATGAAGACACAACACTATTACGGCAATAAAAAATGAACCACTTTTAAGACTCCCAGCAGCATAATATAAATAATGCAATTTCTATATATCAAATTTATATCATAATAAATTTCACTTAATGATTATCGTAGTCAAGTTTATTTGGTAATCAAGTCAGGAAAGCATACCATTGTATAACACGTCTGCAATATTTCAGCTACATACTGTATAACATCATTTTTATTTTCATGGGTATTAAATTTCATGTATTTTTTATAAAATTGTTAAGTCATTGGGACATAAATTCATGGATTACAAAACATGGAAAGTTCCTTGTTTAGCAGGACAATAATTTGTAGTGATTTGAATTTGTGGTTAAGTTCAATCAGAGTAGAAACCCTGTAACAAACAGACAAACTGAGTGGCAAATATAATATTCTTCCTTGAGGTAAATTGGGATGGGGCACTGAAGTGGAAACTAACAATTATAATGTTATCTTGGAAACGAAAGCGTACTATTTACCCGGTGTAAAGATACCCAGAATGCAACACTGACCTGTTTTCTCGTTCTTCATGTTGTGAGATGAGATTTGAGTAGTAGTTCTCTAACGTCACCTTGGCTCTCGTTACTTTGTCTATAGTGTGATTACTCACTTGCATTTGTTCCCCTACTGTGGCCATCTTGGAGTTGCGACTCTGAAAACACATCAAATATTCAAATTATTATTCAGATTTTAATACAAACAGAGATTCCATTTGACCCGGAAGTAAAGGGTTTTGAACCTTGTAATTTTCAAAAAGCCACATTTTGATCCTCAAGATATTGGTTCGAATGGTCATTCTCATCCATGAGTATTTGCTTATAAAATGGTAAAATTTAGTCAAAATGTCCCTTCAGATTTAGAAGCTAGTAACTCCTGACAAATATCCCAAAATGTGCTTGAGAGTAAATGTCTATGATGTACAATTTTAGAGCATTATGAGGGACTTTTTAAGTGTATAAACAAGTATTTAAGACATCCTAGGATTATTTAAGTATATATCAAGGGCAACAACTCACACTAATTTGGCCCATGATTTAACTGGGTGACATTGTACATGTATCCAAGGTTACATATATAAGTAATTTGGATTGAGGGGGAGTGGGGGAGGCTGTTATAATCAGATTCACAGTTTTTTTTAAATGTGACTGTCAACTTGAAATTCATGGTTGCAGCTCGTAACTTTATCAATAATGGATGTAGACATTTATATATCTTGACAAGGGTTGATCTAGAAGTTATGTCAACATGGTCAGCTATACCCACAATGTTTGCCATATAAACTGACCACCCTCATATTTTATTCATGTTTATCACATGTTCTAACACCCTCACTGTAACCTAGTTATCACTTTGGACAAGATAGACATCAGACCATCCAGTATCCAACTAATGTCCTTCCTTATCTGGAGACTGGAGACACAAATTGTTACAGGTAACCAAGATACACATGTCCAACACTTCAGCATCAATATTTACTGTTTACGAATTTAGGATTTTAAACTATTTGCCCAAATCGGCAAAAACTGAATAATATACTTACATACTCTATGCATAATTAGTGATGAATTCGGTACTTGCCCGAATCAACAGTTTAAAATACTGATCCCGGACAACCGGACATTTTATTGCTAATTTCACAGACTATATTTATAATAACATAGGTC
The DNA here is from genome assembly GCA_947247005.1 of Spisula solida. Classification (NCBI taxonomy): domain Eukaryota; kingdom Metazoa; phylum Mollusca; class Bivalvia; order Venerida; family Mactridae; genus Spisula; species Spisula solida. The sequence continues at coordinate 23,398,804 of OX365955.1, forward strand.
AAAACAAATTAATTATGTGGTTCTAGTAACATGGTGAAAAAAAATTAAGGTTGGTCGGTAGAATTATTTTTTTTAAAGCATTTTATTTTTCTGACCTGAGCAGGCCATCGCCAAAACCATGGAAGTATCATCAATGGCGATTGAAAAGTGAAAATAATACATCCGTAAAAATTGATAGTGGAACCACTAAATGCTGTAGTTTTCGTACTGTTCCTGGAAATCGCCGATTCCGTAAAAAAATCTTTTTTTAAATAAAAAGTTTAGGGTCGGCCCAAAATTTTTTAGGATTACTAGAACCACATAATTAATTTGTTTTTACCTAAATATAAAGTGTTTTCATCTTCTATAGCTATTCCAAATATGCACATTTACGAGAAGTTCGACAGCGTTCAATTATATACGGCATGAAATGTTCATCTAAGAGTCTTAACAATTTGCAGCACCCAGGGAATCAATATTCCACTGGCATACTTCCATAACACTCAGTGAAGAAAACATTTATTATCAAATATCATCAGTAATGATGTCATGCATTGCATGGGAGCTCTGCAAGTATCATTGATAAGCAGTGTCAGTATCAGAAAATGTAGCATTTTGCTCGATGCAGTCAGTAATAATAAAGAGCAAATATTTCACTCCGCTGTCTCCCAAGGGTCAGCTCTAACACTGATTCTTACAAATATTTTCTCATGATTATGTTATCATCAATGCAGGGTTAAAGAAAATCTTCCAAATTCCAGATTTCTATGCTGATATGGTTTATGGGTGGCCATCGCAGATTTTCTATAAAATAATTTCAATGTTGAAACATTTCAAAGTTGGTTTATTAAATCTACCAGTATTTCAAAAGCTGTTTCCCAGTTTCTAAAACTAAAGTATCAATTTAAATCTGAATTAAACAACCACTGTCCTGTCTTATTTAGCAGCCAATTTTTAGGAATCGCTCAATCTATTTCCGCATTGAATGCAGCAGTAATACAACCATGTACAACCACCTGTTTTAAAAGGTCACCCGTATCCATTGAGTGGTAGCCTTTGAGACAGGACTGACTGTGTTTGGTCCTACAGAAAGTAAGAAGAAAGGGTCAATGTGAAACAAACTGACACCAAAATTTTTAATAATGTTACATCAACGCTCGATCAATATAAAACCAAAAGTAGTGATAAATGGTAGATCAAATAGATAGAGCGCAGTACCTTGCCTTATAATGTCTTTCACAACAGTCTAATTCACACAATAATATGGTAAAACAAGACTGCGTTCAATAAACGCTTATGCCCCCTGTGGAAGCCTTGTCCATAAACAAGTCTAAGTCCAAAATTAGGTCAAGGTGAAGGTCAAAATGGGGTCAGGTGATACAGGTGTGTGGAGAGTGTTCATATATACAACATCCATGCAAGTTTGGAAGCTTTGTAGCAAGCCATAATGATGCTAGAAGAAACGGTCAATTTGGGTTAACCAGGACGGACGGACGAACGGACGGACGGACAGGTGAATCACTATATGCCTCCCGATCTATCGATACGGGGGCATAAAAAACCAGTCTGCACACCAAAATTGATCTGATAAATTCAATAAATTGATACCACACTTTTACTGAGATGTATAACCTTAATATTTATTATAATGGTTGTGACACATACATGTATAGAGAATAATAGGTTAGTGCCGTGGATGAAAAAGTTTATCTGGCAAGGCGGAGGAATTTATCGGGCGAATCCGATAATTTCCGCAGCCGAGCCGGATAAACTTTTACTTCTTTCAAGACACTTACCTATTATTCTATTTATCCAGTCGCTTAATATGCTCAGTGAAGGGATCAGACTCGGGACTATATTGTTAGTCTTTCATTAACTAGCGCGCAACGTCACGTTCGTTCCGTGACGTCAAGATAAACAACTACGTCGGACATCTTGATAGACGTCTTGTAGACGCAGGTAAGTCAAAGAAAATAACCGATCAACCACCAGCTCATTTAGGAACCCAAAATCTCACCCTCGGAATTGCAACCGGTGACTCTCATATAAGAAGAAGTCCGTCAGATCACGTGGTAAGGTGACGGATAATCACTAGGCACATGACCAGGTGACCCATTATCGCTAAGTTTATCAGGCACCCCATTAACAGGCAGATTTTGCCGGAAGTGACTGGATAAAAGTAATTAGGGGTTTTGTAACTGTACTGATTTATAGTGAAAAGTATACGATGCATGGTGTCTATGATAGTAATTGTGAGGTGGTCTCTTTTTTGAGGTAATTTTTTTGTCAGCAAATTATTTTCTGAAGAATTTGGGATTGTTTTTCCTGGAAGTGCAGTAAGCACACACAGGGACTATGCTGATCAGAATGTTAAACATGCAGACCTCTCCTCAAGTAACAGGAAATCTCATTCAGCAGAAAAACCTAGCAATTTGTAATGAAACAATTTTCAGTATACACCTGGGCATGATCTTTGTGGTAAATATTTACATGATAAGAGACAATAAGCAGACATCATGAGTAATCATCGTATAGGGAAGACATCAGACTGCAAGCATCAAGTGATCTAGACTTGTCTGTCTACTGACCCCGAACATGTTAACATTTCTCATATATACATGTACAGCCAAAGCTGCAATTTGTTAGCAACAGTTTGTGAGAGTGAATCAGATGAAAGTAAACTTTTAGGGCACTCGACTTCTAAAGGTGTCATCGTGACTAAAAAATAAATATTAATGCATATTTTTGGTTAACCACAATTTAATTTTCTTCAACTTTTTCTTTATTGTAAAAAAATAGAAATTACAGTCAAATCATACATTTAAACAAAGGCAATAACTCTAGTCTCTACCAATATTTGTTTCCTGCAAGAATAAAACAGCAGACTTACATACTGATAAATATTCTTGCAAAGTAGCATATTGACCTGAGATATGTGCAACACTAAAAATACTATGATCAGTCCATCAAATTTACTCAATCTTATATAGCCAGGTGTTTTCATGATGACCCACTGCAGAATTTTTCGATGTTTATCAGTCATATAAGTATAAAAATATTATATCAAATAAAAACCCAATTCACTAACATCTCAAGATTTAAATTGATTAAATAAAGCCACTTATATTGTGTAACACAACTGCCACAATAAATAATCTCTAAATCACACTGAAAGCCTGCAATTTTAATCTTCTGTTTCATGTTTTCCAGTAAAACAATTGCAGCAGAAGGTATTTACAAGTTCATAGTTCTGATAATGTTGGATTTACAGAAGAAAAATAGATAACAACAGGAGAAGATAATGTCTTCCAATTATCATAACAGCTTATTTTTGTGAAAATCTAGATTTTTTTACTTGTTAAAACTCCTACAGCAGAGCTACATGTGCCGTAGTATCTCCAAAAGTGTTTAGCTACCCAACTACTGTAAAACATTATGTAAATGCACACACATTTATCACTGAACGAAAAGAATAAATGCATCGTTTGAACGGGAGTTTTTTAGGCATTATTTTGGACTCAGAATGGGCAAAATGGGAATTTAGTTTTTTCTCTTGTCTTTTTACATGCATGCACTCTACAGACGCAATGCAAAAAATAAATGGGTTTTATGGTATATGTTTCTTAACATGGAGTTGCCTATAAATGACCTTATGTAATACAAACAATAAAAACATACATTCATACGGAAATTCCAGAAAAACAGGTCATATCAATCAAGGGTCATATATAACTCCACCATAAAGTTGGTTCAGCAAACAGAAAACACAGCAAAACAATAACTTGTGCAAGTTTATAGAAGACCCTTCCACAAATGTATGAGAAGATATTGTGCGCACTAAACTTTTTTGAACAAGAAGAAGAAGAACACTCAGACATAACTAGACTATACTAGCCATTGTAGCCATAGTCGTCTTTCTTGTTAATTGATAACAGTCACAATATATCTGAAAGTGAAAACCAATAACATGTTTATAATAAAGAGTTATATAATACAAGCAAGAAATGAAGAAAATTTCCTAGGAACTGCATCCAGATAATTATTAGCGCCGTCTCTGCACGGAATTGAACCTGAGGACTCTAGGATAACGGCCAGTTACGGGTCCTTAGTATTAAACACTACACCCCCAAGGCCAACAACGACTTAATGTAATTGGACACTGCTAATAAATAAAGAAAGCATTTAATAAATAATTTGGGATTTGAAACTACTTGTCCGAAACACCAAAAGTTAATAATTTCCTTACAGTCTATGTAAAATTCCTGTAAACTTTACTTGTTTGAACAATAATCACTTGTCCTGGACATTTACCGGACAAGTGTGCTAAATTCTTTATTATTCACAGCTGACTTTCACAAAGCAAATAATTTTAATCATTTTAGCCAAGGAGCAATGTAATCTTTAGATACCAGTATACAGTTTTTTGATAGAAATTTCTCCACAAAATTTAGACTGGTTTGATGATTATCATCACAAGGATGAGAGATATAATATGATAAGATTGAGTACCAGTCACATAGTTTCCATAGAGAAGCAGTAAGATGCGGAGACAAGACTGGGAACCTAGACTAGACTAGGAACCGTTATCATCTACAAGGTTCAGTAAGAACATTCTCAGTTCTCAGAGAATTGAACACAAGTTCTAAACATTTGAGTCACCAGAAAAAAGTAAACTCTGTATATATATACATATTAAAATTCATCATGAAGGTTGGTTTGATCAATGTATTCAGTCCCTAGTGAACAGTCCACTCTGGAGAAGTTAGCCAAAGACCGTGAGGCTGAGACTCCGATGGAGAGATCCCTTGTTTCTGCCCTAACATGTCAGATGGCATAACAGGCAGTAAGTAATTCATTAACTGGTGTCCACGCTGAGTCGCTGACCTTAATGTTAAGCCCGAAGGTAGGGGTAGTGAACTTGAATTTGTGCTATAGGAGAGATCCTGTTTGTATACATAGGGATTAGTACCACCAGCTAGCTATTGGTTAATGGCTTTTTTTTATTGTTCATTCATCCAATAGATAGCTGGTGGGAAATTTGCATATGAATCAGAATACGGTGATCTCTCCTATAGTGTTCTCAAAACTGTACATGTAACATCAAGTAATTATACCTTTGGATGTTTTCATTATAAACAACAACTTCAAATTCAAGAATATTTATGACAGAAAACAATCAGCAGTAAGTGTGACAGCATAAACAACACTCAACAACAGCAGACACATTGACAATCTAAAGCTACATCATGACCCAGATTAGAACAGTTAACGACTTAGTGATTACTTCATGGCAACCTGTCACTGAGACATTATAACTGTCACATCATCCGAATGATTGGTCAACCATGTCTGTCATTTTTCAATCAACTTAATGGCACCCAAAAGCAATATATACTGGTATAATATACCGTAAACAGTCACATTAAAGCCCTAATCTAGTTTTCATCAACCCAGAAATTTTCATTTTTGACAAGTCACTCACTATGAAATTTATGTGCACTACATGTACATAAAGTGAACGATCTTAATTTATTCACATCCGAGGGGGATACAGAGTCTAAGTTGTTGCTCAGAAGAGACAATAAATAGAATATGTATGGTACATGATTAAATCAGTACTTGGTGTTCCAGATCACTTAATATGCATTATCACTTATATAAATACACACCAAAAAATATCAACAGTAAGGGCATGATGCCCCTGAAAAACTGTGACGCTCATCAAAGCAAACATTCGGACCATCTTCTATACCGATTGGATTAGAAACTGTGATCTAAAAGCAGTCAACTGTTTTTTAAGCTGTAACTTTCACTTTATTTTTTCTTACGTTTCAAGCTGTTTTCACTATTTTTCAGTCACCTATAAACAATGTTCAGACAAAAGCACTTGAGTTTAGGAACATAAATCGTAACAAACCAATTACCTGCGTACAATAAATGTTCTGTTGTGTATTATCAATCATTACAAGTCAGTGCCAAAAATAAATTCAATCACAAACAAACAATGAAATCAGAGACAAGCTATATCTTGTTACTTACCCTACAATTAAAGCATATAATAGAAGTATGTTGTCAGAAACAATCACAAATAAATCCCATTAATTAATTAATCCACATGTAATGAAACATTTTTCTAGAACACAAATTTATCCGATTTATTCAAAGTTATCAAAATTATAAATCCACTAATGAGAGAATGCACATGGTAGGGACCACACTCGAGAATATTCCATAAAATTTTAAAGAAAATTTTATTAATTAAAAGAATAATTAAAAGACAAAAAATATATTTAAGATGTTTACACACACAGCCTGACACTTAGGTCACATGACTTTAAATACAAAATACTATGTGAGTATTGAACAAAATCCATATGATGATATTACAATCGCTTCAGGCCATAAACTCGTCAGCTGATGTCACTAATATACTGACAGGATGTAAGGAGGCTATTTATATCTATCAGTGATTTGTAATATTGAGTCACTTTTCAAATACACACAATTAAATTTGAAGGCTTAGATTTAATTCATTTTTTGCAGTTAAAATTGAAGAAGATGAATCAAGACTTGTTCCCATTGGCTTAAAAATAACAATTCAACACTTACAATAAAGTTGCTGTTGCCTAAGAACCCAGGATTGTCTCCCTTTGAGGAATAGGTAGGTGAGCAGCACAAGTTCAAGAAATATATTAGGGGCTTACAATAGGGGCCAACTCTTGACCATTTTTAGTAAAAACACCTCTCATTTGAAGAAAATTTGACCCTTTCATCTGACAGTTGAATCCTACATGTACAAGTCAAAATATTGATTTCATCAAATTTCATAGGGCCAAATTGTACATAATGTATTAAGGGTCAATCGAAACTCTGCTGTATATCTTTTATGTGTAAAACATATTCTGGTATATGCATGAACACATGCCTAGCAACACCACTGACAGTACGGAGTACTCAGACGTACAAGGTCAATATATGTAACAGCTGTTAATATACATGGCTGACCAATCAATGTCACATCATATATACAAACTGTTTAGCACTTATTACTTGTAACGTTGTTAGATTGCTATGTAATGCATTGATATTCCTGATCCAGGGTGGTATTGTGGTCAGCAAGCTTCGTTAACGTTGCCAGACTGTCAGAAAAGTATTAATTTTCAGAACAGTATTTAAATCTTGCAAGGTTTTTGGTAAAAATTAATGTTCAGCATAAGTTTAAGCCCCTTATTGTCAGCTAGAGCTTTAATACTAAGACTGTATTCAGACTCTGTGAAAATGTCGAAGCATATGTGAAGCCACTTGAAAGACTAGCTAGTACACAGTGTCCAAGCAACATTACAGCATCCGTTAAAATTACTAAGCTTACGGTACTTAAAAATTCTATATTATATACCAATGACTCAATGAAGGCCCAACATTATTTGCTAATGGCAATTTGTAGAAGAAGTTGGACCAGTGGTTGGACCTAATACAATGCATTAATCATTCTGACGTGGAAGAAGCCCACAGTCAGTATTTGCAGGAAGACATATCTTGCCTGGCAAAAGACTTGAACAAGGAGATGTTTTAAATGACAGCCATTAAATGCTTTCCAAATCGAGCAAAACACTATGCTTGGCACACAAACCTGACATAAAGTCTACACAGGTTAGCACTCGGCCTATAACTCAGTAACTGAAGGAGGGCTCAATCAGACTAAGTTAATACTAACAAAGAAGACAGACATACTGACTATTACATGCTTCCCTAAAGGACTAAAGGAGGGGACAAAACAAGACTGATTATATCAAGCAACATTGACAATGTTAACAACTTAAAACACAAATTGAGCATGAATATCTGAACCAACAAAAGGCATAATGTTATAACAAATCAACTACAATGTATTACTGCATGCATAATCTGGTTCAGCTTGGGGGCAGACAGGTAATATAAACAATGACAAGATAAGCTCATGTGATATACATCAAGCTTCAACAATGCTGACCCAACAAGTCACTCATGCTTTTATCAGTGTGTATCTCAATGACTCCGGTGGAGAGCCACTGGCTACATTGTCTAATGTTTAATACAGGATGAGATTATTGATGATTTGCAACAAGTGGTCTTATTGTAGCTGTAAGTGTAGGGGAAGCCAGGTACCAGGTTTGTATGAAGTCGTTAATGAGAACCAGATGCCAGCAACATTTATACTCAGGTGACCTCTGACCTTACAGAGTACGCCTTGCAATATCAATACACATGATTTACCTTTTTTCCACTCTAAGGTTGAACATATATTTCAGTATAATCATGGTAGTGAACCCAACAGACCTTACTTACTACATGCATATGGTACATAAATTATAGTTTGCATGAATATATTTTGCAGACTGAAAATCTATATTCCTGTCCATCCATATCAATGTCAATAACCTGTATCTTAATCTATATTAATAATAACATATATGATATATAGGAGAGATCATGTTTGTATACAAAGGTATTTATACCACCAGCTAGCTATTGGTGAATGGCAGATTTTTATAGTTCATTCATCCAATAGATTGTTGGTGGGCATTTTGCATATGAATACAGTGATCTCTCCTATCTATTGGTGAAGTTTTTGCCTTTGAGTGATAGTGACACTGACAACATACTGAAGCTGAAAATTATAGGGGACGAGTTATCTTTTACCCCCTGCCCTATAAATTGGATAGAATTTGGATCAACAAATCTTAGATATAATGTAGTTATCAAAATGCTTTTTTAGTTTCCATCACTTGTCTTTTTTTTAAAAGGGGCATTTTATTATAATTTTATTTTCAAAAACTCAATTTTCTCAAAACCTGATTTGGATGACCAAATGTTGTATCCCTTCAATAGTTTTTGATTGTTGATTTTTGTGTGTGAAATTGTGAATAAAGAAGGTTAAAGAGAGTCAAACATGATAGGAGATCTGTTTCTGATAATCAATTGATTTATTTATTTTGGCCTTTGGAGAAATTACTGACTTAATGTATACAGGGTGTTAAAAAAGTTCGTTCTCAATGTTTAAATTTCAATAGTTTATTTTTCTGACCTCAGAAGACTGTTAACTTCTCAACGATTAAATCCAGAGGGTTCTACCATTGTTCCTATCCCCTACATATGTACAAATGTACCTTACTATATGATTATATTGCAGTACTTTGTACACATAAAACATCAAAGTGACAATTTTTGCCTCACAAAGGAAGCAAGACATAATTAAAAGTGAACATAACTGACAACCAGCCACCGACTTTCCATAATTTATGTAGTTAACATACACTAGCTACTGCAGTAACATATACCACATATGATACAAAGAAACACAAGCCTGGGGTTAGTATTACAGTTAAAGATAGGAATAATAATAAAAGTTTTACTGTCATTCACTCAATATAATGATAATGTTATACTTCAGCTAACATTTATAGTATAAACAACTAACATAATTTATGTGCCCATTATTTATTGGAAATCATTGTAAATGCTATTAATTATTTTATAAAGCCCAGACTTTCTACTACTGTGACAGAGGGCTGTCAGAAAAGACTCGCTTGTATGTCAGTGAAGTTCTTCACTTCATTTTTTCTCAAAATCCTTTTGTATACAGTAAAAGAATCACATTGGCTTTTATTTATAATTTCAGAAGTTAAAGTGTTATGTAACTTATGCCTCTTCAAACAGGTAAACATGCAGACTTTGCTAAATATGCAAGTAAGTCATTCAAGAATGATCTCTATTGATTTGGACAGACAGAAAATACTGTAGTGGAATATAATTATAACAAAAACACTGACACTAACAAGTTCTTTAAGTTCTACACTCTATCTGATTTTCAACTCTGATTGTTAAAATAAACAAAATAGAAAATTATTTATTAAGATATTTTAAAAAGAAAAAGTGTTCTGTTAAACTCATTAAGAGCTCTTCATAATAGGCATGTTTTATCTGGAATTAAGACAAGTTTAAAAATCAGCTGGGGTTGCCAATATAACAAAAACACTGACACTAACAAGTTCTTTAAGTTCTACACTCTATCTGATTTTCAACTCTGATTGTTAAAATAAACAAAATAGAAAATTGTTCAGAAATAAATCTAAAATTAGACCATGGCAGCTAATAGAAGTTTTAGAAATCATTTATTAATGTTTTCATACGCACATATTCCATTAAAACTCAATAAATATAATGTTTACAACTTAGAGACAGATATATTTAAACTTTTATAACTAACTTCAAAGGCTGTCTGCACTTTTCAACAAATTGGTGTACAGGTATTGAAATTACTACTTCGCATTGACTATCTATAGATCTATGAGTAACCCACTAACTGTTTTTAAGCCATAGAAAGCCGATTACCCCAGTATGTCAGTTCAATATCAACCATTTCACTTTGATTTGCAAACAATAACTAAAGGTTCCTACTAGCATTTACAAATCTATACCATAGATTTAGTTTCTATTTATTTTTGTAAATAAATGTAAATAATATTTGTTCACAATTTAAAATCCAATAGCTTCAGTGAGAGCCGTTACATAGATATATGTAGCTTTGTGGTGGACCACACTGACCTTTCACCTACTTTTCCAACTGTCTGACCACAAGCTTTTGTCTGGTAGATTTCACTCAGTATTTCTATGCCTACTTTCTAAAGTGTGAATAGTTTGGCTAGTTTTGAACTTTGGAAATAATTTCTAAAGGTGCTCTCAGAATAACAATAAAAATATAGAATAGGTTTGTTTATAGAGAATAACAACAATCAAATAAATCTTCTACCCAACAATCTGAAAACCATTCTCCAGTTTCAACTTCATCAAATTGTCAGACAATAATATTAAATCATCCAAAAGTTTATGAAATGAAATTAAAAAAGTTTCTGACAACCAAATTCATACCATCTGAAATTAAAACAGCACCGGGATGTAAGTGTCGTTAGACAGGGGAAGGTATCAGGCAGAGGAAAAATTAATGTCCTAAGTTTGGTTCATGTTTTCACCACAGCTTAATTTTTCTGAGCAAGAAAAACCCACAATGCTCCACCTTACATGTACCTAGGTGTATGAATGGGTAACCCATGATCATTTGATTGAAAAGTAATGCTAAGTTACTAAGTAACAGTGCACCCGTTATTAGTCTGTAGCTCTACTAATTGAGCTAGCCAGGCACCTCTTATGGTCACTACAGGACATCCGTTTATTTCTTAGGTAGCCTGGGGTAAGACCCTATCACTTTCCTTAGTTTCACAGAGCCTAGAGGTGACTCAGAACATTTTCTGCTGCAATCATTATGCTACTAAGGAGGAAAAAGTGACCAGGATGGGTGTAGGATTTGAATCAATGATATCCATACTGTATTATTAATCTATAACTCTACCAACTGGGCTAGCTGGGCATCTGACATTCATGAGTCAGTCTCCACAGACCAAAGAAAAGTTAAAAACAGTTTCATTTAAAAAAGTGTTATTAAAGTAATATATCAAGCTGTCTGATTTAAAGATAGAAGAGGAAAAAGTGCACCTGATGGGGGGGGGGGGGGGGGGCTCGAACTTACGATGAAATCAGAGCACCTGTTCATAAGCAGAAAAAGATTGTACTGCCCTTGTTTTAGAAGCCTGCGTGTGCTGAAGTGCCCCTTTTAGAAATAATCACTATGCCTCATAAAAATCCTGGCTAAAACACTAAGCTATCAATTTAGCTATATCAATTGAGCTAGCCTAGCCGGGCATTTGTCATTAGTCAAGCCTCCACATGCCAGACTTTTAATGCCAATGTTCACACACATATTTATTCTTGGGCCCGGGTAACTATAAACTTACAGTTACACTTAGCCCTGTGCATTGTCCAATCTTATTATAGATAATTCTGATATCCAGACTGAAATTACCCCGAGTCATCTCATCGTCATTTTCAAAATCCCCGGGTCAAAACCCTTACTAGTCCCACGCAAAATGGAACCCAGGGCTGTAATTGTCAAACACTCGTCAGCTTACAATCATTTATAGCAGTAGAACAACAAATGCGGAATAATCGACTTATTGCATGTTTCATCCCAAGAATTTTCATTTGCGCTATCTCGCATCGAGTCGGAAATTTATATGTGAAACTTGAAATTTGTCCACAACGACTACTCAACAACGACCCCAGGATGCGTCTCGAATATGCTAAAAGACCTGAAATGGGAGTCCCTTGAGAGTCGCCGTAGACAAAGCAGGCTGTGCATGATGTACAAAATACAGAATGGGCTTGTAGACATCACAGCAGACGCATACTTTAACAAGAGTGATGCCAGGACACATGGCCAACACCGCCTTTACAAGGAAAGGGTCCATGACCAGACCCTCGCCAGCACATTCTTTGTGAGGACTATGCCTGAATGGAACTTCCTCCCAGCTTCGACGGTCTCAGCGCCAAGTTTAGACGCCTTCAAGACCCGACTACATGAGTAGACATCAGTGCTGTGTACATGTATATAGTTTTAATCAGTTTTGGACTATTTTAAATTTTTGACTCTGTACACCATCACCATGCATATAAAGTTGAGCTAATTACGCCTATCAAGTGCCCAGCTCAGTATACGGAAGAAGAAGAAACTGAATTTTATTGTGTGATTTACGTTCAGTAATGATTTTAGTATTTTTACGCAAATGGGAACACTGACATCAACTACAGATTCTACATGCTGGTGGCTGGATCAGAACTTGTTATTTAATTTCTAGAAAAAGAATATTAACTGCTACTCACTGCACCATTTAACTTTAAATAGTCTTTATTAACTCACACGTGAGTCCACAAAACATCAGTGATTCACTCACCGACTTCCTCAATTTGTTACAAACATTGCCATGGTTTAAACAACTGACAGAGATCAATGGCTGTCGAGATGTTAAACAGTAATATTATATTTATAAGTTATTGTTAACAAAAGATTTTCTCGTTTCAAACAGAACACTAATCATCCCATGTCCTTGACATACGAAAAATTACGATGGGCCTAAAATCAACTGTAATTTTCAGACATTTCCGCAACAGGGTATCGTTAAAACAACTTACCCGGCCCTTCAGGAACTTATTTTTTAGTCTCCAAATTTCCCCGATTGCTTAAATCGAGACTTTAAAGATTTATTCTCAGCAGTGAACAGTTTTCGTAAATATCATCACAATCCACTTTCAATTCAATACACAGAATGACCTAAGAACACACACCATATAAATACGCATCCGCAAATCAGATGGTACCATAAAGTAGTCCTTTCATAGATATCATTTTTCTCGTATTTTTGCAACAAAAGGAATATGTTTAAATCTTCTTTGGGACCGAGTATAACATAAATAAATGAAATTAGTGATGTTCATGCATATTTACGCAAAAACGAATGTGGTATATTCATACGCGGTTGTAACACCTGAAAATACAATTATTTGTGAACGAATTATTTTAAATGGCGAGCAAGAGAGACAACTGTCGTTAATTCAACTGTGTATCTAGTATAGTTGCTTCCCTTTCCACGAAAAAAAAGTGTCATAAAAATAGCCAGAGTCGTGCAATCTTTATATAAATCTCGGAATACCAGAGCATTGTACACAACTTTTATTTGAAGTAGATTTGTCCTTCTTCTGTCTTTCCCATTTGTATTTCTTTTTCTTGCACACTGTCATAAAGAAATGACAGCTTAGCCTAGATGATGCTAAGATCTTTCAATGTCGATGGCATTATACACTGGCGAAATCACCAGTTGTCAAAGACCTGAATTCATTACAAACCATACTGTATGGAAACCCAAGTTTCTTACCACCACCTGTAACAGCCTTTCCAAATTAGGTTCCAGCCACCGCCGGGTAGGCCTAGGCCTATACCAATGGCAAATGAGATTCCAATCTCTGTCTGGTACCTCAACTCCACGTCCTACGGACTGCATGCCCTATATAGGGTCCCATACATTCCAAATGAGATCCGCACAATCACCTAGTAGGGTAACGCTACTACGAGTTTGAATAAGACACTGGTTGAATGACCCACCAATCTTGCAGCACACATCCAATCGCGACATAAACGACGTCGATCTAAGTTTTAAACGCGCCATTTTTCAAATTGGCCTACTCGACTTGCTCTGAGTCGTTTTCAACATTTTGACAGCTGAAACTTGGACTTTTCGGCGGTTAAGTTCATTTTCTCGTTCAGTTGTGGTCATGTAATCAATTGTGGTCTGTGTTGTTTTTATGTATTCTATGCTCGGCTGTTCAAGTTGAGTGCTGCCTTCCATTTCCAATAGTTTATTAATGACGATACAACACTTCAGACTGGGAATGCCATTTTGTTACCAGAGGTACGAGGGGTGTTATACAAGTTCATTGACTGTTGCTAAACATCCAGAGGCTTGAAACTCACTTTTACAAGTTTTGGTGAATGTAAAGTTGCATTTATTAAAGAAATATTAGGCTACATACGACATATTATTTCGATCAGGCCCGGATCCACCGGGGGGGGGGGGCACAGGGGGCCCGTGCCCCCCCCCCAGTTGGTCTCAGAGTGACCATTTTATACATTCTAAAAACGTTAAAATCCTTAAAATATTACCAATCGATTAGTCTATGGATCGATATTTTGTGATAACAGTCTCTGTATATTACATATAGCGGAAGTGAAGGCAATAAAATGTGCCCCCTGTTGTTTATCCAGGCCCTAATTACACCCGATCTGAATCAATTAGACGCTTTCTCAAATGATTTTATAGCGTCTGAAAGATCATGATTTTGGTGATTCATTGATCTATGTTACCATGTGTTACTAAAACGTGTGAACTGATCAATTTAAAAATAGTGACCAGACATATCGAAATTTTCTTGTTCATAGATTTATTGCTGATAATGACATTTTGTAACAGTGCAATTTTAATAATTTCAGGTGAGATTTAAAACCTTAAAAGCTAGAAAAACGAGTTTAATTCAAAATATACCCGGGGGGGGGGGGGGGGGGGTGACACATTTTTCTAAATTTGCATGTGCCTAGCATTGAATTTTAATGTTTTTCAAACGTTATAGTGCATGAAATTTCATGATTTTTATTAAAAGTTAAGTTTACTAAAAATCAGGACCTGTTCTATAAACTCGTCGTATTTTATGTTGATGTAGCAGTTCAATTTTAATACCTTTACTTCTGATATTAAAAGCTTAAAGTGCTGGAAATTGCATGATTTTAATTTGAAAAGTGAAAAAATCTTCGGAGGGAGGGGATACCCCTCCCGCACCCACCTCAACATAATATAAAAAATATCTGGGCCCCCCAGTCAAAAATTTCTGGATCCGGGCCTGTCGATCATATCATGACGTACATCGAAATAATATCGATTTTTCACTATCGTACTTTCGTTGTTTCGTGTTTTCACCATCGTTGTTTCGACTTTTCACCATCGTACTTTCGTTGTTTCGTGTTTCGACTTACTTCTATGCAGCGATGGCCCTAACGGGACACCGTAGTGTGTCGTTTATTACGTACGTTACTATGGTTTATGGTTAATAAAATACAAATAATTTATCCAATCGTTTTGAAACTTTAAGAAATTATTGTTGTGATGTCAATGCATTGTTATCTTACCTTAGGCGACGATTTCTGATAGCATACGTGGTGACATCAGTTCAATGTAACGTCATCTTTAACAACTACGCCATGACGTCAGAAGAGCACCTGTATTTAGTGATGAAGTTCTTCGCTTTGGTAGGTGAAACGCCCAATGTGTTAAATATTACTTCAGAATGTTTACATTGAGTTTCCCGAGCGTCATAAGCTTGTGTTTTGACTGGCATAAGCGGTTGAAGGAGGGACATTTTAACCGTCGTACACAATTTCAAATATGTCATGAGTGGATGCTGTCATTCATTCATTCATTCATTCATTCATTCATTCATTCATTCATTCATTCATTCATTCATTCATTCATTCATTCATTCATTCATTCATTCATTCATTCATTCATTTTCGCCTGAGTACTTCAAGAAAACCGTGATTGGGTAAATGGTGTGTGGATATTTGCACATATGCATAGACCATAACGCAACTATTTTGACCACAAATTACATCAATTTCACAAAGATATTTTTAAAGAAATGGTAATATCACGTTCAATGGATCTCGAGGTCATTGTTTGCTTTAAAAGTGCCCACCGTTCTTGTACTTGCCGCTTTGTAAGCTGTGTTCAAGTTAAAACGTCAAGTTATACCTGTATTAAAGTATGTGAAGCAATTTTAAGAAATATAATCTATTGTATGCAGTTCCGTATTTGCCGAATTTATAATGGAAAAGTTGATATCAGGGCTGGCTCCATATTCGACGAGGGTATTATTCTAATGTTGATGTCAGATTCGCATTTTCGGCGTTATACATGTAGTTTGAATGTCGATGTCAGAGAGGGTCCTCTATCCAAATCAGATCTGCATTCGCATTCCTTATATTGCGAACGTCGACGTCAGAGCTGGGTCTGCAGTGTTCAAACCCATAAGTATGCACATTGTATATTTTATAAAGAGTTTGTGTCAGCGCTGGGTCTGATGAGTGAAGTAATTTCATGGTAGGTAGGGTCGGGATTAACAGAAGTGTTTGCGTTCATCGGTTTGCATTAAAAGTTGCCCAAACTTTGGCTCTCTGTGTTAAGAGTACAATTATGACGCTTAAAAGACTGTTTGGATTTCAATGAACCTTCACAATACTCGTTAGTACTAAGCACATGTGCATGCATCATTCGCTCCAATAAATTGTAACCAAGTTATTGCCCTTTGCTTGTTATGCCCCCCCATCTTTGATGAGGTGGTATATTGCTTTGCACTTGTTGGTCGGTAGATAACTCGTGAACGCTTGCACACATGGCCCTCAAACATCACATGGATGTTGGTCAGCCATAGTAGATGGCCTCTATTGATTTTGAGGTCAGTAGGTGTAGGACAAAGATCAAGGTCTAAGGTCAAGGTTTTTGTGACCTTTATCATTTCTGACTATTTGGCTGTCAAGGGGGCGTATACGTGTTTTACAAACATCTCTTGTTATAATTGATATTTTCTGATCTCGGTATTTTCTCTGTAACTATTGGTCAATTCTTAACCCAAATTAACTAAAATACTAATTACATTCACAAGAACTTAGCCAAAAGTTATGTATATATATCAGCGACAGAGTTATTGCCCTTTTCACTTTTATTCTTATTTTTGGTACACACTATTTCTTTGTAACAATCGAAACATGGGTATTCAACGAAACTTCCGAAGACTTATTATTCCAGGCAATATCTGGGACCTTCACTACATTCAGTGACAACTGTCTCCGGTAAGTATATTACAACGCATAAAAGCCGATGAGATCAGAATGCATTCAGTGATATCTCGTCTTTCCACGTGACACTATAAATAAATAGAATAGACAAAGTACATAACAGTCCTAAAAAGGTAAACAGTCAGTCACATGTTGATAACTTATAACACAACTATAAACGTTTATTAACAACATAAATTATATTTGAAGTTGTATTATAATTTATTGAGTAATTTACATCCGAATAAATATTGATATAAGATCATGAAATTGCGATCAACCCATATTTCACGTTTTGTACGACTATAAAGCATTCCATGCATCGAACAATTAAGCCTAGGTCCCACTGAGTAATTTTACGATGTACTCCCGATTGAAATTAATGAACTATCAGGACATCGGGAACAGGTTCCTCGTCGTCTAGGGAAGGCTTCGGGGAAGTCATTTATATAAGACAGTTTGTGATATCGGACGGAATTGTGATGAATCAGGTGGTATCGGAAGAAATCGGGAGAACATCACCAATGTGGATTTCCTCAGTGGGACCTAGGCTTAACACTCTCTCTTCTTCATATTGCGCTGTTCTATTGTGCAAGTAAACATATTTATGTATTTCGCTGGCCTATAATTAGAAGGTCGTAAGTACAAAATTCGATATTTTGAGAAAACAAGCAAAAACTGCCTGAAATCTACTCTTTACGTATGGAAAAACAAGCTTTTTCAACTTCAGTTTGGTCAACATGACCATTTCCGTTCTTCATGAAAATAAACCTCATAAGAAGCGCATTGTCATGCAGTTTTCAAATATGTATCAGTCTTATAAGGTCGTAAGGAGCACTTACAACCTTCTAATTCTAAGCCAGCGATTTCTCAATTGATATATAGTACGGAGATATTGACTTGATCCAGACCTTTATGCATGAATATATTACAAGGTGCTTGCGTTAGATATATCAATTTTCGCGAGTACATCGTGCATTATCGGTCGTTTTGATTTGTGTTGGTATTACACATCGAGCGTTCTCGTGACCATGAGCGCTCATGAAAACTCTGGGTTTATCATAGACACAATCTGATTAAAATCATATCCTCAAACCCGCTACGCATGAGGTAAGGAAGATCAAGTACTTTAGTTAGATTGTCATAGACAAGACATCAGCTAGCTTTTATCGAGGATCAGGCTAATATCTCCGTACATTGTACTATACTTCATTAGATTTCACTTCCGACCCTTTACATGGATTCACATACACCATCTGTTTACATATATTTACTTACGGAATTGTAATTACATTACAATAGCAAATAAGTTGAAACAACCATTACTATTAGCCCGAACCTGCAAAGTAACACGCTTCAATCAAAGGGATGCATGTAATAACGTCTTATAATCATTGTGAGTAAACCTGGTCACGAACAAACTTAAAACATGTCTCTGGTAGTGCAGAGTTTGGGAATGTTTTTCTAATTAATTAAGTTCGTAGTTTGAATTAATGACTCAATTTGCGATTTTGCGATTGTTCATGGCACAGTCAAACCTTTATGTGTACCACGTGACGTATTACAAAACACGGTGTAGGCCAACGTCGACTACGTTAGGTGTAAGTTTGACAGCTGGGACTTGGGCAGTTCATTTTCTCGTTCGATTATGTGTTGGTTTTATGTTTTCTGTGCTCGGCTGGTTAAGTTGAGTGCTGCCTTCCCTGTCCAACTTCATTTATCCTTTTGACATAAGTTAAGAGCACGATGAAGTACGCTGACATAAGCTGTCGATCGCCGATGCAGGTCAGAACGGTATACCTCACGCCATGTGATCGTCGCAATGCGCACTTGCACGCGTTGTATACGGTGTTATAAGTTGCGCATAGCCATAAGTTCCACACTGGGCATATTCGATCGTATAAGTTGTATAAGGAATGTATATGCTACGGGCAATTTTGAAAAAAGTTACCCGTACGTTAAACATATATTATATACATGTACATTATGTATACGGTGTGCATGCGTCAAAATGAAGCTCCCGATCAAAGATACGTGAAAAGTATCAAATATCACCTGTATAAAATTGATACAAAAAGTGCTCTAGGTCACTTTTCGCGAACCCGTCATTCCGATCATGTAAGTCTTCCCCAGTGTATGCCAACGCACACGCCTCAGCGGCCTGTCAGACTTTTGAATAAAATTCGTACATACGTTAGGCACGCGTTGTTGTGATACGCTGTACACGTGTAGCTGTGTCATTACAACACCATCTTAAGCATTCTACATATAAATGCCGTCGCCGACACTTTACAGTTGAACTAAATGTATTTGGACGGATTTGACATAAGATCGAACACGTAAAGTCTCGCGATCTTTTGGGCGGATTTGACATTAGATCGAACATGTAAAGTCCCGCGATCTTTTGGACGGATTTGACATTAGATCGAACACGTAAAGTCTCGCGATCTTTTGGACGGATTTGACATTAGATCGAACATGTAAAGTCCCGCGATCTTTTGGACGGATTTGACATTAGATCGAACACGTAAAGTCTCGCGATCTTTTGGACGGATTTGACATTAGATCGAACATGTAAAGCCCCGCGATCTATTGGACGGATTTGACATTAGATCGAACATGTGAAGTCACGCGATCTTTTGGACGGATTTCACCATTAAATAGATTGATCATGAACGATGGATGGAGTTGTCTTTGATCTAAGATGTACAGTTCGTACAATATATAAACTATGGACAAAAATGATGGACGGAATTGGAATGGTAAATAACATGGTCACGTGGTCCTATTCAAAATAGACACCATATACATTGGCCACGGCGATCAGTGTAGTGTTTCTGTAAGTGTACGAAGCAAAATTGTCTGTATCGTGATTCCATACGCTTCTGCTTGCAATTTCAAGCCCTTGGCGCTTGTTTTCAGTAATAAACACATTGCAGACGATCTTGTAGCGCGGAAAATCCATGGCTTTCACTTTACTTTTGATATCAGCCGTTAGTTCTGTTGCTATGCGACGAGAGTTTTCGTGCGTATATTTCACTAATTTAAGTCTCTGCTCTAGTGTATTTTTCAGCATTGCCTCCACTTTACCAGGAGCGAACAGTTTCCCATGCTCCGGTTCTGTCCGGTAAGAGTTTTCATATCGAACGACAGGTTTGATTGGTTGTTTTTCACTTCGAGTGCTTCTGGTTTTGGCAAGTCTGCGCCAAGCTTGGGTCGCAACAACTATACGAAAAAAGTTGATTTTCGGCGGCGGTGGTTTTCCATTTTTGTCTGATTTCTGAGAAGTTTGATCCCCACTCACGTGAGATTTTCTTGAAGATCCCGAAACTTTGGAATCCTGAAAATATAGATTGTTTGCAAACTGTAACAAAAATGACTGATTTAACATAAGTTTCGTCCATGTCGTCTTGAGCTGAAATGTCAATACTTAATTTAATCAGCAAACACGTAAGTTACACACAGTAACAATATGTGTTTGGTTTCTTTCTAATCCGCACTTTTAGTAATATTCTGTTTACAATGTACAAAACTTTCGATTAAAAAGTGGGATGGAGATTAGCGTTATGTCAGTGACCGATAAGTGAGCGTCATTTCTTTGTGTAGACAAAATTCCTCTCTTTACCAAAGAATGTTGATTTTATTACAAATTCATCTAGTATACAGTATTATGTACATGTACTTTAATTATGTATCAAAAATAAAAGAAATGACGAAATAAGTTACTAAGCGAATGTGTGACAGATTCAACAATGTTTGGTAAAATGCACAATATAAAACTTGGGTTGCCAATATTAGATATGGTTCGAATGATTGACTGGATAACTGGGCATGAAATTCAGATTGCTAGATTTGTCATTATTTTCTGAGGGTATAGTGCAATTTTATTGACCTGTCACTAAATACAAGACCTTACCGTAACGATTACTTAAGAAATAACGAATATGTACATGTGTTTTATCGTAGAACAAAGCACAGTCACAAGTTCGGATGCGTTTTCATCAAATCACGAGTGCGTAACTGCTGGTCGTGTTGGAATAATATATAGTGTACAGCTACAGAAAATTTTGTACATTTTGACACGTAATAGTTTTAAGAAAAACACTGCATTATATCTTTATAGTTTTAACCATAACATCGGCATGTAAATCAAAACATTTCAACACCAGCCCACCTGTCTTTTGAGAGGTCTGAATTCCCTGGACGCGGTTAGTCCTACAATAAGCTGGTACGACATCACTATATCATATACTAGTATAATTATCCAGAGATATATATCACTGCCACACAGCTAATAAATCCATCTAGCTTTTTATAATGCATACAAAATTACTTCGGACTCAAGATGATTTATTCCATAGATTTTTAACTTAAGATAACATCAACTTGTATCTGTCGTTAATTTGACAATTTTTTCTCACTTGTTTCACAAAAAGCATGTTGATAAATACAGTCTAATGAGCGTTGTGCGTTTGTTTTGCAACACAACACTTCAAATATGGCTTTGAAGCACTTTACAAAATGTTTGTCCGATTTCAAACGCGTTAAAGTCTTAGCTTTTAAATCCCCACTTTCTGTTAAGACAATAAACCGATATTTGTTGGTTGTTATACACTTGAAAGCAGGCTATATTGATAAACATAAACGACTTCCAACAAAATAGCAATAAATTCTATCTTAAGTTAAATGCGTTTGACAGTCAAAATCACTTCACAACGTAGGTTTTCAAATTCGATGTCAAACATTCACTTGATGTGAAGGGATTAATCAAGTTGATGCAAATTTTCCACACTATAAGTAAAAGTATATTTATCTACAACCGACCTCATATTTATTCGAATTTGCCAGATTCGAAATTATATTCGAATTACACCAGGTATTCAATTAGTACATCTAGTATGATTCACATATAAATTGTGGGGACCTGTGATTTATTCTGTGCTTCGAGTGGCATAGGTCACACCGTTGTACTCGTCACATAAAACAATCCCACAACAACTTGAAAGTATACGTAATTCTGTACCAACTTTGATACAATTGACATTAAGAGGGGGACGAACCAAGGGACATAACTCATGATGATATTATATAACAATTCACGAAAAGTTGCCCAACTATCATGTTTATCATTAGACATCACCTAGGTGATGCTTGCAACGGACAAGAATTCAGGAGCATCAACGAAAAAGATAACATTTCAAACAAGACGTTAGGCATTGCGTTGAAATGTGTAATCATTTTTTATTGCGGTGTCTTTCTTTTGTAGATCTATATCCTTGTATTAAATATGTATAAGACGTTATTGTACTTGAACAGGATACACCAAACTCCTTAACAACACAATAAATACGGAACTAGACGTGTCTTTTCTTGGGATGTGGGTCATATTTAGGTTGAATCACAGTCGTAAACATATTCAACAGATACCATTTACATGTTTACTAGTATTTACGTTTCATTTTACGCCCACATAAAGCATAATTCTTCCGTGTTCCGTATTTAGAGACAATAATGGTTATAGATACACTATGTTTAGACTGGTACCCGTTCGAATATTAAAAATATACGTATATTGCGACGTCAGAAAGCAATCGGACCGAGGCACCAGTCTACACTATGTTGTGCCGAATATGGCTTCAGGCGATTATAGTTTACGTACGAGTACAGGGTGTTTAAAAAGTTTGTTCCCAAAATTTAAATTCATATCAAGTTATATTAGAACTATGGACGCAGTAGACAATTGTTTTTCTTACCATATAGCTTCATTAGCCAGAATGATAGGAACAATGGTAGAACTCTCTGGAATTTAACCATTGAAAAGCTAACAGTCTTCTGAGGTCAGAAAAATAAACTATTGAAATTAAAAAATTTAGAACAAACTTTTTGAACACCCTGTATATGGTAAAATCAGTGAAGAAGCACGTTTATGACGAATATTGCTTATACTTTTTTCCTAGCCATGCGTTCTACAAAGAGGGCTATCCTGACAGCTATTCAGCTCTGTGCGAATACAGCTCCCCTTGGAGCTTTATAAGTACGACAATTGCTCATTGTTATAGGAATATGCAATCAAACCAAAGATCATACATGTAATTATATAAAATTTAAATTTTAGAGTATTCTTTAATTCGAACAAAAGCATGTATACGTTCGAATTCAGCTCCCTTTTCAAAAACTTAAATGCTGTACACTAAAAGAATAGTTTTAGAATGATAATAAATTATAAGTAATACTAGACTTCTTCACAAAGTTTAGGTTCATAGATTATGTATGTATGGAGGAAGGGGTTAAATAGTATATACCTAGTATTACGGGGCTTAGAGTAATCACGACTCCAGTATCCATACAGTTTTAATCATAATCAGTATCCATACAGTTCTGTTCATATCAAAACTATGGATGTCCTTTCTGTGGTTTAGCGGCTACGTATTAAATCTAAATGCAAACATCCTGATAACGGTGTAATGGCAGTACTATTATTACTAGTATTTTAATCCAAAAATGATAAGTGACTTGCGATAGATACATACCGTCCGACGTACAATGAATTTGTGTTTGTTTGTTTCCCGTCATATTAATATGCAGTTTACATATATTTTATACCATGTGATAACTATCAGGCATTTTCTAAGTTACACTTCGTGTATGTAAGTATATGCAAATGTCCTGTGCCCTAAACATTAATAGCACAACCACCATGTAGATGTCATAAGTAAGAGCCCAAATGTTAAGACACACATAGATTTGAAAGTAACAAAGTAGTTCGCAATTATTGATGAAATATCGGCATTTGCATAAATAAACATGAAATATCTTTCACAAGAAATCTAGAGGAGTAAATATCACATAAAACCATGAAGTAACCATTTATCTTGCCTCTGAAGAAGTGTCAGGCAATAAAATATTTAGTTCAAGTACATGTATATAATTTACAGCGTCTTGAGAAGTACTTGATGGCTATAGTATATAGCAGTATTAATGGGGGTTTCACCGATTTAAAGATTTGAATATATAATATGATATTTAAGTTGATATATGACTCTATTCATAATCCAAGGTTTACTACCGTTTATTACTCTGAAATAAATTACAAATGGTGTTTACACCCGGTCCTCATTGATTCCATACCCTTCTATCCAGATATTCGTTACCATCCGAAATAAATCTGATTCAAAATATGTTGATTATCCAGATACCCGGTATCAACCGAAATCAATTTGATGTCCATGTATCGTTATTGTGGCTCAGTCGAAATATCAACTGGGTTAATTCAAACAAATAATGAACCTTGTGAGTTCGAAAAAACACAGACACTTGTCTAACAACTTTTAGATACATTTCAGAAAAAGAAATTTTAAGGGGAATATATTAAAATGTCTACCAAGATGCTTTATCAATATGGCCCCTGCTCGTTTTATTAGTAGAACTGCGTCTCGGTGATCCTATGTGTCATATCTGTTATAGTTTGAACCACATGCTCTCGATACGATTTTAGGGTCTGGCAAAAGTACTTTAAACACTGCTATAATATTTTGCCGGACACTATCGCACCGAGAGCGTGTGGTTTGAATAGTGTGTCAAACGCATTTTGAATAACCATACGGTCGCGATGGAAAATATTTGAAGACAATAATTAATCACTCAGTCGTTATCATGAAATATCGAAACTGGTATTAACGTTAAATAGAATGCCGATCGAATGGTTGATGTCATGTACAAATAAGTTTTACATTGAAAATATAGGTTACGTGTACTTTACGTGTACTTTTATCTATGTGTATTCGTCTTATAAATATTTGTTAACATTTATAAAACATACTTGTGAGATTTCATGCTGGGGGCATCGACATTTCAAATCTTCAAATACAGTACAACCTCTACAGAGCAACATCTTTCGGGATTTGCAGATATTGGCGGTTGTGTAGAGGTTGTTGCTCTACAAAGGTTAAATTTAGATTAAATATAACCTACTTATAAGGGAAATTTTGAAGGTGTTGTGTTGTAGAGAGGTTGCGGCTTTACAGAAGGTTGCTCTGGAGAGGTTGTATGAACATTATTTAATATTTATGGATATGCCTTGTATTTTCTGCATAAAACGCAATATTATCAATAGGTTATTACGCGTACGATGCATATCCATACCTAATGTGCGACTTTATTAAAATGATCCTGACTTTTCTCCATGAATATTTGATATTCTCAATGTAAAGTTGCTTCTTATGTTAATTTTATCAACCTTACATAAATTTCGACAGTAATAGGAACTGACCATCACTAGTAAATCTCTCAGCACCTTGGATATACGGACAATGGCCACTGTCTGCTCATCACACAATAACAAATTTATGCCTAAGGTATTAATTAGTGGAAATTGATTATTTTAAGTTTTTAACTTATACACGATTGTAAAAGTACCATTAACCTTTATTTTACGACTACGTGTTGATCACAATACAATGTACATGTATAAATGTCTATATATAGTATAACGACGTAGTTCCAACGGTAATAAAACGGAAGCTTCGAACGATTTTATCATTTTTATTACGTCTTGAAACAGTAAAACCTACACTACAAGGATTCATTATCGGGCATGTCCACACAATTATTGGTGCTCACATACATGCAGTGATAAACTCAACCACTTTTCTAATTGGTCACCTTTCAAACCCCAAATATGTTTAACTGTGATCAAAATGTTTGATGATATTTTGCACACAAACGTTTTATGAAAAGTCCTAACACTTAATTAATTAAAGATGCTTACTTTTGCACGTGATTTAGAATTTTTAATGATTCAGGTGTTGAGTCAATACATAAAAGGTACGTGTGCAAAATATCATCAAATAATATTATCACAGTGAAAGGTATTTCGGGTTTGAAAAGTGACCAATTAGAAAAGTGGTTGAGTGTATACATGTACTACATACTCTCGGTGTGATTTAAGGATCTGGCAAAACAAAACACTCTAAAACACTACAAGGTCTTTTACTCTAAATTGAATTTACATGGGTAGGAATACAATCATATCCATAACTCCATCATTGTTTGACAGATCTGAACAACATTGGTGTCATTTGTTAGTGAAATAATTACTCTTTAAGGAAAAATAAGTGTCACATCATCTTTTTATACATAGCAAGTAATATTTGACTCAAACTGTCACATGATGCAACAAGGAAGAGATCTGATTGCAAGTTGCCTGACCCTAAAATCGCACCGACATCATGTGTGCCATACAATCACTTTACCAGAGTGCCATTGTGGTCGAGTGGATAACGCACTCGACTACTGATCGAGAGGTTCCTGGTTCGAATCACGACCGGGACACTTGGTCATTTCTGAAACACTTTTCAGTGTTTCCCACCCAACTCGAGATGAACTGGTTGGAAACTCAGAGGTTGTCGGAACGAGCTAGGGTAATGCACTTGTATCACACCTCTTTCTCTTCTACTCGCTGTCCCTCAGAAAAAACACAGTACCCCCATTGCAAATAAGTGCTTGCACTTTAATGGGTTATCCTTGACCGAAAGGCTTAAATAATTACAGACTTTACATGTGCGGGTACGAAGAATACTTTATGTAGCTACCAATTTAAGTATATTTGGACATTGGGTAAACCAGTGACCTTTCCGCTGTCCCCCCTGTGAATATCTGTCTCATTTATGGCCTTTTTACCATTTATACAAGTTCTGTTTTTTTGTCATTAATACAGGTGTGTATGTTAGATTTCAGTATACGATAATACTACTAGTACAACATACATGTATGTATACGTGGGTAGATCCAAAAGTAATGTCACTGTTCCGCTGGTGAGTTTATTTGTTGGCGTACGTTAATAAAATTTATATCAAAATGTAAAGTAATTCAATTCTGATTAATATTATTTGTGTAATAATTGTTTGAATATTAAAATAGCATTATATAGACATTCAAAATATACCACTGACGTCATGTCGCCGCACACGAAAACGACGTTATTTTTCAAGCGTATAGTTACAGTTGATGAGACATGGGTGTATTTCTATGACTCTGACACAAGACAGGCCCGTAACAATGTGTTTTCCTCACTACATAAAGACTCTAGTATGTAAATGTGTTTAAACATTACTTTTGGATCTCCCCACGTACATCTACAATATCACGTACATTCACATTATACTTTGTGAAACGTGTATTATACAAAATCGTTAATTAAAATAAATAATGTTTTCCAACAAAAACGCTGTTGTATGCCTCCTGTAGTTTTCCGTATTCAATTACTAATTTGAATCGATTGACTGCGACTGATAATTTGTATTTTGAAAAGCGAGTTTGTCGTTTAATTAAACCGGTATTCGATCACATATTCGATTGCTAATTGATTTTCTGTAGCAGTTTGATAAATGCTAAATATTATATATTCAATTTATAAGTACATACTCGTTTAGGTAGTGTCAGTATAATTAAAATGCTACGTACCTCTTTGGAACTTTTCTCCTTTGGTACGGCCGCAAACTTAGGATGAACTTTATCGTGATCCTTCAAAGCTTGAATCGTTAGCTTCTCGTTCAGTGACATCGTTAAGAATTTGTTCTGTAATGAAAACAAGATAACTTGTGTAATTATTATACACACTCCAACGTAATCATAAATGTATTGATGAGCACGTGATAGTAATCACCCCCTAGAGTCCCTATAAGAGGTTGCTTTTAAACAACGTTTCCAAACGGCCAACAACCCAAAACAACAGTCTTAGATTTGCACAATATCGTTACAGTGTAAGGATTCACCCATTGAACCACTGATACGAACACTATTTGTATTTGCCACCAAAACACAGTTCTGTACATGCGCAGATCCACATCTTCCCAAGGGTACCCGACTGGCTTTTTCTGCAGCAAGGAGTCCGACGAGCATTAATTTTTCCCGGGGAAATAGCCAGTTATTTTTCTTTTAGAGTGTGTCCTGATCAGAGATTTTGTCTTGGCGAATTACTGTGCTACTATCATATCACGACATGACCGAGTGGTTAAGGTGTTGATGTGAGAGGTGATAGTTTGAACGTGATTCAGTCAAGTGGTTATTTTATTCTATTCTATTCTATTCAATTCTATTCTGTTTTCTGTTTTCTGTTTTCTGTTTTCTGTTCTGTTCTGTTCTGTTCTGTTCTGTTCTGTTCTGTTCTGTTCCGTTCCGTTTTGTTCTGTTCTGTTCTGTTCTGTTCTGTTCGAAGCTATAGTCCGCCCAGGATAATGTGATGTTTACAAACAAGAATCGGTTTGGTCAACTGTGGCAATTTTTTTACAAATCACTTAAATAAACAGTATTGTACTCAAAACATCACTGATAATTGGTGCACATAATTGTAATCAACCTTTGTGGACCGTACCAAATTTTCCCACCTTTCACATTATCCTGGGTGCACTATAGTCAGCTTATCAGACAATGTTTATCTACCTGTCTGGTATTTCAATGTACTCGGAAAGTACACTATCAGTGCAGTTGATATCCTGACGATATCGTTACTTTCCATACTTGTCTCAAGTGACAAACTGACTGACCATCTAAATAAGAGTGGTACCATGACAGATAGACAATCTACATGAATGAAACACTCTATACCAGTAGTTTGACCAGTCTTAGTATCGATACATCATCAATGTAATCATCATAATATGTTTATACAGTCACATATTTCTGAGTGCAATAACAGCAACCACACACTATACAACTATCAATGTTTTCCTCCAGGGGGGGGGGGGACTTTTGACAGAAGGCTGTCCCCGATAGGTGGGAATTTGACATAGACATAATGGTGCCGAGTCCCGGGGAAATATACTTTGGCCGAAATTTTGATCCCGGGGGTATGTAAAGCATCTCCCAGAGAGGGGATTTTGACAAATTGCCCTTGCTCTAGGGTGTGAATTTAGACTTTGAAAAAGTAAAAATGTCAAATTCCCCTAGGTCAGCCCGCCGCCCCCGGGGAAGACATTGATAGGTGCACTAGAGGCTCATCTGGAAACTTTTTATTCATACTTTTACAGAAGGATACGTTCCAATCAACATTTCGTATTATAAAGGTTTTGTGCATCACATGTGTGCACGATTTGAATAAGGTACGTATATTGTTCGGTCACAATCTGGGACGAATAACGCATTCTTCCCAGGTCACAATATAGGACGAGTACACACTAAATGTGCATTTATTCGTGTTATAAGCTGTTATACATTGAGCTCTACAGCTGTTCGAACACTCAGGAATATAATATTTCATCGATATACGAGATTTAACCAAAAATTATGTCTGCGACTCCATTAGCTGGGAAAGTGTGTATTGTAACTGGTGCTACACGTGGAATTGGTAAAGGAATAGCTCTTCAGTTAGCTGAAAAAGGAGGTAAAGTTTATATCACTGGAAGGACACTAGATCCTCCTAAAGGGTCTACAGTAGGTGGTTCCCTTCGTGACACTGCCCAGGAGATAGAAGCACGTGGTGGCACGTGTATTCCCGTGCAATGTGATCACTCTAAAGATGTCGATATTGAACGTTTATTTGAGCAAGTGAAACGTGAAAACGAAGGAAGACTTGATGTGTTGGTCAACAATGCCTACTCGGCTGTGAATGCTATATTTGACAACATGGATAAAAAGTATTGGGAGACGTCACCCGACATGTGGGATACCGTCAACAACGTGGGTCTACGCAATCATTATATTTGCAGTGTTTATGCATCTAGAATAATGGTACCACGTAAACAAGGGTTGATTGTAAACGTTTCATCAGTTGGGGGTTTGAAGCATGTGTTTAACGTAGCTTACGGCATTGGAAAGGAGGCTTGTGATCGCATGGCTGCCGACTGTGGGTTCGAGTTAAGGCAACACAATGTAGCCTTCGTGAGTCTATGGCCTGGCGCAGTTGGCACCGAGACCGTTCTGGATAAATTTAGTAGTACTGGCGACCAGAAGGAGGGTTCGGATCCAACGACGGCGGCTTCCCGTGCTGGCATGCTTAAGGCATTCCAAGAAGGTGAAACGATCGAATTTGCTGGTCAATGCATCGCTTCTTTGGCAACGGACCCGGATATAATGAAGATGAGCGGAAACATCGTGATGACATGTGATCTAGCACGAAGATACGGATTAAAAGATAAAGAAGGTCATGCTCCTATGGAAATGACTCAGGTGAATTTCCTGCTGGCTCGTGGAGGACATTCTTGGTTAGCTGCGTTGGTTCCCAACTTTGTGCGCGTTCCAAAGTGGATCGTTGCTCTACAAGGCAACAAGTTCTCTAAAGTGTAGTGTTCGTGGGAATAACCTTTCCGCTCGCAGGTCAAGTCAAGTGATCTAGACGGAGACATTGTCATTGGTCTGACCCACCTTTAGTGATAAACTAGTGATTTGGTAGCACCGAATATTGTGTGATTTCCAACCATACTATTTAATTGTGAGGATTGATTTCCTAGTGAAGTGAATTGTTGTAATTTAATAAGGATTTATCGTTACATCTATTGGACTCACCGACGATAGTACTAATACTGTATAATTTTAAACTTGTAATAGAAAAGTTTATTTTCGTAGCCATCGGTCGCCTTAATGACTTCTTATTGAATATGGAGAAAAACAGTTTCTGACTCCTATTGTAACTACAAAAATGTACTTTAATTTTCGATAACTGTCTTTCCAACTTAATAAGAGAAACTCAATAATAAAGATACAATATCCTTTACTTAGCTACATTATACTGACCACCCGGAAACTCCTAGAACAACATTTACTATACTTAAACAACATGTAGTATATTTAAAGCGGAACAACAGCTTCTGACACATGTTCTAAATACAATGTACCTTGTTTGGTGACTGGGACTCGAATCCGTGACATGCCAGTCAAGTTGTCAGGGTGCTATAGTTGGTTATAATACATACAGGGTGGTTCACAATATCTGTCACACTTGTCAGACGTATAACGGCAAGTAGTTTTAACACAAGTTGTTTTTGGGAGGCTTTAGCCTCTCATTATGATCATTGCCCATTTCTTAATACAGTCTGAACCGCCTTTAGGCTGCTATGTGAATCCGCATTCAAGTAGTTCCAGAAACTGCCAGCATTTTCACTACTCCTACATATGTTTCTCCAAATATTTAAACTGATTTACTCAAATCAGCACCATTTGTTTATTTTAAGATCAACAATTATTGCCAAGCTGTTCGTTAAATCGATATTTTTGCAGGTAATGACTACACTAAGGCTATATCGGACTTGTTTCAAACTATGAAAGTGTTCATCATATGTCCCGCCTCTATAGCTATTTTTAAAGTTTTATATATATTATGTAAGCTTTTATATTCTTTCACGTACTAGTATATTTTAATCTACAAACGGAAGTATGTTTCATGTGATATCATATATTCAATGTGACGTCCACTATTTCTGATGATGACGTCCATGTTTATTTAGAAGCTTGTCATCTTCTATCGATGCAGTTTGCTAAACACATTTGACAAACATGTGTGACTTTCATCTAGGTTGTTCATCATAACTATGATCATGTTTTTGAATTGTTGTGAGCGCCTCAACATTTATACTTTGAATGTAACGTCTTGGAAATCTCATTTGTTTATAACAACGTTTATGACGCCATAATAAACATCGTTCATGTAGTTTACATAAGATAGAAGTAAATCATATGATAAACTTTCCAATATATAATGATATCTTGTAAAACAAGGTAAATTAACAATAGTTAGAAAGTGTCAGTCTGTGTGAAATATACTCATGAATGAACGAACATACTTCTGTTATTTTCTGTAATTTTGTCATCTTAGAACAGGTTTCTATTCACGAAATTGTACTGCAACGATTGCGTATTACATTTCTAATGTATCTTAAAATCAAGGGATAAAAATAATAAAATATGAAATGAAGGAATATCAACATACCGTGTATCCAATAAAATCATTTTAACTAAAACATCCCAGATAACGGATTGATCTTAACTTTGTAAGGTTTAACTACATTGGTTGCCTAATTCGTATCCTATCCATTTGTATTGAAATATTTTACTGTTCCGTTAGATTTGTCTTGTGGTAAAGGCCCCTTTACACTGACTGGAGTTAAGGACATAATTGATTAGTATTAAGAAAAGACAGATCTTATACGCATGGTCTACTAACATTAATTCAAGGTTATATGATTATTTAAATTCAGAATCGTATATACAATGTACCATTGCAAAGTGGTCAATTGGTCATTCTGTTAAACTAACTTATAAATTGAATCAGTGCAGTACAATGTATACATGTTTCTTCAACTGAACAGATGACGGTCAAGGTAACTTTCAATAAAACTAAGTATACAAATGTATAATATCTTTTGATAATATAATACCCAACGTGCAGTTTACCGAATAACTCTCCTTTAACAAACGCAGTGTAGCAATACCACGTGACTTTTGACTACAGTTACAAGAAGAAATTTGAAAACATTGGAAAATAAAATAGTCATAAATATTTTATTTCTTCATCGATTTCTATGATATATACACCACGCTAAGGAGACAATTATTTGCTTTCCTTGAAATATAAAGTCTTTTTCAGCGACTGTGCCGTTTTGTCCATTACCTTGTGAAACCATGGAACGTGTAGGTTTCACAGGGTAATGGAAAAATCGGTAATACTCCTGAAAAATATCTTATATTTCACGGAAAGCAAATGCTTTTCCCCTTAGCGTGGCGTATATTTTATAAAAATCGATGAAGAAATAAAATACTTATGGCTATATTTGTGTTCCAATGTTTACAAATTTCTACTTGTTACTGTAGTCAAAAGGCACGTGGTATTGCTACCCTGAAACGGGTATCCGTATAATTATGGTTGTGATTATAACTAATTGTTAACAAGGCCGCATAATCTCCAATGAAAACATAGTCCATAGCCATCAACAATTACCCATTCCAGTAAGCAGTGTAATACCACCTTTGATTATCGGTCGGTCAACCCAGATTTTTATCAATTATTCATTAACCTTTACGCCATTTGTCAATTGGATTTGCTTTCCATTTTAATTACTTTACTCCGATAGAAATATCAAATTACAGGTAATCGAACTTGATTTTAAAGAGTTATTTATCAAACCAACTGTGTAACTATTCTCTTGTCGAATATGATGAATCTTTTACAGATCAAGTATAAATAATAGTATTTTCAATTTAAGAATTACCTGCGAGTACTCATGATAAAAACTCCCCTATTGTGTATGATTAGTGAAAATCATCCGTCAAACAAATACATCACTTTTAAAGTCAACATGTTATTACGTAGTAGATGGAAACGATTGATTTGTCAAGAACATTCACCCCTATATAGATCGAAAACGAGTTCTTTAAGCCATGACTGCACTTTTAGCTACATGTATATACTTTATATAGTGGATACCCAAAGCTCACGGCCCAGAGGTCAGATTCTACCTATACGCTTAGCTGCTAGATCTTACTTAAAAAATACAATCAATGCTATTTTTTTATTTTCACTATAATACTGGACTGTCAGAGTCACCCGAAACTCTACTGTCAGAGTATAACTTTAAATGCCGTAACAGTATTTTTGTTCAAGTTTGATGTCAGTAACATAGCAACGTTAACAATCGTAACTACGATTATTTAGTGTACATTATCCGACGAAAAGAATTCCAGTCAGATTATATATGACATTGCGACTGGATCCATCAGTCTCTGAAACCACTTACACACTTAACCGCCTCCTCGATAGCCTAGTGGTTGAGCGTTCGCTTCGAGTGCGGGAGGTCTCGGGTTCGATCCATGGCCGCGTCATACCAAAGACGAAATAAAAATGGTACCAGAAACTCCCTTGCTAGACGCTCAGCATAAAAGGGAAACTGGCTTCTCTTCTCTCATACCCTCGTGGCGATGGATAACATCAGGAATGAGGTGTCGAGAGTGATTAATATAAGTTGGAAAAACTTGTTTCACAATCGACCTTAAATAAATTAGTATAAACTAAACCACTTAGTCCGTAACAGGAAGGGTTGTTTACCAGAAAAGAAAGCAAATACGTGCACATAAATTATATTTTGTCACACTTCATACAGATCTATATACAAGTAGTCGTAGACTGTCAGTATGTACACCCTTGTTACCCAGATAAACAAGCATGCTTGGATAATCACAACATGGTTACAACAGGGCAGATGTATGTTTAGGTATGTATCCCGTTTTCGGCCAATTTGTCTAATTGCTGCTGATTTAATAACCTTCTGATGCCGCTTGAAGACAGAATGGTAAGTTGCTTTCATGAAACTGAAACTATTTTTAACATACATCCGCCATGTTGCAATCATGCTGTGATTATCTATCCAATCATGCTGGTTAATCCGGGTAACAATGGTGATGTATATTAAACCGAAAGTTCATTCATATAATACTAGTATTCGACGTTAATCTTCACAAGAAAATGCGAAAATTAAACAGTTATGATGCATATTTGAAAAGTGTCAACTTTCAGCAAACATTGAAATAGAGTTACAAAATTACTTAAATTTACTAACGAAATGCGAATGTAAATAGAAAAATAATTATACAAGTGCTTACTTTATTTGCATTCGCGGCACTCGAAACATAATCAAAATTTAATTGGGTTTGATAAGTAGAAATATTGGTATGTTCTTGTCTAAGTCTAAACAGTATGCCTGCATGCTGATTACCTCGGCCTTTACGCATTGCTATAGAAATTAACACGGAGACAAACGGAAGTGGCCGAGCTTTCATGTTTGAGTATGCCAGAATAATGGATCATCCGTGTTATTATAAAGTACATTTAACTACATAAATCAAAGGGGATAATGTAACGCCTGTGGTACAAGCAAATAAATGAATAAAAATGCAGATAATTTTAGTAAATTGACATTTTTCTAAAAAATATTCAGGGTATGATCTTTAAACTGGTACATTTGTTACAGAAAAAAATTACATGTTTTTGTCTCCACTTGTGCAAATTTCCATTGCTATATCAGAATGAAGAGATTTGATAAATAGACACTGAAACTGTATACATGTACTTTCTATTTGGACACCCTGAACAATAGTTTCATTGTACTTTGAAAGTTATTAATTACTTTGAAAATGTATCAAAACTGAGAGTATGAATGTGGAGGCTCATCGTGAAGTTTATCAACTCTCTATCACAAACAAGCCACTATTCACAGTGGAGGGCCGTAACTAAGTAGTAAGAACTTGTGACTCAAGTATTTTGTTGAAAGCTATTCACAGGTTTGACGCTTTTAAAACTGCTTACAGTTAGGCCATATTGATATTGAGAAATAGAAGTGTAAGATGTCTTTCTTCTCTACGTATGCATTCATATAAATGATTTAAATTTCTCATCATTTGGCATACCGATTGCCTATAAGGTTATCATTTGATGGACATCCAGGTAAATCGTGACGTTTCCATAGCATGTGCGTGAAGTTAGCAGACGCGTTGCCAGACGACTTGCCAAATGGCAGCTAACTTTACAATCCAGCTGCCATCGGCGATTGCGAACTGGAGGCTTACTGTCTAATTAATTTTTAACACATGATCAAATCGGTGACTGCGAACTGGAGGCCAGCTGCCAAATATATTTTTTTCCACAGGATCGAGTTGGCAACTGCGAACTGGCTGCTAGCTGCCAAGTAAACTCCATGTACATGTGTTCTCCACCTATGTTTTAAATGGCCCAAGTACACGTTGGCAAATGTATATGAAGTGTTGTTAGGCACTTGTTACACTCACAAGTTTGGTCACGTGACTCGACATCACACGCCTTGCTGGTATGATCAAATTCCAACAAGCTGCTAAGGAAACGTTGAAAAGTTGACCACAAAATCTCACAATGTGTATAAATCGATTATTCAGGTCAGTCACTTGTTTACATAATATATGTACATAAAGTTTGCATTTTCACGTATTGATGTCTTATTTTTATAGATATTATGTGAATAAGTATATATCTTAGTGAATAAGGCAAATAATGTTCACTGCGTTTTTCTCACATTAAGATGTTTAAATAAAACAAAATAAATAAAAAATACAATGTTATGACATTGCAATGTTTTTATGCAAGTGTCAGACCTGATTAAACGGACTGTATAGTCCAGTCAGGATAAAAATCCAGTGACGCAGCGGTCGAGTCCACTATTACGGTGTAAAACCAATTATAAAGGCGTATACTGTACAAACAACTATCATTTCAATGCTAAGCTAACATACTAAACTTCGCTCTACCTGTTCAGACAATGGTTGTGATTTTTTGCGTACACATGAACTGCAACGTCACTGTCACAATATCCTAACTGGACTATACGTTGTTATACGATGAGTAAATTGATTATACTTTCGATGTATACACTGAATTTCAAATCTTCATCTACATTAAATATTCAAGCTTAGGAGTTGATTGAAATCGTTATTCAATAGAAGGTAAAGTCACATTTAAATGCTAATAATAATGATGGGTGTAATCAGATACGACAAAGAGGTCAAACAATGATACATACACAACACATTATAAATACTTTCCACAAATATCAAACATAGTTGACCCTGATAACGTCTTTTGTTGACTATCTACCTGCTTATTATATGGACTAGAACGAACGAAATGTTTGCCTTATATGTACCCAATGATCTATAGGTCAGTAGCCTTTCCCTGTTGTTGTTGTTATTTTTCGATTTTTTTAAAGATAATATTAAAAATGCGTTGGACATAATGCTTTGTTCATTGGATCTCATGGAAGATTGCCATTTATTATAATTGTCAAATGAGTTTCCTCGTAAAATAAAGTCTTTATTATTATTATTGTTCGAAGACAGTCAGCGGGTTCACCTATATACGCATAGAGGTATAGACCGATTTCGATAATCTGAACCAAGAAAACCATGTTATCGAAATTGGTTTATAACCAAGAAGAGACATGTATATATACTCGGACAGGGAAGGTAGCACTCAACTTAAATAGCCGAACACTGAGTGACAGAAAAAATAAAAAAACATCACATACCAAAATTACTCGACACAGTGCCCAAAACCATTTAAACAAACGGGTACGGAATAACTTACACGCTACACACTAATGATTTAATTTATAATACTACCCATCTGCCCATTTATCACGTGCATACGTGTTACTGCCACGTGCCAACGTGTTGTGTATTAGCTAACACGTGCGCACGTGACAGCAAATACTAACATGTGTGGCGCACGTAATAACTATCACGTGTGCACGTATTACTAACACGTGTGCAGGTAATAGCAAACACATGCGCACGTGATTGCTCATAAAGCTTTTACCCTTTCCATCAAAAAAAGGTCCCTCACATCGTACAAGATGGATACATTTCAGAATAATTAAGGGAGCATGGGCTCGGACTACCTACCACCTACTTGCTGTAGCATGCTGATTTTTCTAGCTCGCTTCGTTCAAAATAGGTTAGAATGAATATTATCAAGTCAAGAACGGGGTTGTAGGCATTCTTCTCAGATAATTGATGCCTCTTTTCCAGCTCGCTTCGCTGGCAAAATATTTCCTCAGGGACGGGCGTATATAAACATTTACGCCCCCCTTACACCATATCCTGCAGCCGCCCCTGTATAGTAGGCGCAAAAAGAAATGCACACTATGTTCAGACACATATTATGAGACATCGATTGCTTGTGACGTTACTGATTATAATACATAGTAAGCATTGCCTTCTAACATTAATTACACCGGTTAGAATTAATGTCTTCACTAAAAAATGTTATGTTATACTAAGAGCATTAACTACGTATGTTCTTTTATAAAACATACCACGACGAAGAGTGTGGGCTTTGAACAGAAAAGATGTGAGTTTCTTTTTCACTTAGTATATATTCACATAAAGTATTTGAATATTTACGTTGACACGTGACATGCAGGCACCTGACATGATGTCTACCCTAGGTGGAAAAACGCAAACCTGGGTATATACTATTATGACTTTCAACCCCTTCAGCGTACACCCGAGTGATCAGTACAGTTATCAAATCTTCGATAATGTCTAACGCTAGTCCAGACGCCATGGGTTCGAATCCTACATTGGGCCCGATTGTATTTCTACATGATTTGCAATCGATGACATTTTCGAATGAACCTGTGGGTACTGGTTAGGACCGATTGGGGCCAATATAGGCTGGGTTTTGGCGCTAACTATATAGTCTAGTCTGATTCTATATTCTGTTCATGTCAGGCTTCTCAAGACACCAAACCCATGGCTGCGATTGGGTAGTTTTAAAACGGCACAGACGAAGCAAGAATTAAAGCGAACTAGCGATAGTTCGACCATAGTTTAACCACTGAAGGTTTTCACGGACTCTAGTTGAACTATGGTGAGTTAGTGCCAAAATCCAGCCGATATATTTTATTATCAATGTATAATTAATAAGTTTAAATTAAGTTACATCCAGGCCCCAATTCCACGAAAAAACTTAATTTATTGCTCAGCGCTGAGACTGTTATTTGAGCAATAACTTAAATTATTTTCGTGGAATTGGGGCCTGATTACACAAGTTCCGTTTCCTTTGAACTGTACCGTTGTATTGTAAAAATCGTCGGATCTATAAAAACATTCAACACGCATGCGATGTTTTGGCTACATCGTTATTGATCTTATACAATCTTGTTACAATGAAGTGAAAACAATAAAACAGACAAAAGCTGACACTGTAACACTGACAGCTCTCCTACCTTTCGTAACTATACAAATCCTTTCCTTGTCTTTCCTGTACTTGTTTGAATTTCCAAACAAATCTAACAATCGTTTCCGTTGATAGATTATTTTCTTGAGCTATTATTTTACTAGGCTTCCGACTTTGTCACCATTCACTGTCTCAATCAAGATGCCATATTTACACAAGCAGTTTATTCAATCGGAGTTTCGATCTCAAGTGGCGAATATTTGTAAGATTTATGGCCAATGTTTAAATCATTAAATTTTATTCCCCAGCTTAGTGTGTATATTTGTTCAAGTATCCAATGGCATATTACTACCGCTCATCATTAATGTTGATACCAAGTTAAACATTTACTCCATAGCAACGCATTTCCCCATAAATGGTATGTGTGTTACAGCGGCCCACTCGGGCTCCGCCGATAACGTGGTAACGTGCGCAACAATGATGATGCTCTATGATGATCGACCGGAAATGATTTGTAGGACTATGTGCATTTATTTCCCATTCCAGTGCAGATATAGAAGTCTACTAGTTTCAATTATTTTTTTATCTGTGTCAATTGTTGTTTCTAGCTGGAACTATGTCATTCAGAATTTCGACTGCAGGGACTTGGGCTTAGCGGTTAAGTTCATTCTCTCGTCCAATTATGTGTTGGACATTGTGCCGTGTAATTGTGGTATGTGATGTTTTATGTTTCCTGTGCTTAATCGGGTTCCCTGGTGTAATCCGTACTCGCCCGTACTCAACTTATATATAGAACATGGAACACGTTCATCCTGTGCTCGACTGGTTATACGTTGAGGGCTGCCTTCCATGTCCAGTCTCCTATTATCTTTTGGTTAAGTTTGGTTAACAATTCAGCAATCAGGAGATTTTGCATACAATAAAACAAAACAGACCATACAACATCCAGAAGCTAACACGTCAGATTCCCAGTCGGACATCGGTAAATATGTATCGAGGCATTATTGTGACAAAAATATGGTCACCAGTGGGTAGGACCACAGGTAACTATATCATTGATTAAGAGTAAAAAATAGGATTTATAAATTAAACATTTTTTAAATATTTTTTACTCTTAATCAATGATGCAGTTACCTGTGGGTAGGCCGATGTTCATTGTATATCTATAGTAAAATCTTCATCTCTAAAAGTACTGGTTGGATTTCATTATAAATTGACAATCTTCCTTAGGTGGTCGTTTCTAAAAGAGCTAAAACAATTGTAATCCCTGCATATCTCTGATTGCCATGGTAACCGGTTTGAAAATCTTTAAAAAACACAAACAGTCAACCACTCGCCAGCTTTCTAAAGAACTCGACAGAAACAGTTGTTGGGTAACCCTCTAATTGTCATTGTCGCCATGATTCATCAAAAACTTGACCGGAAGTAGGTTGGGCTCATTTTTAACTACATTTTATTTATTTTAGTAGTAAAGCTTTTTATTTGAATGAACAGGCCAGATTTCATTCCCAATTAGTAACAATGCTTCTTGCGTGGTCAATCCAAAAATAGCTAAATAATCAAAATCCATGCAAAAATCTGGTTTCCATGGTTACCCAAATCACGGTCCCTTTTGAATATGGTTCTACTTGACCAATGTGCACAGGTCAGCGATGAAAAGGGTCATCTTGGCACTCTTGTTTACTTTTGACGGACATACTTACAAAATGTTGCTACATTACGAAATAAAAGACACGTATGTGCCTAAAATTATTAACTTAAAATACTGCAGCAATTAAACATACAACTATGACATATTCCATAACTATGCAACGTCTGTCAATGTTTGCATTACTTTGTCAGCACTGTTTATACAAGCACACGAAACATTCACCATTGCTCGGATATGGATTATTTTTATTATAGATCTGCACAGACATGTAGCCATTCTGATCACCTCGGCCTCTATGCATTGCAATAGACAGTTTATTTGCCGGAGACAAACGGAAATGGCCGAGCTTTCACGATTGACATGTATCATGCATACATTGGTGAAACTTGGCAAATACTAGAGCTGGCGCCATTCGACAGACTTACATACCCCGCGTGGCAAAACTCACTACAGCCAATTCCTTCCTTCATGAACATCTACGAGTAATTCTTCATGTTGTTCATCAATCGTGAAAGCTCGGCCATTTTCGTTTGTCTCCGGTAAATATACTGAAATGAATAAAGGCCGAGGTGATCAGTATTTCTTCCTGTTGTTCATCAATCGTGAAAGCTCGGCCTTTTCCGTTTGTCTCCGGTAAATATACTGAAATGCACAAAGACCGAGGTGATCAGTATTTCTTCATTATGTTCATTCATCGTGAAAGCTCGGCCATTTCCAATGAAATACTGCAACAAGGTCGAACTTAAAATATTCTTGGTTTCTCCGTCCCGACCCGACATATTTAGAATGGGTAGGTAGGTTATTTTTTATATTGGTTAAGACATACTTATATTGAAATTTAGTAATAACTCTAAGATGAAAACCAACAGTCTTAAATGTAACTTAGCTACCAAATTTAATGGTTAGAAATAAGCCTGTATACAAAAAAACACCAAACATGTTCATCCCCAATTTTTCATTAAAAAACTATTATTTTAATTTGGGCAATAACATATTATGGGTAGGGCCCCCTTTTATCGGGTAAGTTAGTGGTAGGGGAAACACACACTGTATTTGTTTTTGACCCAACTGAGACTAGTGGCATCCACAAGAATTTTTCATTGAATATAAGTACAAGGGACCATAGTTGTAGCCCAAACCATCACAATTCACATTGCCAATTCCTGCCATAAATGTAGGAGTTGCGTCCACAAGAATGTGTATTCGGACAGTCGGGCGGACGGACAGTTTAAAGAAATCCCCCTGTTTAGAAAAATGCCGTGTGTGCATATATTACGGAGAGTTTTATTTGATCCTCGACCTTCTATGCAAGCATAGTTAAATAGCTGATACCTTGTCTATATTTATAATCTCGGTTGTATGTTTCTCCATTGAAGAGCATCACAAAGACGCCCGATGTGTAACATATACACAAATCTAAACGATCGATAGTGCACAATTTACCTGCGGAAATTGATATACGAAACACACGGGCCTTGTAATATATGCATGCTTAAAGGTAAGGATCACGTCAATAGCTTCGTTATATATCGAATCAAAAAGATAAGTATATGGATGAAGAGTCAGAGTTCCTATCCAAAGCATTCGAACAACTCGCTGAAACAAGGGAAGTAACTCGCAAAGTCTTTATCTTCTAACAGAACATTGTTTATTTGTCGCTATCATATGAAGAACTACAGCAAT
The DNA here is from genome assembly GCA_947247005.1 of Spisula solida. Lineage (NCBI taxonomy): Eukaryota > Metazoa > Mollusca > Bivalvia > Venerida > Mactridae > Spisula > Spisula solida. The sequence continues at coordinate 23,441,116 of OX365955.1, forward strand.
TAAAATAACATTTTACCTGCATGCTGTTTGACTAGGGTAAATATACTTACTCAAAACGTGCTCAAAACTCTAATGCAGTGGGTCCAATGACTTGAATACATGTTTGGTACTGGGGCATCTTCTGTATCATGCACTCCCCAAAACTAAAGTGACTAACCTCTTCTGGGAGCCTCGCCCATATGGATTTTCAGTGGCGAGGATAAATAAAAGCAAATAAACCAAATACTGTATAATTATGTTTTTGTATTCAGTTGCCAAGTTCTGGAAAGAGTTCGCTTGGGTAGGCAGTGGCTTATTTAAGAAATAAAAATCTGTTCGCGTATATTGTCGGTGAATAAAACATGGGCAGGAGCTTAGCACTCGTGATTTAATTTTGCCGCATCCGAACGAGTGCCCGTGTTTTATTCACCGACAAAATACAAGAACAGAGTTTTTATTTCGATTCTAAATACGATAATATCCCGCACTATTTAACTGCGCGCATTCCATTTTCACCCATTTGACATTGGACATAATTCCACGCTGAAATTGAGTGGCTTATTAGCTGGTACAATTACCTCCCTCGTTAATGAAAACGATCTACGTAATTTTCTGAAGGAAATAACACATTTTAAACATTGAAACAATTTTAATAACACGAGTATAGGGTATCCATTTCATGAAAAGAAAAATATAATTGAATTATCAGAAGTTTTAATGAAATTTAGTTTCGAGAGTATATTGGATTTTCTAAAAATAGATGCGTCATAGCTGTAACACTGGATTCTCGTGCAACTTGCCTTGCCATCGCGACTCGTAGAAGATTTACTATAAAGTTTACGTTCATTCATTCATAAATATGTCACGTGATACGGGGCGTAAAGAGTAACAGCCAATTTGAGAGGTATGTTTTATGGGGGTAATAAAACATGCTCTTGTTTGCACTATGTTTATAGGATTAATCCGCGGATCGTGTTAGAATTGTACTTAGTTGTTTACCACCGGGTTATTCTGGTTCTTGTTACACACTCCGGCTTTATACACAGACGTATGTTAAATAGCAACAACAACATTTTTATACGAATTTATTAAGTTTAATTGAAGCAACAAAACAATTGATGTAAATCTTTATTTCTCAGTTTTCAGCATAACACCGTATTGAAGTTCATAGTTTAATCTAGAAACAAAGTTACATTGCAGTTTGAAATAGCAGAAAAAGTTCAACAAACAACAGAACAAAAATTAACAAAATATATTCCCATTTAACAATCGATGCAGTTAAAGTCGTTCTTTGAATATTGATCGATAGTTTTGACTTTCAATATGAGTTTTTACTGTAGTTCCCTCAAAATGAACGAATTGTAATATTTTTGTAAAAATGGTACCTTATATATATACATGTACTAGTTACAGACATTTACCCAACATGCCAACTTATAAGCGGAACTTGTTTAAACGATGGCCTGCAAAAATCCTAATCCGGTGCGACTTATCATCTATGTTGCCTTGTAGGAGGGTATATAAAATATAGCGCACCACTTAACTGTGGAACGTTTAATAGTCTAAAAATTAACTACATAATTGGAAAGAGACAACACTGCCACATTCAAATTGAATACCTGTACTATGCATCATTTCAGTAATATACAAATATCAAATATATCAAATAATTATTTATAGAAAATAAATACTTTTGAGTCGTACACTGTAAAACAATATACGCGTTAACTGACCCCTGACAGGAAATACGTTTTATACCGATCCCTCGTAATAATAGGTGATGCGTGCTAATTATGAATTGAGGTCAGGGGTCAGTCGCCATTGTTTTACAAGAACGACAAGACGCTTTTTGTTTATGATTGAAAGTCTTCGATTGTGTTGAAGGTTTGCAGTTTCAGATAAGTATTTTACTGCAATATTGTATATTATATATTGGTTTATGCACTTAGCTAAGTGTTGTAATTGTGTAGCGTCTAGTTAACCCGAGAAGATGATAAACGAGTTTTGATAGGCAAGCCAACCAATACTGAAAATACACGTTTAAAATATTGTTATAAAGTATCCATTATAGGGGATCACAATACTGTACATGTATGTTGACAAATCATTTTGGTTCTCCATATTCACGGTCTAATGAATAAGACCTCATTAGGTCGAAATATTGAGATACCGAGTGATTTGTCAACATACATAAACATTTCAACTATTAAATCTGAGTTTAAACTATAGTTCTGATAAATATATTAAATGTATAATGTTTGCATAACTATTCTTGAAAAATATAAGAATCTTCAAAGTCAGAAAAAGGCAACACACTAAGCACACACGACTCACTGAATGAAATTATTGAAATTGTTCAAACATATATGAAACACTCCGTACTAGATATATGAAATATGCAACAGTAAAAAATGACAAAATGACGATGACGTCACTTGCTAATGACGCACTTCCTTTGCTCAAAACATATAATTAAATAGGACAGGGAGGGCAGCACTAAACAGAAACAGTAGAACACGAAATGCACAAATGAACAGTATACAAATTTCTAGCTCTGCCAGAAAGTGCCGAACAAAATGGCGAATACTGAGATTTGATTTATTTTGACCTAAATACCGGCAGCTTATTGTATTGTTTGAAATAACGATTATATCTGAAATCAGTCGAGTGTAGACACAATTTGCTCATGTCTAGATGTCAAAAAAGTTAAGAAATTTCTTGACGTCACTACGTGGATTTTCCTTCAAATCGAGTAATAAAAACACCGATTTTTCTATGTGAAGTCTTTTGGCTCCCTAGCGTTTCTATTTGCAGAAATCCCATGATGTTCATGTATAAAACGTTTATACTATGTAATTATGACGCCCCCAACACCTAATGAGTCGATCCATATACATGTTTTTATAAAATGTATGCACACAATATGAATATAAGTAATGTCTATGATTATGTTTTGAAATATATAATGTATTCCGGATAAGCCTGTGTATCTTTGAAGATCACAAACTCTTTTGGATTATTGGCGTCGTCACACGTAGAATCATATCTGGAAATATAAAGAAAGAACAATTTTAATGTATCAGAACTGTTGGTAAAATGAGAATAAAATTCCATTTAGTATATATTCATATATTTAAGGTGGATTGTGAAACAAGTTAATCGCTATCGACACAGCATAGCCATCGCCATGAGAGAATGAGATAAGACAAACCAGTTTGTCAACCCAAACAGGAAATACAAGTATCAACTTTATTTCGAACTTTGTACGAAGCGGTCATAGTACGAATAACTGACCCCGTACTTAACCAGAGACTCTTCTTTAGCATTCTAACAAACCAACACTAGTAATAAATTTCCCTGCAATACCTAATACCATACAACATTATTACACAATTCAGCGTTCTATGAGTTTCTCAAACTGATGGGGGTACTATCATACCTATCAACGGTTGACCCTGGCAGACATGGCGCAAATCTGTCAGTATATCCTCTATCAACTCGTATGGTTTGGCCAGTAAGAACTTTTGCTTGGTAAATTCTCCTGATTCCATTTTTATCAGCTGGTGAATATGCATCCTGCAAGGAATATTCTGAGTTGACAGCAAAATACACTCCATGACCGTACCATACGTTACCACCTGGAACAAAATAGCAACAAGATGATAGAAAGTCGGACAGGGAAGACAGCACTCAACTTAACCAGCCGAGCACTGAAAACATAAAAACATCACATACCACAATGCCCAACACAACCGAACGAGAAAATGAACAGCACAAGTCCCAACCGTCAAAATAGTGTATGATCTAGTTACAACATAAACATCGGAAGTCCATGGTGCGGTGTTTTCTGATTAATTATTATCTTTTTGTTGACAACCAATTAAAAGCATGTCTGCGGCTACAGGGTTATAAACATCGCAGTGTTGTAACACTCACTTACACTTTTGTTGAACCAAATCGACACATGAAAGAACTATTTTGTTTCATATAATATTATAGTCGAACACTTTTGACCTGTCGCTAATTAATCCTCGTGTGTTTTCGTTTTTGTGCAGTAAGACTGTTTTGATGAGTTAAAATAACAACTCTGATTGGACAACGGATAAGCAAGGATATTCATAGATGACATGTTAAAAGTGACAGGCAATAATACATTATTCTTGTTTATGTTTATGTTTGCCCACGTGACTTGTATTTGTAATGTGTGTGGTCTTTTTGTGTCTTTCGTATCCCAGCTATTTCTGTTGAATACTAGTAATGCCTTCACTGTCCGATTAGTTGTTTTCCAAAGTGTATGAAACTGTGTATCGGTGCTATAACAAGGGTGCCTATTCGAAATAAGGGCTAGACGCACTCCTGCAGCGCCGGACATGTCTGTATCTAAGGTATCTCTCTCTTCAGGCGCTTTCTCTCAGCCTGTCTCTCTATAAGATCATACTGTTTCTGCACTGGTAAAGGATGCACATTTGCCCTTTTGGCTGCAACACTATACATGTAAAGCGCACTTGAACGCGTGTTCGCATGTAAAGGGTGCTGTATAAATCTGGACTGGTATTCACAAAGCATCTAAGTTGAAAACTTAAATATTTTGACTTAAGTTAAAAAATAGTATTGCATATATCGTGCACAAATTGAAGATTAACCTATGTTTCTTAGTGATTATAGTAGCTCTTAACATAATGATTTAAACCTATGCAAAAAATCAATAATCTTGATTGTCATGTTAGGCTGACATACTTTAGAAATTTTCGTGTTTTTAAGAAAAATCTAAGTTTTCTACTAAGATGCTTTATGAATACCAGCCTAGGTATATTTATTGTTTTATTTATGAAACACGTATGAATATTTCTCAAATAGAATATAAACAAAAACATCATTTAAAGCCACATTATCTTTCCCAAGACCTTTTGTTCCGACCATCCAGTAAATATACTAATTACAAGGAGTTAGGATATATTCACAAATGACCAATAATTGACGACAGAATGTTGAATATATCTGTCGAAATAGTATGCCAAAAATGACATTTAAGTAAAATGTATGAATGACAAAGTACTAATTTTGCAAGAGTTGCTTCCCTTAGATTACAAATTGTGCATATTTGTTGTATACAATTCATTATTTGTACACAAACCGACAGGAGGTTGTATTTTGTTTTCTTCCATCTTGTTGTGTTTTCCACCTTTGGGACTCAACTAAGGTGTTCAAATTCCATGACTCTTCAAATAGGTAACCAAGTTATTGCTTTTTGAAAATAGCCGTTTAAGGCCAAATGTGACTTTAACAGCAACATAAATCTTCATCATAAAGGGATTACAACCAATATGTACACAGCACTTACTGAATGTATTTCCCGAATAGCTTCTGTTGAATCCGTTCAGATTGATTGATTTCTCCGAATCTTCTTTGATACCATGCCAAAGTTCCCTTTCGACACCTGCTCCTAAGCTTTTATGGGTGGCTTGTAGTTGTGCTTTCATCGTTTGGTATTGTTGGTACAGAGACAGGTTTTGTATTCTTTGTATCTATAATAGGTTATGCATAGTTGAGCAATTGTTGCGATAGAGATAAACCCGACCAATCCAAACATAAATCGCTGGCTTAGAATGAGAAGGTCGCAAGACGCGAATGTCGTAAGTACAACTTACGACCTTATACGACTCATGCATATTTGAAATTTGCGTCAAAAGGCGCTGCTTATGAGCCTATTTTCATGAAAATAGGAACAGGTCATGTTGACCAAACTGAAGTTGGAAAAGCTTGTAATTAAGTAGTTTTCAGACAGTTTTTCTTGTTTTCTCAAAATATAGATTTTGTACTTACGACTTTTTTTTCATTCTAAGCCAGCGAAATGTTTGTACGCAATTATTCCTATAGGTTTGTTTCATAGGTCAATTATATTGAACTATAAAAATTTAACAATGTAATAAATAAATTATATCAATAAGCAAATAAGCACATAATATATCGAAATAAGCTATATATTCTACCGAATTATATTACAATACACATTTGTACCTTAAAAGCAAGTACGTTTCTTTCGACATTTCGCGTGTTTTGAAATTTTGGGATAATTATTGACGGTACCTCTGTTACTGTTTGTATATTAACTGTTCCACTAGTCTTCTTTACAGCAGCTTCAACTTGTTGATATTCAGCATCGTTAGGGTCCAGTTTTATTTCCTTCAGAATGTCATTTCCCATCGGTTCCCAATGACCTGGTAACGCTTTTAGTCCGCCTGAAAAGAAATCAGTATCTCTTAACACGACAATTTATGACTTCATAGTATGATCTAAAAAAATGTTGATCAATTGTATTTACCTGATTTCCTTACTTTTTATCTAGTAGGCTTTTCGAATACGTTTGTATCGGGAAATGTTATAATAACGCAGATAGTATACTAAAATGACACGTATAAAGGGCCAATAATACCAAATAAGCTCACAGAAACCAATTTTTAGGTTACTGTTACTTGAGAATCTGGTAATATATTTATTCATAAATATTGGAACCGGATTCAAAATTTTCGGAAATATTTCATGACCAAGTGAATGATTATTTTGTTGTGTACCTTCAGTAAAGTCTTTACGTATCATTTTAACTGATGTTTTGTCCTTGATGGTTTTTTGGTCTTTGTCATCTTTTTCATATTCAACCATATCATTAAAATCAGCTACATACATCTTATCGTCACTATCACGGAACACCTTGTCTTTAGCTAAATATAGAATCAACCATCAACAATAATAAAAAATATATAAAATTTCCAATGGTCGACCAAAATCAATCAAAACTCTAAACTAGTAATTTGGACGGGGCTAATTTCACGCACATCTAGTGATTTGTATACTGTTATTTTGCCTTTCGTATTCTGGGTCTCTGTCAGATCTGTTGTTATTTTCAAAAATGTACAATAGACAAAGTACAATACCTAACACGCATCAACAATGAGGAAAAACATTTTGTAAACATTTGAATGTAACATAAACGATTTTCTGCCACATTCTTAATTGAAAGGCTATAGAAGCATCGCATAACGTCATTGAATAATGGGTAACCGCAAAATATTGCGTCAAATGACTTACATTGAGTTGAAAATGCTCCTTCTAACACGAACATAATGCTCTTAGGATATGGGACCCATATCTTTCCCCTGTCTTCTGTGTAGTACCATTCAATATGCTGTATTTGATAGAATTAGTTAAACAGGTTAACGTAGCAACACAAGCAATATGAATATAATGAAACATACATAACTATATACGTACAGTGTAATAGAAACTATACTGAGCGTCAAAAGTTCCGCAAAATTGTCTTTTTTATAAGAACCGCAAACTAGTTTATGCTGATACAACTACACATGTGTACATTGATATATAACCGATATAAATTCATAAGAATTATCAAATTTAAGAAATGTATTTATCCATATGAACACCGAATATGACTTAACTCAACATTTCAAAAATACACATTACACATAGCAAAATGGTCTCATCAGATTGTCATGGAATGAAATGGATTGTTATGCCATATATTTTAGCTACAAATGCTGAAAATTTCAGCGAAATGTAATGGATATTGGCCGAGTTATGGGTAAATACATACATGCTATGTATATATAAGCTATGTAAATGAAAGTGTTGCGTTTTCAAAGCCGCTCAGTCACGGTGTATGATCAAATCTACATTGTTGGTACAAAAGTCGCGTTTTTATCTCACTTGTTCGTACAAGCACCTAACTTTTCCTATTGAACTTGTACGAACAGCATAAATTGACGATGTAGTGAACTTTTTGATATCCATTTACTCATAGATTTGGCTATATTTCATAACTGGAATGGTTTTACGGAACCTCTCGAAGATGTAAAAATGTAATGCGCTCAAAATTAAGTCGAAGTTTGCATCCGATGTATGAAAAGGAAGGAACCTCCTGTTTCGTATCGCAGTAAAAAAAGTTGACACGTGTATTGAAAAAGTGTTTGAAGAACGAATCCTATTATTGTTTGTATTGTTCTGATGTTCAATTTATACTGTAATAAAACTTTGATATTGGGATAATCACAAAAGGCGGAAATAACCTTCGAACATGAAAATACCTTGCATTAATTAACTTATAGTAAGTCACCTATATTGTTTGTATAAAGGCACCTACATTATGTCAAAATTTGTACTTCTGGCCGTCTCTGGCTGAATATAATTCGCCCAAATGGTCTAGATCTTTCATTTGTCAGCATCCGATATAAGTTAGGCCAGAACTTGGTAACGTCATGATTTCGCACGTGCTTAAGTGCTATGCACTAATCAAATTTTTGTTTTTCCCTTTCCAAAGCCCCCGCACTGCCATTTGAGTGTGGGGCTTTTTGTTTCACCTCAGAATAGCGGGGAAATATAGCCGTGACTATATCCGTGATTTTACCGACTTTATTGCAGGAGCATAGCCGGGCGATCTTCGTACTTTGACCAACAGTAATTCATCTGCGATGTTTGCATACATCCAAAGATCAAGTAGAATTACACATACATATATTTAATGTAGGTTTTCACTGGTCTGAAATTAAGGGGAGTGACAATTTCGGTGGGTTGACCAACTGTATGGCCCTGGGGCAGGGGTTTTACCATGGATTTGAAAAAAATAGTCAAATTTCCCGCATTTTCACACGTGGTTCAATTGACTGGTGCATTACATTTCACGCATCAAGTTTGTAGCTGCGTTTGAAGTTACTACATCTTCATGTACGATGTATGTTGACCTAGCATATAGCTCCCCTCCCTTCAAATACCGCTCCTCGTACGAATCCTTGCTACTGCGAGATTAATTTGAACGAAAGTATGTGCTATTTATTTTGCAAATGTCGGCCTGAATGATCGTTTTCTGTTTGAATTTTAAGACACCGTCGTCGTGTCAGACGTTTGGAGGATGCACCGAGAATTTTCTTTTTGATAAATCAATATTTCAGTGACCCGTCACACCTGAGTCCGGAGTAAGTCCACGGTGTCCCTAACGCGACCCTGTGGTCTATGCTGCATAACACGACGTGGACCTGTAACCAATGCATGGCATGCTTTGAATACAGCTCCCTTTTAACAGAGAAGTGCTAACCGTTTGGATACAGCTACTTGGAAAGCAATATTGTAAATGAGTCATAATCGGTGTGACAGCACGGCTTCAGTGCATTGGCTCTGAATAATACATTACGCAACTTTTCTAAATATGCACGATTGCCATTTCTGTCACTATTTGGCATATTGAAGGAACAGTGTATTACCTAATCATGGCGTAAAATATTGATAACTATTTCAACAAGTACAGAACTGGATTCCATTGCTTTATATTGTAAATAACTTGACCCTGGACTCCAAAAGTCACGACGTCTGCAATAAAGCATATGTCTGCCTTCTATGCATTGATTCTGTAGAAAATGTAAGGTCTGGTTATACGAATTGTCTCAGTTCGTTCTCATGGACAAAATATACTGCCTAATGACTGCCTCAGGTATAGCTGAGCACTTCTATTCCAGTGCGCTATAAATTTCATTATTACGTGTACTACCTAAGTCCTTTGGTTTCTCAGCCAGACCTTACATTTCCAATAGGGTTTTAGCCCCCAGACTAAAAACACCATGTCAAAGTTTGTTATCCACAGATCTATTAAGCAAAACTCCAATTTGCATAACCAGACCTTACATTTTCTACAGTGTTTAGGCCCCGATACTTAAAGCACTAAGCCGATTGTCATCAGCAGATTTATTACGTTGCTGAATGACAACATGATTGAGATCCTGACGATGATTATTAGCGAAATTCATATTGTCAATTTTTCTGATGGCTGATGGAAACCGCTGAATGTCACCGAAGTCGCAGCTTTACGTCAATCGATTTCGTATTTTTGCATATGAAGACCTTAAACACTTCGGAACTGCTCGAAGATCTGGCAGTTTCTAAATTATGCTTCGGCAACGGAAATTGGTGCTTATGCATGTCATCTCAATGAATATTTTTACGTAATTAGCAACAAGCAGTTTCAACTTTTAAAGTGATCATAATTTCGTCGGAATGAGCCGGAATGCCGTAGGAATAGCAATTCGAGGTGTATTCCTTCATGATCGAAATGCATTCGAGACATTCTGTCTGCATGCTGAGTCAATTCGTAGTGCATTCGATATAGTCCGGCCCATTCCTGTGTCCACTTCGAATGTTTTGCGCATGTTCAAAACTTTCTAGATACATTCGAAGTCGGATGGAATATCGAACGGCTACCGAAGTGTATTCTTCCGGCATTCTGATTACATTTTAAATATTCTTACAGCATTCTGACTATATTCGAAACATTACTTAAAGCCATTATAGGTACTGATATTAAACACACTACCCGTGCACAACCCGTGCATAATCCCGTGCAAAACGGTCCGATGCTTGTGTTTACCGTATTTTGAAAACATATGCGTGCACGATCTCCGCTATCATTCCAGGCGGACTCGAATGTTTATTCTTTCTTCATTCGACTCATTCGGGCGCATTCCGGCTGATTCGAGAGTCGTGTGATTGGGGTATAACCATCCTATACTGAAACGAATAGCTAGTGTATGCTTAGAAAATCCATGTACTAGTAGTTGCTGAATACGTTATAAGTGACTTAGTGATGCTGAAAATAACGGAGGTGCCCTAGTTTTGTGCTATACGTAAAACATAGGTGCTTTATATTTTGATAAAATCGTGTTTTAAGAGGAGATAATGATTTAAGATGATGATTTCTTTTCTTTTTCTGTCTCAATAGATAGAAAACCGATTATATAGGTAAAAACTATGCACAAAACATCACAAGTTTTAAAAATAATAACCCTTATTGTGCGGAAACTGCTGAAGCTTTTCATTTTGTTTTCATGCAGATGGAAGCTTAAACGTTTCTAATGTTCCGTGGTAACATTAGTTAAATCATCTAAAGTCTCTGAAGTAGAACTTTTTGAATTTTCCGTGACCTCATACGTGTGTTTTTCGTTTTTTTGTACGTAAAAGTTCGTTGCTTATACCAAAAAGTGAAGGCAACGCCAGTTTTGTACCAACAATGTAGGTTTGATCATGCACCGTGTCAGTGTATGATTGATGTAGCATACCATCACGTAAGTCACTTACATGCGGTGTATTCAATTTGACTATAACGACAAGATACGGATGACCAGGCAAAGTCACCTGAAAAGTGACCATATGTAGAAACAGACAAATGTAAACAAAACCCATCATGAGTTAATACATAATTTGTACCTGATAGACAAGCCGACCAATGCCTTCATTACTTTTAGCTTGTCGAAGATCACGGATAAATGTTAGTATCTGTTGATAGCAGTCCATTACAACTGTTCCAAATCCACGGACGAATATTTTCTTTGCCTTTTCATCCAAAACGACCTTGACTTTGTAACTTTCACCATAGTCCAATACGCGTTGCTATAAATAGAAATAATGAAATATAAGGAACAAATATAACCCATGAATACTATGTCTATATGTTGGATTCATTCGCAAAAATAATTAAGCAGCTATAGCAAAGTACCACATATAGTTTATACTCTTATTATTGACGTTTCGGCATATGCCTTTTTTCAAAATATAAAACAATGATTTTCCACTACATATTTCGTGCATACATGTCAACCATTTTGAAACTAAAATGGTTGACTAATTTCAAAACCTATAAACTATAACTGCTATTTATTCACAATTCCTGATGGAATAAATCAATATAGCAAAGTAAGTTTAGTTACTAGTAATTAAGAATTTCGAAATTTAATCTGATTATGATTATGCCATATCTGACTCAAAATGCAATCAAACGACATAACATTACCTAGGGATATATGAACAAGGCAAATAAATGAAAGGGATGTAGTGCAATAAGTCAAGGCTATATACCCCAATGGGTTTGAAGAAGATGGATGAGAGTGAGGTAAGTGATCTATTTAAGTAATCCGTAAAACTATGATGAAAAATTGGACGGCAACACGCAACAGAAAAAGCCGAGCACAGAAAACAGAAATAACGCTTACCTTACCACAAGCAAATGACACAAGGTTCAAAGGTGCAACACAAACCGAACGAGAAAAGATGAAACCAAACCGCTGAAAATCCTAGTTTCAGCCGCCAAAAAGTTGAGAGTTCTATTTTCTGTTGTCAAAAGATGAAGACAGAATGTTCTAGTTTAAGCTGTCCAAAACAATACACGAAAAGAGAGTGCAATTATGTTAACAATACGCACCCAGTTCTTGCCTTTCATCAAACTAACATCATCAGTGCTACTATCAGTCTTAAGTGCAATAGATTGTTCTCCCATCTCTTTATCTACCATCTTCGTTATATCATGTATTGCTTTTGTAGCTTGTTTTGGATCGTCAGTTGTTATTTGGAACAAAACAAAGTTTCTTCTGTCTCTTGGAATTACAATTTTATCACTATCATCATCACTGTCGTTGTCATCCTGTTTCCCCTTATTCTCACCTCCTGTCTTGAAGTGTACACCTGTATAAAGGTAGGAAATGTGTTGTTTGTATATCATTACCTGAAGAAGCCTTCTGTGCGAAACGTTGTAAATTAATGAATTTACTTTAAATGTAATTCGTGTTTGGTGGTTTTGTATCTTAAATACATGTTTTAAACGCTTTATAAAGAACAATTGGTCTATCGATAGAATGAGTAATGTAGTTATCTATCTTGTTAAAACATCATGAATTTGACTCAACACGAAATCAATCAATTAATGCTTCTGAAACCACATGCTATTGTTGTCTGTAGGAAAGTCATTCTACAGAGATCCAAACATACACAGTTGTACATCTTAGCCAAACATACATGTACTTAATAAAATGAAGTAAAATTGTGTTACCCTTTTTACTAGGTTTAGGAGAACTACCAGAGCTTCCCATAAATGTTCTTAGCTCATCTTCAAACGTCTGCAAACATGAACAATACAATATTGTAATGTAGGAATTGGAAGCGAATAATAAATACCTTGATAATTCCATATTCACGAAACAAACGTAGGTATAATATTGTATCAAACATTATTTTATATTCTTTAAAATTGAATACATCGCATACACGTTATACAGTTGAAACTCGTTGAGGCTATAAACTTGACCCTCGCATAACACTTGGTCAAATGTTTTGATGATAACTGTGATGATAAGTGTGATAAACTTGATCTTTCACCATTTTTATCGTATACATGTATTAGTTCATGTTCAAACTGATGTAACAAAAAAATAACGGCACCGACAGAAAAGCTCGATGACTTTGTTATCATGAATTTCCACGGTAAGGAAATTTGTCAGAATTGTTGGCTCCTGTTTTGTCGACATTCGGATATGTCGACATATTTGTGACGGTCCCAAAAATATCGACATAACGAATGTCGACAGTATAACATTGGTGCATGTGATACGAGGCATACACAAATACGTCTGATGTAGTTTTTCTGGTTTCAGTGGTTGTTATTGATGACCAACTTCAGCAGAGGGAACCTGCGAAGTACGGTGTAAGTGAGTTTGAACTAGTAGGTTACGACAGTTTACAATAATTATTTCTTACTTTATTGACATCTTTTGCAGCCGGAAACAACACCAAATTAACGTGACAATTTACTCCACTATTGTTAGCGCCAAACTCTTGCACAGCTCTGGAATACATCGAAACACAAAACGTTTTAATGAACGACAATTAAATTTAAGATATTCGGAAGTAGAATTAAATTGAAGATATTCGGAAGTCAATTTTTTTCAAGATAACATCAGTGCCCGAAACATATTTGAAACAAAATATGTTCAAGGCAAACAAACTACACACTCATTTCCGTAGTCATTATTAAATAAAATTCGGTACATGCACAATGCAGATTAACTCAATTCCAGTCAAAACAGAATACGTATAGGTATGCATCTAATGCTAAAAAAATCACAGGTAACATTATCATTGATAAGAATAAATTAGAAATATTTTTACAGAAATTGTTTAGTTTAAACAATATCTGTTTCTTTATAAACATATAATAACATTCATTTACACATATTAAGGATTGAGTAGAAAACTAAGCTTATTTATAAACTCGTCCCTTATGAATAGCAGGGAATAACTGGTAACTTTATGAAGTTGTAAACAGTGGAAATTATGTACCCAAATGATGTTTTGTGAGGGAGAAGAATGGAGAGGAGTGTTTGACAGATTGATAGAGATATAAAAGATGGAGATATATAGATATATGTTTTATATAAATAAATATATGTAATTTTAGTATTTTTACTTTTTGTCAATGATACAGTTACCTGTGATTAAGAAGAGAAACTGCTATATATGTAAAGATACGTAGTACATTGGGCATTCAGTGGTATAGTTTCATTTCCTTGTTCAGTTGTGTGTTGGGCATTGCGCCGTGTGACCGTCGACTGTGTAATTTGCAAAGCTAGCAATACTTTATGTACAGTTATTTTTCATCTTTCATGTTCGGCTGTTTCAGTGCCCTCCCTGTTCGGTATCTATACATCTGTGCGCAGAAAGGTGACTGTTTTGCTTGTCAAGGTAATGTTTTGCTTCACCTTGCTTTTATTTTTAAAACTTTGAGATTGGGAATTGGCCGATGATTTCATACAATTAATGCCCCTTGATCGTAATGCATTGCAATATTCATAGCATTTGTAGTTTTTTCTAACATTCATGAAATGCGCACCGGAAATCGTCTGTTTTGCTATTTTCCCGTAGTTTTCTCGTTGTAAATGGATCAATTATCCTAAATCCAATTATCCTTTATCGTCAAATACCTTACAACTTATGTAGTTTAAAACTAACTAAAACCTTGAAAACCAAGCCGTCAGCGAGAGGTGTTTTTATACGCCCGAGGGGATGGATCGGCCATAATGAAGAGCGTTTTAAATGTTTAGTGCACTGGCTGATGGGAGGGGTGTGCTACATAGATTCGGTGCAGAATACCTATAGAATAGTTTTATTCGTCATCAAAAGTATTAGAGCATCGATCTACACCTCCAATTGTTTGGAGTAGAAGATGTTGTTTTGAATTAAATGATACATACCTATAAATTCCTCTAGCAACTTTCAGTGGGTTATACTTCGCTCCTCCTGTGCCGATAGAAGGTATGGCAATCGATTTGTGTCCAAACTGTTTCATTTTGAACAGACAATCTTCTATACAGAACTTAATCATCTAAATAAGAAAATGCTAAGTTACTATATGCAACCCTACATTTACTAAGCATCGCCTACCCTCAACCTCCCCGCTGACACTTCAGCTTACATTAACTTCACATCGCCTACCTTTACACTACCACAGACACTTCAGCTTACATTAACTTCACATCACCTTCCCACAAACCTAACACAGACACTTCAGCTAACAAAATGTTATGCTATGATGATACTTTTGTACTATATAAGGGCAAGCACACTGAAGCAAGAACAGTACAAAACATTTACAGGCGGAAATCCCACTCCACAAGGACTATATAGAAGACTTCAATTCCATATCATCGGAACATCCGAACAATTTCCAAAACAAAGGTGGTAAAATATAACCCAATGCTTTGTAGATTGCTAGTACGTGTATGGATATGCTTCTTGACTGTCGTAGAGGTAAAACTAAATGTGTCTAATTTCACGATTACGAAATAGAGTGTACCTTTTCCCCAGTTGATTGCGGCCATGTTGGCATTACATAGTGATAAACATCCTTGCATTTCAGATCGAAGCCACTTGTTTTATCCACTAGTCCTTCCTTTAAAGCTCCTGTATAGTTTGCACAAGCTTGTTTCAGCTGAGGGCCAGCAATTCTACACAGTTCCATGGGAATTGCACCATTGAGGTTTGGGTAACTGGTTGTAGTGTTCAATATCACATCGGCCTTTAGAAGAATATAAACACTCAACTAAGAATAGCTAATCAACTACTGGAACAATGTTAATCACAATTTACAGCGCTTGGAGGTTTTAAAAAGTCGTCCCGTGTTTATATTCAGTATGGTATATATATATCGATCGATAACTGTCGTGGTGAGATGAAGTCGTGGATATCTTAGAAACCTCATTGAGGTGGTTGCGATAGTCTAGTAACCTAATTTGTTCGTAGTTCGCATTGCTAGGCAATGACGCCGTTCAGTATGAGTTAAACTCCATAATAGGTGCAAACTATTAATGAATGGCGAGACATAGAATCATAGAGTTATGATCAATTAGTTGAACATTTAGTACCTTTAACGCACTCAATGGACTGTAAAGCTATTTGAATTTACTATATACACTGTACCTTTGATAAGGCCAAGTTTCCATAAGTTATTTCCAATGAAATTGACGCATTCGGAACATTCCATTTCAGTGACCCGGTTGTGACTGGAATATAACATTTCATAAATGCAAAAGCTATTGTATTTGTATTAAATTTTCAAGAAACCTTCAGAAACGATTGCCATTCTATGTATGATTGACGTCCTCAAAGATATGACGTTATTGTACCATTCAGTCTTCTTGGCCATCTGTCATCAGACTGTCTAGTTCATGACGAAACTTAATCTGACATTTATTTTGTGCTCTAATGATCAGCAACAATTACTAGACTGATATTTGATTAATTTTAAGGCATTGTGTTGCTTGGTCTTAGATTCATCAAAGGCTATTGGTATTCTTTGGATTCATTAAGATTTATGAGTCATTGCATGAGTATATACTTATTCTTGGCACAGCTCGGTCTAAATTCAGGGAAGTCATGTTTAGACATTAAAATGGGCGGGTAAGGTTATACTGATTTGATAAAACACCAGAAATATGAGCTGGTCAAAACAATAAGCATATTATCTTGTTCAGGTGTGTTGCTGTCCAACACTAAAGCAGCTTCCATTAGTTCAATGTTTGCCATTAGAACCTTGTTCACCGAACTGTTAGAAGAGTATTTCAGCGCTGTTACACTGTATACTTATTTAATTACACATAATTATTTACCTGTTTGTGGAGGAGGGTGATTCGCGCCTTTTTGTCCACTACCGCCACTATTTGTTGGCACTGCCATTGGAGTAAAGTCTGAATTTTTGCCCACTTCATTGTGGAATGCCTATTATTACAACGGTACAAGCGAATGAATAAAAATGTACAGTAAAACCTCGTTATCTCGAGGACCCATCGGGACAAGCCAAATGCTCGAGTTAAGCCAGGTGCTCGAAATATCCGAAGTCAATGATGAATTGTTGTTATGACTAATTGTAGCTGTGTTTATATGAAAATGAGTTTGAAATTTGCTCGAATTAGGCCGGTTGCTCGAATAATCGCTGCTCGTATTACCGAGGTTTAACTGTATATCCCACGGAATTAGAAGTGTGAAACAAAAGTTAATACAATTGCTAAATAATTTAAAGTATGCAATGGTGAATTATGTACAACTTCTCATTTCGATTTAAATTTATTGATATTTTGACCTTTGAACAAGTGTTGATTTAACTTACTAAGTGTCCGAACTCGTGACTGTGCTATATTCTACGATAAAACATAGGCACCTATTAATTATTTCTTAAGTAAAAATGTGTCATTTGCAAAGTATATTCACTCAATATTTGACCTGTATCGTGTGTCATTCTTAGGGAAGATCGAACAATGGATGCGTTATATATATATATATACCTTGTACAATAGTTAGAACGCAAATATTAAATTGCTACAAAAATGGACACATTAAGAGGGTCTTTATGTCTTACAACAAAGATGACATGACCAGGACATGTAAGATATTATACCTGACACGTGTTGTGATCACCACCATACAACACGACAGACACGTCCGTCAGGTATTGTCTAGGTGACTGGAAGAAGTCTTTGATTGCAGAGAACGTTTTGGCTGCAGAAACCTGACCGGGATATTTGAAGCCACCAGTTCCGAATGTTGGAAATGCAATAGAAGAGCACTTCTCACTCTCCGCTTGTACTAGACACTTGAGTATGGCGTCGTAAATACTCTGTTATAAATCGAGAAGAATATTAAACAAATACAATAGCACTAAGTAAATCTATAGGATCCGTCTTGTGTTGTCTTTGGCGATCGACAATTCTTAAACGAGTATTGAAAACTACTAAGTTATTAAATGAGTATTTGTTTTCAAGGCAAGATTTTGAAATGTGGATCCCACAGACATCTAGTGATTGATTCTTTTATCAAAACAATAATAATAAGGATTTAAAGCGAAGTCATTATTTGTTATCACACGTTAGATGTTCTACGATTGTTATCATATATACATGTATAATAGTGGCATCTATGTGATAACTTGACTGTTTACCTTGGCTTTCCTTTGACGTGTCTTAATATAAGGCAGAATTGGACACATCAGTCAGATCACCTAAATCAGAGCCACACATTTGTTTATTCATGAGTAAAAAGTAAATTACTGAAAGTGTACTTGAAGCTTGTAGCTATTCAATTTCATATTATTTTTCTCATTGTGACTCGTGTAACATGTGTATGTTTTGTGTGTCTTTCAAAATCTGCTGCTTCTGTTGTGTTGAATATTGCATTCCATATTGCAAATTGATATTACTGTCAAATATGTTATCGACAATAAATTTAAAAAAAAGATTATATTAAGTTAGACAGGAAAGACAGCACTCAACTTAACCAGCCGAGCACAGAAAACATTAAAAACACACTAAGCACAATGCCCAACTGAACCAACTGGGTAAAGGATCATAAAACACATACAAGGCACAATGCCCAACTAAGCAGGCAAAGATCCGTCCAAGTCCAAGCTGTCGAAAAGTATAAAACATTATTACTAGCTGAATGACCCAGTTTCCACAGAAAAACGATTATAATGCCTAGTTTTAGCTGTCAGAAATCCTAAAAGGAAGAAATGTCCAACACACTGCCAATCAAAAAAATTAATCAGCCCTTGTCCCGACTGTAAAAAAGCTGAATAGAAAAGTTTCAGCAAAATAACGGCGGAATGCCTACACCGAATGACCTAGTTACAGCAGTAAAACTGCTCGACAACATAGTTTTAGCTGCCTTTAGCCCCTAAAGTTAAACAACATTACTAAAACGTTGAAAGTTATTATTATTGTTATTATCATTATTATTATTTCCTGTTCTTGTTGTAATTGTCTTTCTGTGTTCTTTAATATGATAAGTACCTTACCTAATATGTAACATACAACTAAAGATATATGTTAATGTTGATATGGTTACAGTTACATATTTGATAAATACTTACCTTCTCGTTACCATTTTGTTTGTAGTCTTTAAGCACTACGAAAAATACTTTTTTGCATTTAAGGTTTCCAGCCGCGTCGACCATCGCCACACCAGAGCTTGGGTAGTTTGTGTAGCGCTTATTACAATCATCTTGTATACTACTACCACCACCAGCTGTCTTTATGGCGTTACATATAGCCCCATTTAGTTTTGGAAAAGATGAAGTGGTACATACAATAACGTCAGCCTGAATGTGGAAAGTGAGTCCAATGAATTGACATAATTCATGCTTATGGTATTCTAATGCACATTTTAAGGCAATTGACTTAAAATATACAATAATTATATATCATGGTGCTAAGGCGCACCACCGCATTACATTGCTCCTCTTAAATGGGTATACGAGCGTACACAGTATATGAAACCTGAACTACCTACACGCTTGAGTCCAGATTTGCATCGACTCCAAGCATTCATACCTATTTAGTCGCCTTATAATATGTAAGCAGGAATCGGTTGTGGTTGCCATTCTGGTTCCTGAAAAGGAACGCTCAGACAACGGCTTAACTACGACAATTGCGCGAGTCAAATTCAAATACTATGAATAACCAAAACATAGCTCCACCGACGTAGCTTGAAAGATGATACTTATTTCAATAACATCAAGTTGTGGTTGTCATTTTGGTTCCTCATTAGGAACAATTCGGCAGTCAAATTACTGTAGCCAAATTCTAAGGCCATGTGTTACCGAAAATAAGCTCTACCGATACAGCTTGAAGGATGACACTTATTTCAATTAAATTTGCAATTGAATGAAACGAAGAATATTCAGCATACCCCTGACTGTTCAATGTTGGCAGTTTCTACATCGACTGTGTACCTTGAAGTCGATCCGACATTGTAAGACATATTCCCCTGTGCTGATTTATTCGTTGGGATCTTCAGAATTGTAAGCTGTCGTCGCGGTGGACTCGGTGCGGATTGCCGTTTTCGTGGAGGACTAGGTGAGGTCCCTGCAACCAAGACAAAGCACTACATGTATGTCAACTTGTCTATGTTTCCAAACTAATGAGATATTTACCTTTTAGGGGAGGATGTTTTCATTTTCCTCGTCGACGAAGACGGTGTGATTCGAGGACAACACATATTAATGTACAAGAATGTCAAATAAATTTCCAATTACTTTTTAACAAACGTGGACCTTTGCACCGAGTGAAACCAAAAATACAATTGGTACACACAATAGTTATTGCAAAATAACGTAAACTTACTCAACTGACGAAATAAATATATTGGTAGTAGAAAAGTATAAATCAAAAGACAATATCACACAAACAGATTGCAATGAATCATCAACACGCCAAACCCAAATAGGCGAGACAAAATAATTAAGCTCCGGTAATGTACTTGCACAGTTACGTGTGTTTGTGAGGCACATGCTTTTAACAATTATGCAATTGTCTTTGTGTTCCGTTGTACGTCACTAGTAAATTCATACACTCTGCTACGTATAATTCCAGTATAGACATTAATCTGACCATATCATTTCTTTGTGCATATATTGAACGGTTTCAGCATTTAATGTATAAATTTTCGATAGCAAATTATGTATTACTATTTTTCAATCCTTTAGATTTATGTTTTTAATAAACATTTAGCGTATTTGCAATACTTTTCGCAAGTCAAAATCCAAATACGGACAAGATATTAGCCTTTAAATTATGCTGATAGAATATTAGATGATTAAGTTAATATCGCTGTATATATATATTATATATTCATAGCAGGTTGTCTATGCCATGCTTCGTATTGTACATTTAAAATCCGACCAAGTGTAACATTCTTATTTTTTTGCGCCAAGTGTAACATAAACCAACCATTCTTTTCTTCTTTCTTTTTCTCTTCTTCAGTCTGCATTGCGTTTCCGTTTGTTGTTTCTTCTTTAATATCTGCAAGCAGACGATGAGGACGGCGGCTGTACATATCTTCCATTACACACTCAAAGGCCTGAAACAAAAATATTATATTAAGTCAGACAGGGACGGCAGAACTCAACTTAACCAACCGAGCACAGAAAACATTAAAATCACACAACGCACAATGCCCAACTGAACCAACCGAGCACAGGAAACATAAAACACATAAAGACGCAATGCCCAACTAAACAAGCACAGAACCACCAAGTCCAAGCTGTCGAAAAGTATAATAAATTCAGCCAACATTTGGACCATTCAACTAACAGTATATCCTATCTAATATAAATCTACTAAAAGCAAACACTCACTTAGTTATATTTTTAACATAACCATGAAAGAAACCTAACCTTCGTGACGGTATGAACAGTTCGCATATATTGGGCCTGGAACATTGAAATGAGTACGCGATTGAATTTCTTTATTATGTTTGTCATAAAATCTATTCCCTACGGTTAAATGACATTCGAAGCACGTTACAAGCGAGACCCGTGCACTCGAATGAATGATTACAGTTTATGAGCCAGGCTCTGCGATTTTCACCCTTATCACATTTTTTCCCGATTTTTTTATTTTTAAATTTTCGGATAGGGTCATCGATCCTGATCACAAAAATGAAAATGTTTTAATGAGGGTTGACCATAAAGTGCTCGAATATCAATTTAGATAGGTATGTATAATCCAATTTCATTTAAAATGTGTGAATATTATGATATATACCGATGTCACTGCTAGGTCCGTGTGGTATATAATGATCATGACCTTCTCTAATGAACAAGTTGGGTGCAATTTCATAAAGTCTGTGACGGAGCGAAAGAATACTCTTGCTACTTTGTCGGCGGGGTACTTGCAATCTGATGTCGTCCCAATAGTTGGAAATGCTATTTCTTTAACATTCTGTATCACAGCTCGTTCCAGGCATTTCTTGATACACTTGGTAAGGCTCTGCATTTACAACAAAATAAATTTGAATGGACACAATACATGTATCAAATACGCAGCTATAGTTTATAAAGTATTAACCAGAATGTAATGATTACGACCATTATGCTTGTCAAAGTGACTGGAAAAAGACATTGAAGATGAAAAACAAACTGATGATTCCTAATCGATTTTTAAATCGATCCGAAAGCCACACACACACACACACATTTATTTCTGCCTCCTATAATGTAACCACAGATAAGATAAGATAAAGTTTAATTCCAATCAAGGGTCATATAACATGACATATGAATCACAGATAAAACAAAATGGGTTGAAACAAATAAACATAACAACACACAATTTAGAAAGTAAATAAGGCTTGATTTTGATTTGGTAACACAAATAAATAAGGCTTGAGGTCTAAAGAATCCTACCTCCCTTCATGCACTTGAAAAGCCGTAATTATAAGATGATGGGAGACAGGATTAATTTGACGTTATTAATATTGAAAAAAAGAGAGTAAAATTTAAAATAAAAATACATATTATAATTAGAAGATATAACAAACGTATGCAAACGGTCTGTCAAACATTATTTTGAGTGAAACTGTCACTAAAACAGTTAAGATGGTTTACACTCGTAAACACCCATAAAAGAACTAATGTGATTATTACCTCGTTGACTTTCTTCAGATCTGTGACAGTCTTGACACAATATATTGTAGTACATGGTAGTCTTCCAGTGAGCTTTGTCTCCGTTATTGCCCCGTCAACGATATTTCCATTACTGTAGTCGGTATTAAAATTCTTTTCGCATTCCGATGCCAAATTGACCTGACATCCTGCCATGTTTTCAAGTACTTGAATGATAGTACCCGAAAGTTTAGGAGCACTTGTTGTTGGACATACTACAACATCAGCCTAAGAAGCAATGCAAATATGCTGATTATCAGATTTCATATTTCGGCAAATACGTTAATATACTGGGCGTCACTGAAAAGTTACTACTTATATATACCTCTGTATGTTGTATATAACATGACCTATCGGTACAATAGTTTTATGGTGTGTGCATTTGAATATTGTTAAACATGATATCTGTGAGTACACAGCAATGTCAAAACATAGTCGTGTTCGGCTTTTAACACAGTTTAACGTATACTTTAAGATATAAGAGTCAATAGGGTTGTAACTTTTCATTGACACTGTGCTTCTGTTTAATCTATCACAATGAACTATATAGGTTTTGTAATTAATTCGTTCAATGCATTTTAAACTTTCATGTCTCCTTTACGAGCAAACGAGAATAATTTTTTCAAAATATTTCTCAAAGGAATAAAAATAATCTACTTAACAAAGCAACCATGAACCATATACTGGTGATGAAACGGAATAATAATATATAAGTTACAGTATTATCTGACTGTATACACTTATGCAATCACAGGTAATCGTATCATTATTGAAGGGTAAACCATTTTTTTTTATAAAATTCATAAAACTGTGATAACATAACATAAATAATCAAATAATTTAATAAATCATATTTTTTTACTCTTCGTCAATGATACAGTTGTATCCAATGTGTATACAATGACAAAATAAATGGTAACAAAAAACAAGGCACACACGCAAGATATACATAATAATGTTATAGTTACATTTGTTTTTCCAATGTCACCCCATTGAACAACGAGCCTCTTGTTCCGAGGCAATGGCAATATTCTTGAGCCTGTCCGTTTCAGTTTGAAGAATTGCGACTTCCGAAACTGTGTCATTGTGCCTAGATAAAAAATACAATATGTAGGAAAAATGAAAAAATGCTAAAAAAATTTACGAGGGGGAGTAGAATTAACTGGACTGATGTCCTGTCTTTTGCCACGTTCATAATTCTGGACTGATACTATGCAATGATAAACGGCAACATGTTACCGATTTGTTGTGTATGTATACTTTGTACGAGGTTTGAAACCACTATGTTTTCGTTACTTTAGTAACCCCACCACTAACTTCAAATTTGATATGAAGTATTTTAAATGTATAGGCAACGAAAATGATTTTTTTTAAAGATTTAGTCATTGAGAAGTATTATTAATTTGCAAACGACGTCGTGTTACCCCGCTCAGCGTTAACCTTATGTGCAGTTGTATATATAGTACAATCGTTATTTGAGCGACTCAGTTGAAATTTTTATGACATTTCAGGAAGGTATCGCATATGGTATTGTGTCGTCTTTATGCTTTGCAAAAAATAGTAATCGAAACTGGATAACCCCTCGCTTAAGTCATTTATCTCTATAAAAACGAAGCATGCATTTATAAAGAAGCTTAACAACGAAGACATCTCTAATAATAATATCGAAATAATAAAAAAATGTTACCCTGGCCAAGTTTAACATTAGTCATAGGCATGTGAAAGCACTTGTCCCCAAATGTTGCTTGCATCTGTTCCTGAATCAGCCTGACATTCTCTTGATTTGTATCATAGAAGTAAATTTCCCGTACGTTTGGATAGTTCTTCAGTTTTGTTTCGATAGTTCTCATTAATATCTGTATATGCAATTAAGTGGATCAAAATACGTTTTAGAAATAAACATTGGTGACATTAAAACATATATAAAAGTGTGAGTATTATTAGTAAGGCAATTAAAATGTTTAATTTGAATGGTGTATCATGAAAACAAACATACATGTGGACCATAATGAAAATTGGTTTGCCAATTATGTTATCCACAGAAAATAAAGACGTTATTATTATTATTATTATTATTATAAACACAAGGTCAGCGCTATTGACAATTTACCCAATACCAATAACGAAACGGAACGTACTGTCTAATTGGCAATAAAGTGCTTGGTTCAAAATTGCTTAATTGCACGTTAAACATTGTGTTTTGTTTTCTTACGAGTTTTGACTAATACTTTAATTGTTTGAAGCCGACATTTAATCGATTCGCTGATTTGTATCACTGCATCAATAAGAAACACATTTATTTGTATGTACGTACCTTTGCCGCCTTTACTTTTGGAAATCCAAAGATACCAGTACTAATTAAAGGCATCGCTACCGAGCGAAGGATACAGTTTGTGTCAGAATTCATTGCTGTTAATATATTTTCCATAACCGTTTCCATCAGTTTTGACTCTTTGTTATTGCCCCCTTTCCATTCTGGTCCAACGGCATGTATAATCTTCTGACACCGTAGTTTTCCGCTGATGCCAACGTAAACTTTTCCAACATCTAAATCCTTTCCTCCACACCTCTGAATGTAATCTGAACAGTCCGTTTGTATTGTTTTCCCACCTTTTAATGCAAAGAGTAATATGCCATCAACACAATATGTGATCTTGAGCAAAAGCATAAATACTTTTTAGTACTTTAATAGTAATGATATGCATACCATCTTTCTTAATGTTAATGATCAAGTTATATAACTGCAGTTTGACATTTAAGTTGCGGTGAATGAGAAAACAGCTCATCTAAATATTTTATATCTGAAGTATCAAACTCACCAAATATATTGGCATATTACATTATAAGAGTTATTTAAATTGTATTTTGTCCATAGAAGTAATTATAATAAGTAGAATTATTCATTTTAATGTTGAAATATAATAACCGTTCACCTTTGTCAACGATCGCCTTTGCCAATCCACCTCTGTGTACAAGTTGGCAATTTGCTGCATTTACAATTGCATCAACAGGATACATTGGAGTTGTCAAGTCACCGTGGTTAACAAAAACAGCTTGTCCGGTCTCTAGTGGAATTATACAATGTGTAGCTGACTCTTTCATTTCATACTGGGTTGCCATCCGAATGCTACATGGTCGTTTGTCATCTATATTGGAGACAAACTTTTCCCCCTTTTCATTATCCTGCACGTAGTCATGGACTCCTTCTCTTTCTATTGACATCCAGTGTGATACAATTTTACTGGCGTGTGTTTGTACTAACGCGATAACTTCTTTTCTTTCTTTAGCATTTCCTTTAACCTTAAGCGTGTGTCTGTGTACATGTAAGACTTCCTTTCCAAAATTGCGTTCCTTAATAGTCTCATGTAAAGTGTTTATAGACTTTTCCTTGATGTAATGAACGGTTCGTGGGGTAATACGAATAACTTCTTCTTTAACCAAATAAGCCTCGATATGTTGGCATAATTCTTCATCCATTAGCCCGCGATAACTGTCTGCGCATGTAATATTCACAATAACTTGAGCTTCGGTAATTTCCATCGACAGTTTCACGTATGGAGAATATTCATCTTCCACTTTCTTCATATTTTTTTTTAAAAAAGATACGTCTTCTACTTCACCTAAATACTCTATACGGCGTTGAATTACGTGAGTTTTAATCATTTCTTCATACAGGCGCATGTCCCTTGCATTGAGTGCATATATCTTCAATCTTTGCTCTTTAATTGTGTAGGCACATCTCCATCCATTATCTTCTAATTTGGCTTTTATCTTGTCTTGTATTGGCTGTGAAGCTAATATTGCAGCGTAATCGGATGATGGCAAATCGGACTCTCGAAATACAATCTGATTGAGTAATACCAAAACTTTAATTTTTGCTTCTCTAACAGCGTTTTCATCTCCGCGTAAAACAATCCCGTTTGGTTTTCTGTCAACTTCAACCCCTTCAATGATGTCTTTCAGGGACAGAATGTCAAAGGCTGTTACCTTCCCCTCATCTAGATTTTTAATTTCCTCCCTAACTACAGGTTTTGGCTTTTCAATCTGATCGATCTTCCTTTCAATATCTGTCAACTCTTTATCGTCTACAAACCAATCAAGACAAAGAAGACAAAAATAACAATTAGTGGACATTACTTCTGAAATATTGGTAAGGACTTTGTAAACATAGTACACATTTACAAGGTTATTTTCTTAGATCAAGAGTAAGTTACAAACATGTGAACATATCATCGTAACGACTCGGACAGGAACGGCAACACTCAATAGAAACCAGCAGAACACAAAAGGAACACAGATAAAACACAAATATGAAATCACAAACATAAGTACAAGTCAATCATGAAAATATATACGAGGAGGGTTCGAAAAGCAATGAAACTCCCTGCATATCTTTGTATTATCGGGGCTTTGAACTTGTCATATGTACCCATTCGACTATTATTCTCTATTGGGTAAGGTAAAATTTGGTTTACTTGCATTCATCGGTTTGGTCATAATGAACGTACGTTTAATAAACATTTACTCATTTGCACTACGCTAAAATAAGTTTGAAAAACGTATGCCTAAACTGACTGAAATTATGTCTTATACCAAAGAAATATCTTAACTTGGATTAAGTGATACATTCATACATGATGACCTTTGTTTGAGATTTAGCATTTATTTTAGCATTATCTTTTCGCATTGTTACACGTTTATTACAAGTTTCAAGCCAGGCCATGAGCATCTGAAAGAAAACAACAAATGTGGTCGACCAACAACAGTAACAACCAAATACACTATTGATAAAAAGTAGAATATTCGTCTCAAAGCTGCACTATTGACCGATGGACTGTTAGCTTCTGGTACATGCTCGAGTTTGTCCTCAGTTCACTTAATTTGGATAACAATTCTTACGTGGTGACCAAAACGTTATCTTAAGTTATACCCCCAGTACTTTCAAGAGAAGTTATTGCGTGTTATAACAAACGTTGTAACACATGCTCTTTAATTTTAATCTAGGATTTAAAAGTTAGATCCAACTACAATGTGTCAATGAGAGTTCATTAATGGTTTTCTGTGAGTTTTTTTGTAAATGATTCTGGACATCAATAACAGTTGGAGAGTAAGTTGCATTTCTTTTCGAACACCCCTCGTATATGAAACAAAATAGGACTTACGAGTATTTGACGTTAAACAAACTTTTATATATTCACGTCAAGTATTTATACGTACTGACTGTCGGTATTGGCTACGACTACTACACGCCTATGTGTCTACGTCTTTGTTTTACTTTCTAGGGCGCTAAATATAAATAGTCTCATTTACCTATTTTACCACGTCCCTAATAAGCTAATATGAACTTAAATTACATTTTTAACGCAACAAAATGAAAAAGCTATATTCCACTTGTTGATCACGAATTATGCGAATCATTTTAACGTAACGTTTACCCTCTAATAATTAGTTTACATTGTTATAAAGAACACCCTAAAATGACTAACCTTTAAATCCTACTAACACAATCAAACGTTTATTGCGGTCTTCTTCTATCCAAATCTTGCTACTGGTGACCTTACGAATGATGTCTTGCGCAGTGGTCCAGACTTCAGCGGTAATTGGCTTTCTTACAATCTTAACGTTGCTGAGTTCATCGTCGAACAATTGTTTAGCGCTCTGTTTCCATGTTTCACTGTGTCGCCGTTTATCGTTACCATGGTGACAATAAAACTCTAATGTGACTTTCTTAATACCGTTGTCGAACCATTTAATTCGTCCACATATCTTTTGAAACTTGCCTTCAATTGTATCGGAACAAACGTCTTTAAAAAATGTAAGCTTTGTTCCGTCAATGTTTTGAACAGTGATGGGGTCTAGGCACAAAGTGTCGTCAGAACCATCTAGAGGATCGGTGTCTTCGTAGAAAGGAGATATTGAAAGTTTGTTCTCTTGGTATTTCTTAAACTTCTCGCTTTTTTCACATACCTTTTGCACATCTAAATAAATGAAGGAAAAACCGCTTGCATGTTCGAGTATCCATGTTTATATTGAATAAAACACAAAATGGTGGACTTAACACCCAAGGACAAATAGTTATACGTTTACTATATATTTTGTATATTTGGATTATTTGCACATTTGGAATCAAGCTATAGGCACATACGTAGTTATGGTATTTTAATAGATGTGTTTTATTCCCTCTACTCTCATTGATAAAGGTAATGCAATTCAATAACCATTTGGTTCATTGATATATATATATACTCGTGATTATCAGCAAATAAGACTATCAATTAATGCTTTCTGTTCATATCAAAGTTCGATAATTAGAACACATTATCGATGTAAAAGACTCACAAACAGGCCAAGTTCAATTGTTTATCATTTGAAATAATGTTTGCCAACTGCAACAAAAGCAGTTTCCATTTTATATCAGTATTTATATTACTAAGGTAGTATTTGAACATTGCAGAAACGAAGTACCAAATTAATTACCGATTTTAAACATTTTTCCAAACTTACCTGTAGGAGATTGTAATTTGACCACACATATACCATCGTCCTTTCGAAAGTAATCCTCCATTACCCCTACATCATCAAGTTTCAGTCCCAAGACATTTGACGCATTGGTGAAATATCTAAAGATATTATTAGGTTGGGTGCCTATTGGCATATTTCCAACTTTTATCAAACGGGTTTCTTCCACAGCATAGATGGTCTGTATCTTCCAGAAGTCAGGTCTTTCCAATAAGCGCTCCAAGAATGCTGGATCTAAATGTTATAGAAAATTGTGTAAAGGATTGATCGTAGGAAACAAAATACGTAAAATGAAAGAGTGTGCGTGGAAAACCTTCGACTACTAGTAATACAAATGCCAAGAGCCAAATGCACACATTGGCTGTATGACCCTACTTTGTAAATTTCGTGCAAAGAAAATAGCTTTGTATGCAATTCCAAACAAACAACAAAATTTAATGACAATGCAATGTGTGCCCGGGGATAGAAATATTCTGACACTTTTCATAGACGTTACAAGCTTGTACGCAGCAACCCTGTCATATTATAGTTCGAACATGACAAAAGCACCACATGACAATAATTGTACTACATTTATATTTGCATTATACATAGATATATTATTTCTGTGTTCAAAACTTGTTTCATGAAGGTCTGGAGGAAACCATTGAAGGTGGACCTTTTCTCTATTTCAAATCACCTTGAGTATAGCGTCATGTGATCAAACTTTGTTGCAAATGTAGCATCAGAATAACAATTGATTCACTGATCACATAAAGTTCGCAAGTGATGACGCTAATATATTTAGTTATAAATGTATTGACATACCTAATGATTCATTATTACGTCAGTAACGGGTTTATATAAGACTTTATCTAGTGGATTTATCAATTTTGCAACGTGGTTGTGAATATTTTAAGTAGCATCGTATGAATTCAGGTATCCCAGATTTATTTTAAACAAACCAATCACAAGGCTAAATAAAATGGTCAGGAATAGTGAATAAGTACTCTATCCTTGGGAACAAGTGGACGATAATGTAGTTCGTAATTGACCGTAATAATAAGTTATAAATCATATTACATTTTACAAAAAAAAGGAAGGTTGTTAAAGCTTCTCTTTGAGCTAACTGATTTTTACTAACAGTGGTTTAACTATTTATATGAGTATTCATATATGGAGATCACCCAGTTATATAATTCTGACTGGTTCTCACTACAAGTTCAGTAAAATTTGCTTTATCAACTTTTGTACACGCTTTCAGAGTTTTGCATATTTTAACTAATGAAAAAGAGAATGTAAAATCGGTCAGGAAAGGCAGCACTGAACTTAAACAGCCGAGCACAGAAAACATAAACAAAAACATCACATATCACACTCACACGACACAATGCAAAGAAATCAAACAGTAAACTGCACGATGTGTTTCAGACGTATTATAAACCGCATTATGAAAATTGATTTAACCAAACGGAAGTTAATGGTTGTAGGTGTACAGTGAACGAGACGTTTATACATTCATACTGAGATAAGGCTATTTATACGCACCATTGTTTCAATAATGGGGTTCATGTGCCAAGTTATTCATGGGACGATTCATATTTGACACGTCTTATTTATATGATTTGTTTCTTTGTTCGTGTTTGATTGAGACAGTGTATGTGCGTGGGCGTTTGTTTACTCCCTCCTGGATTGATCAATGTCCTCCGAATTCGAGTGAAGAGACAATTTGATTACACAACAAGGAGTCCGGGTGCGCTACCCGAGCTTGTTCCAAAAAATATTCTTTAACGTGCATCGGCATCATTTTCAACATAATTATCATTATTATCAACTTGATTGTTTTCAACATCATCATTAACAAAACATCACTATACATTTGTATTAACAAAATCGTCATCGTCAGCAACATCAACATCATCATTATGAAAAACATCATCATTATCAACAAAATCATCATCGTCAGCAACATCATTATTAACAAAACATCATCATCATCAACATCAACATCATCATTATGAAAAACATCATCATTATCAACAAAACCATCATCATCATCAGCAACATCATTATTATCAAAACATCACCATAATCATCATCATCAACAACAACAACATCATCATCATTATGAAAAACATTATCATTATCAACTAAATCATCATCATCATCATCAGCAACATCAACATTAACAGAAACATCATCATAATCATCAATATCATTAAAATCAACATTGTCAGCATCAGTGTTATCAGTGATATCGACGGAATCGTTACAAGCATAACCAGCATATTTACTCTGATTGCATCTCAATCTGATTCAATCTGAACTACATGTTACTGTTTGGAAGCTCTTTCTCGGTACTTGAACTATTACACCCACCAAAATTAGTATACTATATATATATGTGTGTGTTTGCACATGCATACTAGTTAGAATGGTTGAAATAAGAATGGCGGGAAATTATGACGTCATCTTGGTACCATAGTAACCTACATGACCTCATGCTGTCCACCCACGCTAAAATTAAACTTCAAACACCCCTCTACATGAATAAGCCAAGAAACGCTCTGGACCAATTTTCCACACTAAAAAGTATAGATGCTAGACTAAAGCAAGCATCTGTGCTTATATAGATATCCATGTGGGATAATGCGTTTAACTTCAAAGCGAGTTCGTACCTCACTACAGGGGGTTTAAATCCCACCTACATGTACACATAGAAGCACAATAATGGAAACTATGAGCATTGGCAATATGAAGATAAATAACAAGAATATCCAAACATACATGCACATATAATTCTTACCCCTTTCAATCTTAAACTCGATCAAAGCCAATGTTTTGTCAGGACTGTATTTAATGATCGGGGTTTCGCCTTGCAATTTCGCCTTGAGGAATGTCATAAACTTTTCCTCGTCTTTTGGTTTTGTGTCGGAAGTTCTCCATTTTACTACAATAAACCTTCCCTTGTTTACTTTATCTGGAAAATAAAATAATACGGACGTGTATAACTCCAACACGATAAATTGCAGTACAAAAACAAACACAATATTGCCTATATTTTTGTTGTGGATTAAAATCAGGGACCGTAACGCTTACCAATAAAATCATTCAGACATTTGGCACAACATATTAAGTTTTCATGCTCCTAAATATTCAGAAACGATAAATATAGCGGATTTTGTGTTTGTTTTTGTATTGCAATTTATTGCGCTAGAGTTATATAGTCCAGTTCGGATATTGTGACAGTGACGTTGCAGTTTATGTGTACGCAAAAAATCACAACCATTGTCTAAACAGGTAGAGCGAAGTTTAGTATGTCAGTTGAGCATTGAAATTATATTTGTTTGTACAGTTTAAGCCTTTATAATTGGTTTTACACCGCTATAGTGGACTCGACCGCTGCGTCACTGGAAATTTATCCTGAATGGACTATACCTTTCTTTGTGTCAAAGATCATATGCATAATAGATAGGCGAGACTTGGGCGAGACTTGACGATTTTTCACAACTTTAGTGTTTGCACGATTTTTTCGACCAATCAGCGGACTCGATTTTCGTCGTATAATCCATGAAGAACGTTCTATTTTTCGAATTAATGCGTCTTCACCAAGAAGTAAAATGAAGCCACTGCACATGCGCAAATATACCACGCCTTTTCGTGAACTTCGTGCGATATGCAAATATCGGTCATGCATGTTTCAACCACAGGTTACTGTTTCATTGATAAAGAGTAAAAAAAAAATTTATCAATTTTATGTTATCTTAGAGAGGTGCATTTGTACTAAAGGGGTCAGATTTTCATAGTATCGAAAACAAGAATTGGCTTTCGGTATCTTCGTAAAGACATTCGTTCATGGACAACATTGTTAAAACTACCTTCATGCAAAATCCCATCGAAATTTATCAACTACGTGTATATCGTTAAAAAGTTATACAATGAAATGTATATTACGGTGTCCAGTCAAACACTGAGGTGCATTCAATGAAAACGACAATGTTATTCTAAACAAGAAACAATAAATGATTTCACGACATGTGTGTTTATTTTCTTATTAAAGGACGGATTTTTAAAACATTGATAACAAATTAAAGACGAATCTCTCTAGTTTCTGATTAAGTAAAATTATTTAACATAACACCAGTATCAGTGTAGCAATACCACGTGACTTTTGGCTACAGTTACAAGAATAAATTTGTAAACATTGGAAAATAAAATAGCCATAAGTATTTTATTTCTTCATCGATTTCTATGAAATATACGCCACGCTAAGGGGGGCATTATTTGCTTTCAATGAAAGATAAGATATTTTTCAGCAGCTTTACCGATTCTTCCATTACCCTGTGAAACCTACACGTTCCACGGTTTCACAGGGTAATGTACAAAACGGCACATCCGCTGAAAAAGACCTTATATTTCATTGAAAGCAAATAATGTTCCCCTTAGCGTGGCGTATATTTCATAGAAATTGATGAAGAAATAAAATACTTATGGCTACATTTGCGTTCCAATGTTTACACATTTCTACTTGGAACTGTAGTAAAAAACCACGTGGTATTGCTACACTGAGTATTAATGAAATGTTTGTTAAAACAAAATGCACCTCAGTGACTGTATACTAGAAATTTTATAAAAATATTTTTTTTCGTTTACTCTTATTAAGGATACAGTTACATGTGGTTTCACCCATCGATACAAATGCAGCTTTAAAGGGACTGCCTCACGTATTGGTGTATTGCAAAAATAAAATTAAATTGTCAAATATTCATGTAATTTTGGTATAGTTTCCTGTATATGCCATAAACAACCACATTGACATAAAAATAACTTGGGAAACATCGGCACTTTGTAGTAATTTAGCATATTTACAACCAAAATTCTATAGGGTATTAATACCCTATAGAATTAGCACTACTATCACTTAAATTGTCTGAAACGTGTTTGCATTCGATGAAAATGAATTGCGAAACGAACCGAATACCTCACAGATGTTTAGGCTTTAGTTTGATGAAGTTACAGTTTGATTATGTCTGAATTACATAATTCATAGAACATTTTGGAAGGAAACTCTGCGATATTTTCAAACAGAAAAATACTGAGTGCCAAATATCAAGAGTGTTTTAAATTGCTTATATGCCATACATCTTTCATAAAGCAACCACCAGTGACTTTCTATTATATAAATACTTGGTTAGGTAGGAAAATTACGTCATACAAAAATTTTAGCCCGATGTGAGGCAGCACCTTTAATGATGGTGTGTAGTAATACCATTTATTTGAACGGGGGTATCAATATATTTCACAATTCAAACTTCACCGACTTTATGGTTAAATACACACAGTTTATTGTTAAACACACCTAATAAAATGTAACCGTCTCTTTCACCATTAAACGCGTCTCTTTCGCGCCAATCATTGTCCATGTACTGACCCATTTACAGGCACGCGAATCTCGTGCTTCTTGGTGTTTTAATTATTCAAGGCGGAGCCAACACTAAGTCGGTTAGAGTTTAAAATATTTTCTTCAAAGATTTAAACCACGCTTCGCTCGCTAAGGTTTAAATCTTTGAAGAAAATATTTAATAAACTCTAACCTATACTTAGACGCTCTTGTCGTCAGCTTAGATTTTCCATTGCAACATAATATACCCCCAAATAGTTTATGGCTTGAGTGGCATTCCATAGAGTGTGTTCGCTCATTACTCAACAATACCCAGGTAGTAATATAGAAATCTTCCTATTTAATGTACAATTATCATGTCTGTAATAACCGTTCGTCTATACGTATGCCCCTATGTATCTCTTTATGACCTT
This sequence comes from Spisula solida, assembly GCA_947247005.1. NCBI lineage: Eukaryota > Metazoa > Mollusca > Bivalvia > Venerida > Mactridae > Spisula > Spisula solida. The sequence continues at coordinate 23,476,223 of OX365955.1, forward strand.
GTCATGCTACAGTTCATACGAGTTTTGGGCAAACACGCATGTTAACGCCGAATAAGACAGGGGTAAGTTAAGATGACGTTGCGCTAAAAAATAATGACTTTTTACTATCGTACTATCGACTTTTCACTAACGTACTATCGACTTTTCACTATCGTACTATCTATCTTTCATTATCTATACAGTAATGGTCCTAACGAGACACCGTAGAAAAACGATGGCATATTCTGATACCGCTCAAATGATAAACATGACACAATGGGCTGTTTTGGTTATACGCATAAGCACACACTGTATACAATGAGCAAAAGTTGGACCCGTGTTATACATGGACTATCAGGGATCTAGTTGATCAAGTCCAGAGTTATTGAATGATACATATCATACATGTACACATTTAAAAACAGATGACTTCCCTTTCTTCATATGTAGTTATACCCCTTGACAATTAACATCTGTTTCGCAATATTTAACATAATGCGATAGTATGACAATCCGTTATTTGATATGTTCTACAATGTACATTGATACAGTCAGGAGATTGTGGGCACACAATGTATAGATCGTTGTAAATTTGTACGAGTACACTGTTAAGTTAGTTATAATGTAGGGTACCCATTGTTTATTGAACATGAGGATATTGGGTTGAATTTAATGACAACTATTGGAGGTCCCCAGTTCATTTTGTAGCACGTGTGCATATGAAAATATATACTTCATTAAAGTAGAATTGGGGAGGAAGCACGGTAACTTAATGTCCTTATTCCAGTGATTTTTGCGACTTCCGGTTTAACATGACAGCGTGTGTTCATTATCACGAAGACCACTTGATTAATTAAGTCAATGTTGAATATCCACATACGTACATACCGCTGTATAGGCATACAACGTATGCAAAACGTTGATTCATTTTGTAACCTCCCCTGTTTTTCAGCATTCTGACATTTCTATAAACTTATTTATAAAACTTGCCGAGCTATTGCCATGGCATTTAGAATAAAACTTTTGTAAGTGTTACTGTAATTGCTGCATATACAGGGTGGTGTTCAACCATTTTTGTTGTTCGTTTAAAACTGATTTTGGTAACAAATGATAGTTTACATACTAGTATTTCAAATCAATATTAAAATACACAAATAACTTGCACATTCTAAAGTACATTTCGCTACATATAAGTCCTTACATGCGGATTTCGTGTACGCGACGTTTTATGTTGTTTAAAATGAAACAATACAAATTTCAGGTTTAAGGGAATCCCAAAATCTAAGAACATCTTAAAGAATATTCCAAGAAAACTGTTAGGAACTTGCATAATCATTACCATAATGTGTTCTTCAGAAATATCACAGGTTTTATCTGTACCTTATAAAATCTGTGATATTAATGAAGATATAGCGGATATCCTTAATTAAAGATTTACACAACGACGAGGTTTCGTACTGGCGTCCACTTACCAACAGTTTACCGCTTGACAGAGCTGGCAAGACAGGCTTTCACGATTCCACTATGAATCTAACTAACGTTACAATATTAAACCCAAAATTAAATTATATCTAACATTTAAATTTAATACCCCACCCATTTTAAACACTTATCATTAATCACATAGACGGTTCATCAAAGTAATAACAAATGTTCGAGAAGAATTGTTATTACATAACACGACGAGAATATAACATTATTAAAGTAACTCACCGCTCATTCTGTTCCGTGTTTAGATCATATCTTAAACCCAGACGTTTAGCTGTTCACATTGAAGTGAGCCTAGCTACCCCGATATTGTACGTAAATTATAGATCTTCAATAAAATGGATATATTGATTTTTCTTGGATTGAACACGGAAGTTAAATTACAAGGAATATGATCCGTCGTAAATTAAGCCAACATTAAAATCCCGACATTATCAGAGCATTGATTGTAAACTTTCAAAAACATTTAAATCGAATATTTGTAAACTACACACTTAAATGTTCAATATTTGGTCATACAAAATACGAGATAATAGCATTTAAAATACATTTGAAAGTTTTCTTAACCAATTTTATGACGGGTTAGGGTTATAAGACTTACTTACGTAGATGTACTAGTATACATGTAAAGTAACTTTAAATGCCATCGCCATTATCATAACTTACTTCAACAGGATGGGGACTCGGCAGTAAGTGCTCGGTTCGTTCAACTGCTCTAATAAGTCACAGACATACACTGCGAGACTTTCAAAACGCTCCACTATATAAAATTTATTTTTTTACTAAAACCAAGTTCTTTCCCTGAATTATACCTATTAAACACATACAGGCTGTTATGTTTGCATGAACCATGGAATTATCGGAATATTAGTTATTTGATATTTGTTTAAACTAATGACGAAATTGTCCTAAGCAAACAGCTGACTTTGCTTGAGATAATTATGTAATTTTCGACTTGGTCCACAACATATGCGTGTACTCTAACTAAAACCTGATTTATTCATACTTATGGATCGGCATTCATGCAAAATATTAATAGTACCTGATACATAATAATATTATGCTTGCGGTTATCATGCCGAACGTGAAGACCCCGGCGCTATTAACATACCCAGAGCCGGAAGTAAGGTCACTGACGCCGTTAGTCAGTACCATTGAACACGATTATTTGATCTTTGGTCTTCATGAACGATTCCACGCCACTTGGTGGGCGAACTATCGGCCTCGATCATGACAGCTACGTATATTATATACCTCGACAAGATGCAAACATTCACCGAATATACAGAGACGTTTCCGCCTCCGACACACCACCCAGAGTGCAAGACGGACCATTGGTATCTGATGACAAGTTTTAGACCACTGTTTATTATGTTCCTACATGAACGCAATTGACAAGGTTGATCGGAGTTAGAAACATTTAATCGCGTTTGTATTTTAGGCGTTCCATACCCATGCCCTAACTATGAGATGTACGGTGGGTGATGTCTGGTTACAGTGTCATGGACCAAAGAAGATATACATGTATATTCTTACCGATATATACGCCATGAAAATTGTTAGAATAATAAATCGATTAATCAGGTCAGTCCTTTGTGCACATAATATTTTGTACATAAACTTTACAATTTCTCTTAGAGATGTATACGCGTCAACCGATGTGAACATGGACAGCGGATAAGCGGGTTAAAAACGAGGGGTAGTCTCAAAGTAATTTTATGATAAAAATCATAAAGGGACATAGCTACGAACTGCAATTTTCGCTTCCATGTTTAATTTCCATGAAAGTGCTAACATAAATTCATGTATTTTACAAAAAAGACAAATTAAATTATTCGATTGAATGATTTGATTTGTTGAATGATTTGATTGCTTAAATGCTTGATCGATTGATTTAACCTGTCTAATTGGACAATGGCTTCGAGGAACGAGGGTAGCTCTTTCAGAATGTCCTCATGGTTCTTTAAAATGTGCCCGTTGTACACCACCGATGCACACGAGCCTATATCTGGGGTACAACTATATTATTTTTTTTAATCAATACTACTCGTTTGCTCTTAGTGTTTATACAATCTCTATAGTCCAGAGAATTTGACACGACTCTCGAACTTCTATTTGCATTATTTAACAGCTGATATATTGTCTATATTTATAACCCCGGTCGAATGTTTTCATAAGCGGGGACTATCACGAAGACGCTCGAGGTGTAAATACCAACACAAATCTAAAGGACCGATATTGCACGATTTGCTCGCGGAAATTTATATATTCAACGCAAGAACCTTGTAATATATTCATGCATAATGGTCAGGATCATGTCAAATTCTCTGTGCTATAATAGAGATGTATACGCTATATAACATAACATAACATAACATAACATAACATATAGTTTATTGACATAAAATTGCATTAATACAATTTATAATCAAACAAATAATCAAATATACTGCAGGAATGTGTAAACATTGTGACAGGGTGAAATTTTAACATAGTTTTCTGAAGGGTCTTGAAATAAAGGATGATAAAAAGGATGACATTTTTATGAAAATGTGAAATGTCTTAAACAGAAATTCTGATTTTATTTGCGAAATAAATAAATTTTGACAAGTTATTAATAGAAAGTTTGGAAGTAGAATTCAGCAATGAAATGAATTTATTATGGTGTGGCCAGTGACAGAAATAAGGTTTAAAATACTTTTTTCGTAAGTCTCTATATATACGATGTGAGGTTGGAAAGCGGATAACGGCTATAAATGTATAAAGGGTGTTCTCAGAGATGACTACGAATTACAATACATAATTTTAAAGATATAGAGCCACATAAGTATCATAGCACATGCACGCACATTTCAAATTCAGATTGTACGAGGGCCATTTAAAAAGTATTAATCAGTGGCAAATAATATGTTTAATATTCAACCAATGTGTATACAAGTGGACATTTTCTGAAAGATACAACCTTTGCCTAGGTACCCAATAAAAAATATTGTAATCGGTAAAATGTCCATTCATCCATATGACATTGAACAAATAGGGGTATGAAACACTGGAATTGAGAGAAAATAAGGTATATTAGTAGACTTAAGGGTTGATATTAATGGTCATAATTTCTTTAATTTCTTTCCGATTGATTTGAAATTTGTAGATTTCATGCACCGTATACTTGTGTTACTAGTGCTGAATCAACATTATTGTTTGGACAGTCTAAATGGATTTAGCTGTAAAAGGAATCTGCCATGTTCCAAATATTCAAAGAACTGCATTTTGAGTTGTTGCTGTATTGTACTACTGTACGTCTTAAGTGGGAAAGTCAAACACGTAGCTTTTTACACATTTATATAGGGTACTTTCTTTCACATGACAAATATGTTCTGCATTATTCATAATTTGTTCTTTACTACAGCCCAAAGAACATGATCACGTGACAAAAAAATGCGTATTTTAGATTTATGACGTCATATCCCTAAACAATAATACAGAAAATAAAAATTAAAAACACGTGATAGTAATTTTATATATAAAGAATTACATGAACTGGACAACAGGGCGAATATTCTTTGTTTATTGTAAATAGGGGGTATAACATTACCCCACCCACTTTTTTAAAGTTGGGCTCGAACATAAAATTTTGTTGTAAAAAATAAAATTGAAGTAAAAATGATTAAAATCGTCCGACGAATGAAACTACATATACTTATCTAGAAAAATTGACATTTTATAATAAATTAGTGTTTATTTATCTAGTATATATCTAATATTAATTAGGGTGTTAGTGTGGTATTTTGAGTCTCGGATGTGACTCGCTTATATTGCTATAGTTTGATAATAATTTACTGTTTTCAAAATTATGGATTGCCATTTAAGAGTTCAATGATATATATTGCAAATGATATCAATCTAATTTCAGTAAGCCTGAATGACATTTGACAACCACGCTCAGAAATTGTATGAGCCCATATAACACAAGTTTCTTACGTATTTATGAGGTATTCTTAGTCCAGTGATTTAAACCATGTCCTGTTGAATATCAAGCAACCAAATAAATAAATAAATCAATCAATCAATTAAATATATAAATAATTCAATATATTCATCCATCAATCAATCAAATTAATCCAATCCAATCAATCAATGAATAAAATAAAATAAGATCAATCAAATAAGATCAATCAAATAAGATCTATCAATAAATAAATAAATAAATCAATCAATCAATACCAATCAATCAATAAATAAATCAATCAATCAATCTCAATCAATCAATCTCAATCAATCAATCAATCAATCAATCACTATCAGTCAATCTCAATCAATCAATCAATATCAATCAATCAATCAATCAATCAATCAATCAATCAATCAATCAATCAATCAATCAATCAATCAATCAATCAATCAATCAATCAATCAATCACTCAATCAATCAATCAATCAATCAATCAATCAATCAATATCAATCAATCAATCAATCAATCAATCAATCAATCACAATCAATCAATCAATCAACCACAATCAATCAACCACAATCAATCAACCACAACCAATCAACCACAATCAACCACAATCAACCACAATCAACCACAATCAACCACAATATAATCATAGCTATGGTTACAATTTTGACAAAAAAATATTCAATTTGTCTTGTAAAGACTTGAACACTCACGGAAATTAGATTTGGTAGCAAAAATGACAATTCGTAGCTATGTCCCTTTATAATGTTTATTTTGAAATTCCTTTGAGACAACCCCTCGTTTTTTATCCGCTCTCCATGTTCACATCGGTTGTCGCGTATACATCTCTATTAAGGTCTTAATATATACATGTATTATGTGTATTAGTATGTAGCTTAGTGAATGAGGTTTTGGCTTTCATGACCATTTTCTTCAACAAAAGTGTTTAAACAATAAAAATACAATGTTATGATATTGCAATGTATGTACACAAGTGACATACCTGGTTAAACGGACGATACTACGATTAGTATTCTGGTGGAAGTTAGCTTTTGTGATTTTCACATTGTGGGTGTTGTCCTTGAAACGTGATACTTCTTTTCTTATTTATATTTTGCCAAGTTTTTTTCAGACGTTATTGAGTAGTTATAATTGTTTATTATCGCAAAGTTTCATTTAAATGTACCAATGTTAACTAAGTTTTTTCAATCATTAAATAACTGTTGCGTTTTCATGAAATTTTGGTGTTAAGTCACATACAAGTGGTGATTTATAAGTAATGCAACTTTGACTGTATATTTAACTGACGTCTTCTTTTATAGTTTAGTTCATTATATGTTTTTCTCGTGTTATTTGGGAAACTTGCATTAATTTCAACAGGAGTATATCACTGAAGCAAAAATACCCAGTCGGACTTAGGCTTGCTTTACTTATGAATCAATCTCTTAACTCTAATTCCTTTTCATTATCAAAAGTTTATTTGAACGCTAAAATATCTGGAGTGTTTATTCGTTCTCAATGACATATTTATCACAATTCCATAGGGACTGGCAACGCTAAGATGAGATGACCAGTACCTTCTGTTTTCGCGAATCTATTTTCAAAGCCTTCTTTAGAAGTGATCAGCGGCCACACAATTCTCGTGCAAGACCTTGGTTACGAGATATAGATAATTTATTTGAATTTCCAGGTCACAGACCCATTTGGACATACATAACATATATACAATGCAAATATTAAATTATACACACATGTTCACTCACCACAAACACGCACAACACACGCACAGCACACGCGCACACACACACACACCCACCCTTGCGCACACATACATTCTATTCTATTCTATTCATACAACATGTACATACGTACAAATACACATGTTACAACACAACCTGTACAATTTAAAGCTCATAACATCATTAAACAAATTAGAAAAACATACTTTATCTGTAGTTATTATTATTGCGTATTAAAAATGCTTTATATATGTAAATACTTTTTAAAATTTTCTAACTATCTTTTCTGATTCATAATTATTTGAATTTCCAGAAGGTCACATACCCATGTGGACATACATAACATATATACAATGCAAATATTAAAGTATACACACATGTACACACATATATAAGCCTGGAAATGACATTCAGTCCAAAACGATTTGGAGCGCTACAAGGATATATGCGTTCGTGAACAAGTACAGAGTTAAGACTAACGTCCGTTCAAGGGACTGTACATTTACCACCCGATAAAAGAGTCGCATGTCGATGGTTACACTCAACGCTGGCAGCCAAATACCATTCGCTTCTGACCTTCTGATGTGTCCATTCTTGTACCTAGGTAAAGTTTTACATGCGGGTTATTCTTGCTCAGTGAAATTTAGCTGTGTCGCAGACGGGGATCGAACTCGTTAGCTCTCTAGCCCAAAGCGTGCTTCCTACTTCTAGATCACCGCGTTTTTGTTATACCTAGTGACCTTGTTATTCATCCCTTGCTCAAACTTAACTTTGATTACTACTTATCAAACATTCTGACTAATTTTCACAAACATCCAGTGAAAATACAGCCTCTATAGCTTTTACAAGGCTTTTCTATTATTTGACCTAATGACTCCAGATGATGACCCCAAATCGACCTTGACCTACATTGTGATCACTGAGAATTTACAACAATTAGGTCAAATTTGTGACATCTAGTGAATGCACAAGGTTTTGAATGATTGGGCCTTGTAGCCTAAGTTTTGACCCCGGATGATCCAATATAGAACCTGACCAAGATGCCGTTGAGATTAGCATTGTGACCTTGTTTCAAGAAGATTATGCTAAACTTGTGACCTCTAGTACATACACAAGGGTTTTCTATTTGACATAATGACCTAGTTTTTTGCACCAGTTGAACCAATGCCAAGCTTGGCAAAGATATGGTCAAAATGATCATTGTGACCAAGTTAGTTTCATCAAGTTTAAGCCGAAATTGTGACATACCGTGTCTACACAAGCACATTGCGATCGGACGACGGAGAAAGAGTGATCACAAAAGCTCAGCTGTCATATTTTATTTTTCGTTTTGTATGACAAGGTGCACGACGTTTGGAATGTGACTTATCATAAAATGTAATTATAACTCAAATTGTAAATCAAAACCGACACCAACACCTGTGACATTAAAATGTCGTATTTTCTTTCTTATCAGTTATCACAAGGACAAGCGATATTAGCTGTACCTAGCAGTCAATTGGCAAGTTTCCGATAGACGCGCATATATAACTTACCGGAGAGCACACGTTTTTCATATCTTTGAAAGAAAATTGTTACAATGGCTGAAGAAAATGTTAGGAAAAACAATGATCACCGATCTAGGGACAGTGTTCGTCGGATTATCTTGATTGGAAAGACGGGGAACGGTAAAAGTTCAACGGGAAATACAATCCTTGGATATCCGGATTTTAAGAATGAAATAAGTGCTGGTTCGGTAACTCAAAGTTGCGAGGTACGTACTAGCATCGTCCGGAAGGACTGGCCACTTTATGTGGTTTGTGACACACCAGGACTGCTAGATACCGACGTTGACATAATATACCGAGCTCTTGAAATACAAAACTCAGTAAAGATGTTGCCGAATCCACATGCCTTCTTACTTGTGTTCAGTTTAGCAAGTCGAATGACATGGGATGATCACTTTACTATTGACTTAATACGGATAATGTTTGGTGAGGATGTATTATAACATTGTATGTCAATGTTGACTGACAGTTGAGTATGTTGGACACATTTAATGTGGTGTGAGGGATGATCTTACATAATACCAGGAAGCTTGAACATTTAGTTACACCGATCTCTGTATAATACATGTCTGGCTATACCCTTTATAACCCAAGCAAAGTTGTGTTAAAATGAGTTGGAATTGGAGCGCCGAGTCATGAGTGGAGCTCTGAGTCAGACCGGAGCGTATGTATTGAATAAAACGTTGAAACTGCTATACTGTTAAGTGATTATTTTAGCCATATTACGCTACAAGGCTAACTTTTGGTGATCGTGACCAGCACACGCGAGTACTAATCCTATACGATCAGAAAGGTGAGTGAATGTTTGTAAATTTCTTTTTGCTTACAAGTGTAGAAAATAATCAATTTTTAATTATGGCAAATGTTTTAAAAGCTGTAAGTTACCAGGGTGTCGCAAGGGTGATCTTAGAATATGATCAATATAAATCATGGATTAAATGGAAAGAACATATACTTAGTTACTTATGCAGACTATTTTAGGCTTATTAATGATTCTAACACGATCTGCGGATTAATCGTTTAAATATAGAGCGGACCTAACAATGTATTATTACCCCCATAAAACATACCTATCAAATTGGCTGTTTCTATTTACGCCCAGTATCACGTGACATATTTATGAATGAATGAACGTAAACTTTATAGTAAACTTTTCTACGAGTCACGATGACAAGTCGAGTTGCACGAGAATCCAGTGTTACAGCTATGACGCATCTATTTTTAGAAACTCCAATATACTCTAGAAACCAAGTTTTATTTAAGCTTCTGATAATCAATCCATTTATATTTTTCATTTTATGAAATAGATACCATATACTCGTGTTATAAAAATTGTTTCAATGTTTAAAATGTGGTATTTCCTTCAGAAAATTACGAAGGTCGTTTTCATTAACGAGGGAGGTAATTGTACCAGCTAATAAGCAACTCAATTTCAGCGTGAAATTATGTTCAATGTCAAATGGGTGAAAATGAAATGCGCGCAGTTAAATAGTGCGGGATATTATCGTATTTAGAATCGAAATAAAAACTCTGTTCTTGTATATTGTCGGTGAATAAAACACGGGCACTCGTTCGGATGCGGAAAATTAAATCACTCGTGCTACGCACTCGTGATTTAATTTTTCCGCATCCGAACTCCTGCCCGTGTTTTATTCACCGACAATAAACGCGAACAGATTTTTATTTCTTAAATATAAATGACAAAATTAAGTATAAAAAGGAAAAATGTTAAAATGTCAAAAAAAAAATCATTCATTTAATATAAAGTTGAAATACGTAACTGAAATTGATAGTTACTAATTAAAATTTTATCATGTCAAGTTGTCAAGTGCATATACATCACGTTGTAAATTGTAAATATTAATGCAGTGTTGTTATATAAAAATTGAAATTTAATTAATGTATCAAATGTATAGACTTGAAATAGTGAGTATAACATGTTGTAATAGTCAATAATGTTAATATGATTATTCGTTAAGAGAGTCGGGTGTGTATTATGGTTTTACGGTTGTTGACCGATGTCTACAAATAGATATTATGCGAACATAATTATTTGTAAGAATTTTTTGAGTATATTGTCGAGATATTAAGTATTATAAATAGAGGTCGAAAGCAAATAAGTTGCATATGAATAAGTTTTATTCAATATAAACGACTATTATAATATTGGAGTTTAGATACGAGGGTCGGTATGTGTTATTGTTGTGTTGAGATAAATGTTATGAGAACATAATTAGTAGTAGAGACATATTATATAAGAAGTCGAAGGCCAGTATTTATTAGAAATCAGAAGGCATATGAATGTATTTTGAAACGACTGTCTATAATATCAGAGTATAGTTAAGGAAGATCGGTTATTTGGGAGCCTTTGTTGTATTGTTATTGTTAACGATGTTGTTACGATAAGTCGATAGCCGGTATTTTTTAGGAAATCAGAAGGCATATATATTATTATGATTTTTTTCATAAAACGACTAGTCATATTAGCGCTGCGGATAGCAATAAGATTATTGTAAGGACTGTCTATACTATCAAAGTATAGTTGAGAAAGATCGGTTATTTTGGAGTCTTTGTTTTATTGTTATTTTTAACGATATTGTTACCATAAGTCGATAGCCGGTAAGGCATATATATAATTATGATTTTATTCATAAAACGACTAGTATAATATCAAGGAAATAGCAATAATATCATTGTAAGGATAATCGGTTGATGTTGTAAATATTGTTTAAAATATTTTTATGAAAAGTATAATAAAAACGAAATTATGCGTAGAAACATTTGACTATATACATATGTTATGAATACAGAAATTGAATATGATAAAATCGGTAAAAGTCATTAGCATGTTAGGGAATCAGCAACATAGGAATATTTGTTATTCAATAAAACGACTGTATTATCCGATTGTATCAATATTGTTATAGAAACGGAGAGTCGATTATGTTGTAATGGTTATTAACCGATATTTTTAGATTTGATATTAAAGTTACACTTCACTTATATTACGTCATGTACGCAAAATAATGAATAATGCAATTCATTAAGTTAGACATGAACTGTAGGACATTCAATGATTATATAACGTTAGGATATTAGTTTGAGAACTCAAGTTCAAGCACAATAGTAGTAAGTTAATTAATTAATTGTAAGCGTATCAAAGCATAAGAAGGAATTGAAACTTTCCAATGAATAAAATAATAAATAAATCACAATAGTTACTTTGATAGAAGTCCATGATATCCATGATATGTCGTCAACATGTATTTCCATTATGAGTAGTTATAATGATCACCATTGCCGCACTGGGTACCTTAGCAATTTTATTTTGTTAAAAAAAAATGTGTATTAAATTAAAAACACTTGATCAAGCAATAGGGAACTAATAGCATTCATACCACTATATACCTGTCCAGACCAACAGTGAAAACACATCGGTTTGGGTAATAAGACGGATGGGAGATGAAATCAAAAATACCTTTTGAGAATTGTCTGCATGAGCAATACAATTACAAAACCATGTCATATATGGTGTAATACTCCAAACGATGCGAGACTATCAACAATCCCAAGTCCAGTATTCAAGTATATGCCTACCAGAAGATGTGTGCTTAAAGAGGAAACAATACTTCAAGGCCGATTGCACAGGGCATCATTCCGGGTAGAAGTCTAAAACTTCACGGATGGCTCGGTGTATTACCGACAGATCCAGATAGATCCAGGAATTATCAGAATATCGAATAATAGTATATCAACTATGTCAACGAGTATAAGGGGATTACTTCATCGGTCGAGTGGGAATAATTTGATGATCCATGAAATAAACATGGGTATTATAGTAATAGTTTCAACCATGGCAACTATTGCACGTCGAAGCTGGATGGCTTTTCAACGAGTTTCAGCGTAGAGAAGTGGAAAGGATGTGTCAACAGCTATACGATGATTGTGGAAATAGTCCAACGGGTAGTAAATAAGATGCTGATGGACGCCAAAGTTCAACTGGAATCTGAAGAAGTCAATGCCGATGCCATATATTAAGTATCTTTGCATGTTTTGGGTTGGTTGTGTTATTGGTTGTGGTAAATTAGCAAAATAACAAATAATAATAGCTTCACACAGTATTTTAAGGATGTTCATTCAAAGTAGAAATAGTAATGTTAAATTTTGTTGTATTATTAGAGTGTACCTAACGTTAATTATATGCCAAATGGATACGTCAGGATTTTTGTCGTAGGATTTAAATTTTGAATTTGAGGATTTTGCCATAAAATGCTAGTATATGTACATGTACTACAAAAATAGAAATTACTTTCATTATTAATATTAGTGAAGATGTAACTGTATTATGATATGTAAAAAGGTGTTTTTTCGTGTTGTTGTAACAAGGTGTTGGTTTAAAACAAATAACAACTTTAATTATTGGGTGTTGGGCAATGTTGAATTAGTTGTATATGTTTATGTTGCAGTTGTTCATGTTTTATGAAGTTGAGTTAATATTAAGTTCATGGAAGTTTTATAATGTGAATAGAGATATATCAGAAGTTTAATATAGTAAGATGATATTAGAAACGTATCAATTAAATAAGCAGAATATGTCAACATAAATGAAGCATGTTGTATCTAGGAAGTAAATTGTAACTTAGAAGTACAAATACATACATATTATATATTATTTCTTACGGGGTTGTTGGGGTTGTTATCACCGCATATATTGAAATAGAAGATAGAACTATATATAGATATTAATCATGTCAATACTATACATTCCAGGAAATTAAGACACTGCGGCTGATAAACACGGACTCACATTGTAACTGGAACTGGAAGACGTCATAAAACAACAAACAGTCGTTAAAAAACTTCCAGTGTTCAGAGACGTTCCGTATAAATTATGTTTAGAAGCTGCGATTTTAAGAAATTTCAAGTGTTTAATTGTGTCAATGTCACGTGTGATTATGTTATTCAGGAATACGATACCATAGACACTATCAAGCAAAATTATGATAAGAAATGGAAACATGTATATTGAATTGCTATATCAAAATGTATTGTTTACCTTGATCATCCAGATATATGTATGTATGTTTTTAGGTGTGATGTTTATATGTGATCATGGTTGTCGAAGGTGACAATTACATGGATTAGTACTCCATTTCAATTGTCATCTCCGCTATAAGGTGTAAACAATATCAGAGTTTCCTGAGTAATAAATAAATGTAGGGGAAATTGAATTGAGTATTAAGCAAATAGGTTATTTTCATTTATTCCAAATTAAGGGGCGGTACAAATATTATACAAGTACATGTATAGTAGTTTTTTTTATTAGTTTTTTTTTGGGGTTACATTATAAGGTATAACATTGTATGTCAATGTTGACTGACAGTTGAGTATGTTGGACACATTTAATGTGGTGTGAGGGATGATCTTACATAATACCAGGAAGCTTGAACATTTAGTTACACCGATCTCTGTATAATACATGTCTGGCTATACCCTTTATAACCCAAGCAAAGTTGTGTTAAAATGAGTTGGAATTGGAGCGCCGAGTCATGAGTGGAGCTCTGAGTCAGACCGGAGCGTATGTATTGAATAAAACGTTGAAACTGCTATACTGTTAAGTGATTATTTTAGCCATATTACGCTACAGTATTTGAACACTGCATTATTGTTTTCACGCGTGGGAATGAATTGAAACGGGACGTCGACTTTGAATCGTTTTTGAAAAAGTCTCCGATGTTGATTAAACTTATTGAGAAATGCGGGAATCGAGTAGTAAGAATTGAGAACGAAAATTCTACTGAACATTCTAATATCAGAATCGATGTTCGACGTTTACTTGAATTACTCGAAGAGGTTTCGGTTAATGGTCAGATTGTTTACGAGTATCGTTATCTACAAATACACGAAAAAGAATTGGAAGACCATCGACAGAATTACAAAGGTAAAAGTGACATATGGTCGAAACTAACTGACATAAGTAACAATCTCGGAAAATGCAATTCTCAATGGAAGACCGCCCTGGTTTACATGGTTTTATTTGGTGGTTCGATTTACGTAGGGATGGCTGCGATGCCGGAAGTGGGTATTGCACTAGGTGGGGCTGTGGGAGGAACACTTGGTGGATTTTTTGGTGGATTTGTGAAGATGGCCGCTATAAATGTTGTGAAGAATTTTAAGTTCTGGTAACAATTTGTTGCAGAAAAATGTTAAGCACTTATAAACTTCACTTATTATTGATTATATGTTAATCATTACTATCCAATTGCATCGACCGAAACTACATCGTTTTTATGCTTAGAAGGATATAGTGAAATCAAAGCGCTGTATGGAGCGTAGATAATAATGTAATAGGAATTTGTTTATATTTAAATAAATAATTTTATTTTTTATTTACATACTAGGTATTTAACTAATATTGTTCTAGGGCATTCATTTATGGTTCTCCTTTTTGCCCTTTCTCGGTTTCTTTTTCCACCTGATGATGTCCATTTCAGTGATGTCTTTGTGATGTTGTTTGGGCCTTTCCTGATGACATGACCTAGCCATCTAAATCTTCGTTGTTTGATTACAGTTCTGGTGTTTTTTTTGTCCAGTCTTTCTGTATAGGTTATCGTTTGAGATTCTAGTCGCCCAGTAGATCTTACAGATTTTGCAAAGGCATTTTGTATGGAAGCTAGAACGTTTCTGACTGTCTATCTGATATCAGGCCCCAATCTCCCTAAGCATCTCAATCTGAGAAAAATCTCGATCTCCAGTAGTGTCATGTGTTTTTATGTTACTTTCCATTCAAGGCTGGACTCAAAATTGGAAGAACAAAACAGAAATATTGTTATGAGTTCATTACAGTAAAATTTCAAGAGCACAAACTTCAGATTGGTTAGTAAACAATACTCTAATTTGAGCAAAATCTCAATTTGAACTTTGATTTCAGCTTAAGATGCTTCGGGAGATCGGGGCCTGGACTAAGAGGACGTTGCTCTGGTAGAGGTTTTTTTCACTAATGTTTCCAGATCTCCATATCTTGTTGAGCTGATGAAATGTTGTTCTTGCCTTTTGAAGTATGTTGGATATATCATTTTCGGTTGCATAGATTTTGCCCAGAACACTCCATAAATATGTAAAGTCCTCTACCTGTTCAATTGGTTCATTGTCTAGCTCCATGTCTACATTTTATTATATTATATGCCAAAGGAACACAATGGAAATAAGAACTACGTGTAGTTCTTTTTTATGTCATCCTTTACTTGTAATGTTGATTGCCAT
This sequence comes from Spisula solida, assembly GCA_947247005.1. Lineage (NCBI taxonomy): Eukaryota > Metazoa > Mollusca > Bivalvia > Venerida > Mactridae > Spisula > Spisula solida. The sequence continues at coordinate 23,492,196 of OX365955.1, forward strand.
GACATTATTATTGCATGCATGATTGTTTATTGTTTTAATGTATTGTTTGATCAATTTTGTCAAGTAAACTGTACGTTGTATGTAGAAACAAATCTATCCATCTGTCTGTCCGTCTGTCCAACCATCGTGTGGAATAAATTATTGATATATATGTATTATAGTCAGTTTTTCCATGGGGTTTAATGTATGGATGAAAGCTCGTTAATCCCATGCGTCAGAGATTATAACGGAAAATAAATGATAGTTAATCATCAACGGAATGCTATAGTGCGCCCAGGATAACGTGATGTTTACAAACATTAATCGGTTTTGTCAACTATAGTCTGTGCAGGATAATGTGGCAGTCACGTGACACAATGTGGACAATGTCAATTGATTGAATTAGGTAAACCATGGATAAGGTTTGTGATTATAAATCATTCTAACCAGTTTAAACATACTTCATAGCCGAGTGGTTTAGTGCGTAGATACTTCCTAACGATATCGACATTTTTGGCCGCGAGTTCGAAACCTTGTCAAGTTATATTTCTTTTTTATTTCTTTTTCTCATCTTTATAAATTTAAAAGCTAAGAGTTTTACAGAAAAATAGCTTAAAGATTTAGTTCTATCCAATAGTGATACAAACCTGTAATTCAAGTTAAGTCTATTATTAATGAGTGTATAGCCTAAATATACATGTACACAGTCAACGTGGTGTATACATGTATTATAATTAAAGCACAAGAATTTTGATTGCTAGTACTTAGGTATTGTAACTACCAACTCGAAGCCACAGATTCATTATCTGAGTGTGACTGTTACTCAGACCATGATACAGCAGATGGAGTGATGTAAAATTATTTTGTATTGTAATGATTGTGTGTTCTTGTCATAAAAGTTGAATTGAATTTAAAATCATTTTATCATGACCATAATAAAACAAGAACAATAATATATAATTAACAAATTATAAACTCTCTCGAAAAGAATATGAAAAATATTGTGATGAATTCAAAAAATTACTAAAGACTTCTTTGATGGGTTGAACTTGAATCGCTCAGTTACAATTCCTGTACGTTACCACCTGAGCTATTACAGCATACATAACTACTTGCAATTATTTAGTGCTTATATTACATTGTAATTAGTCAAGCATGGCGATAAGGCCAAGCAATTTAACTGCCTGGATAACAGTCTATGTTAAATGTTAAATTTCGTCGTTGAAAGGATGGTAAAGGATTAGCTGCACAAGGCAGTCATACTGGTCTGAAAGGTAAACAAACACTAGTCCATATTAAGTCTGTATTTCAACAGTTACCACTTACATAGTATTTAATGAAACGGACAAACAACAAACAATTAGATTCTTTTAAAGTTATCTGTAATCAATATCATGTATTACCTGTCGTGAAATAGACTCGACTTGCCACATTATCTAGCACGAACTATATTGGAAAGTTGGTTTTGCATCTTACAAAAGAAAACAGATAAGGTCAGTTTTGTTCTAAAAACATAACGGATAAATCATACACACCTGATTAATCCACCTAAATGGATTATACCAAATTTCCCCGCCTTTCTTGTTATCATGGGCGCACTATAGATTGCCTCCGTGCATTAAGTCGTTCAAAATCAATTGATTTCAATATACGTCAAAGAGCACACCGTTCTTTATAGTTAATGAAAACATATGAAACATGGGCACCGCAATCAGTTAGCCTACTCCACAAAGAGTCCCTACATACGGTGTCGAACACTTTTTATAGTCGATAAATGCGCAGTACATGTATAAAGACTTCTTATTCGAAATTACCTGGTTATTGATACAGTATAGAATAAACACACAGGCAGACGTGCTGTTTTGTTCCTTAACCCAAACTGTTCGCCACAGAGAACACTATTATCTTCACATCATGCATTCAGTATGTTCAGTCTGAACAGGTAGGGTATTTCCTATTTAGTTAAGCATTGGAAATCGCTGGCTTATAAGACCTTATAAGACTCGTGCATATTTGACCTTCTCATTCTAAGCCAGTGGAATATAGATGTCAGGATAAACCTTCATAATTGAATTTACTTTAGAACTGCGTCACTCTATGATTATCCTAATTGGACAATACACATTGCTGGCTTAGAGTACAAAATCAATATATTGAAAAAATAAAATAAATATACCAGATTTATATAGCGCCCTTTTCATGCGAACACGCGTTCTAAGGCACTTTACATTATTGTGTTGCTGCCACAAAGGTGCAGGTGCATCCTCTACTAGTACAGATACAGCATGATCTGACCAGAAGGACAGACTGAGAGAAAGCCCCTGAAGGGAGAGAGATACATTAGATACAGGCATGCAGAAGTGCGCCTAGCTCTTATTTCGAATAGACAGTCTGGTTCGTTAATGTGCCCGGTGTATAACACCGATACACAGCTTCCTGGAACTTCCAGATACTTTACAGACCACACGGCCAGATATACAGGGAAATATTATAAATATTTCAGAAATGTCAAGTCCCGATGCCAGGGATTAAACCCACGACCTCTGGATTGACAGCTCAGTGCGTTACCACTGGGCTAAATCCGAGAAAACAAGAAAAAACTGTCTGAAAACTACTCTTTACTTATCGAAAAACAATCTTTTTGAACTTCGGTTTGGTCAACATGACCAGTTCCGATTTTCATGAAAATAGGCTCATAAGAAGCGCCTCGTGATGCAGATTTCAAATATGCACGTGTCTTATAAGGTTGTAAGTAGCACTTCTCTAATCGACGTTTCAATATTCTCCAGATTTAAATTATATTGATACTACTTCATCAAGAGACTTCGGTATCCACTGTTTGGTATAATATACTACCCAGTCTAATTCATAACGTACTTTATGACATGTTTTGTAGAGCGACATAAATAAAATATGCCTTCACTTTTGTCACATTTTCAATTATTTTGGGTTCCGCTTTTCCATAATATCAAAAACAAGACCATGTCATGAAAGCGACCGCGAACACTCCAAATGTACGTCCCCAAAGACCTTGGCCTGCGCTCTTTGTATTGCTTGGCATTGAGCTAATGAACACCGCATTTTTATGAAATTCTGCAACTAACATTTTCGAAATAATTTGATTGAAAGTTGCTATTGATACTTACAACTTCGCTGCCACCCAACTAATAATTGTCTTCACAGACATGGATAATTCATAATCTACCAACACTTTTTTTATGGTTTTATATGGGCAATTTGACTTAAAAAGCCAAAACACAACGCCCTCTATAAGAGGGTTGATTTTGGTTAGAAAAAAATGCAAATATGATACAAAATGAATGTATATATAGTCAGTTAGCGACTAGGCTGGATCCCCATAAGCTTTAAATATCTTTTATGTAATTTGATTGTAATTTGGTATGGTACAATGATTTACATTTACCAACTCTGCGTTTAAATTTCAGATACTTTTACGAACTCATTACATTTCCCCATTGTGTCTAATGTATTACATTTTGTATTTTAATCACCAAATGGACAGGGAGTAAAATAAGCCATTACGATCAGGTAGTTAGACTAATGTTATTGTATTTTTAATAACTGTAACGGGACATATATGGATAACTTTCACCTACAATTGACTGGTCATCCATGTGTATATAGTTGAGGCCCACCTTCTGATTGTAATGATCGTTTGTATAAACAAAATGTTGAGTCTTGAGGTGAGCTTAAACATAAAGCACATACACTTCGATGTATGGGCCTCATTTTATATTTGCAATCGTCACTGGTGTGTTACTTTATGTACAGTTATATTGGACCAATGTGCTTACCTTTGCTGTTCCAGTCACTTCAATCACCCATACGTATTTACCCTGTTTTAGTCCTAAAATCTTATAATGGAAGTAAATGCAAAGTACACTTTTCTGTGGACCAAAAATTCTATGTAAATTTATGAGATTGACTTATGAAGATATACCAATGTTTATCCAAATTGGCATTGTACTTTTTAAGATATTTAAGGTTTATTGGGGTCCAGCCTAGACGCTAATGGACTATACTAGTTAACACATTTTCTTACATGGTCCAATATAAATAGATCGATTTTATTGTGACAAAATCCGATGTTAAGTTTTGTTCAAATATAAGTTGAACACCTCCTGCATTAACCTTGTTTGAGTTCGATCCCAACATTCGTTAGTTTTATCCAACCAATATTGACAATGATCATCAGCATGAAGGATAGAGACAGTTGTGTGAAACCAGGATGTTGGGTGCGTTATGCAGACCTTGGTTCTTTAACATAACTGGTGTATAGCACCGATACGATGCACCTGGGTCACCAACAGGCATACTACTAAAAGTGTTTTCAGAAATGACCAAATACCACGGTCGAGTTCGCAGCCTGGACCACTTCCTCCAAAGCCAAGAACTTTTATCAACTCGACCACTGGCCCCATGTTCACAAATAATTGGTTTTCAGGATCAGGCTCAAGCTCCATTCTGTTTTTGCTATTTCTTTCAAATAATATGTACAGTTATAAAATTATATGTTCCTTAGCAGTTACAGAATATCAAAACAGTTTCTAGATAACAGATTACGACCCTTAAAAACTATTACTATCCTATTAAAATAGATTAATTGTACTTGAGACCGAAACTGATCTGACACTTTCAGGATCAAGCTCGAAAATCCAGCTTTAATTTATTGTGCACAATATTTCTATAACTATGCATTGAAACTGATTTATTTGTCTTTAAAATTTAAGGAGATACCAATATTGTTTCCTCTGTTTAAAAGAAATAATCTTTCCATCAACATATTTTCCGTAGTTTAAATAAATTACAATGGAGCTTGAGCCTCAACTTAATAACCAATTCTTTGTGAACACGGGACCTGGTCCGTCAATTATGCAAGCCACAAAATAAAGGGAAGTCACGTTCAACGAATATAGCAAATATTATAAACAGTAGTCTCTCTTTGCAAAGGACATACAATGTATAGAAACGCTGCCGGGATTTCAAAAGTTGTGATGTTTCATAGTCGGTTATCTCCCATACGTGTTCTGTTCCGCACAAGAAGATACTAGTCATAATCATATCGGATAGGTATACAGCATTCAACAGAACCAGCATCTCACAAAATAACATCATAACAATACTGTTCGAATGTTTCACAATAATTGGATTGACAACTTGTATAGTCCAGTTAGGATATTGTGACAGTGACGTTGAAGTTTATGTGTACGCAAAAAATCACAACCATTGTCTAAACACGTAGAGCGAAGTTTAGTATGTAACTTTAGCATTCAAATTATAGTTGTTTGTACAGTATAAACCTTTACAATTGGTTTTACACGGTAATAGTGGGATCGACCGCTGCGTCACTGGATTTTTATCCTGACTGGACTATAATGAATCAAGTACAAAGTAAACATGTACAGATAATTACCCGCTCACCGATCCACCAATATCAAACATATTTTGAAAATGAGAGTCATAATATGAAATATGTAGCACTCATTTCATCTTGAATGAATAAATTTCATATTTACCACCGCTTGTCAACCTTTAAGCTGTACAACGTTTAGAGACATTTCAACAGCCAAGTTCGGTACCTCACATAACACCCCATGTGTTAGCATTGGAATATCAGCAGAAACTATTCATACAATTCTCAAACGATTGCACATAATTATATGGAAGCTTAGAGATTGTCCCCAATCTGCTTTCAGACAAGTCACTGAAAATATGTCAAGAAATAGTTCAAACCCCCTTTTGAATACGAAAGTCAATCTTTTGAAAATGTAGTTAACAAAGTAAAATACACGTTTTAAAGACTACTCCCAGTGTAGGTTTAGTGTACCTAGAAAAGATCAGGAGCACGCCTTTTCAAATTGATTATCAAACGGAAATGTTTGAGGTGAATACTCCGAAGGGATTTATTTCAAATCTACCAGGGATACGTTTACTAGTTTGTGCACATGTGTATTCATATTTGAAAAAAAACATTGGATAAGTGAAAAATAAGGGCAAAATTGCAACTGTTCCTGAAATAAGATATACATCTACTCAAACCAACATACAGTAAAACCTCGATAAGTCGAGTATCGTTATTACGAGCATCCGGCCTATGTCGAGCAAAGTCCCGGCGAATTTGCTCTATGTTGTATATTAATAAACTTCTGATATGTCGAGCACCTGGCTTATCTCGAGCATTCGGATTATCCCGATGGGTCCTCGAGATAACGAGGTTTTACTGTAGACGAAAATATAACGTTTGAGTTCGCGGAAGTTTAATACAAATATCCTATAAGTGTTAGTCTTATGTATACTAGTAGTCAATACTGAACAAGTCGAGTTCTAAACGAAAAACTCTTCTGTAAAGTCGCAAACTCTGAGTTTTTTAAAATTCCAAATGGCTGAAAAAGACGATTGGATATTGGTTGAACCAATTCTTTTGGAAAACAATGAGGACCATTCTAGCGGCAATGTTCGTCGGATAATCTTGTTTGGAAAGACGGGGAACGGTAAAAGTTCTACAGGGAATTCAATCCTAGGTTATCCGGGGTTGAACTTTATGAAAAGTTTGTGTTCGGTTACCCAAAATTGCGAGGTACGAACTAGCATAGCCCGGCAGGACTGGCCGCTTTACAAGGTTTGTGACACACCTGGACTTCTAGATACCGAAATCGGCCTAGTAGATAGATTGCTTGAAATACAACGATCAGTTAAAGTGTTGACCGACCCACACGTCATCTTATTGGTGTTCAGCTCTGCAAGTCGAATGACAAAGGACGAAGTGTTTACTATTGATTTATTACGCCTAATGTTTGGTGAGAATGTCTTTGAACACTGCATTGTTGTTTTCACACGCGGGAATGAATTTGCATCAGATGTAGACTTTAAATCGTTTGTGAAAGCGTCTCCGATTTTGTATAAACTTCTTGAGAAATGTGGAAATCGATGCGCTAGAATAGAGAACAAACATACAGTTGACAATGCAGTCGACATTGGGGATGGCATACGTCATTTACTGGCGTTGATCGAGCAAGTTTCGTATAATGGTCAGCGAGTTTACAAATACCGTTGGCTTGATTTTCACACAGAAGCATTGATAAAGCATCGACACAATTACAAAGGAATCGATGATATTGGAACACAACTTATGGACATTTCTTACATACTCAGTCGGGAATTGACAACGGCCGACCGTTGGACGATTGCTCTGGCAGCAACAGCTATAGGTGGAGTCGGGTTTGCGGGTTACGGTGTGTATGTTGGTGGTGCAGCCGCGGTCGGTGCATTACCGGTCATTGCTAATGCAGTTGGACAGTTTTCAGGTAGAGTAATTGGTGAAGCGGTTGGAGGGTTTGTAAAGATGGGCTCTGTCGGTGCTATGAGGAATATATTCTGGTAACAGTTTGTTATATAGAACAATAGATGGCCACTGTCGGTGCTATGAGGAATATATTCTGGTAACAGTTTGTTATATGGAACAATAGATGGCTACTGCCGGTGCTATGAGGAATATATTCTGGTAACAGTTTGTTATATAGAACAATTGATGGCCACTGTCGGTGCTATGAGGAATATATTCTGGTAACAGTTTGTTATATAGAACAATAGATGGCTACTGCCGGTGCTATGAGGAATATATTCTGGTAACAGTTTGTTATATAGAACAATTGATGGCCACTGCCGGTGCTGTGAGGAATATATTCTGGTAACAGTTTGTTATATAGAACAATAGATGGCTACTGCCGGTGCTATGAGGAATATATTCTGGTAATAGTTTGTTATATAGAACAATAGATGGCCACTGTCGGTGCTATGAGGAATATATTCTGGTAACAGTTTGTTATATATAACAATTGATGGCCACTATCGGAGCTATGAGGAATATATTCTGGTAACAGTTTGTTATATAGAACAATTCATGGCCACTGTCGGTGCTATGAGGAATATATTCTGGTAACAGTTTGTTATATAGAACAATAGATGGCTACTTCCGGTGCTATGAGGAATATATTCTGGTAACAGTTTGTTATATAGAACAATACATGGCCACTGTCGGTGCTATGAGGAATATATTCTGGTAACAGTTTGTTATATAGAACAATAGATGGCCACTGTCGGTGCTATAAGGAATATATTCTGGTAACAGTTTGTTATATAGAACAATAGATGGCCACTGTCGGTGCTATGAGGAAAAATAGAACAATTGAAGCAAAGGAGCTGTTATACAGACATGTGATTTCAAGTTCATGACGAATTAATGCGTTTATAAAATGTGCAATCTTGAAAAGTTCTATAAGGGTATTTGTTATCTGTTTATCTGAGTTTTATTTATACCCCATTGTTCTTGAGGTAAAATAATTAAGACCGGCACTGTTTATAGTTCTAACTTCATGGGGAAATACCAAGCATTATGTCCTCTAGTTTAGCTTAATTTAGTCATGGCTTCCGCGATCGAGTTTCAAATCTTCGTAGTTGTTTATATTTTTGTCTAAAATTAATGTTTAACATTTTGATGCGAATATTTTAACTAACTCGACTTGATCAATACTGGTATATTGAGTTTTTCTACAATTAATGTAATGTTTAACATTTTGATGCTAATGTTTAACTTACTGGAACACGGAATATTAAATTAGACTTGATCAATTTATAGAGCACATTTTCACGTTATCAATTTATCTCCGACCAACAAGTCGTATTCTACCTACGTGTATATACGTGGGCTGATCCAAAAGTAATGTCACTGATGCTATTAAATCGTCCACCATGTAAGAAAAACCACCAAATTTTACAAAAAGTTACATGCATCTTTTTTAAATATGATAGCAAAATTTCATAAAAATGCTACTTAGATATTAGCATATACATGATGCATACTAACGGACATCGCAGCAAGCCAGACGTCAACGACGTCATAATGACGTTACTTCCGAGGCACGAACTCCTCTTGACAATTTCAGCCCATGTATTCCTTTTAGACTCCTGAATTCATGCAGCCATTTATTTGTCCTTAAAAGTGTTCAATCAAGCCGACACTCGCTATCGGCATGTTAAAATCATTTCTTTGTGTCATCTGGATAGTCCTACAATTAAAATCTAACTCTATACACAATGGTCGCATTATTGAAACGTCGAACTGCATTTACGGCGTCAGAAACAAACTTGGTATTCTTATCGGAGCTACCGCATACCAGTATTCCGGCCATCTGTTGACATTGATTCGATCATGACCATCCCTTAAAAGCATATACTACATGTATACGAGCCTATGTCGTCGCCGTGTGTATCATAAAGTTTCTAAGCTTACTATGATAACTTGTAGAAAAAATCCATTACTGCACGCAGCGTCGTTTTGGCACAAATCTGTATTGTTTTCGCTTAGTAATCAGTTTGTTGGTCGTTTATTGTAAGTTTCATAATTGAGTGATGCCACTGACATTTCAGCAGCAGACAGTTGTAATGTAACATTGTACCAATGTTGTAGTTCATATGAGTTAACTCCGGGTTGACAGCTGCTAAATTTAAGGTTGATATTTTGACAGGAGGGGGTCATGATACACGGAACAAGCCGATTATTAGTTTACCTAATTATAGATGTTATGTAAAACATGTCTGGCTATACACTATATAAGCCAAGTCAATTTGTGTTAAGATTAGTTGAAATTGGAGCGCCGAGTGACGCTTGGAAGTTATGACTTGTATGTACACTGCAACTGAATAAACTGTAGAACTGAAAAGGTGTCTTTGAGTCTTAGCCCATTATGCTACAAGACTAAATTTTTGGTGATCGTGACCAGCACACGCGAGTACGAACCTTATACGATCAGGAGAGAGGTGAGTGAATGTTTGTAAATTTCTATTTGCTTGTTGTCGAGTATTAAATCTATTTTCGAATAATGACCGATGCTGATATTCAGCGTATTTTCGAAAATTTGTCAGTGCAGTTAGGAAAAGTTTCAAATGCTGTAGGAACTCAGTGCATTGGGCAACTAGTCCCTAAATTTAATGGCAATTCTAAGGAGTTCAAATTATGGGTTAAATCGATAGAGAAATACGCAGTTTTGGCGGGTTTAAATGATGAAAGAAAAAAACTGGTTTCATACCAGACTGCTACCGGACCGGTGTCCGATTTTATACATAAATATTTGAAAGAAAATCCTGCATGTACCTGGGATGTTTTTAAAACAGAAATTAATAGGTTTTTGGAAATGCGGGATAATGTAAACCGGTCATGGATTAAATGGATAGAAAATGTGATACGTTATTTATTTAGACTACATTAGACTAATTAATAAATATGAATTATAAAATTACATGTAAATATAAAAATGAAAAATGTCAAACCGTCAAAAATCATTCAAGACATGTAAATAAAGTTCAGATACGTAACTGAAATTGATAGTTACTTATTAAAATTTTATCATGTCAAGTTGTCAAGTGCATATACATCACGTTGTAAATTGTAAATATTAATGCAGTGTTGTTATATAAAAAATTGAAATTTAATTAATGTATCAACTGTATAGACTTGTATATATTGAGTATTAAATGTTGTAATATTCAATAATGTTTAGATGATTATGCGTTAAGGAGAGTCGGGTATGTAGTATTGTTTTACGGTTGTTTACCGTTATTTCTACAAATAGATATTATGCGAACATAATTATTTGTAAGAACTTTTGAGTATATTGTCGAGATATTGAGTATTATATAGAAGTCGAGAGCAAATAAGTTGCATATGAATATATTTTATTCATTCTAACGACTATTATAATATTGGAGTTTAGATACGAGGGTCGGTATGTGTTATTGTTGTGTTGAGATAAATGTTATGAGAACATAATTAGTAGTAGAGACATATTATATAAGAAGTCGAAGGCCAGTATTTATTAGAAATCAGAAGGCATATGAATGTATTTTGAAACGACTGTCTATAATATCAGAGTATAGTTAAGGAAGATCGTTAGTTGAGGAAGATCGGTTAATTGTGAGTCTTTGTTTTATTGTTATTTTTAACGATATTGTTACAATAAGTCGATAGCCCGTAAGGCATATATATAATTATGATTTTATTCATAAAACGACTAGTATAATATCAGAAGAGATAGCAATAATATCATTGTAAGGATAATCGGTTTATGTTGTAAATATTGTTTAAAATAAGTATATAAAAACGAAATTATTCACAGAAACATTTGACTATATACATATGTCATGAATACAGTAATTGAATATGATGAAATCGGTAAAAGTCATTAGCATGTTAGGCAATCAGCAACATAGGAATATTTGTCATTCAATAAAACGACTGTTTTATCCGATTATATCAATATTGTTATAGATACGGAAAGTCGATACGTCATGTACACAAAATAATGAATAATGCAATTCATTAAGTTAGACATTAACTGTAGGGCATTCACTGATTATATAACGTTAGGATATTAGTTTGAGAACTCAAGTTTAAGCACAATAGTAGTAAGTTAATTAATTAATTGTAAGCGTATCAAAGCATAAGAAGGAATTGAAACTTTCCAATGAATAAACTAATAAATAAATCAAAATAGTTACTTTGATAGAAGTCCATGACAAGCGTTCAACATGTATTTCCATTATGAGTAGTTATTATGATCACCATTGCCGCACTGGGTACCTTAGCAATTTTATTTTGTTAAAAAAAATGTGTATTAAATTAAAAACACTTGATCAAGCAATAGGAAACTAATAGCATTCATACCACTATATACCTGTCCAGACCAACAGTGAAAACACATCGGTTCGGGGAATAAGATGGATGGGAGATGAAATCAAAAATACCTTTTGAGTATTGTCTGCATGAGCAATACAATTACAAAACCATGTCATATATGGTGTAATACTCCAAACGATGCGAGACTATCAACAATCCCAAGTCCAGTATTCAAGTATATGCCTACCAGAAGATGTGTGCTTCAAGAGGAAACTATACTTCAAGGCCGATTGCACAGGGCATCATTCCGGGTAGAAGTCTAAAACTTCACGGATGGCTCGGTGTATTACCGACATATCCAGATAGATCCAGATAGATCCAGATAGATCCAGATAGATCCAGGAATTATCAGAATATCGAATAATAGTATATGAACTATGTCAACGAGTATAAGGGGATTACTTCATCGGTCAAGTGGGAATAATTTGATGATCCATGAAATTAACATGGATATTATAGTAATAGTTTCAACCATGGCAACTATTGCACGTCGACGCTGGATGCCGAGGTTACAGTAAGGTTACGTCCGATTATTGTCGTCTGATTTGGCGATTCATGTTTTAACATAATGTATGAAAGAAAATTGATATGATTATGAAACACGTACGTTATTTTTACGTGCGGCGACATAACGTCATTGATATATTTTGAATGTTTATATAATTCAATTATGATAATCAAATACCGCAGCACGTTTCATGTTAATCAGAAATGGATTACTGTACATTTTGATATCGTTTTCATAAACCTACGCCCATAAACAAGCACACAATGGGGGCAGTGACATTACTTTTGGATCTACCCACGTATATAGAAAAATATTTGCACATAAGAGGATCGACATTGAATATTTTATATATAAATGCGTTAATGTGTACGTATTACTAAATTTCTTAAATATCATGTCTAGTAATGTGACCGTAAATGCTAATAGTGAATTCAAATTCATCGTTATCTTTGCTATTATTGTTTATACTTTTTTAGCGATTTGCCCTTTTTAATTTAAACAAAATCTTACCAAAGAAATGTCTAAATACTGTATTTTAGGAGGGTTGTTGCTATTACCGGAAACAAACTATAAACTTTATTTGTCAAAATTACTCTCAATGAAAGACAAAAGCAAGAAATTAAGCTATGTATGTAATATTTGAACATTTATTTTGTGTGCAAGATTTTTAGATGTCCGGCCTCCGTGCAGCTAGATTGTGACATTACATAGAGGATATTTGTTGATTTTGGTGTAAGATTGAAATTTATTTCACCGAGTGATCACAGAAAATCAATATGTTTAAATTTTATTTTCTGTGATCACGAGTGAAATGAAATTGATCTTACACCAAAAATTAGCAAATTTTCAGTTTATTATATGCCTAAATTTCTCTTAAAATATGCCGTAATTGGTTTAATTGGAAAAAATCACGTCGAAAAAAACGTCACGACGTGAGAAAATTTTATGACGTCATGATGACGTAACGCATATTTTAAAGCCCGGTGCCGTTGACGTTACTTTTATTTTTCTGCATGATACTGGAACCAGCTTCAAAACAGTGAAAATAACAAAGTGGTAATTTCCCTGTTATTTTCACTGAAAAAACTCCATAATCCATTGAAAGCAAATAATAGGAGATGTTTTTCAAAACCGAAGGTTTTGAAAAAACATCTCCGAGACGTCTGAGTTTGGCTTTTTTCCTAAATCAGCAGCCTATAAATGTCGTAGAGGCCGTACCAATTGTCTTCCCGGCAATCGTAACTACTCGGGTCTTTCCGTCATCGGCCGAAGTTTCGCCCCACTAATAGCTGAAAAGGTATGGATTTCCGGTCTCATCGAAGATCCGCAGTGACGTACGAGAGTAGTTATGATTGGTACGAGGATTCAACCATTATTGTAATCTCAAATTAGTTGAAAACTGACAATTCGTAGCTGAACTTCTATATTTTTTAGGTTTTCTGAACATCTGCAGATTTCAAATTACGCTATACAAAATAAATAAATAATCCCGGGTCCGGAGCGATAGCCAGGTAACAGGGGAAGTAACTCAACATTCTACGTGATTGCATTCGTCTGAGACGCCGACCATCGATTACACGATGTAAGTACTTGTTAAGCAAGGAAAACCGTCTTTAATACTCGCAATTAGCATACTTATACAATAAAATCAACATCCGATGACGTATGTTGTTATTAAAGGTTTGGTAAGTACAACTTTCTACAAATTCCTGTCGTACCCGTTCCTATTCGTACCTACGACCGAAATTATTCGTCCAAGTTTCATTAGTTTGTACCAAAACAAAATGTAAAATGACTCTTTGACAATGTTCCGTCTGTATCATGTGTATTGTGCTTTGGATAGCAATGTTTATGAGATAATTGTAGTACTGTGTACAGGATTAAATTACTGATAGGGGAGAAATGTATTTGGCCAGCTTGACCAGTTTTCAATTTTTCAACTGAGCCGCTACAGTGTATACTGTACGCGTCCAATACGTTTGACTAATGCCTGGATAGCTCAATTGGTAAAGTGTTCGCTCTGTTAGCATCTTGCCTATAGTCAAACCAACATGATGTGTGTATGCCTTCACAATAACATTGTTAAAACCACAATTGTTTTGTGCATGGTTTTCAGAAGTGGAGGTTGGTGAGTCGGGCTTCGTCATCAGTGCCGATTTAGTTTGGTAGGAATTTCCCGTGCCCCGGCAGAGATTCAAACCAGGGACCTCTGGATCGGTACTAAGTTGAGAGCGCTTATCACTCGACAACTGTTCCACCAAAATGTCTGCCATGAAAAGCGAAATTTGAAGACTGCATAGGCACAGTTATGATCTACTTATTCCAATTCATATTCACCTTATCGACATTACCGGATAAACATGCGTAATTTCAAAATATATAGGAGCCATGACTAAAACCCCTTTCACAATTGTCGTAGGAATGTTTTCGTTGCACGAGGCTTATGGGTCTACATGGAAATGTACCAATTTGCGCCTGGAAAGGGTGCGACAGCTCAACGATGCATTTTTGGGAACTATCGTGCGTCCGCCACACGACAGACAGACGTATGATGGTCATGCGATGGTCGCAGGTCATAACAATTGACGCGCGAAAGCCTTAAGATGAACAGTTGTAGCACGTCCGTCGTACGATAAAAGCATTGTCAAACTATTAGCTGGTTTAAAAAATAAGTTTCAGCAGCTGGGTATAATTAATCAAAACGTCCAACCAAACTCTTTATTTTCAAATAATAATAAATATATGCAAATAGGAACTTGCTAAATGCTAGTATTAAACTGAAATACATGTATGCATGATCAATTTAATTATAAAAATGCATTTTGTGGTCCGATGGTGTCAAACGCGACAAAATTTCTTAAGTTTGTTGTACGACGGACATAGGATATTCCTCAAATTTACATCTAAGACTTGTCGTATGACAATTGTGAAAGGGGTTTAACTTTGATTTTAAAATGTTTGGAAAAATTTATTTGTTACAAGCTTCATTTAAATGAGAGTTAAGAATTTCCCTGAAAAATATGCTAAAAGTGTCTGTCTGTAGGATGCCTGGAGCTAGTATAGGATTTAATTACTGATAAGGAAGAGAACTTTGTAGTAATCCACTTAGCTCACTCAGTAGAGCATTGAACCTTCTTAATATATAGCAAATGGTTCCAGGTTTGAGCCCTGGTCCGACTACATACTTTTTAACCTTGTTTCATTATTAACGTTCCCGTAGATGATACCATGTACTATTCTGTATAAACTGTTATATATAGTCGGTTATGTTACCGATGTACGCACGTGCGTAACATTAAATATAAATATAAGTCTCAAATTTTCACGAATCGTGAGGACCCCCAACCATAACCACCAACTTCAAGGCTTATGAGTCAATTCAAGTCTGGCTACGCCCCTGTCGTAGTATTCGATATTACACATTTCTGATTATTTGGCTTATTATTCTGACTAATAAATTTAAACATACACCGGAATGGTCATGTAGCGTTGTTGCTCATTTTGGCATACTAATTGGTTAAATTGGGTTGTTTAAATTGGGTCATTCAGCTTGGGCTGTTAAGCTTATTGGAGCTAGGTCATTCTGGGTGACACTCGACTAAGGCTTGTTGCTTGTTGAAACTAAGTCATCCGGCCGGGGCTTTCGGTGTTTATTTATTATTGTATCTTTCCGCCGTTTTACATTTGAAACTAGGTCTTTCTGAGTGGGCATTCAGCCTTTTGATTGCTGAAACTGTTTCATTCAGATTTTTGACAGCTGGGATTTGGGCGGATCATTTTTCTCGCTCGGCTGGGTGTTGGGCATTGTGCCTTGTATATTTTTATGATTTCGGTGCTCGACTGGTTAAGTAGAGTGTAGCCATCCCTGTCCGACTTAATGTTATCTTTTTGCTCAGCATCCTAACTGCAAAAAAACACATCCTAAGCAATACCAGTAAATTTTCTGGCTGCAGAAAACTATTCAACTTCAATATTTTATTTGATGTAAACATATAAAATGTTTATTGCCAATGCAATAATAATAATGTGGCATAATTTGATTTGTTCTTTCCCTGCATGCATTAATTCTAATCGTGAAAGTACGGCCATCTCAGTTTGTCTACTAAATATTGCAATGCATAAAGCCGGGGTGATCAGAATTACATACATTTGAACAACCTCAGGTCTTTCAGCTCTTTGATTCCTGTTTACCCTTAAGTACATGACTGTAGTTAAAATGCATACATGTTTCTTTATGTAAACTGTACATACATAGATACATACAATCTACATTAATTTATTAATTAAGATGTATACATGATTCTTTATGTAAACTACATACATAGATACATACAATCTACATTAATTTATTAATTAAGAAAGAAAAAATCTCCGTTAAAGGCCATGCCTTAGTTCATATTAAATATAGTTAATTGGCCTAATATACATACAAAGTACATTTAGAGAAACGATAGCTTGATCACATGTTCATTATCTAATATAATATATATTTTTAGATATGATGGTATATGAGATGTATTAAGTGCAACATGGACAGATTATTTATAGTAACCAATTGTGTTTTTCCGAACTCTGACGTCATCTTAAGTCAACTGTGGGAACCTGCTTATTATAAGTAATGTGTCATATACTGTACACTTAACCAATCTTATACGTGTGTATGTGTTTTTCCCGTATAGCTTTATTACCTATGATTATTTGTTCATGACATTTTGTGTATATGCTATTAAATAGGACAAGATTAGATTAATAAAGTTTTTTCTTCAAAATTAAATACAGCGGATCACTGAACCATGAAACATCAAAACACGTACAATTCATAGTAGCACATTATTTTTATCAATTAGAATTTTACATTATATCGTTACATTAGAAAAACCCACAAAATTATGCGATTTTTCACTCAACAACATGGTGGTTTTTAACTTTTAAAAATACAGTTTTCAATTTTAAAATTGTTATCAGATTGTAATAAAATCAATTGAATTGTATTTCCATCTATCCAAGTTGGATATGTTGAACGTTTCAATACGATCAAACTCTTTTTAACCGAGTTATGGGTAAATATATACATGCACCCTCAAAAGATTTTATAAGTGTATTCCTAGAAATGGTTTCGCGCATTTTAAGTTAGCGGCTTTCGTGGGAGGTATCCTTTCGCGTAGTTTAATAGTCGCGAAAATATTACCTCCGATGAATCCGCGAACGTTTCTAGAATCTTCATTATACGTACTTACTTGATCTCTCCATACATACTCAAATTCATGATCTTCAAGAATGGTTTGAACATGAGAGGCTATATGTTGTATACAGTAAAACCTCGTTATCTCGAGGACCCATCGGGACAAGCCAAATGCTCGAGTTAAGCCAGGTGCTCGAAATATCCGAAGTCAATGATGAATTGTTGTTATGACTAATTGTAGCTGTGTTTATAACGAAAATGAGTTTGAAATTTGCTCGAATTAGGCCGGTTGCTCGAATAATCGCTGCTCGTATTACCGAGGTTTTACTGTAGTTGTTTTCAACATCGTGTTTTGATACGCTATACGTGATTATATTGGAATTATATTGCTATGTATTTAAATTTCTTCGGAACCGGCGTTATTTTATGTTCGTTCACTATAGTCTCCTATCTTCATGCTTTTCATGTTTTCTCTGTCTTATTTTATAGGCATGTTAGAGCGGCATCCATAGAATGTAGGTTTATTATTCTATGTTTTGAATAATAATGAATGAATTTCTATGGATTTCGCCCTGTCTTTCGCATGTTTCTATTGTTCTATTGTTTTTTTTGTTACACTGTAGTGAAATGAATCTATATTGTTAGTACGTTTGTATTTAATTTTAACTATACATTCACTATGTCACTAAGAACATCTTAAATTTTGTATATTATTATATATTCTTTATTTCGTCTCATTTATGTACATACATATAACATACGACATAAGCAGAACAGATAAAATGTACATAACCATTCAGTTATGAATTATAAGAGACAATTATCAAATCTTAAAATAATCTGATTATCATAAAATCACTATATGACTAGCTTGTACTATGAACTGTCCTATAAACAGTGCTATATCACTATTTATAAACAAAAAACATTAATTGATATACAAAATTAAAACTAAGAGAATGTTGTATATGTTTACACTGTAGTAATGTTGGTGTTAAATAACTAATATATTGAAAATATGCTGATTTATATTTAAATCATGTGTTAATTTTATCTAAATGTGTTGAAATTATGCAACACAATCAGTGTCGTTAAATGAACGTATTAGTTAGAATATTTATAATAATAACAACATATACTATGACCACTCACATATCTATATAGATGATTTTGGAACATTTGTGTAGGCCTACTCATGGAATGTGCATGTCTATTGTATTTGAAAATGTATATAAACAAGATTATGTTCAATAAAATATAAGTTATCTTTATGAATTGTTATATATATTTTAATAATGACATGTTTGGTGGGATGAATCATCCCCCTTATTTATCTACCACGAATTGTGGTACTGAAGGGGTCTGTAATATTGACAATAACCTTTGGGGATCGTTGACGTATACATACATGATGACGTAGTCAGTCCCCAGGGTATTGCACACTTGGATGGTGCATTCAATCACAGGAACTGTTGATTTATTTGTCAATAATGGGGATTTCAATACTCCACTGACAGCCGTCTGCAACATTGAATCACAGGAACTTGCATTTATAATTTGAAAAAAATACATTTTTTTTTCATTTTTTTTCATTTTTATTCTTCAAATTATAAATGCAAGTTCCTGTGATTCAATGTTGCAGACGGCTGTCAGTGGAGTATTGAAATCCCCATTATTGACAAATAAATAAACAGAACAGAATATCTCTTTTATTCTTTCTCAATGCATACAAAACATGCATTTATGAGGAAGACGTAGATTAGACAGGACGTCACAGGAGGCTACAATACAGTTGTGTTAATTTCCGAAAAGCACTTGTTCACGAAATACGCTCTCTATCGTTCTTGAAATAATTATAATTAGCCACTTATGTGTTAAGTCAGAAAGTACAGCCAATGTCACATCAGCCTTACGAAATAATAATAATGATATTTTTTTGATAATAGCTGTATTGAACAATGAATTTCTTAATCCTAGTAAGCCAAAAGCTTAGCTACATTGGGTCCATCTGATCACAAGAAAACATCAACCGTGATGTATCAAATACATTAAAACATACAAATTCATAAATTAACAAGCTAACAATAGAAACTGACAAATGTTACACAAAATGTAAGTATAAAGAATTAAGAGATAAATATTTAGCAATGCAATTTCATCAGGCGTTTGTTAAATTATCACCATGCGTTGTCTTTGGAGATCAACATTTTAGAAACGAGTCTAATAAACACAGGCTATTAAGGGAACCTTTGTCGAGTTTAATACAATGTACTTTGTTTAAAAATTCTTGATCTCAAAGACAACGAGCGACGGATCGCGTTACTATAGTTACCGGGCAAAAAATCGTCAGAAATACACGTTTTCGTGGTGAGCGTGCTTGCCGGCTAATCTGGCGACCCGGGTTCAAATACGGATGGAGGCACTCATACACCTGCCATATTTTAGCAGAAAGCTGACTGGCAAATAAAGGCTTTGCTCGGCAGTTGACCTAAAACAACACATTGGTACCATGATTATAAAACAATTCAGTGTTCAAATTTTAGATGTTTCAATTAGTAAAAAATCTCGCGTATGACTGAAACTTTGAGTATCTACAACGGATGGTCATAAAGAAAGCAATACGAATAGAGTAAACGTTCAAGTAGCTTGTATATTGTTTGAATTGTCAATATCCGTTATGAGTCAAATCAACAAAGTTTGCGCTGAGTCATTCTCACTAGAAGGGAGTTGTTTTTGCGATGTATTACCGTGTTACATTTCCTTTGCTCTTGCATCTACGAAAGTAAATATATTTCAAATGTTGTTTAACGTAGTAATATTAAACCAAACCAACTATAAGTATACTATAAGATTGGACAGGCAAGAGGTCTTTCAATGAAGTTTAAAAAGCTTGTTTTTCCATTAGGAGAGAGTTGCTTTCAGACCGTCATTGTCAGCGGTGATTTACACCCCCTCCTATTTGGAAAAAACATTTGTATTCACTATAATTGAAATATAGATACAGAATAATATTGATATTACAGTTAAATATTACGCAAATAAAATGTCCCATTCAAAATAACAATTTTTGAATGTCAAACTAAATTTCATTTTTGGGGTTAAATTATTACCCCACCCAGCTTAATACAAATTATGCTTCAAAATCTCATCACCACACCATAGTAGAATGAATGTGATGTTGTAAGATCTGTATGACTACCACTAGAACTATTTGGGATAGTTATTTGGCCAAAAATACAACAAGTATATTCACTATAATAAACGATATGACAGAATTTACCGACTTTTAGTCATTTTTTCGTCATAAATGCATGATTTTCAAATATTCAATTTATAAAAATCATGATTTGAGCTTGATTTGTGTATTTCAACATGTTTCCTATAAAAATAACACCATGATATAAGACCAAATTGGTACTTACAGGATGTGTATTATGTCACTGGAGTGAAATTTGAACATTTGGCGGCCATCTTGGCGGCCATCTTGGATTTCTCAGCGTTGTGACAGCAGATTTTTGCAAGAAATGGATTTTCGTAAACTGGACACTATATGCTTCCAATTCATACCAATTATAGATTTGGACAAGAATTGTAAATAAATGGCCCTCAGCTCGTAGACTAATACGAGCACTACCAATGAAACTTTTAAAATATATTTCAACAGAACGTCAGATTTACCCGAAACAGAATCAGTTACTAACCAGGCAGTTAAGTCAGTATCGAGGCAAACACTGTGACCTTTTGATCAAAACTATTAAATTGCGTGAAAAGTACTTATTTTCGGCTTGAGCGTCGATGATGACTCGTGAAAATCGATCAAAGAATACTATACTTACAATTGTTTTAAACTTTGTGGTTACATATAAAATTTATACTTGCGTTCTTAGCCAAAATTTGTGTCACATTCTACGTGGTATGTACATACTACATAGCAACATTTGTTCTATTGATGATGTAAAGTAGTAAAGGAAATTGTCGATTATTACGTTCATCTGTACTATTAAGTAAGGGGTATGAGTAACTCAAGTTGACATTTATTTTCCGTACAAAAATTAACAAAAATCCCCTAACTTTTCAGAAAAAAAAAATGTTTTTATACAGAAAAGATACTATATATATGCTCAAAATACAAGAGGATCTTGCATGAGTACTCAATACTTACGAGGTATATTAAACGAGTTAACAAAATGATATGAAACATTGTTTAAACTTATCAACGAGTTTGATAAAATCATATGTAATTAGCACGAATGTAAGATTCGTTTTATTACAAAAAGTTATAGAACGCTTAATATGTTCGTACATTTTTATAACATTATCTGCATAGTTAACAATTAGCATGGCGTATTGACGACGTTGGTATTATCCGGACGACATGGTCCGATCGAAGCTTTGATTGCCTAACGTCAGGTCACGTCACGTCAAGCTAATTTGAATGTTGTATGGCCCTAACACGTACGATATGTCCGGTACTGCTTTACTTCTTTTTAGGATTTGACAGCTAAAACGTGGTCGTTTTACTCTGGGAACTGGGTCATTCAGCTAGGGCATTCAGCATTTTGATTGCTGAAACTATTTTTTTCTCCTTTTCGCCAGCTTGGACTTGGGCGAATGTTTACTTGTTTATTTGGGTGTTGTGCCTTAAATGTGTTTTATGTTTTCTGTGCTAAGTTGGTTCATTTTGCAATGTGCCTTGTGTGTTTTTTAATGTTTTCTGTGCTTGAAGGGTTAAGTTGAGTGCTGCCTTCCCTGTCTGACTCTTGCGTGGATGGCTAGGCGCTGTCGTCGTTTCTGTGTGGCTTTGGATTGTCTGTGCGCTACAGTATTTAATATGATCTTTTTACTGTAATGCATAGGTTATGTGTTTTTATACTGTTTTTGCATGGTCTAGATATAGGGCAAATTTATCGGAAACAGACCGGTTTGGATTTTAGTTTGGTGGTTTCGAAGTGGTTTCAAACTGGTTTGTTTCAGTATGTAGTTTAGTAGAATACATTTTATTTACTACAATTACACAATCACGGACAAATATATCATATTTCCGCTATTACAGGTTGAAATTAGGCCCTATTCCCCTAACCAAAAAGTATATTTTTCCTCTTTCTGAAAAATAAATTATCTAAAAAACAGTTATATCATGTAGATCTACATGTATATCCCATCTATCAACATCTGAAAACAGCCTATAAATGAAAATTAAAAGGTTATCACTATATTACAATTCCCCATTTGCAATTAAACGACACGTAATCCCCCTTTCCCGAAGTTGAGAGTGGGCCCTGACAATTTTATTCTGACTTTATTGAGAATTCGGAATATTCATTTTAATTTTTTTTTTCATTTCTTGATAATTTACTTTAAATGAATACATCCAGCTTCAGGATGCTTTCAGTCATTTTTTTATTTGGAACAATTTCGGATGGTCACGAACCGACCAAATAACCTCAAGGGTGGTTCAGTAGGTTTGATAGACTAGTTATCGCCGATAAATATGCCAATAATCTATATAGCTTTTATCGTTAGATACGATTGTTTTTACATTCAACTGAAACCGTCGGAGGTATTTTACCCCTGCCTTATTGGCCAATGACCTACCTCTTCGAGAGAAGAGCAATAAAGTTCTTTGTGGTACAAAAGTCCCCGTGCGCGGCCCAGTTCTTTCCGAATAGACTCCTTGATCATTTCTTTTTAAGATGCCCGGTATACGTAAGAATCACCCTTGTTTCAAATAGGTCCATGGCTAGGAAACATTGGAAAGCGTATAGGAAAGTTTTAGTTCTCCTGCTGAGATTAGTACTGGGACCTCCGGATTAGTCGCCAGGAGCACACCACTCGACCGCCGTTCCATACATGACGAGTTGTTTATAAAAGCATACTTTCTTCGGGCAAATACCCTCAGAAGACGCCTAAAAGAAAATACCAGATCGGGCAGTGACATAAGCATTTCACAGTAACAGCGGGTCACAAAACGCACAAAACATAACACAAAAAGAACAATGCCAGGTTACAAAAAGGGTCACAATGATAAATCTCAATATGAACCGGCATATTGCAAACCTGAAACCCCATTCCGACAACCTACTGCCTTAGTCAGTCAAACATACTTGTGACCGGGATAAAAACCAACACACAAGAAGGAATCATTAGAACGATCAAACATCCCAAAGACAACCTGAAATGAACGCCCAAGAAACCATACATTTGAAGTAAATAAAGCAGCCTTAAGCCTGAGTCACATAATTCGCTCAATTAATTGCTCACTCGATTAATCATTCCGTAAAATAGAATTAAAATTACATTCAGGACGCAGACGCAATCCATGGTTATATACTACTCAAATTTGATATTTTGCAAATTGAGTAAGATGGAATGATGGAATTTTCAGAAACATAGTGTTACATCTGCATTGTTATAAACGAGTCAAGATTGCTTCAAAATTCGATGTCTAAGTTCCGATAAGCACAGCCTCACTTAAAGGGTTTGTTGTGTTCAAGCCACTGTGATAACAGAATATAGTCCGCTGTTTGGCAATTTGAGTCTTAAACAATATGAGAACAGAAAAGGGACACAAGTTTACATGTTATTCTTGCCTATTTGGATTCCTGCCAATAGGGATAATTAATTGTCCTGAAAAAGACAACAATAGGTTAGTGCATACCAAAAGCTTCACATTAAATAGTCGAAAGTTAGCAGCATATTAAATAATATTTTAACATTTGCGCAACGTTTTCTTAATCGAAGTTGTTCAGTTAACACAACATGGACTTGAATTTGAATTTTTACCTTTATCAAACTTTGAGTTGTTTAGTAGAAATATAGCTGCAAGCAAAGCACTGAAACAAAATTTAGATTGCAACGTTGCGTTTGTGTTGCGGTGCTTATATTTCGTACGGCGTTTATAGGATAATCTTAAAGCTGTCCAACAAAACACAAGCGATTTCCACAAAATTTGCATTGTTATTTGTTTGCTCCCTAAGATCCGTTATCCGTTATCCTATTTGCTTATTTCTTTTTGATGACTACCATCAAAAATCATGTATGCGGCCCGCAGGAGTTTACCATTTACAGTGATTATTATTTATTTCCTTCAACAATCATTTATGCGGCCCGCAGGGTTTTATCATTTACAGTGATTATTATTTATTTCCATCAACAATCATTTATGCGGCCCGCAGGGTTTTATCATTTACAGTGATTATTATTTATTTCCATCAACAATCATTTGTGCTGCTGTATGGTTTGACCATTTACTGTAATTGTTATTTATTTCCATCAAAGATCATTTATGCTGCTGCAAGGTTTGACCATATACAGTGATTATTTTTTATTTCCATCACAGATCATTTATGCGGCCGCAGGGCATTGCTATTTCAATGATTCTTGTTTTTCCTTCAAAAATCATCTGAGTAGCTGCAAGGTTTTACCATTCATAGCTATTATTTAACATTTTGGAAGTTTTGACTGCTGAAACTAGGAATTTCGGCTTTTTATTCATCTGCTCGTTCATGCGTTGCAGGGCAATGTTCTGCGTGATTTTATGTTCTGTGCTCGGCTGTTTCAGTAGAGTATCACCTTCCCTGTTCGAGCCCAAGTTTTCATTATCGTTTTGATACGAGTGATAAAGTCGACTTCAAACGGACAGAAATGACATTTAACTAGTTGAGGGGGTATGAAGGTAATTAATCTACCACACACTTATTGCAAACTACAACACAAGATTGGCTCCCTTTACAAAGGGCAGAGTGTCTCGAGAAAAATGATAATGTAATGCAAAACATATTAGCATTGTCTTAGTGGACTGAACATTCTGTATTGTGTATTTTACCTGTTTGCATAAATAAGTGGTGGATGTGTTTTTATATGTTTTTGTCTAGACCTATCAATAACCAAACATGCATAATATAATATAAACACTGCAAGGTCGACTGATCACTTATTATCAGTGACGATTTAAGAGTATATCACTAAGAGTGAATATCTACAAGATTGAACATTCAACTATGACACTGAAGTGTAAATGTATGTATATTGTTATAACCATGTCTTGATTGCGATCATCCCGTGTACCCCGACAACACGTGGTAGCCTGAATAAGTACAGCTCATAAATGAAAAAGGGCTATAACATATGGTATTATAATAATAAAAAAAGTTTACGTATTACTGCCCTGCGATTACACATAGTTTTATAGCGATGAGTCCATAGCCCTGTGCTATCCAATATTGATCTTGAAGAATAATGATACAGCTTATCCAGGGCATATCGCCTGTTACTGACCAATAGTTTAATATGGTGTAATCTGATTGATTGTCCTTATCATTTAGTCAAGTAAGATCAATATTGAATACCACCCCTGAACAATGTATATTCCTAAGCGTAGTTAGTTCAGTGATTACAATTTGCATGATAAATAAACCATTCACGTATGTAGGTGTATATAGTCCGTTTTATCGGGTGTGTCCCTTGTATACAAACATAGCAATACCATAACATTTTTTTATTGTTTTAAACTTCTAATTTGAGAAAAAGGCAGTGAACACTAATACCATATTCACTAAGGCGCATGCTTATTCACAAAATATACGAGAGGTGTAAAACATATATTTGAACAGAATTGAACATTTAACATTTTCATTAATTTCACAACGATATCGAATGTGACATATATGACTGATTATCTTAACAGAAATGGGTAATTCACTAACACTTTTTTATTCTTCTGTAGACGCAACTTGTCTTAAAAAAGTAAAGAACAATGCCCTCTATAAGATTGTTGGTTTGGGTTAGACAAACAATGCAAATGTGGTACAAAATGAGTGTATATTTATAATACTTAACACAGTTTCATACATGGTTCCATAGGAATAAATTGTTTTTATTGTGTTAGTATGGCACCATCCGATGTTCAGTTTTGTTCAAATATAAGTTGAACACCTCTCGTATGTCTAAATAATACATTAATTAGACAATTTTCAATGTTTACATACACAATGTTATGTAAATAGATGACTGACTTGATTAAATGAGTTATATCATAGAACATGGTGCAGATGACTTTATGAAACTCGAGCATTTTCAATACAACTACTCCTCGTTTTTCTCAATAAGAGTTCTTTCTGAAATTAGTCCCCATAGCAACGAAGTAAGTGATTTCGACATAATTCATAAGAAATTTTAAAGCTAAGATATAGTAATATATGGATAAATTACTTAAAATTGAATCTATAGATTTGTCATTTTATCTTATTGTAAAGCTTTTTAAAACCTTGATAATGTCAATGTAGTAGGTTTTCCCTGAGACTGGCTCAAATGTATACAATAACAAGTTTCAGCAGCTTTAAGAGGTTACTTATAACGAAGAAAATGTATAAAGAGATAAAATCGACAATTCGTTGATATACCGTATTTACTGCTCAAGGGTATTTTTGTAATTATTCGTCATGTTCAGAAGAATAGTTTTGAGCATGTAAAGGCTAACTTAACTTTTATAAGGGAGCTAAGACTACGTTGGTTTCTTTTATCTATCTTTTCACAGCTATTGCGAACGCTCTTACATAAACACCATCTTTGTATTCAGATTCATACAATACAAATGGTTAAGTACCCACCTTTAATTATTTAAAAGTATTCGTTCACACAAGTAAACCGAAACTAGAAAATACCGCGAACTTTGATCAAAGATATCGCGTTTATTAAATAGTACACTCGTGATCTAATAACGAACTCGTGACTAAGTTAATTTATACGATAAACACAGGTACACATTCAATATTTCTTAAATAACAGGACAAGCAAACTAAACTGTATTTTATGCGCTAGGTGTAAAATTACTGGAAAGAAAATTTAATTTAGTTGTATGTATCTGCCAAAAATATCTTACTGGTTTGTTAAAGTCCCACTATGCCTTAAATGGCTATTTTTAAAAAGCAATAACTTAGCAACCTATCTGCAAAATTGTGCATTTTGAACACTCTAGTTGAGTCCCAAAGGCGGAAAACACCATATGATGGAAGAAATCGAAAAACAGCCTCCATTTGGTAAACAAAATAACGAAATGTAAACAATAAATGCATAATTTAAAGTCTAAGGGGAGCAACTCTTGCCATATTAGTATTTTGTTATCCATACATTTTACTAAATGTGATTTTTTGGCATACGGTTTCGACAGATATAGCTGACATTCTTTCGTCCACTATAAGTCATTTCTGAAACACATCCGAATTCTTGGTAATTAGTCTGGATGATCGGAAAAAAGGTATTTGAAGAGATAATGTGGCTTTAAGGGAACGTGATATTGGTATAAAGTGCATCACTTTTTGTGTGTTACTTTTTTGTGCCTTTGTGTTCGACTATTTCTGTTAAATGCTGCCTTCCCTGTCGATACTTATTAATCGTTGTTTCTGATACATTTGCATTGACTATTTGAGTAGCAAGTACCTGTGGTAAATCTCGCGGTTTTCATATCTATCAATACAATACAGTACAATACAACGCAATTACAATACCTTATTATTTATCAGTGTAATTATTTGATTTGCATATATGTTTACTTGGCGATGGACTTTGTTGTTTATGCCAATAAATAATTTGACTTGACTTGACTTGATGTTTATAAAATTCATTTCAGTTGTCTGAACTTCACGATAGGACAATGGCTGAGCGAAACAATGGTGACTGTTCTACCGCTAATGTTCGCCGGATTATCTTGATTGGCAAGACAGGGAATGGAAAAAGTTCAACAGGGAATTCAATCCTCGGTAAAGAGTATTTCGATGCAAGATTAAGAGCTAGTGCTGTTACTCAAAATTGCACAAAAAGGAGAAGCATAGCCCGGGCGGACTGGCCGCTTTACGATGTATGTGACACACCTGGACTGCTAGATACCGAAGTCAAGCTAGTTGATAGAGTCCTTGAAATTCAACGATCAGTAAAGGTGTGTCCGGACCCTCACGCCTTCTTACTGGTGTTAAGCTCAGAAAGTCGAATGACAGAAGATGAAAGGTTTACCATTGACTTATTATGGATGATATTTGGTAAAGGTGTATTCAAACACTGTATTGTTGTTTTCACGCGCGGGGATGGATTTAAACAAAAAGCTGACTTCGACTCATTTTTAAAAGAGTCTCCTCCGATTCTGGTTGAACTTCTTAAGAAATGTGGAAATCGAGTCGCAAGAATTGAAAACAGAGTTACAGCTGATAATGTAGACATGGGAAAAGATATTTGTCATTTACTGGAGTTGATCGAGCAAGTTTCGTCTGATGGTCAGCAAGCTTACGAGTACCTTAGGCTGAATTCACACACGGATGCATTGAAAAGGCATCGACAGTATTACAAAGGGAACACTGATGTTGAATCAATACTAAAGGATATATCATCCAGGCTCGGTTGGGATAATGTTCTCTTTGGTGCAAAAGTCGTAGTTGGAGTTGGTTTAGCGAGTGTCGGTGTGTATGGTGCAGGAATAGCCGTACTCGGTGCTGGCCAAGTTATCGGGAGTGCCGCTGGAAGTGTAGCCGGTGCTGCCGCTGGTGGATTTTTGAGGATGGCAACTGTTGGTTTTGCGAAGGCTCTACGATTCTGGTAACAGCTTGTTGTAAGAGCATTCAGTTTTTATGGTTGCTGAAACTATTTCATTATACTTTGCACCAGCTTGAAATAGGGCGGATCTTTACTTGGGGATGGTGCCTTTTATGTGTTTTTAACTTTTTATGTTTTCTGTGCTCGGTTGGTCCAGTTCGGCATTGTGCCTTGTGTGTTTTTAATTTATTCTGTGCTCGGCTGGTTAAGTTGAGTGCTGCTTTCTCTGCCTGACTGTATACATTTGTCCATTGACTGAAACATATTCGTCTTAATCTTTTAAAAGTTTATCTTTAAATTTTTCTTTAGAGATTCTTTTCATAAACAAAATGAGTTTTCTTCAACATAAAGCAAGACACATTAGCGTGGTGGCATAACTATAGGTGTATTTCTAGGTTATGCATGTTTATGTACTTTAACCATAGCGTTTATACAGTTAATCCCCCCCCCCCCGTTTAGCTACCCAAGTTTGAAATTTGCCTATATATACCCATCTGTCGCTAGATAACAATTATACAAATGTACCATTTATTTTGTTATCGTGTGCTCATAAAATAAACGAAACAAAGCAAATTTCAAAATTTGTATTAAACATAAAACGGCATAATTTTATTATTCTTTAAGTAATAAAATATATAAAAAAGCATGTATTATGATAATAAAATTATAAAAAAGAGTTTAGCAGCGGACTCGAACCACAGCCCATATAAAATAGATGATCTTAACCACTAGGCCACGATGTCAACTTGAAAGTTAACGTGGATTTATAATATATACATGTATCCGTAAAATATTAGAAAAATAACGGTAAATATCGTTTCAACCTTAGCAAATGAACTCGTCCTAGGGTCATATTAATTAGCTATTAATTTCTTCTGTTAGTCGGTATTTTTGTACACAATTTGTAAGAAGCTGTTGTAACTTGTAATATGCAATAATTCGATGTTTTCAGCTATTGTAATACAGTTTATGAGCATGTATAAAGCTATATGTTCTTATGTTTTTTGTATGCATGTTATTATGTTGAAGTGTAGCTTATAATGCGTTGCCCTTGTGTGCAATTATTGGTATATTTTCTTTGCATGTGTATTTATGTTTGTAATAAGTTATAATTGTAATGGTTGTATTGTTTGTATGTATTTGTTTCATGTCCATTACATGAATGTTTTCCAAGTTTGAGATCAATAAAGACAACAGAAACGACTACTAACTTTTATTCTGACATCGAACAATTCGTATTAGTACATCAGGACATTACTGTACTACTGTATAGTAAAATCCCTCAAATACGGACAATGTTCGGAAAGTTCGGTTTACTGAAAGTTCGTGTTAATATACACTTGAATACTGTGCAGCATAAACTATATATTACAAAACGGTCAATCTGCGAAAAAAGATACTGTATTTCATCGAAAGCAAATCATTTTCCCCATAGCGTGGCGTATATGTTATCGGTGAAGAAATAAAATTCTTATGGCTATATTGTGTTCAAATGTTTGCAAATTTCTACTTGGAACTGTTGCTAAATGTCACATGGTATTGCTACCCTGATATAGAACTTTCGCATATTTATTGGAGGTAAATACTTCCAAGGGACCCAATGAGTTTTTCATTAAAATTTATCAACTATATTTTATGTCGTTACATTACATTAATATTTGAACACCCCTCGCCTTACATATAGAAAGTCTCTTCTTTCATTATCACAACGATCAGTAAGCTTGTATTTAACAAGTCTACTAAGATTCAGAACGCGGAGTTTACGTGTTATTCAAAATGGCTGAACGAAATAAACTGTATAGTAAGACAATTGCTGAACGACACAATGGTGATGTTCGCCGGATTATCTTGATTGGCAAGACAGGGAATGGAAAAAGTTCAACAGGGAATTCGATCCTTGGACTTCCGGAGTTCAATTTTGAGAAAAGCCCGAGTGCTATTACTCAAAATTGCGAGGTGCGTACTAGCATAGACCGAAAGGACTGGCCGCTTTACAAGGTTTGTGACACACCTGGTCTTCTAGATACCGAAATCAGCCTAGTTGATAGAGTTCTTGAAATTCAACGATCAGTAAAGGTGTGTCCGGACCCTCACGCCTTCTTACTGGTATTCAGCTCAGCAAGTCGAATGACGGAGGATGAAACGTTTACTGTTGATTTATTACGGATAATGTTTGGCGAGGATGTATTTAAGCACTGTATTGTTGTTTTCACGCGCGGTGATGAATTTAAACAGGAAGATGACTTTATTAAATTCATGGAAAAGTCTCCGAAGATTTTAGTTAAACTGCTCGAAGAGTGTGACAATCGGGTCGCAAGAATTGAGAACAAAATTTCCATTGATAATGCAAACATTGGAAAAGACATAAGCCGTTTACTGGCATTGGTCGAGCAAGTTTCGTTACATGGTGAGCGAGTTTACAAGTACTCAGAGATGGGTACACACACAGAAGTATTGAATAAACATCGACCAAGTTACAAAGAAAGGGGCAGAGGCTTAGAGTCAATGCTTCAAGGGATATCCGACAACCTCGGACGAGAATTGAAACATAACCGTTGGAAGGTTGCTCTAGTTGGTGCATCAGCTATTGGTGGAGTCGGGTTGGCGAGCTACGGTGCGTATGTTGCGGGGATTGCCGCTTTCAATGCTGGTCCGGCAATAGCGGGTGCAGTTGGAAGACTTTCGGGATCTGCCATTGGTGGATACGTTGGTGGATTTGCGAAGATGGCCGCTGTTGGTTTTGCGAAGAATATTAAATTCTGGAAATAGTTTGTTATAGAAAGTGCAAGGACGTTGAAACTGGTACATGTACGTTCGTTCGCTTTCATTAAATGTAACTGATTATGTGAATCCAATGCATTATTATCAAGTTAATCATTTCTTTTTTGTCTTCATAACTAGATCACTGCCGACGTTTTTGTCAGTTAATGTTTTCTAATGATTTCTCTTCTAACTAAAATATTTGTCACGACTCGAATAAGTAATCATTCTTCAAATGCAAGTAAAAAAACCATACTAAAGACTGGTAACAATCAAGGCAGAAATCAACTGAAGCAGCCGAGCAATAAAAACATAAAACAACAACACCATACATAGAAAATAATATAGTTTATTTGCATATCGAGGGCTCAGTGCAAAACTATTGTACTTGCCTCTATAAATTGATGTAGTTACAATAGTTTTGCACCGAGCCCTCGATATTTAGTCCTGAAAAGGACATTTTCCAAAGCAACAATAATACAATTAAATAAATAGCATGGTGATACATGGTGAGAAAGTATGCAATATGATATTATACCAAATTAGAAAAATAAATTGTATATGTGTAACACGTCAGACAAATTTTGGCACGGATTCTGGAGAAACAGTATTATCAGAAAATTTACGAATGCAGATGATATTATTTGTTAATTAAGTACAGTCTCTCTTATTATCCGAGTTACGAGTATTGTGCACCACATATGATATAATATTGTACAACGGACTCAATAATGTTTTCTATGACTTACAAATATATAATGTTTCCATTATAACGTTTATCTTGTCGATACGAAACACAAGGCATACTAAATGATGTGTGGTTACATTTATAAATTATTTGAATAACATATGTGAAATAAAACTTCAATACATGTAACATGACTACTTACTTACTTAGTCCACTTCACTCCGATCGGAGCATAGGGTCTTAACCACAGCTCTCCATCTGGGGTGGTCCATGACTATGGCTTTTGCTTCTCCCCAAGACATTCTTGTCTTGCGAAGCTCTATTTCCAGTGTTCTGCTCCAGGAGATTTTGTAGTCCCTTGAGGATTCCAATCCAGTGCTTGTCTTGCTATGTTGGGTATCTTCGCAATCCGTCTCCATTTTTTCTGTAGTACGGAGTCGTGGACTGAAAGCTGCCTTGTTCTCGCTTAAAATATTCTCCGACCACCTTATCTGTAATATCTGTCTGAGGCATTTATTGATGAACACTTGCAGACTCTGTTACAGGCATTTAGTCCTTCTCCAAGTTTTAGCGCCACAAAAAAGGACTGTCTTGACATTGGTCTTAAATAGCATCATCTTTGTCTTACAGTGGATGTGTCAATTGTTCCACACTGGCTTCATTGTTGCGAATGCATGGCGGGCTTTCCCTATTTTGGCCTTGATGTCCTGCTCTGTGCCTCCTGTCTTACTGACGATGCTGCCCAGATAGGTGATGTCAACATCTTCAATGGCTTGTTCTTCTATGTAGATACCTTGTCTGCTGCCTGGATTGATCCGGTGGCATTTAGTTTTGTCGATGTTGACCTCTTGCCCTGGTGTTCTGGCTACTTTCTGCAGCTTCTCTGCTTTCTGCTGTATTTCGACACAAGTGTGGAACAGGAGACCAATGTCGTCAGCGTAATCAAGGTCTTCCAGTTTGCTCCAGGGTCCATTGTATCCCTCTTGGTGTATCCAGTGTCGTCTTCATAACCCAGTCAATAACTACTGAGAAAATCATAGGAGATCAAGCAACCTTGTCTAACCCCAGTGCGTACTTAGGTGGGTCCAGAGAGGTCCATGTCGTGGATGACCTGGCAGAGGTTGTTGTTAAGGCTCGGAATGATGTTGATCATCTTACTTAGGATGCCGTAGTGCATCAGTATCTTCCAGATTGTGTCTCTGTCCACTGTGTCGAAAGCCTCCTTGAAGTCGATGAAGTTGACATACAGTAGACAGTTCAATTCAATGGATTGTTCAATGATGATACGGAGCGTTGCAATCTGGTCTGCACATGATCTTCCTGCTCTGAAACCTGCGTGTTCTTCTCTAAGAAGTTTGTTGACTTCGGTTTTTATCCTCTCTAGAATAATCATTGACTGCACCTTGCTGGGCATGGATAGCAGCTGGATACCTCGCTAATTATTACAGTCGCTCAGGTTGTCTTTCTTTGGTTCCTTTACAAGGTACCCTGTCTGCCACTCGACAGGAATTTCTTGTGTGTCCCAGATCTGTTGAATGAGGTAACATGGTGTCAGCAGTAACGACTGCTGATGCCCTCATCGCTTCTGGTGGGATCTTGTCAGGTCCTTGAGCTTTCCCGTTCTTTATTTTGTTGATGGCTTGTGTGATTTCCTGTTTAGTTATTGGACATGTGTCAATTGCCAGTTCTACGCTACGCACCTTGCTGGGCATGGATAACAGCTGGATACCTCGCTAATTATTACAGTCGCTCAGGTTGCCTTTCTTTGGTTCCTTTACAAGGTACCCTGTCTGCCACTCGACAGGAATTTCTTGTGTGTCCCAGATCTGTTGAATGAGGTAACATGGTGTCAGCAGTAACGACTGCTGATGCCATTATCGCTTCTGGTGGGATTTTGTCAGGTCCTTGAGCTTTCCCGTTCTTTATTTTGTTGATGGCTTGTGTGATTTCCTGTTTAGTTATTGGACATGTGTCAATTGCCAGTTCTAGACCCTCTTTTATAGTGGGGGTGTGACTGGTGTCCCATTCAGCAGCTCATCAAAGTGCTCCTTCCACAGTTTCAGTTAGTTTTCTGTCTTTGCCAGGATGGTTCCATTTCGGTCTTTTTGGACCTGCTTTTACGTCCTGCTAGTTGGCGAGTTAATGCACATGACAAAGAACAATTAATTTATGACAATCGAAAAATGACAATAAGTAAGCATTTAAAATTTGGTATACGTACTTGTTAAGCATGTGAATGATCATTAAATATAATTACGATAGCATGGTATATAGG
This sequence comes from Spisula solida, assembly GCA_947247005.1. Lineage (NCBI taxonomy): Eukaryota > Metazoa > Mollusca > Bivalvia > Venerida > Mactridae > Spisula > Spisula solida. The sequence continues at coordinate 23,526,920 of OX365955.1, forward strand.
TTTCCTCTTTAAATGAAATCATTGTGGCTAGATTTCTAATATCAGATACATTTTTACTAGTAATTAACGGTTTGAATGTAAACATATATATACCAGTGTCAGAAAGTATTTATCATTAACTATATATATTGACAACAATTACACGGAACAATGCCTAACATACAAATGAACAAGAAAATGAACTTAGCCGCTGAAAAAAGCAAGTCAGCTGTCAAAATGTGGAAAGTGCAAGTCCCAGCTGTCAAAAAGCTGAGCTGCATAGTTTCAGCTATAAAGTCATGATTGTGGTCTACACCAGTACGTTGATCATGCTTCTTATTCCATCTCGTATGTGCACAGTTGTATGCATAGCTTAAATGTGCTTGTACATTGTATTTTGCAATTGAATTGGTCCAACAATTTCTGACTGTGAAGGATTTGGTATTGATTGGACGTATTCATAAAAGTTTTACTTGTAATTGATTTTGCATTACATCGATTTAGTTTTTTATTGTTATTAGTTGTTGGTTTATTCATGCTTTATTTGAATATTGAACATTTCCAAAACGTAAAGTAGTTGGTTTAAGCAAATAATTTGAATAACGCTGTGTGATATTTTTGTAAATTGCTTTGCCAGCATTTTTTATGAATTGGCTATTGATTGATATTTCTGTATCTATGATTTTAAGATTAGTCATATTTTTAAACTTTGAATATTGATTGAATTTAATTTTGTGTTATTTTCACACCGAATTATAGGAATACGGATTATAAGTTGAATCAAGATACAATAGTTCAATTTGAACACTAAGCCTTGACCTATCGGACTAGTCCATTTTGGTGTGTAGACCATAGTTTATTACATTCGGGGGTCATTATTTAATGATATAATTCTAACAGATATCTGTTTGTTATCTAATTACTGTTTAGTGCATTCGGCAATGTTCAGGATTTCTAACCCAAAATTCGGTGCTTCAAATTCCCAGTTCGCTCATATCTTTTCAATTCATTATTTTGTGTTATTTAAAGAGATTATTTATTAAAGTTCATGCATGAAAATGTGTCAATTCAATATATTTTTCATTTTCACTTATAGCGATCGTTTCCGTGACACCCTGTATTACGTTGATCAGCCGTCATATAACGTTCTACAATACACATGCAAAGATCTAAAAATACATTTTGATATACATTTTTAGATCTTTGAAGCATGTGACAAATATAGTTTGTCACATACTGTTATAACACGGATATTGCAAGTTGCGTGCATTTAAAGAATATAAATTATAAAAAGAAAACTATATATGCTAAAGGTAAAGTCGGAAATAGAAAACCAATGGTTACACAGACCCGGGGCAACCGCATTTTACACTTTGTGACATTACTTTCTGTCCTATATTATCATTTCAAGTAACATTTTCTGATTAAAACTTAACATACGATGTCAAAACAATATACACTGACATTTTGATGACATTTAAACGTTATGGATAGAAGTAAATAATATTTGGATAGCATGGATACTACAGTCCGCAACGAACTTCATGACGTCATTAAGTCACACGAACCATGCCCCTGTGGTAAAATCATGAAAGGAATTAATGGGAACCCCCATTTAAGTCTACTATATGATGATAAGTAAAATGTATAGGAAGAGTTCTGTCAGTCGTACTTTGGGATTGAAATGACGTAAGAACTTATTCGTTGAAAGAAAATGGAGGTCGATTTAAAACACTAGTAGCCACAGCGTTGACGCTGACGTCAATGCGTGATACGCTGCCTAAGAAGAAACATACCATATTCCGCAGGTTACCTACAATATTATCGCACATTATGATCATAATCAGTATAAAGGCAATTTTGAGAAGTGTATTGGTTGTCAAGTGGTCTACGTATATGAGACTAAGTAAGGTAATTGTTCATGGTATTTCTTCGACACCGAGAACGTGACGTCACTGGACGTCATCGAATTTGTTGATGTATTTATTACTGTTATTGATGCTCGTAAACAAATGCGAAATACAGAGCAAAAGTCTCCGTTATATTTGAACATCTTTTGTATTTGATCCAAAAGGGTTGTGTACTCAAATACCACACTACGTTTAGTTCGTTTTTAATTTCCTTCAGATATACATGCACCAATCCTTTTACATTGCATTCGCGTCGTTACAATGTGGTTTTCCTATATTAGAATATTCATTGAAAATGTGTAGCTATGGGGAAGACACGGATTCGTTATAGCGAAGATGCAAAAAATAATATACAATATTATTTGGGAACGAACGATAACAGGTGTCATCAAAGTACAGTAGAACTTCGATGCCTCGAACTACCTTCGAGGCATCTAGGGTGTTCGAGGCATCTATGGTATCCAAGAATATGCATGAGTATAAGTTCGAACTGATGTCGGTACGTGTAAATTTACAAATCGTGTGTGTATATTGCATAATTTATGTGTATAACTAATATAGGTCTATATTTTTTTGTAATTTCATTCATAACAATAATGAAACAATATAGTTTGACCAACTATGTAACTATAAACGGAATCCAGAAAGTTTCCAAAGTAAGGTGGTTCTGTGACATTACACTGAGATAAAAAGAGTAAAGTAAGATCACTTCGAAATGCGAGTAACCATACGAACAATCACTGGTATCTATCTATAGGCAGACTTAGCCTACTGCATCAGTAACTTATTTTTTGAAATCACATAACCTGCAAACCCGCGTGTCTGAGTTTGTATAAATTTTATGAGTACAAGTGTCAAATAATATATATAATACGAGGTTACGGTACCGCACACGGGTATGACAGCGTATTAGAAATCAATCCAGATTGAATATAAAGGGAAGTAACTAACCACACATAAAATGAATGTATAATGCTTATCTTATTTACGGTAGTCTCCCTATCCTAAATAAAAAATGCGTTAAGTAATCTGATTGCATACTACAGTAATTATTAGATTCGATGACTTACGACAGCAGTTCTTAAAGACTTGATGCGTTTTTACGTGCTGAAGTTTATATCCAAAAAATCCATTACATTTTTGACCAATTTAAAAAGTAACATGTTTTTCACAAACACGTGCTTAATCCTCAAGGACAACGCTATCGGTTTAAAAGTGTTTGGGAGTCGGTAGGTGGTATAAGCACAATGGCTTAAGGTGACATAAGCCATCTGGAAACGAGGTACATTTTAGAAACGGGTATGACCTCTTCGTGCTCGGATAACCTCTGTGATACGGATCAGAAATCTGCGTATGAGCTTTTTGTCGTCTCCTTGAGGAATGAGACCCAATTCATGTAGAGTTTTTCTTAGGAACTTTTTTTCTAGACCGTATAATAGTTTGTAGATGATGAAACTGTAAATACTCTATGTGTTGCAATGAGTTTGAAGTTGACCCTATTTTCCAGCTTTAATGACACGCCTACTATGCAAGTCAATTTATCACGTGTAGTCAATTATATATACACAGATCACAGAAAATTTCTTATGTATATACTTGAATACTTTTACCTATAAGGGTCGTATCGCTGGAATCTAGTGCCGTTTGTCGTGTCGTTAATGTAGCTGTGTGCCTGTTTGTTGAATACAAGAAATATGGCAACCAATTATAAAGTTTAAAGTTCTGTTGTTGTGATCGCCGGTGAATACGGAACTCTAGATACAAACCAACGAAATCAACCTTTAAACAAAATATTATCGGCAATAATTAGTTGCTTGCCGGACAATAAATCATATTACTTGTTCCTGTCTGCTTCCAATTCTAATCGCCCGTTATTTGATGTTCGTCTGCCTGGAGAGAAAACATAAACATGTAAAGACATTTACGAATAAACAATCTGTCAGCAATGGTAATCGGACCGTGGTACCTCTGAACCAGCAAATTTTACGCGCTGTAAATCATCGGTGTCTTTGATGTTAGCCTTGTTGAAAAATATGCGTAAAATTCACCGAGGGGGAATAGCTTATCTGGGAAAATTTTGCTTGTTTGTTATTGTTTATTCTAACATAAATAATATGGTTACTGAAGAAACTTTGAAACAATATGCATTAACTGTCACTCAAAACGTCTATTGTTTATCGATGTTTGTCTTTTTAAATAATAATAATAAAATGTTTATTTTCTGAAGGTAGCATGTAATATGATAGAACCATCCATCCATCCATCCATCCATCCATCCATCCATCCATCCATCCATCCATCCATCCATCCATCCATCCATCCATCCATCCATCCATCCATCCATCCATCCATCCATCCATCCATCCATCCATCCATCCATCCATCCATCCATCCATCCATCCATCCATCCATCCATCCATCCATCCATCCATCCATCCATCCATCCATCCATCCATCCATCCATCCATCCATCCATCCATCCATCCATCCATCCATCCATCCATCCATCCATCCATCCATCCATCCATCCATCCATCCATCCATCCATCCATCCATCCATCCATCCATCCATCCATCCATCCATCCATCCATCCATCCATCCATCCATCCATCCATCCATCCATCCATCCATCCATCCATCCATCCATCCATCCATCCATCCATCCATCCATCCATCCATCCATCCATCCATCCATCCATCCATCCATCCATCCATCCATCCATCCATCCATCCATCCATCCATCCATCCATCCATCCATCCATCCATCCATCCATCCATCCATCCATCCATCCATCCATCCATCCATCCATCCATCCATCCATCCATCCATCCATCCATCCATCCATCCATCCATCCATCCATCCATCCACCCACCCACCCAGGTCATTGTGACTTTTACTAGTGGTCTGTGATTTTTCTTTTATGTATGTCTGTACTTTCATTTAGAATAACTTGTTTTATAATAATTATTATCTTGCAGTTAATCACACCGCTTCAGAAAAGCCCCCGAATCGTGGAGAAGATTTATTTCGACTTCAAACGGTTGTTGAATTTATCATCGGTCAAGATATATCAAGGTTAGAATTGACCAATGATAAACATTATTGTATGACTGTAAATGTGATTTACATACATCTGTCTAATAATTAAATATTTACTTCACCACATGGCTAGTGTGAGATTCCATCGGATGAAATATCTAGAGCACGTGTGGAAGTTTTAATCACGTTGATCAACTGATCAGCTCTATTCTTACCAGCAGTCCTATTCTTACCATCTCTCTCACTTCTGCCACAAGTTGTAAATGCTCTAAGTAATTATCAATACTGTAAAGTGAGCAAAGAGATCATATTAAGTCGCATAGGGAAGGCAGCACTCAACATAACAACATACAAGGCACAATGCCCAACACATAACCGAACGTGCAAATGAGCTGCCCAAGTCCCAGATGTCAAATATGTGAATGAACTAGTTTCAGCAATCAAAAAGCTGAATGTCCAAACTGAATGACCTAGTTTCAACAGTTAAAATGCTGAAATACCTAGTTTTAAGTCGTTTGGGGGAACTTGCAGTGCGCTTGAAAGAGTCATAAATTGTCAGAGACCCACACTTATCAACATTTAAATCGTAAATGTAATGTCAGTCTATATATATTACAACTTTGTAGAAATGGTATTTGACCATTTATGAAACACACGACTAACGTCTGGGAATCATAATGAACCAATAGAAAGGTCACATTATACCATACACATATTTTATGAAAATCTCGACTCCATAGCTTTAAGTATATGCAATATGTTGAAAAGCAGTTTTCATCAATTATAGCGGACTATACGTTGGCCGAAGGCCAACGGATACGATCCGGTTTATGGTAACACCTGTGCACGTGGTTTGGTCAGAGTTTGAATTCACTAATGGATCTGAAAATTTGTGTCACAATTCGGCAGTGAGAGAACGTTACTGAAAAATTGCTACCAACCGAATAACAAATGTTATTTAAAATGCGATATTCTGTAGCTCATGGAAATGAATAAATTTTTATTTTATTTTTTAATGATGTTTAAATATATTCCAAAAACTAGAGTAGGACCCTATCTAGAAAATAAAATAAAAATTATTAGTCTTCCATGGTTGCTGTGCAACCCTTCTTCTATATAGAAAACGCTATATTCTATAGTTTGGAAACAAAAATGGCAGCCATTTTTTTGCCCGCTTCGGAAGGAAATTTAACATTTTTAGTGCATAAACGATGCTACAAACTGTTATGAGACACATGCTTACTCTGAGATTACGTAAGTCGAGCGGGAATCGTTAATATGTGCGAAATATCAACAAATCTTAAGAAAATCTAATAAAACGACACATGTTCCGGTTACTTCCCTTTGCAAAGCAGTTACTTCCCTTTGCAATACAATTAGTATAAAGTCCGTTTCGGGTATTTACGTATCTGGACCGGACGGTGGTAATTCCACATCGTAGTTGTAGGTTATTGTAAAGAAAGTCAAACGAATGCATTTTCGTAATTCCTCGCCGAGATGTAATAAAAACATCCCTCCAAAATTGTCAAAAAATATTCGCGGGATAAACGTCGCAAAAACTAATTACAATAAAACCCGGATTTTTCCTTCTGAATATTTGATGTTTTGGCGATTTGCAACAGGGTTTATTTGACAGGAAAAAGTGATTAAGATTAAATATGTTTGATATTTAATCGTAATATGATAAATTGAAATAAAAATAGCCTTTCCTTTAGAACAAAAGAACTGTCTGATATGCTCATGCAACCCATTATAAAAAGGTAAAATATCAAATTAGGCCTATTAGAAATCAGTTGTTATCTGTGTTTATATCTAATTACGAGGGGCGTTCAATATATAATGTCTTTTTCGTCACAAATTTGAGCATTCATTGATATCTGGAAATATTTTTACATTTCTGGAACCATCAACCTTTCCGCAATATTTCGTAAAAAATTCAATAACATTTAATTCCCGGATTGTTGTTTCTGGTGTCTTTTTCAAGGGTCAGTAATAGCCACTGCGTCTTTTTGAGAATAATTGTCCATTAAAATTTTATTTCGGGAAATAATCTTATTCCACACTTACTATTCCGTGAATAATGTAAATGCCTTCCATAAACACATGCTTTCCTGTACTTTATTGCCATTTTTGTACAAAATAAGATCATTTGAAAGTCGCGAAAATAGGTGTCAAAATAAGTTCAGAAAGCATGCTTTTTTTCAATTCATATTTTTAATTAGTTTTATTGGTTGGAATTTGACATATTACACATTGCCGTACGCCGAAGACTATCAACCATAATTTCTGGGAAGAATTTGCGAACAAAATAGAAGTGATATGAAGTTATTGGTGCGTGAACCAACAAGCATCATTTCGTCTAAATAAGAATAGTCTCCCTTGTATTTGACCGCCTTACTCGTAGACAAAACATACTTTCATGTTGATTTTTTTGTTCTGGTGGAAACATAAGGATTAAGTTATAGATTGGTATGTTGCAATTAAATAAATACTGACATTTACTTTTCTAAACCACTACTGCAAAGATAACACATATTTGGCTTAAAATAACAATAAGGCTAGTATACTCGAGTAGACCCTCAATAAATTACTTAATTATTGACGAAAGGCTATGTAATTTTTCAGATATAGAATAGAAACAAACACCTTTTAGACAGTATTCTTAGAAGTCTTCTAAATACTGTCATAGCAAAATACAAAGGGCATGGACATTATATATTGAACGCCCCTCGTATGCATTTTTAAATTAGTTACCCCTGAATTAAGTAGACATAGAATTAAACAAATTGAAAAACGTGCATTATCCACAGATATATTTTCATTTTGATCGGGCTGACAAATGTTCATTCTGACTGACAAACGATAGCAGGTTCGTATCGTCCTTCGTTACTTCGTAGGCTAATTTCGTATCAAACCTTCTTGTGCAACGGACCGCTTCGGTAGGTTGCATAGACGGAGGAAAGCGCAAGGTAGCGTCTTTTGAAAAGGCTTGTTCCAGGTTCGTAATAAAAAAAACCCCAGTACTAGATGAGCATGCTACAAATAATGTAGGACAACTGACATAGTCCGCTAAAAATATGCTGTGCATTTATAGTTCATATTAATGTTGTCTTGATTCATGTTCTATATGCATACAGCTTTTGTAGGTATAACTCAGTTTATTATATCCTTTCACTGAAACTCTTTTATGACTAATTTCAAATTATGTTGTGAGACATCATAGGAGCCAAAATATAAAAAAATCATTATCGTTATTGCCTTTGCATTGTGATTTTTCTAGTTAATTGTTCATTGTTGTGGATCTTATGGAAGTTCGATTTATATTGTCCAATAAGTTTCCTCGTAATATAATTATTATATGAGACACAGCTACCACTGTTTTATTTGCATAGTTACTGTTCTTGTTCTTTTTTCATTATTGAGTATCTATTGAAGCCGTTGAAAATAAATTTCCTCGTAAAATAAAGTTTTTATTATTATTCATACATATTCAAGTCGATCCTCTGCTCGATATGTAAAGCCTATGTCCCGCTGAGGAATTCCTCATCGGCGATGTTCTCCCGATCCATCAGGATTCCTTCCTATATCACAAATTGTTTCATGACTTCCCCAAAGCTTCCCCTAGAACACGATGGACCTGTTCCCGATCTCCTGATAACTAATTAATGTACATCGGGAGTACATCGCCGAGGAAAAAAATGCTCAGAAGGACCTAGGCTTTACGCATGAAGTGACAAGTTCGTTTGTTATGGTACCAAGAAACTAATAATTAAATACTCTGGTCTCGGAAACTGTTGGTACCAAGAAACGGATAATTAAATACCCTGGTCTCGGAAACTGTTGGTGCCAGGAAACGAATAATTGAATACTCTGGTCTCGGAAACTGTTGGTACCAGGAAACGAATAATTAAATACTCTGGTCTCGGAAAATGTTGGTACCAGGAAACGAATAATTAAACACTCTGGTCTCGGAAACTGTTGGTACCAGGAAACGAATAATTAAACACTCTGGTCTCGGAAACTGTTGGTACCAGGAAACGAATAATTAAACACTCTGGTCTCGGAAACTGTTGGTACCAGGAAACGAATAATTAAACACTCTGGTCTCGGAAACTGTTGGTACCAGGAAACGAATAATTAAACACTCTGGTCTCGGAAACTGTTGGTACCAGGAAACGAATAATTAAATACTCTGGACTCGGAAACTGTTGGTACCAAGAAACGAATAATTAAATACTCTGGTCTCAAAAACCGTTGGCACCTGGAAACGAACAATTAGATACTCTGGTCTCGGAAACACAGGTACGCAAGCAACTAGTGATGAATCCAGTTTGATAAGGTACAATCAACATTTAATCACATGATCAACATTTTCTCATTGATAAATTTGACGAATCTATCACGTGATTGTGCACGTGGGATTTGTATCTTGCTCATCGACCTGTATAATATATATTGTATATGTGTGTACATGTATGTTGTAACTTGTTATGTTGGTATGGTGTGTCATTCATGCCACCAGATTCCATTCTCGTGTGCGGTAAGTTTTATACTCTTACACCGTTTGTAGTCAGACATCAGCACACTTACCGACCATCTTAGGTAGCCATTCATACACCTGCAACCTTGTAGGTCGTTCTCTCTCAGAGAAATTAAACAGTTGTACCGACGGGGATTTAACCCGCGATAACAAAACGCACGTCCTACCTCTAGACCACACACCCCACATCCGTTGCCCAGTCGCGCTGGAATTATACTTAAATGTTTCTAGATTTCTCTCCTGCATGGGTAAAACGTCATACACATGTGAATAATGGCAGCATTGAATAAATACCGCTCGAAAAACTTCATCAATTTCTGTCATGTAATTCTTAGTTACTTTCAGATGATTTATCACTGGTAACAGTTACTTTCTACTCGTTATAATTACTCAGATAGTTCATAGTTCATGGCTTGTTTTTGCCTACTTTACGAACCAATTATAAGTATCCCGAACGTTTTGTTAAACATCAAAGCCCCATTTAAATGATGAACTAATTATTTATTTACTCTCAGGTGGCATATGAAAAATCGTATGTTTTCGCGAGGTTAAAATTTCGAATTGAAGTTATGAGGTGCCGTTGCTCTCTATGTTTGCCAATTTCAATGCTGATATGTAAATTTCACAATCACAATAGAAATATGTCTATATTCGATACCAAAGTATCTGCAATTTAGAATTTTTGTGTCTTTAATTATTAGTACACCGAATATATACACTAGCATTTGAAATAACGCACGCTTGGTGTTTTAAAGTTTATGGGGTAAATATCATACTGTTATAATTATTACGTTTGCATAAAGTTTCAGCAAATCAGTTTATATAGGTTTCTGTTTTATCTTTCAAATTGGTGAACTTAGATGGCATTAAACAAATTTATCAATCATATTGGTTTTTCACAGACAAATGTTGCTTTTTCATATGCTAAAGTCGTTTTAATCCTTGCCAATTTGGTGTTTCTACTGACAGGTTAATATGCAACCGACATGTAACGCATGTGTATTATTATCTATATTACTACATGATGTGATGAATCGATATACGATCATAATCGATTAACAGAACATTCTGACATCAAATCAATAATTCACCTGATCATTTGGGGTGTTATAAGTAACATACCTGGGTTGCGAAGGTGTTAATGTTATCATGAATGGAAGCGATGACGTTTTCTTATAAAAACACCTGATTAGATAAATATAACATGCACCAACATTGAGCTACTGCAAGAAGAACAATCATAACGTGCAGTGGTTTGGTTAATATGTAACATTTTTGCAGGAACAATCCATGAACCGTCTACTGCGTTCTCAAGATGAATGCTTTTAGTTAAACCATACCCTGCCATATTTTGGCGCTCTGTAAGCACGTGTAAATTAACCAATCATTAACCACCATTGTGTAACGTCTGAACCAATTAGATAATTAAGTCTGAAACTGTCACGTGAACTTAACGTCATCATAACATGTGGTAATTCCATCAAATGCATTCTCCGTAGTAATACCATGTGACATATAGAGGATTGAGTTCACGCTTTTTTATCATACAGGTATCCATTGCTAAATCTTGTGTCATCGTCATTATCAATGACCTCAAAACCAAAAGTAACATTAAATCATCACCAATATCATTATTATCATCATCGAAACCATTATCAATAATACTATAGTCAAATTCAATATCAACATGATTACCAATGACATCGTTATCATAAAAAACATCACCAACAACATCATTATCACCATAGTCATCATCATCATCACCATAAACATAATCCGCATCACTGTCGCTATCACCATCATGGTCATCAAAATCAAACACATCATCGAAAGCAGCAACATTCAAATCATAATTAGTATCGTCGTCGCCAGTATAATGATCCACTTGATTTCTAATAACAAATACAGCTTTCTTTACATCATCTTGTCATAAACATGTAGTAGTAATACATATCGCTGGATTAGAATGAGAATATTGGAAATCTGCATCACAAGGCGCTTCTTCTGAGCCTATTTTCATGACAATCGGAACAAGTCTTGTTGACCAAACTGAAGTTGAAAAAGCTGGTTTGTCCATAAATAAAGAGTACTTTAGTAGTTTTCAGACAGTTTTTTCTTGTTTTCTTAAAATATCGATTTTGTACTTACGACCTTCTCATTCTAAGCCAGTGATATATACATTTCGTTAGGAGACGTTCAAATTTCAATATGATTGTAGGCTATACTTCCAAATACAGCTTGTGAATGATGTATTCCTTAATTTGGCTGCAAATCTGCGACGTAAATAACTTTATATTTTAATCCTTTAGTAAGCTGTTAATGAGAACAACATTTGATGCGGGATTATGTTGATATCCAGAGGTAAGGATACCATACCGTGCATGACACTAATAATTTTATCTTCAATCGAAATACAAATGACCATCAGATGAGAACATACCTTCCTGTGATCATGGTTAATAGTATAATGATCCTATGCTACTCACAATATCTTATAGGCTTACTTACCAGCCAACTGCGCTTAACGATGATATTATTATTAAAATGGGTATAAACGAATATGAAGCAACGCTTCGTTCAATCGATAACTTGCCCATATGTAACTAACGCTGGTGTTGACCGGAGACTATTGTCACTTTACTTCTAAAGGATGGTCATAAAGCAGTGAACCAAGATATACCAATAGGTTGCTTAGCTACCTACCTATCCTCTTCGTGCCCGCTGGCACATAAGGCTACAACAAGGTCTCTCCATTGTCTTCTATCTTTTGCAATCTTCTCTATTTCTCCCAAGGTCTTTCCCATAGTCTTTATTTCGTTGTTAATCGTCCTTCGCCATGTTTCTTTCGGCCTTCCTCTGTGTCTTTTTCCGCCTGATGGGATCCATTTTAGAGATGTCCTGGTGATTTTTTGTGTCTTTCTTTATAGCATGTCCTAGCCACCTGAATTTTCGTCTTTTTATTTGTGTGGTAATGTTTGTTTGGAGCAACAAAATTGTTTGAATTTCAATATGTTGCCACTGGTTCTTGTATTTTCGCTTACACAGTTCTACATTTACAACTACCAAATTTGAAATATATGAATATAACTAGATCTAGTTTCAACTTTTATTCTATCTTACGTTTCAATAACGGCTAACTAAATAACGCTACTAGATCTAATAATTACATTTTCTATTAACTATGCCATGGGGCATCCGCGTTGACATCGGGAGGGGTCAGGGGTTTTGCGCTCCTTGGGTGCGTCAAGACGAAAACAAATAATATTGGTCAGGATTGTTATTGATGGTGCTTAGAGTTGAAAAGGGACACAGGGCTTGTTTTATCTAATACCTCTTTCTTTCGCGGAAGTGTATAACGAGGAACTGAGAGTAGATTTTGTTTCACAATGTAACAAAAAAAACCAATTGTAGTATTAACTAAGTTGTTTACCAAACGCAAAGGAACGGAACGAACTATATTAAACATAGGACGGGTTTTTTTCTTGGCCTGATTCACGTCGATGTATTGGCGTTACCTGCAGAACGAACATAGATCGTACAAGCAGAGACTGATAATACTCGGAAGAGATTAGTTACGCTGTCAGTAGTTACCTTGATGTTCGTGTTAATCATATGTCATACATTACAATGAGACAAAAAGACACCCGTGCTCCTAGGATCAAGTATATCATACTGAGATTAATGGTTGAATAGAACGTATACGTCAAAAGTATTCCGAAATGAGCGTTCGTTTTCATAATAAGTTGGAATTATTCCTGCAATATGCGCTGGTTGCTTCGCGAATCATGATGACGAATACGTTGATATGAATTGAAATGAGTGTATAGCCAGTGAAATTAAAATAATGATCATATTTCAAGTGGACAAATTATACTTTTGGTTGAGCATTAAGTTGAAGTGTACGTTCTCCTATTCACCGTCTGGAAGTTAAAGCACGGATTATATTTATTGAAACTTATCTTGATTAAATGCAGTTGGAATATTCTAATGCTATGAGTGCCTCTTCTGGATTTGTTGTTTAACCATATGTTGTTTTAGATATATATCACTGGATATAATACCGATGGGGACATAAAATGATTTTATTGAAATAAAAAATAGTAGGATAGGAAGGTTTAGTTTTCGAGTTTCTAGGAAAGAACGCGGGGTTGGATACTGTGTGTAAGGGGTATATTATTACTAAGAACCCTGGCAGTATTAAAGGGTGCACAGTACTTGGAATAAACTGGCGTTGTTTGTTAGCTAGCTCAAATATGACAACGGTTGATTTCTCGCGTCGGTCCATGATCGCCCCGAAAACATCTATCATTCCTAGGGCTTCCGGTGGAAGTTTCAAAAGAAACGAACACAGAATTGTTATAAATGTGGGTGGGGTAAGGTATGAGACTTACCGATCAACTCTGAAGAATATTCCAGACACTAGGTTGGCATGGCTTACGAACAGTAGGGGAAATAACCCCGAGTTTGATCCCGATTCGGGGGAGTATTTCTTTGATCGTCATCCGGGTGTGTTTAACATGGTTTTAAACTATTATCGGACAGGCAAGCTTCACGCTCCTACAGATGTATGTGGACCCCTTTTTGAGGAGGAATTGAATTTTTGGGGTCTTGATGAAAAACAAATAGAACCCTGTTGTTGGCCTAATTACAGGGCTCATAGGGACGCTCAAGAGACATTGGCTGAGATGGACGGAGGTAAGTGTCATATTCTCATATATTTCTCATATATTTTCATATTATAATCTCATATATTCTCATATAATTCTCATATAATTCTCATATATTCTCATATAATTATCATAAATTCTCATATAATTCTAATATACTCTCATATAATTATCATATATTCTCATGTAATTCTCATATACTCTCATATAATTTTCATATACTCTCTTATAATTCACTGAACACATCATGCAACGAAGTAAAGAAGTATGTTAGATAAATATATAAATGTACAACAGAACCCCATTTAAAGACCACCACAATAATTACACTGCCTTAAAATTGAAAACTCGCTTTCAAGCCAATTGTCACTGTTATGCTCCTTTTTCAAACTCGGTAGTATATTTATCATTAGGACTACCAGACACGTATTCAGGCCTTGATGAAATTCACAGGGTTCCAAAATTACGCCCCTAAGACAGTATTAACTTTTAGATTATATAGAAAACATCCGGATGCTACGCACACGTCCGAAAGTGAAAGTAGGCAAAAATGGCGGAATGACCTTGCGTGAACAACTCTTTACGGCCTTATGTTGGGCCTACTTAGTTCATTGACCTCCAGCCCCTTTGTCTAGCTTTATAATCAATCTACAATAAATAAAAAAAGTCGCCAAATTCTAACGCAATCCACAGTGGCACCGCTATTTGTGGTATAACCAGTTATTTCTGTTTTTGGAAATACACAATGTATACGTTCAAAACCTTCCTTAAAAGGGGTTAGTGGGTCACAATACTTGTGCATGAAATTTACCACGTGATATCCTTTAGTCTGTGATACATGTGTATCATGGTAGTGACATAGCTAATGCTTTTGGACACTGGTGCGATACACAATATGTTAACGTCCGCCCTCAGAATTGCCAATCAAATAGCAATTTGTCATTAGATAATACGTTTATTATATATATTGTCATCTAATGATAACCTATAATAATTTGGATATAAGAATCTATCCTCTAGCGATTATATGTCTGAAGCGGAGAGAATTACAATTGGCGACCTACAGCGAAGTGCTGTGGATGTTTTCCTGTCTATAAGCTCTTTCTTTGAACGTTCTTATCCCATTAGTATTGTTAATGTTACAATGATTCCAGTAGCTAATGTCTCGAACATCTGTTAAGATCATAACGTTTCAGGTAAAGTCGCCACTGAAATTTCGGAAGTTCAGGGTCATCCAAAAACTATGTCCGACAAACATTGTTTAATAACTTTTGGTAGTTTATAGTTTATAGGTAGTATATATTGTTTTGGTATTGACAGAAAGTATACTGAATAAAGTTTTTGTTGAATTTAAGGCGACCGTCATTATAATGGCATAGTAACCATGGTAACGCTATCATCATATTCTAAGAGTTCAAAGTTGACTGAAAACGCAGATAAATTGTTATTCTGTATAATACAGTATCCTTTCTCTTCTTTGTTCACGACTTAGTATACAACTCAAAATTTGACATGGGTCAACAAATTTCCTTGTGAAGGATTCCCTTGTGAATATTTTGCATACCAACTTGAATAGACTGATGGAGTTTTCAAAAACATAATGCTTCATCTGCAGTATTGTAAACGATTAAAGATGAAGTGCTGATAAGCCAAACTACATTAAATTTTGCTGCTGTATTCAAGTATCTTTGATTACAGAATGTGGTTCGTTTTTTGCATTTGAATCTTACACAATATGAGAATCGAAAAAGTACAAATAATTACGTGTTTCTATTGCCACTTTGGTCCCTAACAATAGGGCTTATCAGTTACCTGGAAAATGACGTCATTTTGACAATGCATGTCAGATGCAGTATATGAATGTTTTGAAATTTAGAAGCAGAATAAATTATATTTTTTAAATAACTGCACTACGAATCCTTAATCGGTTTGTTAAGTAAGCGTAAAACAGAAATGAATCTTGATTTCTTGACTCGAGTCACTTGACTAAAATTTGAATAAGGACCAGTACGGCATCCTGGATAGTTTAAAATGCATATGTACTACAGTACATCACGTATATTTGGGTTTGTTCTGATAAATGATCATCATAGTAGAAGTAGCCTATTGGTAGAGCGTCCGTTTCGAGTGCGGTAGATCTCGGGTTCGATCCCAGGCCACGTTTTACCAAAGACGAAATAAAAATGGAACCAGAAATTCCCTTACTAGACGCTCAGCATAAAAGGGAAACTGGCTTCTCTCCTCTCATACCCTCGTGGCGATGGATAACATCAGGTGTCGAGAGTAATTAATATAAGTTGGAAAAACTTGATTCACGATCGACTTTAAATAAATTAGTATACACTATAGTACATGTTATATCTCATTCTGATCACCTCGGCCTTTATGCATTGCAATAGACCTCTGACATAACAAGGCGCCATATTGAACTATTTCCTGTCACATGATTAGAAAATGGCAGCCCCCAGTCATCAATACACATTATGCCAATACATATTCACACAAATATATAGATCGATATAGATATGTTATACCGGTAAATACACATAATTTGTTACTTTAACGCGACGTAGTTGGGACTTATAACGCAGGCGAATGATATTGGTGTATAACTACACTTAGACACGAGGTTATTTACCGGAGATAAACGGAAATGGCCGAGCTTTCACGATTGGTTATATCTATTTGGCCTGATAGTAACAATGGTTTGGAAATACCAAATACAGAGAATGCAACCTTAATTTTGCATACTATAGGTTCTGGAGTTGTATTGACTTCATAATGTTAGAACAATTTACTTAGAAGTCTGCTTACGCGGCGATGAACGCTAGAGTCAAACGCTGGTTGAAATTTCGTTCCGTTTCAAAGAAAATCTCACCACATGAATTGTATTACATTACGCTAAGCTAATATGTCAAGCGAATTGTACTGTACCAGGAAAATGTCAGAAACGTGATCAGGCTAAATCTTGTAATGTCGAAAATGACATTTATATAAAAGTCGTTCATAATGTAATGTGATAATAATATACATAGTTCTAACAAAATCAGTACAAGCAATTACTGAAATGGTGTGTATAATAACGAAGCATGTTATCATATGGTAGAAATACGTACATACATGTGTATAATTAGTCGCATACAAATCATGGGAAACAAGTTATTAAGAATTGCAAGCAATACAGACGCCCCCTGCCGGTTTGAGGCCATTTTCAATGTTTCTGTTGCCATAGCAACTACAATTTTCTAGACATGCATAATCCCCTTATTGCCCCCTATCAACATATCTAGTTTCATAAACCTAGCTTGGAAACTGCTTGAGTTATGACAGGATCCAGATTTGGCCATATTTTCACTCTTTCTGATGCCATAGCAAAATGTCAGAATCAAAATATGTTTAGACGTGCATTATCCCCTTATTGCCCCATATCCACATACCAAGTTTCATAAACCTAGCTTGGAAACTGTTTGAGTTATGTCAGGATCCAGATTGTTTGACGGACGGACGGACTGACTGACGGACAGACTGACGGACGGACGGACGGACGGACGGCAAACCTATAGTCCCCTCCGGTCAAAAACCGGTAGGGGACTAATAACAGCCGTTTTAGCAACAGTAACAAAATCATAAATGTTGATCTGTCCTACTTTGGTATACTTTAAAATCACATAATTTCGTTGGTATTAAATTTCGTGGTGTTTGGATAATAATGCATTTTCGTGGGGTCGAAAACTTCGTGGATTGCAAAACATGGAAGGGTGAACACATGTTCTGTATTTGGAAGGCCGATTAATCGTTGGGATTATATTTCGTGGTCAAGGTTCACAAAGACGAAATAAAAATGGTACCAGAAATTCCCTTGCTAGACGCTCAGCATAAAAGGGAAACTGGCTTTAAATACTCTCGTGGCGATGAATAACACCAGGAATGAGGTGTCGAGAGTGATTAATATAAGTTTGAAAAACTTGTTTCACAATCGACCTTAAATAAATTAGTATAAACTAAGGTTCACAACGAAATCAACAAAAATTCAACTCACCCGAAAAATAATGATTTTATAGTATTAACAATTATAATTAACCCGTTGACTCCATGGAAACACGTGTTGACGCACACTACCTATCTCCATGTCTGGATTTGTGATTGTCCCATGTTTGTGTGTTACTGTTGTCAGACCCCAAGTATGTACAAGTCAAAGTACGTATGTAGGCGCTACACATGATAGTATACATTCTTTTTCCGGTATAATTTAGGATAATGGAAAATTGATAATATGAGAAGGGATTAGGGGTCTGATGAATAAAGGGTTAAATCCATCAAAAATATGTATGTTCAATGTAGTCTTCTGTATGCATACTACATCAAATCAATTGAAAATATTGCCTATCCAAAATGTTGCTCTGTTTAGGCACTTATGTATTGGTGTCTGTCGATTACACGGTGTATAAACGAGGCAATTTAGGATTATCGCCATACCATAAGTCATACACGTTGAATTGAATAGTCTCCCAATAAGTCATACAGTGATCGGAAAACACATATACTTTTGCTCGCAATAAGTTATACAAGTTAAATTGTATAGTATCCCAATCACTGATTTGTGATATCGTAAGTAATTGTGATGAATTGTGTGATATCGGAAGAAATCTGGAGAACATCGCCGATGTGGAATTCCTCAGTGGGACCTAGGCTTAAAAGAACATCCACATACATTATGTTTGCCTGGTAAAGTGTTCAGAAAACAGTTAGCATACTATTAATTAGGCATTCTGTCTCTCTAGTTAATTCGTAAAACCATAAGACAGTCTAAGCAATTATAAATTAACGGAACGCTGAAATTAGCATTTGATCTTGTTAATGACAATATTAGTTTTTCAAATGTTCCGAGGTCGTGATTGTCGGAATAGACTAGTCTAATTGCGGGACAACATAAACTAATTAAATTAACAAAATCTGTTCAGCATAGTTGATGTTTGTACCGCATGTCTCGCGGAAGTATTTTCACGTGCGAACAAATCACCGATGTTCAACTGTACTCTATATCTATCCAATTGCTAAACAAATAAAACATCTTTTAAACACATACATACTTTTTGACATTCAAAACACATGTTCCTCTACCAAGTATTGTATGTTTACATGAACTCTCTAGGAAATATAGTTACCTTCGCGCGCTTAATACCACCAATCGTTCTTGCTCTTTGATTCTGTTCACCTTTCGTGTACGTATAAAAACGTAATTATCTAAGAGATCTAGTTACGAAACATTTAAGTACGAATCTAGTGTGTCGTGTCAATGTAACGTATGTTGTCAACGTGTCATGTTGTTCAGTATATCAGTTAACCGCAAGTTTTTTCAACCACAAAAACGATATTGATATAATTTTTCATACGAAAGTATGTTTCATATGACTATTCATGTTCGTATTACAGAACTAGAGTTCATACTTTTACGTCTTTTTTAATCTTTTCTTACTCCTAACCTTACTTTTAATGTTCTATCCTATCCTTACAAAACCCATCCTATCTTTAGTCTCACTAAATCCAGTTTTTTCAAATAATATTTGAATATTACCTCTGTAAATGTGTAATAATCTACAGGTTAACACCTACATTTAAATTCATGCTATATATATATATTATAATGTAATTAATGTTGGTACAAGGGGAGAGCCGTAACTTAGTTTTGGAACTTGTGGCTCGACCCTTTTACCCATGTATATAAAATGTATTTATAGATGTATTTGTATGTCAAATTTTGTATATTTTGTGGGTAATAAAATATGTTTAAACTATACTTTTACGTACGAAAGGGTTAATATTGGGTACGCCATATAGTATAGAATGGCATCGTAGGTACGTGGACGATTTTCTTTCACCTGCATTTACAAACGTTACTACAATTTCGATGTGGTTAGAATGTTTCTGGTGGCCCTCGAAACATCAGTTTTAAAGTTAAACATATACATGAATAACATAAGTATTATTATACTTTATATTAATGGGAGTCAATGTAGTTTATGCATTGCGCTTTTTATACATTGTTGGGAGTGTAGACCTAGAGGTATTGCGAGCAAGTGGTCTCAGGTTCAATCCCCGTCTGCACCACCGCTAAACTTCTCTGAGCAAGAATCATCTACTATCACAATGCTCCATTTTGCCACCGTGTATGGATGGGTCCCTGATAATAAGAGAGGGAAAGTCCTGTGTTATGTTGCTGCCATCAGCACCAAGTGTAACAGCCGACTTTGGACTCGATGATCGGGGCTTAATGTACGGTTGGGTGGGCGAACATTCGATGAAAACGATTTATTTACTTTCGACTTCCGTTATGGCGAACTCGCTTATGTCGAATTGTCGAAAGAGTTTTTTCCTTCTTTACTTTTAAATTTCTAAAAATTTCTAAAATTTCTAAAGGAGTAGATCCACGAAAGGTCTGAATTGGCCTAAAAATTATTAAATTATCAAAGTATGTTATTATGTGTCATTTGTATATTTTTGTAATGTGTATAGCTTTATCCGTTTGCATAGGGAAGCATTTTTCATCAAATTTGATTTTTACCTGTCACCTGTCCACTAATTGGTATCCATGTTTGGCCATTTTTCACAAAAATGGCATATTTTGTCCATATTTTTCCAGTATAAGTGATTTTTTGAATATGGGCACAGTCCTCGACCAAAATCAGATGACTAAAATGTGAAATTATACTTTATAATACATTGTTTACAGCACAATTCATGATGGTCGAGAGCTGTGCCCATATTAAATTTTAAGATTTTAGGTACCGCTTCAATGTTATTTCCTCTCGTCATCGAGCCACGAAGGCATGACATTCACCCCGCTTTTAGCCATATTCTCAATACATTTGGTACTTATTGTACAATGTTTTATATGCTGTACACAATCATTATACATTGTACTTCAATGATACATAAAAAACTTACAAAAAATACGCCTTGCTTTTTTGATATTTTACTCCACTGAACCCCACCCACTTTAATAAAAACGTCATTTTATTTAATTTGGAGTCATAAATGTGCATTTTGGACATTTTTTGAAAACTGTTACCATGGCAACCAAATTTGTAATAAAGATAAGTTTCAAATCTTAATATCACTCTATGGATGCGCACTTACATTTCGATTCACTATTTTGGAAATAGAAGCTTTTTTCCATTTTTTGGCAAAATATTATACCCGTTACCATGGTAACAGTTTTAAAAAAAAATCTTAAAAAACACCGTTTTTGTAAAATACTTCAACTGATGGTATAAATTTATCATTTTCACAGGATTTGGACATGGGGCCATTTTTTACCCTTCGTGGCTTTACCCCTTTTATGACAAATTTTCGGTATGGCGAAATATTTCCATATGTCTGGATTCAAACTTACTAAAACGTACATTATTTGATGCAGTTTTGTTACTCAGAATGGATTTCAAGATTTTAGTTAGAATTAATCAATAAAATGTCATCCGGCACATAGGTGATTATATCCTATGCTTTATTTCTCGTTATCCATTACCGGGTTATTGGTGCAAATTAGGACCGCATCTCATATTTATACGCACTGTCTAAAATTGAAATAAGACGACACTTGTAATTATTTGAGCCTCTGTTGATGTCGCGACCTTGTCACCAACTAATAGCTCGACTGCAGGAACACAAAACTATAACTCCAACGCAATAAATTGCAGTACAAAAACAAACACGACATTGCCTATATTTTTGTTATGGATTAAAATCAAGGACCGTAACACATACCAATGAAAGCGTTCAAACCTTTGGCGCAACATATAAAGTGTTCATGCTCCTAAATATTCAGAAACGATAAATAAAGCGGAGTTTGTGTTTGTTTTTGTATTGCAATTTATCGCGCTAGAGTTATACCCATCTTATACAACATCACTTTGGCTGTTACGTCACATCTTTCCAAACACAAACAATCCTAATCTCGAAACCTTGTATATCAATACTATATATTCGATATGTACAATGACTCGACAAAATTACAGTAGATCTAATATTATGTCAAACCTGGCTCCACATTGAAACCCAGATTATTCACCCACCTTATTTTCCGAATGTCGAACTCAGAGCTGGATCTGTCTTCAAAACTGTGTCTGCATTCGCCGTCGGTATACATCGAATATCGATGTCAGAGCTTAGTCTGCCTTCGGACCTTGCTCTGCACTTCTAATTCGAGCTGGATCTGTGTTAAAACCTGGGTCTGCATTCGCCATTGGGATACATCGAATGTCCGATGTAGCATTATATATTTTTATTTGCTTGGTAGCGGTTTGGTCAGGCAACGGGCTCCTGGGTCTCAGTGCTAACTTCACACACCTGTTTATTTCAAACTTTGATAAAAATGTTCTAATTAAAAACATGGTGTACAGTATTGGCTAAGCTATAACCGTGGCCTCCGTAGCTGAATGGTTAGCGCTTGCTGTCTAATCTGGCGACCCGGGTTCAAATCCGGGTGAGGGGCACACATATATGCCTGCAATATTTCAGCATGAAGCTGACTGGCAAATAAAGGTTATGCTCGGCTATAACTAAGGGAGTTTATATTATGCAATATTATAACAAGGTATTAATGCAGTAACGTAACGTCAGTTGTATTCAGTTTAACAGTTTTACTGTATTTACACGTTACGTATTATTGTGTACAAACAACACAAGCCAGTTCTCTACCGTTAACATACGGTCCACATGGTAGAGATCCACACATACCTTCCACTAGGTACAGTAGATTACCATTATCATTGTTATGACCATGTGGCGTATATTCGGGTTGAGTATCCACACAGATATATTCACTGGACGAATGGTACAACCCCATCGCCATCAGATACCCTGTGTACTCCTTTGTCCAGCCTACCGAGAAACAACACAAATTGAGTCAAATTCTACACCGTCTTAGTTTAATAACTTCTTGACAACGCTACCAGTAGATAATGTTTGTTACCAACTTAATATTGGTATTAATTGTATTTTTTTTCAATTTTAACAATACATAAATTATATTCAATTTGGCTCAGATTTACTTTGTTTGAGACTGCAACTGTGACATGCATGTACAAAGAGAAGGCCCGGGAACCGTCTCCCATAAAGCATTTGAATCATACGGTATACACGTGTATATACAGACTAAGAAATTTAGAAGTTATAAAATCGAAACATAAATTTGTAACACACAAAGAGAACAGTTAGCACCACCAAATAGTTTTCAACGTTAGAAACTTGAACATAAATTTGTTGCACACAAAGAGAATACTTAGCATCACTTAATAGATACAGCAAAGACAACGTATATTCTACAAACCGTCATAACAGTTGGTCCTTGCTGGTATCATAAGACTGGAGACTTTTGTAGTTTTACACACGACACATGGTACGTCTTCATCATCAATGTATTGTTTAAATGGATTGTTAGCACTACTGTAGTCGTCCTCATACTCGGTACCGTAAATCTTTGACGCACCTGTGATAATATACATGTTCTATACTGACAATGTCCAATTGTCACATTGTTTTGGCATTCGACATTGCACATTATAAGACTATGGTATTGCGGTGGCCGAGTGATTATTGTCCTCGACTACAAATCCCGAGGTTCGAATCGAATCCCACCGGGTCATTGGAAATTGCAGAAATGCTTTAGTGATAAAATGGTGGTTACCTACATGTAGAGGTAGTCTCGCGCGTATCGGTGCTATACAAGGAGTCTAATCGGAAAGAGCTAGGGTATCCCACCGAGATTCCTAGTATAACACCACTGTCTCTTCTACTTGCTGTCCCTTCAGCAAAAATACAGGGCCCATTAGAAAAGTGCTTACAATTTAATGGGCCATTTTTGACTGAAATGTCTAAATAGTTACACACACCACGCCAGTTATATAGCTTTCTTGTTGTTTTCGCCAAGTGTTAACGATTCTTGACAAAACAAGACGGACGCTATGTACACAGCGTAGCGGCAAGGGAGATAACTACATATGCGTTTGATGACAAGCTAAAGAATTCTGCGTTAGAACTGCATTTGAACGGTTTTTATGGTCAGTTCTGCCGATGATACATCCCGGTAACACTCGACGTGACAATAAGAAGGTGGGACGATGTGCAATGGAACTATATGACATGACAGGAAGACACGCCACAGCGGGTTGATATGTAATCCCCGTTGTAACATGAACGCGAGAAGATTGTATGGTAAAATACGTACCTTGTACACCGTCCAGATATTTGGCCCAGGTTGGATCTTCAGGGAGGCAAACATAGTTTCCTGGTCCACCAGTGTATGTGTAATAGTTTCCTCCAGTATAACCTACAAATATACCGGTACCCCTATATTTATCATACCGAACAAACAGAAGCGTCGTACGACCTATACTGGAAGTGGTAACAATATAATATACAGTAAAACCTCGGTAATACGAGCAGCGTTTATTCGAGCAACCGGCCTAATTCGAGCAAATTTCAAAGTCCTGACGAATTTGCTATATATTGGCAAACGTCTTTTCATTATAAACACAGTTACACTTAGTCATAACAACAATTCATCATAGATTTCGGATATTTCGAGCACCTGGCTTAACTCGAGCGTTTGGCTTGTCCCGATGGGTCCTCGAGGTAACGAGGTTTTACTGTAGTTCGAGAACAAAGTCTCTTCAACTGGTACACATATAATAAAAATCTAGATAGTTTTTATAGCTTATTGAGTTCTACAGATAATACTATTATTTACAAAGTTGCATTATATGACGATAGACTGATGAATGCTCATGTGACACAACTCTAAGTACGAGGGGTAATCAATATATTCGTGGACTTTCCTTCTAACTTTTGGTATATTGATCCTAGAGTAATGCAATTACCAGGTCATGCAGATCTATTAATTATCTAGCGTTTTAATTAATTTATTTTATTGTGACGTCACAATTTACCTCATGACGTCACTTGTCGTGACCCGTGTGCAGCACGCGCCGTCGAGCATGTCGGACAATACATAATCTCAGAGCAACGGCATGTCAGTAAAAATTACGTCAATCTTGGAAAATCCTTCTGATATCTCAAAGATGACATAAACAAAATGTAGGGGGGTTCTTTGCGCCACATATTAAGGATCTACATATTATTATATCGTATATGCGATTGTAGGCACCATGTCATGCAGATGCATTGAGAAAATAAGGAAAAACAGAAGAATTATCTCCATGGTAGGGTCACTCTCCTCCACTTTCTGTGAAATGAGAGGCATATTTCTTAACCATATATTACTGGCGAATACTGCGATCAGTATTGACTACGAATATATAAACCTTTGAATCCAGCTACAAAGGGTTCTATAGAAATTGCGCCCCAAACTTGCTAGGTTGTGCTTTTTTCTCCATCGGGATAATACGACCGCGTTAAGCCAACCGTATTTTGTAGAGTTTTATGTCCAATAACGTATCAAAACTCGGTTTTTTCCATCTTACATTTGAGAGGTGATTATACCAGATATGAGTCCAAAAAGGAGCTATGTACGCTTCAAACGGGAGCGCATAGAGTGGCGTCGCGTGACGGCCTACATCACGCACTCATTGGGTGAATGAAATTATGTAATAAGTGCATTCTGTCGAAAGGGTCTTACTCTAAATGATAATACATTGTTTTGGAGCCAAACTGACAATATAAAATTGCTAGATGAAAAGTCCACGAATATATTGATCACCCCTCGTATATTGTATATTTGTTTTTGTTTTGTATACTACGTATTTTGGGCCGGTGGCCTTGTTTACAGAAATAAACTTACTTAGGCTACTTTAAAAAAAAATCAGTTGGTTTTCAATGTAAAATGATTCTTACTGACGTCGATTGCAATGCAAATATACCTGTACACGTACTACATGTATAAAATTAAACACACTTATAATGCAACATATAATACCTATAATAAAATGCAATACACACTGTTTGCATAGATACTATTCAGTAAGTCAGCAGACGTGTGTTCCCTTTGGCAAGAAGTTTAGCACTTCTTCGCCCTCATGTTACTGTCGATACAGAAATGACCATCGGTGAAGGTGCTTCATATACTGTATAAGTGACGATAGACACGCACCGTGACACAAAAAATGACACGAGCACAGACACGAACAGTGAAACACACACAAACACGCACGCACGCACGCACGCACACAATACAGTGACACACACAGCTACACTCACAGTGGCGCAGTGACACATACCTTTGTAGACAACCTCAGCCGTTGTTGGACATGATGTCCTTCCCCATCGTACATATGTACTACCTGTTCCTGTAATATCAAATACAACATAGAATAGTGACTCAATTGTCAATCAACTTTTCATGCATGATCTTCTGTTCATTCAAGAAGCAAGTTTTGTATAGCTGTATGTTCCGCCTCTGACTAAACGCGTTGCACGTTAACAAGTTATACCGTATTCTTATTTAACAATCAGTAATTCTGACGAAATAGTTAGTAAACCTGACAAAGCAATCAGTAAATCTGACATAACAATCAGTAAATCTGACATATAACTGGCTTTGGTTAGACAATATATGCAAGTATCTCAGTCTGTATGTCAGTCCCACATATATATTATAATAATATACATTGCAAAACTGAAGCAGCTCAATATTGCACTAGTCAGCGTTTTTTAATAAATCTGCAAATCATCCACAATACGGTGATACTAGTTTTTTCTAAAAAACCTATCTTACCTCGTAGTTTGGTTATGGTTCGGACAATGTTAGATCCCAGAATGTACGATAGACGGCGACATTTCTCCCATACTCGTTCAATTCTGACGAGTATTAGTTTTATGTGCGATTTGAACGAGGCAAATGTTGGTTTTGAATGATACGAATATTGTTTGGTGCACTTGTATATTAAAAAAGAATATAAATTGAAGTTAGTCTTGTTATTTAATTTATATACTTGCTTTAGCTGATATTTCTAACTGTGTCTTAACCTAGTGTATGTAAATAAAGGTAGCATCATATTGTGTTTATATTTTGTTGAGGGGAATACATGCCTAAGTATTAGATCTTCTCACCTTGCTCTAAGCGATCGACTGTCTGCTTTAAGTTGATTAACTCTTGTTCAATATCTACTTCAGCGACAAACTTCTTATCGACACTCTTGGCTTCTGTCTTGTTCTCTGAAACATTAGGAGGAACATGATTTATGCGGAGCGGTGACCTTAGAGGTAGGGCGTGCGCTTTGGGATCGAGAAGTCCCGGGTTCGAGTCCAGTCTACGTAACATTTTAATTCCTCTGAGCAAGAATAACCCACCACGCTACACTGGACTAAGGTGTGAATTGGTACCTGCGCGGGCGGTGTCTGAACATAGTCGATATTCCTCGGCGCCGTATCTCGATGTTGACTGCACACCAACTTGGAGAGAAATAGTCTCCCCAGGGGCAATCGAACGCATTTTTGCATAGTTAGCTCAATAACCAGTTGAAGTTAACATGACAAATGGTGGCTGAACGGCTGAAGGTAGTCCTCGAAAATTGGTTACTTAACTTTAACTTATTCCTGTATCGAATGTAAATATAAGATAACATATTTTGCTTATCTGAACACAATTTGTTCACAAACGTGGGTGAAGGTTTCCGATTATCCTGACATAAAGCGTCACAAATGTATCATTTACAATATAGGATTTGAACTGTTACAGTAATGAATATCTGCTACAGGATATATAAACGACACGAGAGACTGACGCCTTTGTTTTCTTAAATTATTCTTCACCGGTATGTATGAATAATTGAATTATAAAACAACCTGATATGTGCGCAGTTGTTGCTCCTTGTTCCTTCTGTAGAAGTCCTTGTATCTGTTTCTCCAGTATAAGCTGCCTTTCCTTCAGCGAGGAAAGCTCTTCCTGCACTGCACCACATTCACATTTACCCTCATAACTTTGGCTGGTCAAACAGCCCACAACTCCAATTATAAAGGTAACCGCTTGCAGTAGAAACATTACGTCAGTCCTCTCTGGTCAGACAACTAATCTGTGTTGTTTCCTTATCGTGATATAAGTTAAGGTCACCTAGATATAAGTCATTTACCGTGTGTAGTGATATCGCCTTTTGTTGGGGGACATTCTATTTGTACTGTTACATTCATACGATTGTCTGTGGGGTAAAAGTGAGATTTGATGCACCGTGAAACATGCAAGATCCTATTGACATTTGTCCCGATCCGTACTTATGCATGAATCAAACCTTGGCCACAAAGACAATCCGGTTATCCGACGGCGTACTTTCGTCTAATATGACCAGAGGCCGTGAGGACATATGCCAGTCATCGGGCTGCGACTGAAGTATTTTATGTCACTTTTGACATATCCAGTGATACGCATCGGCCGGTGTCCGCATGAGTACTAGACATCCGGTACATACCCGATACACAGATATCGTCCGCCGTCCAGGTGCTGTGTTGTAAATGCGATATGACCTTATCTAACGGCTTATCGGGCCGCAGGTCAGAAGGACAACGACTTGTCATCGAGCGGCGGTCTGAGTACAGTAATGTAAGTCTCTTTTGGCATAATCAAGCATTGCTACTCCGTCGTCCACACAATGTTTACACCGGATGCACGGATATTGTTGGCATCAGGTCGATTTATGACCTAAGTATAAGGCGGAACCCCTTCAGTCAACCGACTGGCGTATTTACTATTAATTTTATATTCTTAATATATTTTAGAATATAACCTACATTATGAGCCAATGAAATCGCCGAAGTTTGGCGGTTAAATGAAAATTAAATTTTCTCTTCATAGACTTGACGTCATGCGTTGGCGCTACTTTCTATCGGCCAATCAGAATGCAGAATGTTATATTTTTAGTTAGTTAGAACATATTAAGTAAATTTTAATGACTAAAAAGGACTCGCTTCGCTCGCTCCGCCCTTTTTAATCATTAAAATTTACTTAATATGTTCTAACTATAACTTGGCCGATTTATTAATTAAACTGTTTTCAACTGTACGTGCCTTTCTGCAACTTAGGAAGCGCACCATAAGTCTGCTACATACAACAAGAGTGCCAAAATGTCACAAAATACGCCCGTCTTGGGGCATGGTGAGTCTCAGGGCATGGTGAATGAAAAAAACAATGCAACATTTTTTTTAATTAAAGGACCATAACCCAAGAAGGCCTAGGCTGATTTGGCCTACAATTGAACTTGTCTTAGATATTATATCCATGAACATTGTCACCAAGTTTGAAGATACTCAGATGAAAACTCTTTGCACTAGAGAACAGACAAGGTCAATTTCACATTTATTTTGGTAATTATAGGATCATAACCAAATAAGGCCTAGGCCGATTTGGCCTATAATCAAACTTGACCTAGATATTATGCCCATAAGCATTGTCACAAAGTTTGAAGACGATTGGATGAAAACTGTTTGCGTTAGAGCACAGACAACCAATTTCATACTTATTTGGTAATTAATTTCTTATTTGGTAATTAAAGGACCATAACCCAATAAGGCCTATGCCGATTTGGCCTATTATCGAACTTGACCTAGATATTATACCCATAAGCATTGTCAGCAAGTTTGAAGATGATCGGATGAAAACTGTTAGCGTAAGAGTACAGACAAGGCCAATTTCATACTTATTTGGTAATTAAAGGACCATAACCCAATAAGGCCTAAGCCGATTTGGCCTATAATCAAACTTGACCTAGATTTTATGCCCATTAGCATTGTCAGCAAGTTTGAAGATGATCGGATGAAAACTGTTAGCATAAGAGTACAGACAAGGCTAATGTCATACTTATTTGGTAATAAAAGGACCATAACCCAATAAGGCCTAAGCCGATTTGGCCTATAATCGAACTTGGCCTAGATATTATGCCCATAAGTATTGTCAGCAAGTTTGAAGATGATTGGATGAAAACTATTTGCGCTAGAGTACAGACAAGGCCAATTTCATACTTATTTGGTAATTAAAGGACCATAACCCAATAAGGCCTAAGCCGATTTGGCCTATAAACGAACTTGGCCTAGATATTATTCCCATAAGCATTGTCAGCAAGTTTAAATATGATCAGATGAAAACTGTTTGCGCTAGAGTACAGACAAATTACTGGACGCCGATGCCCGCCCGCCCGCCCGCCCGCCCGCCCGCCCGCCCGCCAACCCGCACGCCCGCCCGCCCGCACGCCCGCCAAGGGTGTTCACATAATACGTCCCGTTTTTAACGGGCGTATAAAAAGGCATGTATACTGTTTCCCTTTAATTTTGCTTTATGTGTTTTTCTTGTGTTGTGTGATCATCCTTGCGTTCTTGTCTGCCGACTCTTGAGCCGGATATGTTTGACTAACTGAAGTGTGAGGCTTTTTAATATTTTTCAAACTTGGGAGTCGGTCGGAGGTCGTCGTTTCTCGTTGTTCGTCGTTTGGCCCGCTTTCTCGCAGGGCTTGCTGTTTTGATTATATTGTATATACTGTTTTGTGCTGTGCTGCGTGCACAATCCCTGTCAGATTTGTCATTATCGCTGAATAGTGAATACATTCGATTGTTGTTCGATACGCATTATGTGCTGTACTCTGCGTAACTGTGCTATATGTAGCGTTATTGCTGTTTATGGTTTCTAGATTTAATTTACTGGGTCATTCTATTTCGAGGCTATAGATAGTTGGTAAGCTTATATACCACTGGCATAAAACCTTTCCATAGGCTGTTCACATTTTGGGGGAAAACTCCAACGACATTATTCAAATGGATTTTTAAATACTTGCAAGAGCAATAAACCCTTTCAGGAAGCATTAAAGAACAGGGTACTGTTTTATCAAAGGACTTACGGAAATCGTAAACTTACGATCAAATTTAAATTCTTTATAATTTGTTTACAATTGTAAAGTGTGGTTAATAGAGCTGTAAAACTAATACTGAATCAGTTAATAAACTCCTACAAACCATATACATCACAAATTTGCAGTTGTTAAGAATTATACAGAATTTAAATTTGAGCGTAACTTTAAGATTTTCGTAAGTGCTTTGATAAAACAGTACACAGGTGTGTTGGAGAATATTCCTTAGTGTTTAAATATGTGTACAAACTACTCGTGTACCATGAAACTTGTAAATTGTAATAAGTACTATGATGAAGATATTTGTTTGTTGGCATACATTTATTGAACATCACCAAACAATGAAATACATGCATTTCGAAACTTCTATTTACTGCACACGGCGCACGCCAGTTCTCTGCCTTGTACATAAGGTAGGCATGGTAAAGACCCACACACACCTTCGACAAAGTACAGCACGTTCCCGACCTGGTTGGCGCTTCCATGTGGTACGACCTCGGGGTTGCTATCTATGCATATATATTCTGTTGCCGCTGGATGAAGGGTGTGAATGGTCATAAGATAGCCCGTGTATTCTAGGTGCCATCCTGAAAAGATTGGAAGTTATTTCAGGAATTAGGACATACAAATAATACCAGGCAATCTGTTTTTTGACCGACACGATTACGATTCTAGAGCATATGAGATTACGTATCATTCAGATGTGGCTGTTATTTCTAAATCCTTATTAAAAGTATAAGCTGGCGCTCTTGTCGAAACGTTTAATATTAAAAGTATTTATTTCTAGAAAACGATGTTGAAATTATAAACACATGCCACTGAGAGTGTAAATTAATCACTCAACATGTTGCCTGCGTAAAATGCTTATAACCAATTAAAATATAAAACAGCTCTTTGAATTTGCAGGTGGATAAATACACGGCTTACAAATCATGTTTGTCATCTGATCACTCGATAGCAAGCATATTCCACAGCGTAGTTTATTACATAAGAACAAATTCACTATTTTATTCTTCTATAAGCAACTCATAATATCTCAACAAGTTCATTGGCACGGAGGGCGCGTGTATAGCGCGTTCGACTACTAATCCGAAGATACATGGTTCAAATCTCGACCAGTGCACTGGACATTTAAGAAACCCTTTTCAGTGTTTCAGTAATCACGCACTACCGACTGTTTAAGTCTATTGCAACAAACAAACAAACACAACTCCACATATGGGGGAAATGGCCGTCAATACCTACCGGCATAACAGTTGGTCCTGGCGGGGATCATTATGTTAGTGATATGGTTGGTCCTACAGACAGCGCAAGGTGCATCCTCGTCGTGGACATTGTTTGGGAAAGGATTAAATGTACCATATAATTCGTACTCAGTTCCGTAAATGGCGTTTCCCTCTTTTAATCCACCGGCAAATGCTAAAGTGAAAGACCATTTGGAGAGAAATAAATAGTTGGTAAAATATTAGGACCGGGACGATTTCAAAATTTTTAATCGATATATTGTTTGTATGAAATCAATCGGCCGCCATATTGAACATGGTGTTTCCTTTACTGATGGCCATACCAATGTTCTTTCAGACGTATTAGAAACTTTTATGCAAGCAGCGTGATAAATAAAATGTCATATTTTATTAGTACCGACTACTTAGGTATGTCGCTAAAACATTTAGGTAGATTGCTGTACATACATACAGTAATATACAATTTATTCACATTGTAGGATGCTTATTGTTTTAGAACGAATAGCGTTTTTTTTCAAAATTTAAACCAGTTCCAACTTGTAATCGAATCGTATCCGATCAATCATTTTGCGTTTTACCGTTTTTACAGTTAAGACAGCTAAGTCGCCTCTACCGTACTGAATAACTTATACATAAAAGCTAGAAATAGTACAAAGAAATGGGTCCTGGTGGTTAACTGGACATCACATATTTATTGTCACTGTTACATACTATATTTGCATATACCAAAATATCGGAACTCGTTTTTTATCAGTGAAGGAACTTGCCCAATCGGGCAAATTGGTGATTCCTTATTCGAAACTTGGCCGATCGGGAATATCCGTGCATAAGGGTATTTGACGAAGCGATAATCTAAACACATGTTTCATATCACAAAGGGTTTATCAAAAATCCTACCGTTACAATCACCTTTGAATTGTCTAGGTTTTGAGATATTTAGCCTTAACAACTACAATTCAAAATTCATTGTGTTCACTTGCCCGTTCGTATTCAAAATAGTACATTTATTTGCCCGATCGGGAAATTTAACGTGCCTGAACGGGAAAGTGAACAAAAAAACACTCAATTTTTCTGAATCTAGACAATTCAACGGAAAATTGAACGGTAGGATTTTAGATACACCCTTTGTGATATAAAACATGAGTTTAGATTATCGCTTCGTCAAATATCCTTAAGCATAGACTGCTTTTCAAAAGTGGGCGTTTCAACAAGTTTTGCAGCAAAATTCGCCGATTGGGCAAGTGAATAGGGGAATCACAGACTTGCCCGATCAGGCAAGTTCCTAGCTCCACTGTTTTTATAAACCCGAAACATATTAACTAATACGAGTATTAAGTACTCATTTTGACATACGAGTGTTCCTGTTTTTGTGAAGTTATTCAATATAATCTGAGAGGTGTATACTAGAAAATACAAGATTAGAATAAAGCAACAAAAAAAAATAGAATGCACTTTCCAATCATGTGTCCTTTCAGGCATTTAAATGTAATTACCATACGGTTATAACATTGGACATTATGTAAATAAAATGTTCTACGCACTGTTTAGTCCGTCCTCATATTTTGCCCATGTTGGATCTTGTGGTAAACATAGGTAGTTGGCTGGACCTCCATTGTCCGTGAATGTGTTTCCTCCCATGAAACCTAACAGTATATATTTTGTCAACATCATGTTTATATTGATAATGGCTAATAATATGATACTTGTACGACGCCTTGATGTTGCCCACTTAGAGTCACAAGTGCTTGACATGTGGATATGACTCCCCTCTTCAAACCAACAACAAATTCTTGATTTCTAAAATTTCACTTTTAACCTTGTCTCAAATCAGTCACTTCTGGTCAATGTCTAGTTTCCCCTTTTTTCATATATAGAGATCTGAATGTATTTGTTATTAGGGTTGTAGAGGGACCATCGGGTCGTAATCACATGCCAAGCATCTGTGCTTCAAGTGAATCAAATGATTATTTACAGAATAATGATCGTAGCACTTAATCCTCTTCGGAAACCGGTACACCATGTTATTCCAATGTATGGAACTGAGAAGGGTAACTGGTCTGAAAGCGACGAGATGATTTCCATGTAGTACATGTAGTAGTGCAATATACTAACCAGTACTGCATTTGTAAATTAAAAATGTCACTGAACTATCACAAAGTGCTCTAGTTGAAAGGATTCACACATAAATGTGACATTTCGCTGACTTAGAATTAGAAGGTACGACCTTATAAGACTCATGCATATTTGAAATCTGCATCTCAATGCGCTTCTATAGAGTCTATTTTCATGAAAATCGGAAGTGGTCATGTTAACCAAATTGAAGATTCAAAAACTTGTTTTTCCATAAGTAAAGAGTAGTTTTTAGACTGTTTGTTCGTGTTTTCTCAAAACATAATGTATTGATTTTAGTCTTTACGATCTTCTTATTCTAAACCAGCGATTTGTACAGTTTTTGTTATGTGTTAGTACAAATGTATTGCAAATCATTGCATACCACAAGTGGCATTTTAGAAATTAAAAAAAAAGTCAGATCATGTTAGCTTTTTGAATCACGTGATTGTACAGCAACATGGTTGAACATCATACACAATGTAGACGTAACTTTACCTTTATACACAAGGGATGCGTTTCCAGCACACGAGTTCCTACCCCAACGTACGTACGTGCTAGTTACGCCTGTAAATAAAACACATGTGTCTTTAGATTCAATCGAATCTAATATTTCAAAGATATGGTTTAGTCTTTTTCAGATTATTCAGCCATAATGAGTCGACCACATGCACCGAATGTTCTTATCTCTAATTGGTTCATGTCATGGTGAACCGAATGTCTAGCGTTAAAGACATCCTGGAAAAGAACATACGTATCTCGTAGTTCCCTTAATACGAGTAGGCCATATTAAGCATGACAATATTTGACTATAAATACTCATATCGTGGAAATGTGGTTTAATTTCGACTAACGTATCAGAATATGTTAGGCATAATGCGTACATTCTACGTATATTTTGACTACGATCCTTCCAGTCAAATACAGGACAATCCTGTTTGAACACCGAAGTTCATGTCGGCATACAGTTTGGAAATTTAGGAAGGGGGTATCTAATAGTTATGCGTGTTGTCACTAAAGTTCTTAAATAACAGTTAGGGTTAAACCCCGTTCATATTATTTACGTCATCAAGGTGCAAACGATACAAAAATTATATGCCCCCACTCGAACAACGATTGTGCTTTCTAAAATGTGACATAAATTTTAACTTTTACCTTGTTTCAAATCAGTCACCTCTTGTGAGAGTTTGATAATAGTTTCGTCAATGTCTAATTCACCGTCTAAGAGATATCGTCTTTGCTGCTCTGATTCGGTAGCCATAGGTTCAGCTGCAACAAATCATTATACTTTTATACACTACATGTATATAGACATAGTCACGTGGTCGAATACTCTGATTCAAGTCACATCATTGATACAACTAGAAAGCGATATCGATACGATGAAGTAGATACCAACCAAATGCTAGCTTTTGCCATCTTCGTACACCTATATTCGATTTAGTAGGTTCCTTTGATTTAGTAGGAACCTACGAGTTTTGACCTTCGATTTAGTAGGAACCTACTAAATTAAATTCAAATTAGGTGGAACCTCTATTCGATTTAGTAGGATTCTACTAAATTTTGGCCCTAACCGTACGCCATGTCTACGACCTCATCTACATATTGATTAACTTTAGTCACGTGACTATACATTTACACAAAGTAAACACCGTAAACATTACATTTCTTCCTGGTCGCATAGTAACATGTATCTGCCTTTTTGCCCGCGGTCGGTTAATAAGCTTCTAACAATGCTTCAGTGACATATATGTACGTATATGTTCAATCAGCTAGCAAAGACGGTAGCAGATACTTACACTTTTGACTTAATAAATTCTGCAACATTCCCTCGACCGTCTTCAATCTTTCCTGTAGTGCATTGAATTCTTCTTTTGAACATTCCGAATCTTTTCCCACGGCTCGGATGAAGCCAACAGTAAAACAAAGAACACTCAACGTGAATAGAACCTTCATGCTTCTTTGTAATCTTAAGAATGATTTAACCCCCCGAATACAAGATAAAACATGTCACGTATTCTTAATTCCATACCTTGATAAAAGTACAATGTAAACCTACGACTATAATCTACATTGTAAAACTTTCAATATTAGATTTGTAAATGGGAACATTTCGTCTGGTTATAATGAGAAGATTGTTAGTATAAAATCATATTTTGAGAAAACAAGAAAAACTGTCTGAAAACTACTCTTTACTTATGGAAAGTCAAGCTTTTTCAACCATGGCCAGTTCCGATTTTGATGAAAATAATCTTATAAGAAGCGCATTGTGATACAGATTTCAATTATGCTTGAGTATAAGGTCACGTACGACCTTCTCATGCTAAGCCAGCGATTTTATGGGTTGTTTGGATTCCATGACTTCTTGGAATAAGCTAGGTCACAATTGTTATATTTATAATGTTCATAATACCATAAGCCCAAGAAGCTTAAGATACAAATGCACTTATCTATGACTGTGATGGAAGATTACCGCAACTTACCCAGTAACTGAACTATTATAGTCCTCAGCATGAAACTCTTTAGTGGACAGGCACAAAAGCTACAAAAGAACGAGCTCCAGGCTAGCTCTATGTGGATGCGGACGATTGAAGAAAAATTATCCCTTCTTTTTCCCTTCCTTACCTGGTGCTTATCGGTGCCGATGGAATGAAAAGTTCTTACCGTGACCGATCTTACTTTCTTAAAGAGTCTCTTGAATACGAGAGGTGCCACAATTATATTTAACAAAGTTGAACATCCGATATTTTCATGTTGACCACTATAAACAAAACGTTTCAATTCAGTCGGGTACATTAATGTGTCGAGTAACATGTACACCTATTGTTTTTTATTGTTGCAATTTAGTTAGAACCAAATCAACGGTTTTGTGAGTGCTTTATTTTTAGATTTTTTAAGACAGACAAATCCAATAGATGGTGTAATCAATGCTGCTTTTTCCTTAAGATTCCTATGTCTATGTATGCAGGATTGTTAGAAGACCATTTACTAATCTTATTCTTGACTAATTCTTCATGTTCAGACATTGTTGCTAGGAAAGAGATGTGGCAAACATTTTGTCCAAACACGTTTTTGAACGTTAAGACCATAGTACTGTGTGCTAATATTTCCTTTTTTAAAATAAATAATAATTGCTTAACGAATGTCAACTTCTTGGTAGTCTCATAGATATTTGCAAAATATCGCAATGTTCTTGTACCGTAAATATCTCAATGATAAAGCATTGTCTTACCTAGGTTAACAAGGCTATCAAAATTACTGTTCAGTTGTAGCATATACGTGGGTTAAAGACGACCGTCTCCGTTTGTTATTTTTGGTATTGCGTTAATGAACACCGATTTTTTTCAGATTTTGGCCTTCAGCATTTTCGAAATTACTTGATTTGAAGTTCCGATGGATACTCCTACCTTCATTACAATTCCCTTTTTGATTATTGGATTCATCCTTGTTAATATAACAAATGGTTATGGATAATGAAGGAATCGTGACTTTTTGGCTTTTTTAATATTTTGTGTCATTTCACTTTTGAGAAAAATAGAACGTTAAAAATCCTTCTAGTGACGAAAAGTACGGATAGTCCTCACAGTAACGGCATATCAATGCTCTACCAATATCTTCCTGTTGCTTCTTTGGTGTGTGTAGCCTTCAAAAAACCAAGCATCGAGTCCTCTACATAATTTGTTGTTCTGGGTTCGAATCACATTGTAAACCAATAAAACAGTGAGTACATATGTTACCTGACACATTACTATACGCGGTTAAAAAGAGTTATTTAATTTATATCTCTGTGTTTTCGATATAATTTTAAAAGAGGTGACGAGCGTTTATGTGACCTGTAGATTTCAACCACGCCTTCAGTCTGTGAAGTAAACGTTTAGACGTTCACAGTCCGTCGCTGCTCCTCCTTGGATTCAACGAAATTAAATTGCGTATAGTACTATAGAGCATCAAACTGTCTTGGTACATCTTACTACGCTTTTTATGCATTATGTCGATGTTACCAAACCCTTGTTCCAAGTCCAAAAGTCTTCCCTGAAAACGCAGATGTGTGTGATAGAGGTCCTGATTCCTATCTTTTATACTTTGATTCTAAGCAGGTAGCTGGCGGTTCATCTACTGGGCTATTTAGAACCAACCCTTGTCGGATCTCGTTATGTGCTCCATGCAGTGTGATTGTGGTCTATATGACAGGACTGTGATCCGTCTAGCACGATCATAATGTTTACAACAATCATGTATGTGCACTACATAATGTTACTGTATTCTATGTAGTGTGGCTGTGCTCTTTTTGGTCTCTACATTTTATTTACTGACTTCTTCAATTTTGTTTTGGTTAGTGCGGTGGTATGTCTTCCACTGACTTGTGCGTAGTAGTATTGATTATATTACTCGTATATACTCGTTACAACAAAAACATTGACAATACTGTGTATTGTGTATACGTAAACAATGAATTATTTCGAAACTTCTATTTACTGCACACAACGCACGCCAATTCTCTGCCTTGTACATAAGGTAAGCATGGTAGAGACCCGCACACACCTTCGACGAAGTACAGCACGTTTCCGATCTGATTGGCGCTACCATGAGGTATGACCTGGGGGTCACCATCTACGCATATATATTCTGTTGCGGCTGGATGTACGGCGTGAATTGTCATGAGATAGCCCGTGTACTCCAGGTGCCATCCTGAAAAGTAGAGAAGATGATATGACATATTTGGTACAGTAAAACATTATCTAAAGATCATCTGAATGACAATAGTAGGGACCTCGAAATGAAGTAATCTTAACTGGTGTCCACTTATTCAACCTCACTATTTAGAACAATTAGATTCAAGATCAATTAATATGAGACCAGATGGTGGTTTTATTATTGATATTTAGCTGTTCAATTTCCTATTACAGATATCAGATGGATATCCGGTATCTTGTCGAAACGTTTAATAATATAATTATTTCTAGGAAGCTATTGTAACGCCCGTGTGTGTGTGTGTGTTTGTACCGAGTGACTGAAACTGTACCGAAAGGCACTCAAGTGCCTGTGTGCAAAGCGTG
The DNA here is from genome assembly GCA_947247005.1 of Spisula solida. Classification (NCBI taxonomy): domain Eukaryota; kingdom Metazoa; phylum Mollusca; class Bivalvia; order Venerida; family Mactridae; genus Spisula; species Spisula solida. The sequence continues at coordinate 23,566,310 of OX365955.1, forward strand.
AGTGTGTACCTGTGTGCGTGCACAAACACATGTGGTGCTAAAACAGCAATCAATATATGATATGCTCAAAGAGTATAGACGTAGGGCTAACAACAACTCGGACCGACAGCCTGGTCGAAAACTGATTAAATACACTGGTAGCGTGTATCACAGCTTGAGAGCGGCTAACCTGGATACCCGGTAGCAGCTAACAACTGTGCGAGACTGTGACAATTGCCAAGATAAAAGCAAAAAATGTAAAAGAGTACAGACAAGGTTCCTTTCGGCTTAACGTAAAATTATTAGGTAAAAGGGCTTAACAAATAGACAAGAGGGGATATCAGACCAATTATTAAATAATTACTAAATAATGATAGCTCGAAGCCAGAGTCAAACAGACGACAGATGTTAAAAGTAAAATCTATGCTCAAGTTACACGACCGCCAAATGTCAAATAACGTTACAGATAATGACCTCAATAAAGTCTAAAATAATAATCTAATCAAAGCATTTCAGAATTAAAGTTGAATGAAAAGTTACTTAACAAATACTAACAAAATAACAGAGAGCTCCAGAAACACGTCTGGTCTGCTCTGGGGACAAAGGCAATGTGAAGAAAACACGCGCTGCTAATGAGCAAGTTGGTATGCAGAACGATATTTGGCATGCAAATGAGCTTAGAGATTAAAATTGGCATAGGATGACTGAACATTAAGATAAAATTACCAAAAATACATAAAACAATTAAACATACTAATCCCTAGAAAATACCAACTTATTACAATCTAGCTTTAAATAAAATATGATCTGACTTTGAAAGTTAGAGTTTCAATACTAAACGGAAGTTGCAACTCTCAAAAACAAACATGGCGGACAAATGTGACATTTTCCAGAATGCTACGACCATAAAGCTAAATATCGTGATACAGCAACAATCTAGCATGTGCATGTTAAGGTAAGTAGTTAAATCTAATAAATGTCTAAGTAGATCTATACTATTAAGGCATGACATAGCATAATGTAGGGTTAACGCATGCTTTTTCGGGCTATAACATCTGCAGAGTCCCGAGGGACGGTTGGTGCCCGAGCCCGCCAGGGCGAGGGCACCAACGCTCCCGAGGGACTCTGCATATGTTATAACGCGAAAAGCCTGCGTAAACGCTATTATAGCATACAAAACATCGATTAATGCGTTTGTTTGTCAAAATAATGATATTTTGGCGGGAGATTTTGTGGCGACGTCACGAAAACAAACGTAACGTCATACCAGTTATTGTTATGCACGTCAACTTCCGGGATCGGCAAATACAAAGAAAACATGGATACTGCGGGTTTGTTTACATTTATAATTTAAATATTATGGAGATATTATAGAAAACTAATTAGTAGTTAGAAATAAAATGAGAATTACTGTTCATTTGACGCTGTACAACGTTTATAGTCGCCGGCGCGGCCCTGAAATAAGCATACGTAAAACTGGACGTTAACAGCGCGTGAATCTTTATGTTTACGCATGGCTTTCGTCCCGTTAACGTATGGGCAAAATCACCGTTTTTATGCTATAATAAAGACAATAGCGCTTTCCAAACTCTAAAATTGTACATGTAAGTCATTGTTACTAAAAATAGCACAACAACATTGGGAGCTAAATAGAGGCCTCTACTTGTCATCTGAGGCCATAAAGTGATGTTCTAAACATTTGAGGCCATGCCTCACACTATGTTGAAAATTATCAAAACATTCCATTAACAGTGTTTTATATATTTGTCTACAAAAAGCAACCACTCAATTATATTATACATGTACATGTAAATTATGCAATAGTTCTTTGATCGTAGAGGTGGACAAATATTTCACAACTGAATCTTGTTTGTCAACTATCCACTAGATAACAAGCATCTGTTGACTTAATGTAAGAACCTACATGATATATCTACAGAACCAACGTTCTCTTCAGTAAGCAAATCACACATTTACAAGTAGAAAGTGTTGAATTGTAATTCCTACCGTCGTAACAGTTGGTTCTGGCGGGGATCATTATGTTTGTGATATGGTTGGTCTTACAGACGGCGCAAGGTGCATCCTCGTCATGAACATCGTTTGGGAATGGATTAAATGTACCATATAATTCGTACTCGGTTCCATAAATGGTGTTTCCTTCTAATCCATTGGGGAATGCTGAAGTGAAAGACCATGAGTCAAGATGTGAATTGCTGGTTCAATTATTTGATACCATTAGATGCATTTTAGAACAATTATTTTACATTTGGTATGTCACACAAGGGAATTTAGAAAACCTGCATATTATTCTTGTCTAAATTCCATCCCTGGTGCTGAAAATACGATTCCATTTTCTGAGGTTAAAGTCATTTCGTCATAGTCTTCTTTTAAACTAAGTATAACCATGATGTCTGTTTCCCCTGTACCTGTCTTGTTGTACTTGTCAAAAGTTCGTCTGTTGTAAACTGTACGTGTTCTGTAACACCTTATATGCCCCATCCCGGAGGGGCTAACCATTTTAAATACTTTGAACAAGGTTGTGCGAAATAGTGTTATAGACAACACAACACTTGAACAAATAAACCATTGGAGAATGGGTTACGTAATGGTATGCATGTATTAACTTCCTGCTCCTGATACCTACCTAATATATTCCCATATTAGTACAAAAAGGATGCGTGCTAGACGTACCATTCGCAAGACTTCTTTGCCGCAGACAGACAATTTTACTTATGAATATGATTAATATCTTGAATTAGGTGAAACACATAAAATGCAAGAATACAGTAAGTGTCTTTCAACCGCATAGACGCCTAGCTTATTTACATCTGATTTGTGTGACTCTCAGCAACGCGCGTTCCTAGTTTTGAAAAAGATTATGTAATATAATACGCACTGTGAAGACCATCCTCATATTTTGCCCATGTTGGCTCTTCCGGTAGACATAAGTAGTTGGCTGGGCCTCCATTGTCTGTGTATACATTTCCACCCATATATCCTGGTAGTAAACATGTATACCAGTTTGTAACATTATGGTCTAACTCGTATATACCAGTGAGTAACATCATCTTTATATTGATAATGCGCTTGCTCAGAATGAGAAGATCACAAGTAAAACATCGATATTTTGAGAAAACAAGAAAACAACTGGCTGAAAACCAATTTTTTATTATGGAAAAACAAGCTTTTCCAACTTCAGTTTGGTCAACATGAAAATAGGCTCATAAGAAGCGCTTTTCAAATATGTATGAGTCCTATAAGGTCGTAAGTAGCACTTACGACATTCTCATTCTAAGCCAGCGAATGTCAAACGACAATTAATTTACCCATTGGAAAGTTACAATATATTGTCATATAAGTTAGCTCTTGAAAAATAGTGTTTTATGTTTATCATTTACGTAATGACTCGGCAGAAATAATCCATGGTAACTTCTATTTGTTCTGTATAAATGCGCAATCAAACGTCTTTGCAATGACTGCTTTAAAATAAGAAGGTGTTGCGATGAGTTCACACCAATTCGTTTTAGAAATAAGTTCTACAACTTATACTGATCGTAACTTTGACATTTTAAATCATTGTATGTAAAATGAACTGATCATTTATCGAATGGCGTTTTAGAAAACAAGCTTTACCTTTATACACAAGGGATGCGTTTCCGGCACAGGAATTCCTACCCCAACGTACATATGTGCTTGCTACGCCTGTAAATAAAACAAGTAATGCGATGTATTTAATCAAACTAAAGTTGGTTAGTCGGTCAGATATTCAAGGCTCTAGTAGTCTTATCAGCATATGTGCAGCTGACTTAAATATACTGTAATCATAACTGGCTTAGCCATAAGTGAAATTTTAAGATAGTCGCTCACGATGTGAAATAACTTTCAAACTTACCCCAGAAAAAAATCTCATCTATTTTATGCTTCAGTTTGGGGTTTCTAAATTATCATACATATCGTTACGGCTCTGCCTTATTCAACCAAAAACAATGGTCCAAATTGTGGATCATGTCCAGCTTATATTTTCTAAAGGAATTCTACATTGTTATCACAGGTAACTGTATCACTTTTTAAAAAAAATGTTACAGGTTCTAACAACCCATCCTGCCCAAGAACGCTGCGTGTGTTAATGTAATAATCGCAACCCAACTTACGCCTACTGTATGTACATGTATTACTTCATATGTAGTCTGGCTGACGCTTGTTCGAATTCATTCTCGTTTGAACTGGACATGTGAAAACCTTCAATTCATACGATCATGCATGTTTAACATAGACAACCACAGGTACATCCCGTTTAGATTATCTAATTTACCTTGTTTCAAATCAGTCACTTCTTGTGAGAGTTTTATGAGAGTCTGGTCAATGTCTATTTCCCCGTCAACAAAAAATCTTTTCTTATGCTCGGTAGTCGTAGATTTAGCTGCAATAGAACATCACTCAAACCATACAGCACATACAATTGGTCACCAATTACCCAACTAATCCACTAATTCTAGTCAAGTATCGATGGCATGACTTTAACATGCCGAAGTTTCAATGTTTTGTTTTGTGATTTTTACATCATTATGATAATAAAGACAAGACGCATCTTTCTGCAAATTGCCGAAGCCATCGTCCAATCAGAAAAACGCACGGAAGCCATCGTCCAATCAGAAAAAGTGCACCGAAGCCATCGTTCAATCAGAAAAGCGCACCGAAGCCATCGTCCAATCAGAAAAAGCGCACCGAAACCATCGACCAATCAGAAAAGCGCACCGAAGCCATCGACCAATCAGAAAAAGTGCACCGAAGCCATCGACCAATCAGAAAAGCGCACCGAAGCCATCGACCAATCAGAAAAGGGCACCGAAGCCATCGACCAATCAGAAAAGCGCACCGAAGCCATCGACCAATCAGAAAAGCGCACCGAAGCCATCGTCCAATCAGAAAAAGTGCACCGAAGCCATCGACCAATCAGAAAAGCGCACCGAAGCCATCGACCAATAAGAAAAGCGCATGTTTGTGATAGCAAAACACAGAACCTACCGTAGCTTCGGCTTACTGCACTTGTAGAAAGCTGCAAGTTATTTGACCTGTTAAATGTGAAAAGACCAAAACTGCCCAAAACATTTGAAGCCAAATACCAAACATGCAATTGTTACAGACAGTACAGCTCCTTTTCCCAAACGCTATACAAGATGGCATCTACAAGGGAATGTGTTGCTGATACAAGCCTATGTTAAGTAGCTTCTGTAATTGGAAGTGGTGCCATCGATCACTTGAGTCAAATTAATTTAATACAACGGATAACTGTATCAAAACATCTCCATGTTTTACAATCATTATTGTTTAAAAGACAAAAAAGAATATATTAAGTCAGACAGAGAGGGCAGCACTCAACTTAAGCAGCCGAGCACAGAAAACCTTATAAGAACATACAATGCACAATGCCAAACTGAACAAGCACATGATCCGCCAAAGTCCAAGCTGTCGAAAAGCAGAATCGGACAGGGAAGCCAACATTCAACAGAAACAGCAGATTACGAAAGACAAAAGAAAGAATATTGTACCAACATATAGAGCATAACGAGCGATCAAATGCGCATGATTGAATATCAATGTGGAATGGAGGGTTCATCTTATCTTGTCCATCGGTAATGGGCCGTGTATTGTCCTTGGTATACTAATGTCAAATGATAATCATAACTATACAGTTTCTATATATAGATATTTAGTCTTGATGACTATTATATATTTATACATTTACGCAACGTATAAATAAATGTACTGAAAGCGAAGGTATATTTTATCATAACGGTCTAGGGCTATCTAGCGTCTGCCTATAAAGGGTCTAATAACGTTTCAGCGAGATACGAGTATACTAAATTTTTTACATTAAAGACTGAAACAGATAAGTTTTGTACTCACGCGTATGAACGGATTGATGTTGTAATAATTCCTCGACCATCTTCAATCTTTCCTGTAGTATCTTGAATTCTTCTTTCAAGAGCGAACATTCCGAATCTTTTTCCTCGGCTTGTATGAAGCCGACAGTAATACAAAGGGCAAACGTGAATAGAACCTTCATGCTTCTATGTAATCTTGCAATAATGATTAAGCGTCAACTATAAAAGATAGCAATTGTGTCACGTGATTCTATAAGATCAAAGTTTGTTAACAGTAAGGTTAATATAACCTATGTACACAAGACGTATGCCTTGATTACAATCACCGTAAAGGGGCATTGATATATTAAAAACTCGTGCGAGTCTTAACCATTTTGGATTCCTCGTGGTCTCTGTACGACCCCGTACGTTCATCAGAGTAGTAGTCAGTATATCTGGTTCGTTACGTATTTGCAGGGTACTCGTATAATGGTATTCATGACTTCTCAAAGCAAGAGTGCAATGACACAGCGTTAAGGAATGTAGCAAATGTAAGGGACTGATTTCAATAAGATAGGATATGTACCATAGAACTGGCAATTTTCGTTCGGTTCGGTATATTTTAGAAATCTTAACTATCCCTTTGGTTTGTGTATACTTTCAAAAAGCTTTCGAGTAGATAGAAGCGAAGTATTTCAAAAGCTTCGTCGTTATGACAAATTAGGAATGTTCATAAACTTGCAATTGAAGCAATTAACAAAACGGAATTCGCAATTACTCAATATCAGGCGCACGTCATTCAATTAAGTCCCACGATTAATGAAGTATTTGTGTTAATGTTTGCTGATGATATGGCTAATTATGGGGATTTAAGTATAGGTCCTTTGAAATTAAGTGTCTCTGAACGATATATTTTATAAGTATTGAGTAAGAATACTTGAATGTAAACACGATAGATATGCAAGGCTTTTTGATGAGATGCTTTAAACGTTTTTGATGAACTTGAGAACATACAGTAAATACGGTAAAAAATACGTATTCGTCAAACGATACAAATGACTTTTGGCTCGTTTTAGAGGAGCCATATTTTAGATATCCCTTTCATAATCTGACGAGAGAAGATGTCAGGCATCAGTTAAGACAGCGAATTTAACGTTGATGTAAACACTGTCAAATTGCTATAGAAGACGAGTTCAATATGTACTCAATTGTCCTCAATAACTATCACCATTTATCAGTGAATTATGCATATCAATTGACAAATGACCATTGCATTGTAATGTATATTTGTACATGTACTTCTCTATATGGACATGTACTTTTGATACACTATAACATTTGACATGAATCACAACATCTGCATTGGGGTCCGCATCGAACTCTTTGTTTGATCCAAACATCACCAATTTTACAAACAGCTGTGTTACTTTTACAGAAAAGTATTATGTCAACATTTGTTCTTCAGTCGCAAGCTTATACACGAAGTATACTTATACAATATTATCTCAACTAACATGTACATGACAACCTCAATTTTGATATCACGTGATGGACATCCATGCCCGTTTGCACGCATGAAGTCTGTCTATACAGACCCTATGTTTAATTAAATGGGACAACTCTTCAGTCTACTCTTTTTTCCTGACATTAATTCCCTTTGCACCCTCCAACATAGATATGAGCCAGTCTCAAGGAAAACCTGCTATTTTGACAAAATAATTGATTTTTAGATTTTTTTATTATTTAAAAGAGTAATGTTAATGAGACAAAATGCAAATGAAAGTGTGTTAGTATCTTGATTTTTAAGGAAGTTGCAGCAGTTTTGTTGAGGCCCTATTCAGACCCGTTTTGTCTGACGTCGCAACAGTTATTCAAACGTTGTTCGACGTCGTTGTAACCAGCACTTTATCAATACTGTATTTTATCAATTCTTGACATTAACTGGTCAAATGATATCACATTTTAGAATGATGTTTTAAGTTTTAAAATATACATCCAAATTGTAAATGTTCACATTTAGAGAAAGGCTACTACAGTTTTAAACAACTAACTCCTCGTTTTTTTTTCAATCAGAGTACTTTTCTGAAATTGTTCACCATAGCAACGAAGTAAATGATTTCGACATAATTCTTTAGAAATTTAAAGCTAAGATATAGTAATATATGGATAAATGACTTAAAATTTAATCTATAATTATATATGTTATTTTTTCTTATTTGAAAGCTTTTTTAAAACCTTGTTACATGCAGTAATTACATAATGTCAATATAGCAGATTTTCCTGGAGACTGGCTTATATATAATCAAGCCTAAAAACTTTTAAATTTAATAACATCATGATAATCGATTGAAAAAATATATTATCTAGTCGGGTAGCCAGGCTAGCTCGCATGTAATAAACAGCCTCCAACCACCGTTCTTGATGCCATAATTCTTAACCCAACATTTTCTTCTTTCAGCTGACGTTCTAAGCAACGAATCAGATACGGAGTCAAGTCATCTTGAAGATATTCGAGAAAAGTTTGGAATTATCGAGGAGCACAGTTCAGAGAATAGATCATTCTGTACCAGAATAAAGCCTCGAATGTGGAGGCTGCTAGACGAACCAAAGTCATCTTTGTTAGCTAAAGTAAGGTCATTAGAAGCTAAATAAGTTATGTTAACTTGATTAAATCACCACCAAATGTTATTACATAACGTGAATAACTAACATGTGGTCAATAAACACTAAGGCATTGACGGACCAAAAGCTTGGACTCGCATATTATTTATGTTACATACGGGTACAGTTTGGACGTAATTTTTGTGGGGTTTTACGGAATGCAATTTTGTTTAACTTCCCTGATAAAATCATTATCTTGTAACATTTCTTTTTGAATAATTACACGACATTCCACATGAAGAAGATATTTAACCTTTCTTTTTTATTTCAGGTGTTTGCCTTCGTATCATTGACAATCCTGATTATTTCAATCATGTCTTTCTGTCTTGAGTCACATATTATGTTTCGAGAAACAACTTCGCCGAATTCCAATATCACCATAGTGTCTGTGAAACAGAAGGAGACAATGACGAAACCAATGTTCTTTCTTGACGTCATAGAATACATTTGTGTGACATTTTTCACCATAGAGATTGTGTTAAGGCTCGTGTTCTGTCCTGATATTAAACAATTCTTAAGACGGATATTCAACTGGATCGATATGAGCATTGTTATTCCATGTTATGCTTGTTTCATTATGCTTCTAATTGATCCGGAAATCCGAAAATCGAACGCCTTCCGGTTTATAAACGCTCTTCGCCTTACGAGAATTTTTAAAATTTTGAAATTAACCGTCCATGTAAGTGGGCTAAAGATTCTCGGCCATACGATAAAAGCCAGTGCAAAGGAGTTGTTATTATTGGTGTTAGTGTTGATTATTGGAGTACTTATATTCGCCTGTTTGATTTATTACGCGGAACAAGTGGACGAAGCTGAGTTAAATTCATTCTCGAATATTCCAAGAGGATTTTGGTGGGCAGTCGTTACCATGACAACCCTTGGTGAGTAGAATATATTACCGATTAAGTTCTCTTATTTGTTAAAACACCTTCATTTTAAATGATCACAAATTTTGTAACCATAAATGTTTAATAATATTTAAATAATCACAAAAACATGCTAAACAGACAAAGATAGAGACTATTTGAAAATATTATAACAAATCGGACAAGTAGGGCCTAAGGCACCACTCAAAAGAAACAACATACCATGAGGCACACAAAAGAACCCACAGATCCAGGCACTAGCCACAGGGACAAACTAAAACCAAAGAACAAGAAACTACACAATGCTATAGCTACACACATAGCCAAAAACGACTGCTAGCAAACAGACAGCAACAAATCGGACAGAGAAGGAATAAGCGCGAAAGTTACAAAAATCAGTCCCGGTCCAAATAACGTACAATGTAACATGACGATATCTGACTGAATATTGAAGTTCGACAATAACCATAGCAAACTGATCTGTCATTGTTCTTGTCTTACTAGTGTATTTGAATGAACAAAAAAATAATGAAAATTGACATGATGGGAATATTACAAGAAGACATTTTAAAAATAAATAGGTTTATAACTACATTTAGAAAGAGGTAACAGAATGACTAGGCTCGTTAGATATAGAAACAAAAATAATCATAAGAATGGAAACACCATTTTAGCAAACTATAATAGCTTTTAAAGACGTCTCCGTGGTCCAGCGGTTTGTGCAATTGATTTGTAACACTGAATATTCCATTCAAATTTGGAGAAGTTCTTAGTTCCTGGTGGAAGGTAAAGTTAGAACTGGTTAGCATACAGTCCATGAAACCTGGCTTGGTGAATCATCCGCCGTATATAACTGAGCTCCAATGTTGAGAAATGGCGTTAAACCTAAACAAACAAACAATTAATAGTTAAACAAAATAAGCACACTATCCCTATGGCAGTTGTCATTAAAATGCGCTTAGACAAGTAGAAAGGAAGTAGAAAAAAACTTCTAATCACTAATCTGTGTGACGAATTATGATATATCTGGAACCACGAGACACTTAACGTAACCAGTCGCCACTATCAGGCAAACGAGTGTTTTCTCTTTAAAGAAATACCAAAAGGTACGGGAATCGTAAACGATAAAAACTGAAATACTAACGATGAGGAGGTAAAAGAAATCGAAGACATACTAAGTATACAAATTAGAGTGAGCCGATCACTGAAAATGTTGATAATGATAGAGAAACATTTTGCTATAGATATTACATTATCAACACGCACACAGCATGAACTACTTTCATTCTGAATCAAAACAAAACTAGCTATGTACTGTCATCAAAGCTTTGGTGCAGAAGGTTTGCCAAACAAAACAAAACCTATTACATTTACAGTTTATGAGGAGGAATTGTGCATCGCAACATTATCACCAAAGCCTCGAAGCTGTCAGTCGAAATACCAATAAACACACAGCATAGTTCAATAAAACAGGCTCATAACATAACGGGATATATCTATCAAAAACATATCGTACCGTTAGAATGTTAACGTGTCTAATTAACTGATCTATATAAATTACATTTGATTACTCTAATAATGAATTAATTAGTCGCATTGGCTCGCGCTGCAATTCTTTTATCAGAAGTTATTTGCATGCAGCGCCAAAAAACACCTGCTGCAATCTTGTCTCGACATTAACGTGGAGTCAGGTAGTGTCTGACATTTCCATTCAGTAATTGGTTCCACACGTACAGTAGGGCGTGAATAGTTGTGGTGGGGTTTTCGTCGTACATAATTAAATATATTTTAGTTGCTTCCCTGACTGCTATGACATAGCTCCTCATGCTCCCTTTACATTCGTTCTGTGTTCGTATTCTATATTATTACAAAAATGTTTGTCTATTTTATTAGATCCATTTGTCTATGATTAGTGAGTTAATTGTCTGAAGGTAAGAAATAGTAGAAATGATATTGTTTTAACTGGATGTCATTTATGTACCCCTTGAACAATTACTTAACTACTTCATAGTAAGCATACCAGTACTGGTGATATGCCATTGATATACCAAAACCTACACCAGAGAGTAATTTATCAATTTTAGATTTAACGTTAGTTATCATAACAAACCAGTAGATATAACGATTAACGAAGGGGCGTAGAACCGTTGCACATTCCAACTACATCCCTTCGTTTTTCCGATATTCATTTCAAAAATTAAAAAAAAAAGATAAAAACAGTAACCTAAGAATAGTTTAGTTGAAACATTTGCTCAGCACATCTCTTTCAATCAGTTTCTTTGTTTTCAATGAGAAATCCTTTAACAGTAATTAGCGTTGTCTGTGTTAACATCAGGAGTTATCCTCACATCATAGTTTATTTGCTTAAATACTGGTATTGGTATACTGTATATACTTTGCGCTAATGCTCGTGTCTATGTTGGCTGGTTTTGAAACACTAATTCCAAGTCTCTTTTCTCATAACTTATTCTAAATTATCATCACGATCAAAATTCAAGTTCAATTTTAAACAGTTATTATTACATAGCATAATAATAATTACATAATGTTCTGAGAGTAGTACCAACTCACTTACATAATTATATATGTTTTTTATTTATGCCACTGCTTAGAAAAGATGCACCATAATTGATGTTTACGAATATCGCATTTTCTTTTCTCTATGTGCTCAATATAAAGTTTACAATCCAAACGCAATACACGTTTCATCCTTTAGTTTATGAAAATAGACAGTTACATACACATATTGATTGACTCGTTGTTCATCGAAATGTATTGGAAAGTTAACAATTCACATACACTCCTGCAAATATCCGCTCTGTTGCTTTTTGAAAACAACAAAATTAATCTTTGAAATGTTTCGCCAAGTTACATTTTCTGCTTCCAGAAACAAGACACGATCACATGAACAAAATGTAGAATTCGCATTTGTATGTACGTGTATTTTGGCAAACGGTATGCATGACAAACATGTTCAATGCGTAAAAAGCATTGACTCGGAAACTTCAGAAGTAATTTGTGGTTCATAGTGTGTATATCTGGAAGGGCGCGTGCATGTACGGGGTAAGAATAACAACATAGAACTACTGTTTCTTTAGTCAATGAGAATTGAAAGAGAAATAACTATTTTGACATTCACAGTAACAAGTAGTTGGCACCAGTACTATAGAATTTGACGTACAGTCACTACATTCAATATCATACAACACTGTTTGTTCGGAATCAAATGTTGCTTAATTGATTATATTTGTTTGCTGTGTATCGTAATACTTGACGGTGAAATTCATCTTACAATATTGTAATTGATGCTTTGTGCAATGATCAAACGTTATGATTTATGCAAAGCGATGCCAAATTGTGATATATAGAATTACTACAATGGTGTTATGGTAATTGTTATATTTACTGGAAAGCTGATTCATTATTTGAACCTGAACACAATGTTGGCTCTTTACAGTATTAATGAATTAACTCAATTGAGTAGGTCTCTCTACACTTCCGATACCTCACATTGCCGGTATCTCAGAACACTGCTGATATTCCACAAACAATGAACGTTGTTAATTCCTCTCGTCATTGATGTCACTTAAAGTTATGATAGTACACAGTTAGTTACACTGATTAAATCTATTGTATACCACTGCATTGGTGATATGTACCTATTCTGATTTGCTTTCTCAACTAAATAAATATTGTATCTAACATCTAGTTAACATTATAATATGTATAAAAGAGACCAAGCATCAAACATAGGCAAATCCCTATGTTTGTTTAAAATGTTTCGATCTTGTCGCACAGTCATCCAAATAAATATATAATAATATAATGTACACTCCCCAAAAGTTCTAACCCGCCAGTTTATATTTCATTCCCGTTTTGTGAAAAATGCATGTATTCACCTGGAATTTCGCATACCGTTACATGTTTAAGAGATACAGCTGAGTATTGGTTTATTTTGACCGTTTTGCAGTTAATTTCAGTGCATTCGATGTATTGCGTAATAGTGCATTTTTGAACGTGCAATGCATGTGGACCAGAATTCACGCGCCCAAGAACCATATCGGCATTACTGATGACTGTTCATCTTGAAAAACACATAAACTGCCGAAACTGACTCGAGAGGAACACTCATGAGATTACGAAAAACCACCACTATGAACACAATTCCTTGTTGACATTTTTCTATTTTATTAATATATTTTTAATAATGCATTTATCAATGACATATGAATATCCAATGAAGCCAACTATTTGTTTATTTTGGCCTACTTACGGTCTAATTCACCGTTTTAGACTTGTTACGTAATCTAGAATAATGTACACGTGTAATGCATGCGCGTCGAAAATCGCTAAGTTGAGTGCTGCCTTCCCTGTCATTTTTATGTACGGTTTTGATGTTAGTGAAGATTATCCTACGCGAAAAACACCTAACATGTTGAATTTGGCACGAACAGAACGATGTTGACCTGTCGGAATGTCATCAGTTTGGATAAAGTTGCGGCCCTTAGTTTTGCTTTTTATTACAAAAATGATTTTCTATTTCGTTTGTAATTGTTATTTTAATGATTATTTCCGTTTTTTCATTCACAGGAACCTTCATTTTTTTAAATTAACACTCAAGCAAAATTTGCAAAATTTGCAAAATTGACATTTCATTGAATTAGCCTTTGTGAAATTTTGAAGATTCTTACACTTCATCCAAGTTAGTTTTGCGTCAATCTCGGCATGTAACGTGTTTTTCTGGGAGGGCAGCCATCGGTTGTGCTAACTGTTAATGAATACGTGTTTGTTGCGTTGCAAAATGCACGTGTTCATGAACAATTTTGGTGAAATATGTTGTGACTTTGTAACATCGACTTCATTACGTAACGCGTCTGTAACGAGTAACATGGCCGATTTTCTGCCAAAATGAATCAATAATTAAATGCAAGTATTATTCAAGTATTGTATGCATAATTTCATGAGAGTACGTGCAGTATTAACAAAATTATTACACATAATTATGGTGGCGGGTTAGAACTTTTTGGTACTGTACACTTAGAGAATGTTCTTACAGTTACATTTTCAAGGCCTTCTTAAATTAGAATTAATGTAATTGTTTTGCCATTATGCACTGAACATTGTTCGTAAGTTATACATATTGACGTAGACATTGAAATTGATGTAACGAGGATGTCGTTAGATAAAACCTAATAAGTGACACAATAAAAATCCTGAAGTCACACAAAAATCGAAAAATATAACCGATAACAAAATACTCGATTGTGATAATATTTGAGCAAGTTTATTGTCATTTATTTTATTTTTGTCTCATTTGATCGTCACTATATCAAAAAATTACCACAGATTATGTTAAAATTTACTGGAAATCTATATGACATATATAAAAACAACATGGTGAAGTTTCAAGACAATTGAATTTTAAACTTTTAGGAAAGTCTTGACAAATATAACTGATCGATTAGAACATCCACTGGGTGTGCATATACCTTAAGAAACTATCCTTAATGTATAGTCTCTGTATGTTCTTATACTGAGCACAAAACATCTGCATCAGATTCCGCCTTTCGTTTGCTGAATCGTTTCTACTGGGTCATTCAGCTAGTTATAATTTATTATACTTTTCGACAGGTTGGACTTGGGCGGATCTGCGCTTGTTTGGTTGGGCATTGTGCTTTGTGTGTTTTTAATGTTTTCTGTGCTCGGCTGGTTAAGCTGAGTGCTGCCTTCCCTGTCTGACTTAATATAATCTTTTTGCAATCAAGTAGTAGTTCCATATTTCATCTACTGTTAATGTGAAATTGCATTATGTCTTCCCTAACAGCACGCTCAGGGCATTGATAATTTTTACACGTATTAGGTTCTTCAACTGAGTTTACGATCATCTGTTATAATTATGCAGTTATTGTAAATGTGTAGGTACCATGTATTTTGCTGCAACTAATTCTATATAAACAAGGGTAACAACGTATGTTTTGCTTTTCTGTTATTGACATTTCTGACAAGTTGTTGACTTGCACCTTACTGCCCGCTGACAGCAACGTGTTCATATTACCTCATATGCAATCAGGAAGTATAGGATTGCAGGTATTATAGTACGATATGTATGTTTGTACCGTCTGGTGGTATTTGTAATACCCCTACTGCTTGCATTACAGTAACTTCTTTACATTCCTTTATCAATCCTCTTAACAACTTACGTATAAAACAAACAAGGCGCATAAATACAATTATTACACATGAAGTATCATTTGTATAAAACATTCAAGCTGGTGGCTCTTCCAACTGAACAACTTGCAGGTGCGAAACTGGTTATTCTTGAATTCAGGCAAAATTTCGGTCCTTAACTAGGCGGGTCAAATGTGTTTACACCGGGGTAATAAATTAAGAAAAGCACCTGTACATGAAATTCGAAACAATTTTTGGAGTTTGCATTTTACTTCAGTATGACTGTTTAGCTATACGCAAATGGGATAACGTAAGTGAGTTTGCTCATACAGACTCGGTGTTTCATAATACATTATGTGTGTTACCATAACAACCGAATGCCATGCTCGACCCCATATGACATTTTCATACCTCAATTAAAAGCTAAAATTTAAAACTTTTATTCAATATTTAGCATGATCATCATTGCATGTCAGAAAAAATATCGCAATGACACTCAAATGAGAGCGAGGTGATCACTGACTATATTGATGCTGATGTAACTAATTGCTGAATCTTTTCTATTCAGCTTTTAAACAGTGGAACAAGGGATGTTTAATTTTCTTGGTCGGTAGTGTGTTGGGCACTTCCTCGTTTAAGATTTCTGACAGCTAAAACTAGGCATTTTAGTCCTTTTGCTGCGGAAACTGGGTCATTCAACTAGTTATAATTTATTATACTATTCAAGTTTGGACTTGGGCGGATCTGCGTTTGTTTAGTGTCTTTATGTGTTTTATGTTTCCTGTGATCGGTTGGTTCAGTTGGACATTGTGCTTTGTGTGTTTTTAATGTTTTCTGTGCTCGGCTGGTTAAGTTGAGTGCTGTCTTCCCTGTCTGACTTAATATAATCTTTTTGGTAACCACACAGCACGAACCACTTTGACTACATAATGTCATCAAAACTTTGGTGCTAAAGGTTTGTAATAAAAAGCAAAACATGTTTCATTTACAGTTAATGAGAAGGAATTGTGCACCAAAAACTTCTCACCAAAGCCTCGAAACTGTCGGTCGAAATACTACAAAAAACATAAAGCTTTGTTCAATAAACGGCTCTTAACATTTTGGGATATATCTATTAAAAACTTATCGTACCGTTAGAGTGCTTACGTGTCCAATAAACGGATCTATGCAAATTATAATTTAAAGAATATTTTATATAACATGGATAGACTTTCAAAAGCAGAGTAATTGTCTGTATTAGTGAATATTATTAACTTTTGGGCCTTTTTAGAGGCAAAACAATTTCCGTACTCAATATGAGTGAAACATGAAAAGCTTTGTAATCATGGGACTAAAGTGTAAAACCAACTGTTTGTTTTATCTATTTTAAATGTGGTCTCATTAATCAAAACAAACCAGTATAATATTATTATGTACATATATTGTACTGTGCAAATGTTCAAACTACACCCCTTCAATATTTCCTATATTCGTTGATACTTATAAAAGCAGTCGAAACCAGTCTAAAACGTTTTAACAAATATCAATGTTTATCTCATTAATCATTGGTTTAATGAGATTCACAAAACAGTTTTGTTTATAAAAACATACGATTGTACCCAGCAAATAACGTAAATAATATATCAGAACAAAACTAAAAATCTTTTTTAGAATAGTCTTGTTCGAACATTTGCTCCGCATATATCTAGTTCCTTTATACCCGGTAGTCAATGAGAAAACATTTAGGAGTACTTAGAATTGCCTGTGTAAATGTTAGAAGCAATCTTCACATAGTTTGTTTGTTTAGATACTGATATCGATGTAGTATACACACCTGGCGCTGATGCTGGTGTCTTCGCCGTGTGGTTTAGAAACACCAATTCCAATGCTATTTTCTCATAAATTATTCTAAATTATTATCACTATCACAGATAAATTCCCAGTTCAATATTAATCAGGTATTATTTCATAGCATACGATGTTTTAAAATTGATACCGATTAATATATCTTGTTTTCATTAATTCACTAGTTTAAATTCAACGAACTAAACAATGGTGTATACGAATATCGCATCATTCTTTTCTCTATACATGTATATGTTAAGTTTCCAATTTTCGAGGGCTTCTTTCAGCAGTTCAGCCGCTCTTTGACATTTTAGCTCCCCCTGGTCATTGGGCTACCTAAGGAAACCTGTGTACAAGTCTCTCTAGGAAGACTATTTCTCTCCTTGTGGGTCTGTAACCAGCATCGAGGTACGGCGCCCAGAAATATCGACCATGTACATACACCTTCCTCACAGGCACTAAATCACACCTTGGTCGAGTGGAGCATTATGGGTTATTCTCGCTCAGAGAAATTAAGCATTGGCGCAGACCAGGATCGAATCCCGGACCTCTCGATCCCGACGCGCGCGCCCTTGCTCTTGGCCACCGCTCCCAATATTTGTTCATTACATTTGTTACAATCCAAACGCAAGACACTGATCGTCCTTAAATTTATGAACAGTTACCTCCATGTATATTGATTGAATCTTTGAACAGTGAAATGTACTAAAAAGTAAACAATTTACATACATTCCAGCAAATCTCCGCTCTATAGCTTTTTGAAAACAACAAAATAAATCTTGGAAATGTTTCGCCAACTTTCATGTTTTGATTTGGAATCCACACACGATCAAATTAACGAAATATAGAATTATAGAATACGCATTTGAATGTACGCTTATTTTGGCAAGCGGTATACATGACAAACATGTTGCTTTGATATTCTTTTGAAACCACAACAATTCACAAACATCTCTGTCTATATCCGTTACCCTTTGTAAACATATTTTTCAACGCGTAATTGGCATTGACTCGGAAACTTCAGAAGTATTTGTGGTTCATAGTGTGTATATTTGGAAGTGCGTGTGAACGTACGGCGTAGGAGTAATAATATTAACATGCTGTTTTCTTTGGTCAAAAAGAATTGCAAAAGAAAACCTGTTTTGACATTCACAGTAACAAGTAGTTGGCACAAGTACCTAAGAATTTGACGTACAGTCACTACAGTCCATATCATACACCATTGTTTGTTTTGAATCAAATGTTGCTTAATTGATTATATTTGTTTGCTGTGTATTGTAATACTTGGCGGTGAAAATCATCTTACAAGATTGTGATTTATGCTTCGTGCAAAGATCAAACGTGTTATGATTTGTGCAAAGCGCTGCAAAATTATTAATATATATAATTACTGCGATGGTGTTATGGTTATTGCTATATTTACTCTATAGAATGAACAGAATGCTGGTTCTTTACAATACTAAAGACTTAACCCAATTGATTGGATCACTCTACGCTACACATCACAGTTTTGGCGTCGGTATCTCACAACACTGCTGATGCTCCACAAGCAACCCTACGTTGTTAATTCCTCTCGTTATTACTGTCACTTAAAGTTATGATAATACACAGTTATTTACATTGCTTAAATATATTAGTTCTCACTACCTTGAATATATGTTTCTATTCTGCTCTACTGTCTCACTTAATGAATGTGACGTCTTCTGTCGCATTTTACTTATGTTACCCATGTAAAAGAGTTCAAGGCGCAAAACATATACATGTATGCTCAATGAAAGCGCTTTTTAACTGTCATGGCAAATCCAAATTTCTGTTTAAAATGTTTAGATCTTGCCACAAACAATCCAAACAAATAGATACATAATATAATGTACTCTGTGAGAATGTTCTAACCGAACTATTATATTTTCTAGGCCTTCTTAAATTATACTTAATGTAATTGTCTTGCCATTTTGCACTGGACATTGTCCGTAAGTTATACATATTGACAGAGGCATTTGAATCAATCGAATGAGGGTTTAGTTTGATATAACCGGATAAGTGACCTAATAAAAGGCCACACAAAAATCGAAAAATATAACCGATTTACCAATACTCGATTGTGTTAATATTTAAGCAAGTTCATAGACATTTTTCTAATTTACTTTTTCAAAGTGTTCAAATGTCCGAATTGTTGTGACTTTTAGTTTTAAGATTGTCTCTTTTGATCGTCAGTACGAGCGAATATCAAACATTATACAACAGAAATTAAGGAAAATCTATATGGCATATGTAAAAAATATATGTGTGAAATTTCATGACAATTGATTTTTTAACTTAAAGGAATACATCTGATCGATTAGTGCATCATCTAGGTGTACATCTGATCGATTAGTGCATCATCTAGGTGTACATATACCTGAAGGTGGTACGCGCGCCTTTTATCTAACGATCGAATTGTCCATGAAATACCCTTAAAATAACAGAAAAAAAATCTAAAACGACATTGAAATCATAAAAATGATATGTCACCAGGCTCATTTACGAGTAACATGGCTTTCTAATGACATACCATTGTATTTTGTTCATTTTATCTATTTCTTGCATATATGACACTATCACGTTCATTTTAAATTTTTTATTATATTAAACCACTTTTAAACAATGCATGATATAATGTGTGTTCAATGATCATTCCTTTTGACATTAGTCACAATGTTGGCTGCCTGGTGAACAAATTCAGAATTTTTACATGATAAATAAGTACCCCACCCACTTTCCAAAAAGTGTGATTTTTAAATAAATGTCAAAAAATATCTAACGATCGAAAATTATTTAAAATTTAATATAAGTTGAGAATTATATGGATCATCAATTTAGTCCAAAAAGGCGTCACTAGCTTTTTTAGGGAGTAATTCAGCAAAAAGTACTAATTTTGAACGAATTTGCATAAATTAACCTTATTTGCATATTGGAATGAGATAAAATTTTATGAAAAATATTTCAAAGTTTAGCTACTTCAGATAACTAAATTATGCACTACATAATTTATATAAGAATATCCTTAGAACAATTGCAGCGACATATTGTACACCCATACACTTTATTTTGAGCTGTTCCCCACCCACTGTTTATACATGTAAAATTTTTCTTTAATTATTTTTTATATTCGATCATTGGAACTAAATTGCATGTTTGTTCTCACCTAATACGATTTTGAAATTTCGCGCAAGGCAGCTCGCTATGTTCTTATACTGAGCACAACACATCTGCATCAGTCTCCGACATCAAGTAGATCCATATTTCATGAACTGTTAATGTATACTTGCATTATGTCTCCCCCCCCCCCAGTGCTTTGGTGAAGTATAGAAACTTTTCAACTGCGTTTACGATATACAGTACTGTAGCTGCGTATGCACCCTGTAGTGTTTATTGTTTATTGTTTTTTCTATATAAAGGTAACAACGTATGTTCTGCTTTTCTGTTATTGACATTTCTGACAAGTTGTTAACTTGCACCTTATTACCTGCTGACAGCAACGTGTCCATTTGAACTCTGTTTCAAAATGTGCAATCAGGAAATATCGAATTGCAGGTGTCATAGAACTCTATGTATGTTTGTAACGCCTGGTGGTATGTACTTTGTACTTTCCCTGCTGCTTGCCGTTAAAGTGTTTCGTGAACTTCAATTCATTTCTATACCCATGCCTTTCTACCAATGAAAACAAAACAAGGCGCACAACTATAATTATTACACATGTAGTATCACATGTATAAAACCTTCTAAGTGGCTGGTGGCTTATCAAACTGGACACAATTCAGGTGCCAAACTGGCCATTCTTGAATTTGGACAAAAGTACGGTCCCAAACTAGGCGGGTTAGTTGTATTAACTCAGTGGTAATAAATTAAGAAATGCATCTGTATTTGAAATTCGAAACAATTATTAAAGTTTGCAGTATACTGCATTTTGACTGTTTAGCTATTCGTAAATGGGATACCACTAGTGGTTTTGCTCATACAGGGTCGTTGTTTCATAATACATTATGTGTGTTACCATTACAACTGAATGCCATGCTCGACCCCAAATGACATTTTCATACCTCAATTAAAAGCTAACATTTAAAAATTTTATTCAATATTTTCCATGCCCATCATTGCAAGTCAGAAATAAAATTCGCGATGATACTCTCAATAGAATGTGGTGATCACTGAAAACATTCATGCTGATAAAGAAAGAGACTCAATCGACTATAGGCATTACATTAACTACTACAAAATCATGTATCTGATAGAGGGATTGGCAACCACACAACACGAACCATGTTTTTAAAAAACATAACATATTGCATTTATAGTTTATGAGGAGGAATTGTGCATAACAAAATTCTCACCAAAGCCTCGAAGCTGTCAGTCGAAATACAAACAAAACATAAAGCTTAGTTCAATAACATGGCTCAGAACATTATGGGATATATCTATCAAAAACATATCGTACCGTTAGAATGTTTACGTGTCTAATTAACTGATCTATATAAATTACCCTTGGTTACCCTAATAATGAATTAATTAGACGTATTGGCTCGAGCTGCAATCCTTTCATCAGACGTTATTAACCTGCTGCGTAAATAATAAGTGTCTGACATTTTCATTCAGTAATTGGTTCCCCGCGTACAGTACGACGTGAATAGTTGGGATATGGAGTGTCCGTCGTACATCTTACTTGAATATGTGTTAGTTGCTTCTCTGGCTGCTTTCAAATAAGTTTTAAAAAGTTACCAATTTACGAGGGCGGCCGTTCAGCCGTTCAGCCACCCTTTGGTTTAACTTCCCCTAATCATTGGGCTACCTATGGAAACCTACGTTCGGGTCTCCCTATTTCTCTCCAGGTGGGTGTGCAGCCAACATCGATCTGTGGCGCCCGGGGCTATCGAACATGTTCAGACACAGCCCTAACAGGTACCGATTCACACCTTGGTCCAGTGCAGCATTTGGGTTATTCTTGCTCAGAGAAATTAAGCAGTGGTCCAGACTGGGATTGAACCCGGGACCTCTCGATCCCAAAGCGCGCGCCCTACCTCTAGGGTAATCGCTCCCCACCAATGACTTGACTCCTCATGCTACCTGTACATTCGTACTGTGTTCGTATTCTAAACATGTTACAAATAACATCAGTACGTTCGTCTATTATAATAGATCCATCCACCCATCTGTGATTAATGAGGTCTTGTCTGTAGGTAGGAAATAGTAGAAATGATGTTTTCTTGAACTGAATGTCAGTTATGTATCCCTTGATACCAATAACCTACACCAGAGGCTAATTTATCAATTTGAGATTTATCGCCCGTTATCAGAACAAACCAGTATATATCACGACGGGATATAGAACGGTTGCACATTTCAACTCCACCCCTTTGTTTTTTCGATATTCGTTGATAGTCATAGAAGCAGTCGAAACAAATTACAACCTATGATAAACATAAATATTGATCTCATTTATCATTGGTTATCTGAACTTGAAAACATGATAGTCTAATAAAAACACACATTGTTACAAACAAATCACTTAATTGATATTTAAGAACAAAATTATAAAAAAATAAAAGGATAGACTTGTTGAAATATTGGCTAAGTATATATATCTAGTTCCTTTGTATTCAATGAGATAACCTTTAAGAGTAATTAGCGTTGCTTGTCTAAACATACGTAGTAATCTTCACATAGTTTGTTTGTTTAGATACTGATATCGGTATAGTATACGTAATTTATATAGTTGGCGCTGATGCTGTTGTCTATGTTGTGTGGTTCAGAAACACCAATTCCAAGTCTGTTTTCTCATTAATCACTCTAAATCAATTCCATATTCAATTCTCTGTTCAATTTTAGTCAGTATAATTACATAACGTGCGATTTTCTAAAATAGATCAGATGTAATATTTTCATTTGTTTACTAGTTAAAAAAACAACGAAGGTGCACAATGATGGATTCGAATATCGAACATTTCTTCTCTTTATGTGTTCAATATAAATTATATAATCAAAACGCACTACACTGATATTCCTTTAATTTATGAAATTAGACAGCTACATGCATACATTGATGGATACGTTGTTCAGTGAAATGTACTGTTTAAAAAAACAGCACAATTTATCTTGTTTTGCCAACGTTTAAGTTTTGCTTTGGAAACCTGACACGATCACATCAACAAATTGTAGAATATGCATTTGCATGTATTTTGGCAAGTGGTATGCATGACAAATATGTTGTTTGATATTCTTTTGAAACCATCACAGATCACAAAAACCTCGGTCTATATCCGTAAACATATTTTTCAACGCGTGATTAGCATTGACTCGAAAACTTCAGAAGTATTTTGTGAGTCATAGTGTGTATATTTGGAAGGGCAGGTGCGTTATACATTAATGACATTAATATACTGTTTTCTATAGTCAAAGAGAATTGCAAAAGATAACATGTTTTGACGTTCACAGTAACAAGTAGTTGGCAGTATCTAAACATTTGGCGTAAAGTCACTACATATTCCATATCATACAGCACTATTTGTTTGAATCAAAGTTGCCTAATTGATTATATTTGTTTGCTATGAATCGTAATTTTTGATGGTGAAAATCATCTTACAAGATGGTAATTGATGCATTGTGCAAAGATCAAACTTGTTATGATTTATGCAATGCGATGCCAAATTGTGATATATAGAATTACTACAATGGTGTTATGGTAATTGTTATATTTACTCGAAAGATAGTTCATGTTTCCAACTTGAACATAATATCGGCTCTTTACAGTACTAATAGCTTAACTCAATTGATCGGATCACTACGCACTTTCGATACATCACAGCTACATTGCCTGCATCTCACAGCTCTGTTGATGCTACAAAGAAATATTGTCCACAAAATATTCAAACGATGTTTATATCTCTCTTCATTCATACCTCTTAAATGTATGACAATACACAGTTACACTGCTTACATCTATTATGTATCGCTTCCTTGATAAAAGACCCTGCTTTCTTACCTAATTTAGCCGACGTCTTACATTGAGTATATAAAAGACCAAACGCAAAGCAAAGATAATCAATATAATCGCTTTAAATAATATTTGGCATGACCATCATTGCAAGTCAGAAATAAATATCGCGATGATACTCAAATTAGAGTGAGGTGATCACTAAAAACATTGATGCAAAAAAAGAGGCACAATTTACTATATATATTACAGTATCTACTACCAAATCATGTATCTGATAGAGGGGTTGGCAACCACACATTACGAACCATTTTAACTATAAAACGTCATCAAAGCTTTAGTATTGAATGTTTGTTTTAAAAAACAAAACATATTGCATTTACAGTTTATGAGGAGGAGTTGTGCATTACAAAATTCTCACCAAAGCATCGAAGCTGTCAGTCGAAATACAAAACAAAACATAAAGCTTAGTTCAATAACATGGCTCATAACATTATGTGATACATCTATCAAAAACATATCGTACCGTTAGCGTGTTTACATACCTAATTAACTGATCTATGTAAATTACCTTTGGTTACCCTAATAATGAATTAATTAGGCGTATTGGCTCGAGCTGCAATCCTTTCATCAGAAGTTATTAACCTGCAGCGTAAATAATCACCTGCTTGGTGATGCTACAATGTTGTCTCGACATTTACATGGAGTCATGTAGTGCCTGACATATTCATTCAGTAATTGGTACCACACGTACAGTACGACGTGAATAGTTGGGATGTGGAGTGAAATTGTGTGGTGTTCGTCGAACATCTTACTTGAATATGTTTTAGTTGCTTCTTTGACTGCTATGGTATTACTGCTCACGCTTCCTTTACATTCGTTCTGTGTTCGTATTCTAAACTGTTACGAATAATGTCAGTACGTTCGTATATTTCAATATATCCATCTACATGTATCTGTGAATAATGAGATTAATGTCTGTAGGTAGGAAATAGTAGAAATGATGTTTTCTTGAACTGAATGTCAGTTACGAATCCCTTAGAAAAAAATACTTAACCGCAACACATTAAGCATACCAGTGTTGGTGGTATGTCATTTATATACCAATAACCTACACGAAAGAGTAATTTATCAATTCTAGATTTACCGTCAATTATCAAAACAAACCATTAATATAACGAAAGGGTGTAGAAAAATTGCATTCTTACTACACCTCTTCCCGATACTCCGTGATGGTAATAGACATTTCCCATCTATCACGAAAAAGATTATATTAAGTCAGACAGGGAAGGCAGCACTTAACCAGCCGAGCACAGAAAACATTAAACACACTCAAAGCACTGAAAACACGGCATCCCGTCCCGAATAACTGCCGCCTCAGTCAGTCAAACTAAAACGGAACGAGAGCAATGTGACGAGAAAACAACAACCGGACACCACCCACCACAGAGATATAGTGTACATGCAATTTTGAAAGATACGATTCAGTCTTGTGCTGGACAACGAAATTACAAAATGGCACATACAAAAGGAACAAAGTTCAACAAAAAGGCACAATGGCGAAATATGTTTGTATTTTTACTATAAAGTGGACAATACATACATAGAGGAAGGTTGACCAAAGGGCTTCCGCATTAGTACAGACAGCGACAACTGTCACTGGGGGCTTAAAAGTTTTTAAGTGCACCAAACCTCACACTTACCCAATAGACAACCTTATAGCACATTACAGTGTAAATAAAAGTTTCTCGCCATGTCGATTCCGATTACGGACTGAGACACATTTCGTGGGGAATTGAAGGGTGGTCTCAAATGGAATAAAGAAATTGTCACGTGAATAAATATAAAGAAAAAACAGTTTATAAATTCATTTTGGAACGACTTCCTTTTTAATGTCGAATTCGAAAATAAAAAGAATTAAAACACTTAGCGTTTTTTATGTTAAAATGTATTTCTAATTCGAAATTAAATTCAATGAAGAACTGAGATTATTAGGGCCCCGCAAAAATATTTTTGCGTGCGCTATAGTAATCACCCTGTCCGTCCGTCTGTCCGTCCGTCTGTCCGTCTGTCCGTCTGTCCGTCCGTCCGTCCACATTTTCAAGTTTTTTCTTAATAACTTGAAAACCATTATAGGTATTGACTTCAAACATCAAACATAAGCTCACAACAACAGTACGCTATTTTATAGCAAGTTATATAATTCTCGCTACAATATTGGAAGAGTTATGGCCCTTTGTAAAATTAAAATTTTCATCAATTTTCAGCTTTTTTTCTTGATAACTTGAAAACCATTGAAGATATCAACTTAAAATTTAAACATAAGCTCACAACAACAAAACACTATTTTATGACAAGTTACATTACTCTAGCTACAATATTGGAAGAATTATGGCCCTTTGTTAAATTCAAATTTACTCATTTTTCATCATTTTTCTCCGTAACCTCACAACGATAGTAGATATTCAAATGAAACTTGCTATAATTATTGCCAGTGATAATACGCTTATCTTTAGCAAAGGGCAACAACTCTAGCTTTGATAAATTTTGACTTATGCCCCTTTTCAGCTTCAAAAACTATAACATTGGTCAAAGTTAAAAAATGGTTCAAGATATTCAAATGAAACTTGCTATACTTACTTCTATTGACTACGACAATAAGTACATGTATGTGGAGCAAAAACAATATACACATTTTTAGCAAAGGGCGACAACTCTTTAAAACTTTAATAATTTTTAACTGATTCCCCTTAACACTTGCACACAAAACAAACAGATTAATGTAGTTCTGTTTTGTGTATTTCCATCTTGCAAACAATATTGGCCGATCAGGAATAGGACAATGTCAATGAAACCAATGTCATGATTTCATGAATTCAGTGTGCAATTTTAGTCTGTCAAAGATATTTCCAAACTTTATAAAAGTCAAAGTTCATCATGGTTTCTATGTAGGAAATTAAACCTGCGCTTGTCAAACAACTTTAATTGAATTTTAGAAGGGAGTGAATTACTTTATTTCAGGCATCAAGACATGAAAGTTTGAGATATGACTTTGTTATTGTGTCTGAGTACAGAAACTTATAGCGCTGATAATTATGCATCCCCACTATACTTCTACACTCCTCCCCTCCCCCCTCTTACGACATGCTACCACGGGGCCCTGTTCACGACAGTGATAATTCTAGTTTTTCAATGATGTCGAATTAAGTTTGACGCGACAATCAAATTGCGTCATTCATTTTGACATTCAAAATTGTTTTAACTTAGTTTTTTGAAATTTGAATATGAAGGTCGAATTCAATATTCATTTCGACATTGAAAAGGAACATTTTTGAATAATATCGGATTTGGCATTTATTTCGACATAATGATAAGATACCTCGTCCAGCGCCTCGTACTGCACCTGACAGACGGGACACCTTGGCTGCTGCCTTGCCAGACCCTGATCCAGCTTTTATGTTGAAGACGACAGCGCCTATTATGTAAAGCTCTGAGCAGAGTTGACACGTTAAAGTCACGAAATCAATTAATGCTTTCTTAAAGAGGAAGGTACCTCGACTGCTCAATCAACTAGGACTAGATCTAGAATCAAGGAATGATTGAATTCATGAAATTAAATATATTAAAATGAATTGGTATAATACAATTGTTAAACGACATTGTTTGTGTTTGGTCTTGTCAAAATTATTATCAGACAGACATCCCACATCTGATAAGTCCTAATTCGGTTGTCGGTATCGTCTTCGTGATAGATAAGAAATTTATCATAGAAGCAGTCGAAACAATTACAACGTTTGCAAATTGAAAAGCAATGTTAACCTCATTATACGGTTTAATGAACTTGACAAAACAGTTTTGTTTAATAAAAACATACAATTAATGGTGCCTGTGTAAATGTTATGATTAATCTTCACATGGTTTGTTTGTTTAGATACTGATATTGGTATGATATATATTTATATACTTGGCGTCGAGGCTGGTGTCTATGTTGTTAGGTTCTTAAACACCAATTCCACGTCTGTTTTTTCCTCAAACATTCTAAATTATTATCACTATCAAACAGTAATTCTTTGTTCAATTTTAATCCGATTTCATGACATAGCATACGATGTTTTAAGATCGATACCAATTCTCATACAGGGTGATTCTTGATAAATGTCCCAGTTTCAAACTAATGTAACTGTTCGTTTATTTATAAGATACATATGATCACGTTTTATTTGAAAGATTATATGAAACAGTTTGATCTAATGTAAAATACATGAATGCTATTGATTTCGTGGCGACATAAATAGTGTCATAATCAGATGTCTGTTGTCCAAGTCGTCGGTTTTAAATTTAAGCATAATTAAGGGCAGCATAATTTGAGTAGCTCTGATTGAAAGCCATTTTAAAATTATAACCATCAAAACAATGCAAAATATGCATATCCTGGTTATAATAAATAGTCTAGATGAAAATCAAAAAGGTTTGTTAAATAGTTTCTGAAAATCGTATCAAATTGTATTGATAGAAGATGACAAGCTTCTTAGTCCCATTAAACAAGCATTGGCGTCAATATAACGCATAATTTATGTCCTTTTGTTTATATACCATAAAATATCATCAAGTTTGTAGACTAAAATATACACGATAGTTTATATCATATAAACCTGAAAAAAACATGTGTTTTTTTATGTGTAAACTTTTGTGGTTATAATCAGACATTTTAATCCTGTTACAAAAACCTTTGACGGATATAATGAATCAACATGTATATTTTTGTCATTTAAATATGATATATATACACATATCGCATTATTCTTAATTTCTCGAATTTTACAAATGTCCAATCCAAAAACCAAACATCGATCTTTCTTTACTTTCTGAAATCATTTACAGTTACGGACATTTAATGATTGATGCGTTGTTCGGGGAAATGTACTCTAGGAAAGTAAGCAAATCACATACATTCCGCAAATCTCCGTTCTATACCTTTTTGTAAAAAACAACAAATCTTGGAAATGTTTCGCCAACTTTCATGTTCTGCTTTGGAATCAACACAAGATCACATGAACGAAATGTAGAATACGCATTTGCATGTACGTGTATTTTGGCAAGCGGTATTCAGGACAAACATGTTTCTTTGATATTCTTTTGAAACGATAACAATTCTCAAAAATCTCTGTCTATATCCATTACCCTTTGAAAAAACATATTTTTCAACGCGTAATTAGCCTTCAGAAGTAATTTGTGGTTCATAGTGTGTATATTTAGAAGGGCGCATGTAGGTACGGCGTATGAATGATAACATTAATATACAGTTTTCTTTAGTCAAAGAGAATTGCAAAAGAAAAACCTATTTTGACATTCACAGTTACAAGTAGTTGGCACAAGTACGAAAGACTTTGACGTACAGTCACTACATTCCATATCATACAACACTGTTTGTTTGGAATCAAATGTTGCCTTATTGATTATATTTGTTTGCTATATATCGTAATACTTGGTGGTGAAAATCATCTTACAATATGGTAATTGATGCATTGTGCAAAGATCAAACGTGTAATGATTTATGCAAAGCGATGCCAAATTGATATATAGAATTACTACAATGGTGTAATAATTATTACTATATTTACTCGAAAGATGGTTCATTATTTGAACTTGAACAGAATGTTGGCTCTTTACATTAGTAACGACTTAACTCAATTGATTGGATCACTCTGCACTTTCAATACATCACAGATACATAGCATTTCATCTCACAGCTATGTTGATACATCACATAATTATTGCCCACAAAACATCCAAATGATATTTATATCTCTCGGCATTCATTCCTCCTACATTTATGACAATGCACAGTTACACTGCTTACATCTATTGTGTATCGCTACCTTGATAAAAAGCCCTGCTTTCTCACCTACTTTAGCTGGCGTCTTACATAGATACACTGCTTGCATCTATTATGTATCACTACCTTGATAAAAGGCCCTGCTTTTTCACCTACTTCAGCTGGCGTCTTACATAGAGTATATAAAAGACCAAGCGCAAAGCAAAGATAATCAATGTAATCGCTTTACACTGTCAGGTCCGATCCAAGTTTAATTCAAAATGTTCCAATCTTGTCACAAAGTCATCCAAATAGACACATAATATTATATTCACTTCACAGAGAGTGTATTCTAACCGAACAGTTATATCTTCTATGCCGTCTTATATTACACTGAATGTAATTGTCTTGCCTTTTTGTCGTAAGTTAAGTAACTCGGAAGGATTCCGTTAGATATACCCGAATAAGTGAAACAATACAAATCCTAAAGTCACACAAAAATCGAAAAATGTCATGATAACCAAAACTCTATGACATTTTTCTAATTTACTTTTTCAAAAAGTGTGCAAATGCCCAAATGGTTGTGACGTTTAGTTTTTAAGATTGTCTCGTTGGATCGTCAGTACCTAAAAAATTATACAACTAAATATGTCAGAAATGTTCAGGAAACTTATATGACCTATGTTAAATACTACGTGTGAAGTTTCAAGAAAATTGATTTCTAAACATTTATGAAATTCTTGAAAAATATAACTGACCGATTAGAACAGCCTCTCGGTATACATATAACTTAAGAAACTATCCTTAAAGTATATTCTCTGTATGTTCTTATACTGAGCACAACTCATCTGCATCAGTCTCCGCAATCAAGTAGTTCCATATTTCATTAACAGTAAATGTATAATTGCATTATGTCTGTCCCATCAGAACTCTCAGTGCTCTGATTAAGTATAGATGGCTCTTCAACTGCGTTTACGATAATCTGTTTTTGTTAGACAGTTATTGTAGTTTCATATAATATATCATGACTTTTTGTATTAATGCTGCAACTTATTCTATATATACATAGACAGCAACGTATGTTTTGCTTTTCTGTTATTGACATTTCAGACAAGTTGTTGTCTTGCACCATACTACCTGCTGACAGCAACGTGTTCATGTTAACTCTGTTTCCAATTGTGCCATCAGGAAATCTTAAATTGCAGGTGTTATAGTACGATACATATGTTTGTTCAGTCTGGTGGTTTGGCATTTGTAATATCTCTGCAGCTTGTATTGCAACATCGTGCATTTCTATACATTTCTTATTTCTTGTATTCCTCTTTACAACTCACGACACAAAACACGTTGTACACACATATATATTGGTATAACTATTTCCGTTTCGAACGTTTAGACGTGACTGTATACATGAATGGTGATAACCGTTCTTTGATACAGTTATCATAGTGATAGGTTGATATGGGTTTTACTGTTCAGTTAATTAAATATAGTTTACCCACCCAATTGGACTCGTCGGATAGGTTATGACTCCCGATCAAAATAGAATTGAACCATAGTACCATATGGAGAGATTAGAACCTTCCAAACTTGCCGCTCTCCAAACCAGACAAACTTTAGGTTCCTCGTTGGACGGGTTCCGCTGTTTATGCACACTGAAGGGTAACAAATCAAACAATTTATCTGTATAATATGGACTAGTACTTAGTATTTGAAAAAAATAATTTAGGTTTGGCAGTGTACTGTATGTTTACTGTTTATATGCAAATAGGATAACATTGTTGGCGTTGTTCGTATAAATCCATCATATATAGATCTAAATTTCTGTAACGTTTTGTTCAATGTGTTAATTACAAAATACCTGATATTATTATGTTTACTGTCTAACATTCTGTATAAAATAGCAACTGTATGGTTCCTCCATCAAGTGGCAACCCGTAGACACATTTCTGCAATACACTTAATTCCATCGCACTTATTGTTCTTAAAATAATAAGAAAGTTACTTTGAAAATAACTTATCACGGTGTTAACTGTTGGTTTTTGGATGGCTGAGTATGCGGTATTTCCTTCTCGATTCCATGATTCATGATTTTTTGCTATGTTTACAGTTCATGTCTCCACGTTGAAAATTAACAAGTAATTGATAAAATAAAAATATGACGAATGTAACGCCTGTTTATTTTAATGCTATCAGTTGTGTCAGAATCTTCTAAACGTGGACATTTGGATGGAAAGGTGCTGTTTTTATAATTACTTTATTTATTATGCTACTTAAGGCTTTTCCTACGTTATGTGAATACCTATGATACCTCGTATGTTCCAATTATTATTGACCCTTAAATAATGGAAGATCACGTGATCAGTTAGGGTATCGATCTGTATACAGAGCAACCTCCCCAGAGAAGCCCTCTATAAATCTGTAGTACTAATTTTTATGTTCTATTTATGCAATACAGATAGATCAATATTGAAGATGACAAATTCATACTGTCAAATTATGTTGTTGTAACTTGTTCGAATCCTGCGAAATTTCATCAACTATAATATGTGCGTTTGAAATGTACTCTTTGTAGTTAGGATTAGCTATTACCTCCTTTATGGTAATATGCTAATTCCAAAAAAAACAATACAGTGTGTCATTCATTGTGGGTGTCAGTATATATAGGCTAGCTAGAAGTATAGATTTGTGGAGATACGGGTGGTACGTTATGTATCTGCCTCTAGCGTGGGTGGATAAGCATCGCAACTGTTTCTGCATTGTTTTGAATTGTTTGTGCAACACATTATTCAATGTAATAAAACGAACATAATACGTACTTACTAAACAATAAAACGCCAATAAAACATACATCATGTTGAACACAATTTAAACATGCACACATTTCCGTACAATAAATCTGTATGACATTCTCTGAGGCCATATTATGTTAGGGGTTGGGTTTCATAGTGAAGTCAACCCTAGTAATCAAACGAAATGCGTTATACAAAGGCATGTCCCTCTTGTCTGCTTATGCCTTAATTATTGTTTTTATATTTGCAGGTTACGGTGATTTATACCCACGAACAGCACTGGGTTATATCATTGGTACCGTTTGTGCCGTTAGTGGACTCCTTATGCTTTCATTACCCGTGCCTGTCATTGTCAGCAACTTTACATTGTACTATACGCATGCGCAAGCCAGACTGAAACTTCCAAAGAAGTCAAGGAAGAAAGCTTTACTGAGTGCGGCCAATGCGCTTGTAGATCCTGCAGATGCCTTTGAAAATACAAGTGAAGATTCCAAACAGAGTATATGCAGGACGAGCAGTGAAGACTCAGCCTTTGGTAGTTGTTACGGTACTATCGTTATACTAAACCATGCATGTATCCTAATTGTACAAATAACAACTCTTCTATACCTATAACTATGTCATTATTGTATTATCTTACTTCCCGAAGTATGTCATAATTATTATGAAACATGAGAGATTGGTTTAGATGAAAAGTCAAATGTTCCTATAATGCTACGTGAATCCCTACTGTTTTGGTGATTGGGGGTTAACTCAGTTAAACAAGGTCCTGGCAGAAAGATTATAGTTCATTCAATGCTTATTTACATGGCCTAAACTCTTGACAGAGTTTAATTCTGCATCGTCAATGGGTTGGTACAGTTAGAAAATGCTTAGACTATTAAATGGATTCTTTTAAGTGCAACATGCAACGTTTTCAACGGACTTTGCAACTATATTCTAATAAGTTATCATTCCAAACCCTAGGCAATACGCGATATCGTATATTCGTACAGAATGTTGTTGAAACATCGCGATCCCACTATATGTTGTTTCTATCATTGTTTAACGTACCGTTTTGTCATATTAATGTGTATTATATAATATTCAGTTTATAAATGATCAGTATTAATTTAACTTAAATATTCACTTTTTTTTCAGATAAATTCAAAGAAGTTTCAGAAACATACTGTAAGTATAAACGTATATTTATTATCTTAAAGGTTGTAATTGGTTGATATATACCTGTGTGGTTTGTGCTACCTCACGAGGGTTTGTCCTCGACATATTTCTGTCCAATGAATGGTCCCCTTATCCGGCATTCAAATTTAGTGTTCACTCATTCGTATGGGACGCCATTCGGTTTAAACGTTTGTCCAGTCACTTCTGCGCACACACGCTTGGGTCATGCAAGACTGCGAATACACACATTTGTTCAGTTTAAATCTTTATACATGTTTTAGAAATTGCGTTTTAGACATCTGCGTCTTAATACGAATGTTTAAAAAAATATTCATTCATTTTCTCTTGTAATTTATATATAAGAGATAAACTGCAGCTTGAAATTTTAAAAGACAATACAATCACATACAGTCAAACCTTTGTTAGAAGAAACTATTTTCAAGCAGCCCCTTGTCTTAAGCAGCCAATGTTATAATTATTAAAGCCACATTAGCCTTAAACGGCTATTTCCAAAAAGCAATAACTTGGAAACCTATTTGAAAAGCCAGGGACTTTAAGCACTTTAGTTGAGTCCCAAAGGTGGAAAACACCATAAGATGGAAGAAAACAAAATTCAACCTCTAGTTGGTTTGTTTACGAAAGAATTAATTGTAAACAAAAAATACATAATCTATAATCTAAGTGAAGCAACTCTTGCAAAATTAGTATTTTGTCATCAATACATTTTACTTAAATGTGTTTTTTGGCATGCTATTTCGACAGATACATTTAACATTCTGTCGTCAAGTATTGGTCATTTGTGAAAAATATCCCAATTCCTAGTTATTAGTCTATTTACTTGATGATCGGAAAAAGGGTCATGGGAAAGATAATGTGGCTTTTTCTCATATTTAAACACATTCAAGCAGTCATATAATTTATAAATTATGTAGAATGGTTTTGAAGTTATATACGAGTTCATCTGTATATACTAAAATTGTCTGGCTGCTTAAGACATGCTAGGCTGTGTAATTACATCTTTCAAATGTATATATTATTTTCTTGTTTTTTTTCCATGATTTCATGATTGTAGTGAAGGGAAAGAGACGTTCAGCGCCACCTACATGTAAGAATGTAGTCTATTTTGTATATCTGTAGTAAGCTAAATAATCGTCAGCTTTGTGTATAAATTGTGGTTTTCAAATATTTTAAAATAAGACGTAAATTTATTTTAAACATTTTTGTTTCTACTAAGCGTATAACGATGCTCAACGTACATGACCTGTGTCCGATTTATTTAGTTAAGTTAAGTTACCAATTTTCAAAGGGCGAGTCCCGAAACACAATCATGCACTGTTTTATTAGGGCGTTCTGGTTGTATCCAAAGTTCTAACGCCTTTTAAAAATGAATGGTTAAAAAGTTGTTATTAATATAGAACTTGAACCAGGTCGTTGCTTTCTTCCGAACATCGACGGCGTTAAAAAATGTTGATATTTGTGTTTTATTTATCCAGTATTGTTATCACCAATCATTATATCACCAATCGTATATCATAATTTCTCACGTTTAGTCAGATTTTTTCACTTTTTTTGTAATATAAAGATTACGTACTGGCAGTTCGCTTATTATCGTCTGTACTGGAATTTTCAACTCAAATTCTCAAATTTCACAAAAATACGGCCACCTATGACAGGGAATGAATTTGTTTTTGATACTTATATGACATAAATTGAATAATGCGTATCGGACATTGTGGGTTACAGTTTCGTTACAAATGTTCGAGGACAATATCCTTTGCTGTAATAATTAAATGATTGGTTCTATTTCTTGGACTATTGGTCCTGTGTTACGATAATGTGGATGTGTAATCTCATTCTGACAGAATGTGGGGCTTATCACTTTAAAAGGACTTCAAACTAACGATAATAACTACCAATACACCCCAATACCAAACTCTTTTATAACATTAAACAGTATTACAATTGTTAAAGCTAATACCTATCTTTGTATATGCATTAAGAGCACCATTCAGGAATACAAATGTTCATGCAGACGATAATTCGTGAAGTCAGATACTGCTTTTCACGAGGTTGGCATTGTAAACTGTTGTTTCACGTATATTGTATGTTTGTAAACGTACAGTGTTCCGTTTGGAACATGGTTGTTTTACGCCATCGACATATTTTTGTAAAGGCGTTAGGACGATATATCTTCGCATCGACCGACCGATCTCATCTTGTCTTCGCACCCCCTCATCTTGTTTTCACAGTCATGATTTTGCATCGTTTTCAGCATCTTCGCGTCTTTGCGTTTCCTTTTGCCATTCCGCTTGTAAGAACTTAAGGTAACTGTATCATTGAAAACAATTGTTTTTGTAAACTTTATAGATACCAATTTCTGTAAAAATAATATCATCAATGATACATTCGCATGTGGTAGAACGTATCGGTCGAAGGCGATGGTGCGAAACAACAATGTTCCTAACGGAGCACCATACCACAGTCATTGATATGTTTGGTTCAACATTCACAATTCACATCATTCACTGTGTCTTATTTGTCTTACTGTTTAGTTTAGTCAAAATTTAAGATAATGTCCAGATAAAACATATTACATATTCGGGGAATTAGTTCTGAAAATCACCTTATTTGGTTAATATGACTAAATGTTTGTTTAAATTTCTTGACTGGTACACGGATAGGTAATAACAAGATAAAGCCCAAACTGATGTTATTTAATATTGAAGAAGAGAAAAAGATTTAAACGGTGAGGCTTACTCCAAGAAATGTAATTTATCTATTTATTGAAATATATCGTTGCACATGTATGGGATATATATTTTGTGAACACTATTGTGACGGCACGTTCTATGCACGCTGAACCAATCTGCATCAGTTAGACCATGATGAAGCAATACTGATTTCCATTATACATTGACCATGTCATATACCGGGCTCATGTTTTGCATGACTTTCCTTATAGTTTATTCGTTTGTATGTACGTTGCTAAAGCATGTTAGTTCATGTTGTTTTAGAACTAACAGCATTTAGATACATAATGTTTTATATCTAGTTCTTTTTTATTTTCTTATAAGCTTTTGTTAGTACATCGACATGTACATAATATACATGTGCTTAAAGCCTAGGTCCCACTGAGCATTTATTGCATCGTCTATGTACTCCCGGTGGAAATGAGAATTCAGTACATCGGGAACAGGTTCCTCATGGTCTATGGGAAGCTTCGGGGAAGTTTGTGATATCGGAAGGCATTGTGATGAATCGGGTAGTATCGTAAGAAATCGGGAGAACATCGCCGATGTGGAATTCCTCAGCGGCACCTAGGTTTAAAGCAACATAACACGTAAATGATGTTTGATATTTGTTTTACTAAATCGTACTTGGTATCACAGAAAGTCGTCTATGTGTTGTATCATAGAAAGTCACTGTGCTTTACCACGAAAAGTCATTGCTGTATATTGCGATGAGCCTTTGTATTGTACGACAAAAAGCCATCCCTCTGAATCTCGAAATTATTTCGTCCTGCCGCATTGAAATTAATATCTCTGTATCGCGATAACTGTTTGTGCTTTACTAAGGAAATTCATTGCTTCGTATGGCGATCATTATTTGTGGTGTATCACAGAAAGTCGTTGCTCCGTATCGCGATCATTATTTGTTGTGTACCACAGAAAGTCAGTGCCATGTAGCGATCATTATCGTATTGCAATAAACCTTTTTACTATACCACAAAATTTATTGTTTTTGTTTACGCCTTTGTGCTGTAGTATCAAAAGTCATTACTCTCGTTGTGTGCTGTGCAATGGAGAGTCGTTGCTCTGTTTCGCGATACGCTGCGATAGTGCTCTATATAATACCGGTTTAAGGGCATGATTGCTTCATTTCTCAATGTAATATTTACTCCACTGTGGACGATAATCGTAGTCGGATACAATTGTAATGAATCTAAAATCTCGGAAGAATTTTTAAATTATTAGAAATCTATAAAATTCAATTTTTGCATCGTCATCGATAAAACACAGACTTGCTTTTGTAATGAAAGACAGTTGACATTTTGTTTACTTAAACGGCAAATATCTGTATTGTCATAAATCCTACAAAAACGAAGTATTTGTTTAATAATCTTCATGATTTGTCGGCGATGAATGAAAGGGGATACCAGTTATGTACTAAATCCATCTCAGATTTTTTTTCTGGGAAGTTGATGGAAATTAATGTTGCTAATCTGCTTAGTGGCTGTTTATTTATTCAGTCTCGAATCTGGATTTCTCTCGTTGTTCATGATGCAGACATATTTATCAGACCTAGGGGAAATGTTTGGAGTTTTTGGCAGATTTTACATACAGAAAAATGTTTTATGTTAGAAATTGCTGTTATTTAAATAGTTAGGCATATTCTTTCATACATACCTTAAAACCACTGCCGACGGGATACAATTCATAATAATTATAGGTTAAAGTTTGACTTATGTTGAGCCAGTTTAGATTATTGACTTGGTTTATATCCAATAAAACTTCATGTTATAGTTAGAACATATTAAGTAGTTTTAATGATTAAAAAGGGCGGAGCCAGCGAAGCGAAGCGAGGCCTTTTTTAGTCATTAAAATTTACTTAATATGTTCTAACTAACTTAGAATATAACATTCTGCATTCTGATTGGCCGATAGAAATTAGCGCCAACGCAAGACGTCAAGTCTGTTAAG
Source organism: Spisula solida (assembly GCA_947247005.1). Lineage (NCBI taxonomy): Eukaryota > Metazoa > Mollusca > Bivalvia > Venerida > Mactridae > Spisula > Spisula solida. The sequence continues at coordinate 23,605,107 of OX365955.1, forward strand.
AGAAAATGTTTATGATTAAATTTTCATTCTAACACGATCTGCGGATTAATCCATTAAACAAAGAGAAGACCTGACCATGTTTTATTACCCCCATAAAACATGGTAACAAATCGGCTGTTACAATTTACGCCCCGTATCACATGGCCTATTTATGAATGAATGAACGTAAACTTGATAGTAAATATTTAACGGACCGCGAGTTTCACGAGAATCCAGTGTTACAGTTATGACGCATCTATTTTTAGAAACTCCAATATACTCTCGAAATTAAGATTCATAAAAATTTCTGATAAACAATTAATTTATATCTTTCATTTCATGGCATAGATACACTATGCTCGTGTTATTAAAATTGTTTCAATGTTTAAAATGTGTTTTTTCCTTCAGAAAATTACGAAGGCCGTTTGCATTAACGAGGGAGGTAATTGTACCAGCGAATAAGCCACTCAATTTCAGCGTGGAATTAGGTTCAATGTCAAATGGGTGAAAATGGAATGCGCGCAGTTGAATAGTGCGGAATATTATCGTATTTAGAATCGAAATAAAAACTCTGTTCTTGTATTTTGTCGGTGAATAAAACACGGACAGTCGTTCGGATGCGGAAAAATTAAATCACGAGTGCGAAGCGCAAAAAGCGCAAAAGATACTTTACGCCTTTATCTTTGTATTATATGTATTGTCATTATATATTTATTGTCATTGTTTATACGAGAGTAATAATGTAAGCCAGATTGCTAGCCTGAAGGTACAATATTACATAGCCTGTGTTTTCAATATGTATACAGTAACATTGGGAATATACAATATCATTAACTATGACATTACGTTTGTCTACCGACTATTGTACATGTCATTCTTTATCACTTAAGATTTTTGATAAAGCGGAAGTGCATTTCAAGAGGGTCGACCTTAATGTTCTCTTGGCATTAAAAACGTAACCACGCCCACTAGAACATGATTATGATAATTTGGAAATAGAATCCTCCATTTGTTAACTTTAGAGCTATAAACAGTTTGAAGATGATATTAATTATCATCATTTTTATATCGAATTGCCAGATCATCGTCCACCTTTTTTACTCCCAATTGACAATTGAGGATGATATCATTTGAAAATATTTAGTTGTACGTTCATGTTCCGATTTCGCTGATTTCAATTTTTACAACTAACACTGTAAATCCTGGACAACATTAGTGGTTTTCTGTATACTATACTGAGCAAAACTTCTAACCGAACGCTTTTTAAAATTGAATATTACGGTAACATTTTAACTTATAGACTTCAAATTTGGCATAGTTTTAGCATTATAGATTATGGACAGAATACAGCTAACCCCGTGACAAAACATTCAAACATCACTCCTCCATAGCAGAATAGCTTTAAACCACATTTTTGAACGAGATTTTCCCGGAATCGCGTGTTACATGATTACTGTGTATATTTATCATATAATGGGTATAGGTAAGTTTGAAAAACAACATAATTAGTCGAAAACACGTCGCGTATGCCAATGGTAGACCGCGGAAGAGCGGTCGGTATGCTCATTTTTGGGGGTCTATACGACACATCAGTGTTACATCAATATAAACCATCGAACCCATTATTTTGTTTCATTTTCCAAGTGTGTGCATACAAATACGCCTTAAAAGAAATAAAGAATGCATTGGAAATCACAAGATGTAAGAAAAGTGTTATATTCAAGTGCGATAACTCTTGAATGATTACCTCCCTTTTTGAGTTCATATCCACGACTGTAAACTTTATTGTATAATTGAACATTACATAATTACGTTGACTTGTTTAATTTATGATATTTGTACAAATCTAAGTTTTAATGGTGTTATTAGCACACATGTTAAAAGTGCGTTTTTTCTCCATTCAGTGTAATAAACAGTCTTTAAAATTTACCAGTGATATGAATAAACTCAATTTTCAGTCACAGTCCAGTCTTCCACAAATGAAAACAATATCAACCTTTAAAGAGGAATTAGGAACACGATTTAAGAACCCATATCTTTGAGAGTCAGTATGCTAAAGAAATTTTAAGTTTCTTACTAACTCGGTTTATTAATGAATGGGTTACCCCCCTTCCATTATAAAATATTAAGGTAATCTACAAAAAATGCTTACAACAACTTTTAAAGTCAACGACCATCATGTTTATGTTTATTTTGGGTTATTTGAATTAGTCGATCAATCGAAAATTACAATTAACCAAATAAAAAATTGTCTAAAACAGTCAATTTTCGTTTTTCTGCCATTTCATGGTCAAATGCACTGCTGTACTGCATTAAGATAGAAAAATATATCGGGTTACAATCTCTGAACAGTCAAGACCACACACACACAATTTCGTTAAAAAATATTCATAAACAAAAAAGTTATCTTAATTTTATTAGTGTTGCGTATTCAAAGCCGCTCAGTGTACGTTTGTGAATTTCATCTTGTTGGGTTGTGTAACTAAATTTATGTTTTAACCATGATGCAAACAAATAATTTAATGAAATTTTGATCACAGCGTTCCGACATATTGTTGAAACTTCAAACCAATTTTTAGAAAATTCCTATCGCTAAAACCAAATATATTAACCAAAGTGTTCGGTTAGAAGTTTTGGTCAGTATAGTAGAGTTTAAGCCAATGTAATGATGACATTACACACTGCCACTATACCTCATCGTCGATTAGTGTCGACATTGTTAGGTGTTTGTGAACAAATGGCCCCCAGCTGGAACCACGTGTTTTGTCGTCTAAGCGGTTCTATATATACAGACCACATACCAAGTTTAACTGTTTTACTGAGCTCTATGTGCGATATTAATGATACATGTAATAATCATATATTGTCATTTTAGCTTCTCACATAGAGGCTCACAGTGAAGACTCTGCTTGCCCAACTGTGTTGCCTCTTTTAATAAAGTCATATTATTAGTAGTAGTTGTTGAAGTAATAGAAGCATTATTATTACAATTTTATTAAATATATGTGTAATGTTCTTATGTTCTAATGTAGCGTCCAAAACATTGTTGCATACCATTGCAAAACACTATTAGCAACAAAGGATCAACAAAAATAATGTATAATTATATGTAGCTGTCAATAAAAATATGTTTTATCGGTTTAAGTGTGCTAAACTTAGAACGCTACTGTTTACTTATATTTGTAAATGCTATAAAACTAAATTAGCGGAGTTCTTAAGCATAGGTACGGTACTTGAAAAAATTATTTATAACAGGGTAACTTCCTCGGTAAATAAAAATGTATTTAAAACTTTTTACACTAATAAACAGAACAGTAACATGGTAAATAACTATTTACTTACTGCAAGATGATACTTGTTGGCATGAGACATACTTCCGTGAATTCCACAGATGACCTCAAACATAAAATAACCTGGGGTGGTATTCAATATTGATCTTACTTGACATAAGGATAAGGACGACCAATCGGATCACACCATATCAAACTCTTGGTCAGTAACAGGCGATATGATTGGCTATACTTATTCTCCAATTAAATAAGATCAACATTGAATACTACCCATGCCGATCAAATAATTATACCCCATACTTACTTATAAGTGAGGGCATACCGGTATAGCATTGGTGTTGTACGTACGGGCGAAGTATACGTACATAACACACATCATGAGTATTAAAGTCCTCGCATATTGTACGTAAAGTGCAATATCTTCAACCTTTAACCGATTTAAAACCTCTATGTATAGATGACCATAAATAATGAAATTCTCGGTGCGCTCATTTTTTACCAGAAGTATGGCCCTTTGTTACTTTTCAAGTACTAAATACAATAAGTACCCCCTTTATGAAAACGCGTGTATGTTAAACTCTTCGTGTATATAAATTATTTTACAGTTCATGTTTTGCTTCTACGTAGTTCTAGAAAAAAACTTAAATTACAGAATTTACCAATTTCACCTGGAGACACGTATATCTTCACGTAGAGTATGTTAAACGCACGTCGCATCCGTACAGAATAAGTAAGCGATTGTTGGTATTACCGAAAAAAAAATTGAATGTGAAAACTTTTTTCTTGTACACTTATCATGACGTTAACTGCCTACTTATCAATAAGCTTATCAACTATCGAAGAAATTTCATGCGAAACTGACGTGAAATGAAAGGATATATTGTTCAGGTAATGTCGTGCATTTCACTATGTACCGATTGTCGGAGATTGATAAAATTATCATTATATAACAAATATCATATCTTTAGGATTCAGACTCCGCAAAACTACTGATACATACGTAGTGTTGTATTTTATGACGCATGATAATGTCTGGGTAATTTTGATTTGATAACCCAATGTTTAAACAGACATACAACTAGTCTGTTCCACGGAGCAGATTAGCGATTCTACGTTAATTCGTAGTATAACGCGTGGAAGAGTCTAAAATTCAACTTGTTCATAGCACGTGGTTGTAGACTGGTCCAGCACAATTTATCATGTATGAGAATAGTCTACGAGTATTTTGTACAAAAGTATATAGATTAATAAAACGCGTTCACGATCGGGCTTGCGAAAGACCTGTTTATAATAATAATAATTACTACAGCACCTGTCATGTTCCAATACACGAAGAAAGATACTGCAAGAGCTTGATTGACCAACCTCCATGGAGAGCAATCTGTATTAAAGTGTCAATGAAAGCATAGAACTTCTTTTCTGTATTCAGTATAAAATAGCAATGCAATACAACTAATTTCAAGTTTATATCAATAACTAATTGTGTCTGTTTGGAGAATTAATTCAATATCAAAATTCACATACAGTATTGACGTTTAGTATATAGACAAAGGACAAACACAAAATCTTGTACATTGTTTTGTTCAACGTCACGCTAGATTTGATTCGTTTAGTAGGCGGAAAGATGCGGACACGTTAAACGTTAATAATCTAGAAAGCATCAGTGTTTTGTATATACTGTACGATACTTAACAGCAAAATAGCCGTTTATTATACTGTACTGGCATGTACCACTGCCTGAATGAAGATATTAATTATGTTAATTATCTCTCAGAGTCGTAAACAATAATTCATCTTTAAATAATCGCACTCAGTCGAAGTAATGTTCAAAGCGTAAGTTCGTATTACAGATTTGATTAAAATATAATTTAGAATACCAGCATGTAAAATTAAGCTATTAAAATACGATCCTTTCTGTCTCGACAGTACATTAAAACTGTATTATACAGGTAGTGAACTATTTATACTGTAAACTCATTTTCTGCGGACTGAAGTGTTCTACATATAGTAAAGTGTTTACAAGCGTTCTATGAATATTGCACGTGTAAGCGTTCTATGAATATTGCACGTGTAAGCGTTCTATGTGTATTGCACGTGTAAGCGTTCTATGTGTATTACACGTGTAAATGTTTAATGTGTATTGCACGTGTAAGCGTTTAACCTGTATTGCACGTGTATTTGTTAGAATTATGTACATTGCACGTGTAAGTGGTCTTGTGTATTGCATAATGCACGTGTGAATGTTATAAGTATAGTGTACGTGTAAGTGTTCTATGTATACTGTACGTTTAAGTGTTATATGTGTTCTTTGCATACATACATATATATATTTACATGTGTGTCTACGTTTTACATGTGTATTGCGTGTGTTAGTGCCTACCAATGCCAGAATAGAATACTTCCTTATTAATTAGTAGGCCTCATTATTGGAGGTACCACCATATTCTGATTAGAGGTATCGTATCTCGTATCTTAGGCTAAATCGACATTATGATACAGCCAGAAACAAGAAACCTTTAACACCTTAAGTCAAAGTTTGGTATGTATAGCTCTACTTAATACATACAGTTATTATCATGTAAGTTCATGAATGAAGTTAATATTTCTACTCAATGCCAACGTGGTTTAATGTGATTTGGAAATAGATATACTAGATCTACATGTACGACGTTAGAAAATAGCAGTATGTATATGTAGATTATGTCAAAATACTTAGGTATCTCAGCCAGACATTGTAAATACGTCATTTTTATATCAATTGTATGGTATAAAACCCACTATCGGGTTCTCATAACAGATTATAAACTCAGATATATAATGTTAAAGATCGTTATATCCGTTTGCATCTCCGTAGGTTTACCTCCCTTTTTCTGGTTATGTATTACCTTATATTACAAAAACGTATTGTGTTAATTTGTCATATATCATTCCATATCTGTTCAGATCTTTGAAATGGGAGCTTGGACCTAAGAAAATCTGATTAAATCCTCGATGCGTTCCTTACATCTTATGTAATAGCCAAACCGTCTCTCCGGGAAACGAGTCAGCATTTTAGAATTTTGAACTACTTTCTACCTTGTTTGGAACTGTTTTGTATCCACATTCCTGTATCTGTTGTAAATATAACGGCTGAATTATATTAATTATATATATATATATAATATAATTGACTGACCCTCGTAGACAGGTACAAATGTAATTACAGCTTCATAATCTTCTTATGTCGTAACTTATTCAGTACGGGGATAGTCTGCATTAAAACCACTTGTTGCTTGGAATAGAATAGACTTTACAGAATAAATAATGCATGGCTTGCACGTTCTTAATTGCTTTATTTAGGGATATTTAGTGATTTAGATAATCTATATAGTTCTATGTACAGCCATGTGTTTATTAAACTTTATTTTTGTAACTTTACGTTCTTAATTTAATTTTACTACTACTTTTGTTGCTAAAAATAAATTATTTCTAGTTTCTCAGTGTCCTAAGCAGATTATATTGTTGTTGTTCTTGTTGTTGTTGTGTTATCAATAAAAAAAGCTAGATGTTTTTTTCGGGCCTTTTTAAACAGTAGTTTAAGCTTTTCATGAGTCCCTTGTATACACTAACTTTAGTAATATTATTATTACTATTATAGTACATGTATATGTGACGTGTAATGTCAAAATTTTTTAGAATACGTTTGTTCTTGTAAATATTTGTAATTAACACATTGATTGATCTTCTTTGTCACCAGATGGCGGTAAAAACGGAAGTGCTGGAATAAGTGTTGTATTTACATCTGACGAGAGTCCAGTACTTGAACGCCGTCTACCCATAATGGGATCTACTTCCGGTGACGTCACTGATGACGATGATGCTGCTTCGTCTCGCAATGATAGCTTAGCGCCTTATCTTTCACATTCCAAAGAACAAATAACACCACAACGACAAAGGAGAGGTATTCCGATTCGTTTATTATGCTAGACTTGTTCCCGTTCAAACATATTGACGTATTAAGTAATCGGTCCGAGGCACAAGTCTATTAATATACAGACACATTTCTGATAAAACAGTTAATTTTAAGTTAACGCCTATGTTTATTTCAGTAAATAAAAACTGAATAAATATTTGAATTGTGTAGTTTTTGCTTATCGTCTGATACTCAGAAACCTAACCTGATAACGTGCTGTTTGATGAATATTAAAGTATGTGCGATGGCAATGTAATATAATCGCTACCGTATCGAACATCAACATTGATTACTTGAACATTTGAACAAAATTTGTGCTAAAATCAAATGTAAAGTCCAAACTGTTCCGAGTGTGTGTTTGGTTTATTAGACTTCCGGTTTTTTACAAAAAGATAAGTTCTAAATGTGAAACGCTTTATCCAGCTCTTGATTGTTGAATATAATCAAGTGACAAAAACGCACATTGTTATCCAGAAATAGCATTGATGCTTTTTTTCGTCTTTATGGGACAACTTATACCGCCTTCGGTATGATTAATGTTGAGTTACCTCCCATTACTTCCCGTTCAATTGTGTAAGATAATTATAACACAATTTTGCAAAGATAAACAATTTTTAGAACAATTGTTCATCGTAAATCAAAATTGTTTCAAAAAATAAAAAAAAATATTTAAGGTGACAAATTATACATGTTGAGCAGTGGGAAGTGATTTTGGGCGTGTTTGTATCAATAAAACAGTACTCATATTCCTCGAGTGCTTTCAATTTCAGCGAGTCTGTTACCTGGCCATGGTTCTTCTCGAAGAAATTCCATCGTGTCATCTAGATAGTATTCTGTACAGCATACACCTTATACAACGACAGTGACTCTATACTCCATAGGCAGATGGTTTCAAATGTTCTGAGTGAACCCTATGTATATCAAATTATCTGAGTGTACCCTATGCATAGAGAACGTTGTGCAGTGGATATGACGTTACGAAAGGTGGTACCAAGCTTCTCTACAGTTGTCAAAGCAAACAGGGATACCAGTTCCTGTGATGTCATATTTGTAATTTTATTTCCAACTTTTACTTTTATAAGCATCCATGCCATGGATAACTTCCCACCACGTTCCGAATAAATGTTCCAACTAGACTCTCCGTTGTCATTGTATTCCACTGATGGTGGCAGAAGAAGGAAAAATGAATTAAAAATGTTAAACAAATAAATGTTTATCTTATTACAATTCATTCTTTTCAGGTTCATAGCGACATTTTTGGAGAACAAAAAGTTGTAATAATGTTAAATAGGTATTATACCGTATTAAATATCACTTTTGGCTCACTTTTATTATTTGAATTGGTGTGTTTGTAAGCTATAAATGTAATTTATCAATCTGAGTGCTGAATATGACACTCGGATTCAATAATTATATTTATACCTCATAAATAGTATTCAATGGCAAAGGAACTATATGAAATGTTATATTCAACACTCATATAACAAATTTGTACACACTCCCTGTCTAGATTTGCAATCTAGGACAAATAATGGCACATTATACAGCATTTTTGATATTTGATTGTTGAGTGCTGAGTGTAAGTATTGGTTGTAATTCCGGGCCTAGTTCTGTTTTATAAATACGACATAAAATGTACCCTACAAAATATCGTAGTTTCTTTTAAAAACAACTAAGAAGAAGACAATGCTTTAAAATTGCTGGAAAACACATGCGTAGTATAATTACACGGTTTACGTGTTTGTTTATTCAAGGTTTATTTGACCCTTTTCAAGGATCATTTGTACCTATTTTCCATGATCATTTGTGCCTACATTTTGTATTTCAAATTTTGTAAATTGTTTAAAGTTTTCTTAGACATATTTTACTGATCTATAAGATTTTTTAATTGATACATTTTTAATATACATGTATACTTCATTCATGAAAATGTGTGATATGTTATGAATGAATGTATGTATAAATTTGTTTATACAAAATAATGCGGCGAATATTTTGAATGAACAAAATGTATTATTTAAGATATTATAATATTAACAAACCGACAGAACTGTTTACAGACAATCCAATTATACACTAATTTTTAACAGTGTGTTCAGTGTTGACTAGTTTTTTTCTACATAGATCTACATATAATTATTACAGTGACGTAACGTCAAAAGTTGCGATCCATGCTAAAATTCGTTGTTGTGATAATTAAAAATGTGAGGTATTTAATTACTATTCTTCCTATTTTCTTCACAAAAGTATCAAAATACGCTGAAATAATACGGCTTTAATAAATTATTAAAAGTATAATAGTTTGATAACGTTAATACGTAAAAACACACCAATTGCGTGTAAAAAATGCCGAAAAAGCGTGCGTCATATGTAACATTTATTTTAAAGACGCAGTACCTTATATTAAATTTTTCTATTGAGCGGAACTGAAAAATCGGCAAATTTTGCATGCGTTGTCTTGGAACGTGAATACGTTAGTGGTGTAATTTTGTTGACGGTTGTGCATACGTTAATAAACGAGATGGATGTGTTTTCGGAGCTAGTGTGTTGCGTCATTTTCCCTTAAAATAGCTAACAAATAAGACATGTTGAGCTTTAAAATGATGACAAAAATTTATTAACTCATAAAATTTAACGATTGTTAGATAAGTTTCGTTCGCTTTCTTCACAGAATCTGTGTAAGTAATAATAAACGAAATATAAGCATTTGCTTTGTTTGTAGTGACCGGAATACGAGTACTTAAAATTGTCCCACTTTAAAAAAAATAACTAAAAAGATACTCGAAGCATTTCAATATACAGAAATAAACACTTTCCATATTTGCTTTTTGTATTTTAATTTGTTTTATCAATTTCGCTTATTTTCCTGTGTAAAATAAGGGTATTGTCTTTGAAATATCTGCAATAATGACATTTCTATATACAGATGCGTGATTCTTAAAATTGTCCCACCTTAAAAAAATGACGCCATTTGAAAGAAAAAACACACACTTATATTAAGGTGTTATTTAAGCGAATAATATGCACTTTTATAGTGTTTGTATTACATTTGAAATATGATTTAATGTTGATATGTTATGTATTAAAAATATAACATGAAATAAAAATATGCCTGATGTAAAATTATAGCATTTAGGTGACCCCTTTTACCGTGTACAAACTATAGAATTTCGCAAAATTTTGACGTTACGCGTATTGTGTTACGCTAATGGTCGCAACTTATGACGTTACGTCAGTATATTGTTTTATTTATTCAACCGCATTGTTTCGAATTCGTTTCACATTAACCGTTTCTTTGCACCAAAAATGCCGACTGAAATTTTATATAAGTCCTAAAATGAAACAGTGTTTGTTTCCTCGTCCACCAATGCCAACACGAAACTATTGATTGAGGAATCAGAATTTAAAAAAAATAGTTTAAGGACGAATTTAGCAAAATTGTACGCGCTCTATTTCAATCTGAAATAAATATCTCTCAACAAATGTTCTTACTTCCATACCTACCCAATCATAAACGGCTTGCATGGCTGAAGGGGAAAAGAACACTTTTTTATTTTAAGCCTAATGTATGCACAGGTTTCTGTATCATAAATAAGGAGTAAATAAACATTTTATTATACAATTAATAATATCATAGATAAAAAAAATTTACAACAATTTCTTTTACTAATTGTCAATGATACAGTTGCCGGTTAATGTATGTACAAAAATGTAAATTGAATAAAATACATGTTAATGTTTCTATGGATTTGAGCGTTATTCTTTTACAGCCTCGATTTCAACGTATTACTCGTTTAATCATGTCGGTCACTTGTTTGCATAACATTGCGTATATAAACAATGCAATTTCTCTTTTAATGTCTTATTTTAAAAGATACCATATTCATTATTATGTGGCTTAGTGAATAAGGTAATGGTTTTCAATGTCCCTTTTCAATGAAAATGTTTAAAACAATAAAAATACAACGTTATGATATTCCAATGTGTGTATACAAGTGACAGAACTGAATAAACGGACTACATCTGTTAAATATGTCGTGAAACATCCACAATGAATGAAGACAAAACGTCAAGTTAAATATATGATATCATGTTTTAATATAGAGGAGTCTTTTTTAAAACCAAAACCAAAGAAAATAAATGGAAAAGGAACATTCTTCAGCAACCCTGTAGCAACTTCGTGTTTAGGCTGTTCTTTATCCGACTGAAAGTTAGTAAATGGTGTTGTCATTAATTATAACAATCGCATTGAAATCAGATATCCGTTGCAGCTAAACATGGCCGCTGCACTACCTTCTCTTTATATAGGGTACCCTCAGATGATTGAACCAAGTGCATATGGTTATAACAGACTATCCACTGGTATTACTACGCACTGACAACATCTATACTAGATAATATTTAGAGGTCATTGTACAACATAAAATGAAAATATGTAGTAATTTTGTCAGCAACAATTTTACATGTACAGTATGATGATAGTATTCAGTCGTTTAACATTCGTATTCCACTACATAATTTATCTTCTATGAGAACGAAGCAAGTACATGTTTTGTATTACCAGAACAACCCGTCAAACGTGTGCACCAACGTTATTCGATAGGCGGCTAAAATTAAGTAGTTTACTAAAAACGTTAATTTCGGTAAGTAACGTAATACATTTTGTGCCTCCGTAGCTCAATGGTTAGAGCGCTTGTCGTCTAATCTGGCGACCCAAGTTCAAATACGGATGGAGGCACTCGTATGCTACCATATTTTAGCAGAAAGCTGACTGGCAAATGAAGGCTTTACTCGGCATTTTTGTTGGGGGAATGTTCTTGTCATTCGGACAGTCGATGGCTGGACACGGGTTTGGTTACGCTAGAATAGAACATGTCACTTGTGTACATATTTAAATGTGATTGATTGTATGCCAAAAATGGCCCATAATTGGAAAATAAAAGTATTCTATTCTGTCAAACCTTCAATACCACCATCAATAAGGAAATCAAGATGAAAATAAGTTTATAAACGTCACTCAAATAAAAAAAAAATATTAATGCTGTGGAATATTGTATAATCTAAAATTTATAAAACTAGTAGTTAATTGTTCGGTCATTCAAAAAGGTGACATTATATTTTAAAGAATAGTACGAATACAATGTAACACATGTTTTACACAAGCAATGAGGAAGAACTTAAATGTTGACACACAACAAATAAAATTTAAATCTTCATTAAGTCAATAAATAGAAATGTAACCTTCTATGCCTATATTGTACAATAAATTCTAAATCATTGTAAAACTTGAATACGAATGAATGTAATGAATTCAAATATTGTATGAATAAGAAAAAAGAAACTTTACGAACCTTGTGCTCCGAGAGCCACGCCCATCACTATCAAGAGTACAATACACGAGTTTGCCATTGTTTTGTCTTTGCACAAATTATTGAGGACTGCCCTCCCATCAGTTGAACGACTGTTTATATTGGGTTGTCCACACCTTGATTCTAGAGAAGGGACACTGACCTGTTGTATTTTGTCGCTGGCTTGACCTCTACTTATGTAACATGACCTTACCCTGTGACAAGTCACCAACAGCCGAGGCAACTTGTGCTCCTCTATAGCCTTAGAGAGCGGATATTGACCTGTACTATATCGCCGCTGGCATGACCTCTACCCATGTAATGTGATCTCTGTCACTGTGGCATGTCATCAACAGCCAATGCAACATGTTCACCTCGTTTTTTTCTGGGAAGCTGATGGAAATTAATGTTGCTCAGTGGCTGTTTATTTATTCATTCTCGAATCTTGATACATCTTCTTTGCAGATTTTACATACAGAAAAACGTTTTTATGTTAACAATGGCTGTTATTTCAATCGCTAGGCTTACAAGTTCATACATGTACTCAAAGCAACTGCCACCGGGATACAATTCATAGTAATTATAGGTAAACCCTAGGTCCCTTTGAGTAGTTCACGTTTGCCTCCGCGGTATGTATAAACGACTACATACGTCAATCTAGGATGTCGTGATTGGATTTAAATGATTGGAGTCAAAAACACAACAAAGTTGGTAGAATAATGTAAAATACTAAGGTTATATATGATTTTATGTAACATGAGCAAACATTTCGGAATAAAGTGTATGCGAACGGTAGGAAAGTTAATCGTTATAATAAATATGTACAACTTGTCATTATGTTTTCGTATATAAGCTTTGTATTGCAAATTATTCAACCAATCTTGTTGTGTTTTTTACTCCAACCATCTAAATCCAATTACAACATCCTACTTTACATACTGTCGTTTATACGCTGTGTTATCAGGACATCGGGAATAGGTCCATCGTGTTCTAGGGCAAGTTTCGGCGAAGTCATGAGACAATTGTGATATAGAAAGAAATCGTGATTAATCGGGTGGAATCTGAAGATATCGAGAGAACATAGCCGACGAGGAATTCCTCAGTGAGACTAACTTAAAGTTTGACTTATGTTGAGCCAGTTTAGATTATTGACTTAATTTATATCCATTAAAACTTCATTTGTATTATAACGTACAAAATATAAACACACAATATGCTGATATGCATAAGTGTTATTTAAAAACGTGTCATGTGATTTGTCCAAACTAATAATGATAGCAGCCAATAAAATGTTTTCATTTGATATCATTGGTAACATTGAAAAAACACATTTGCTAAGAGCAGCGGATAGTGAAACGATTGGTCGCATGCAATTGTCGACGGAATCACTTTACAGTTTGGTAAAAAGCACAAAATATACAATACGCCTTAATCTATGTATTATATATTGTCATTATATATTTATTGTCATTGTTTATGTGATAATGTAAGTCAGAATTCTAGCCCCGAGGTACAATATACATAGCGTGTGTTTTGAACATGTATAACATTGGTATCAGAATATATATACTACTACATTGCGTTTGTCTACCGACTATATTGTAAATCGAAATATTTATCACTTATAATTTTGATAAAACCGCAAGTGCATTTCAACAGGGGTGATCTAACTGCTTGCAAAAGTTACTTCTCTTGGCATTAAAGACGTAAAAAGCACGCCCACCAAAACATGATTATGGGAAATTTGGAAATAGAATCCTCCATTAGTTTCATTTAACGCTATAAACAGTTAGAATATGATATTAATTATCATCATTTTTATATCGAATTGCCACATCATCGTCAAGCTTATTTTTTCTCTCAATTGACAATTGGGGAAATCGTATAGAAATATTTAGTAGCACGTTAATGTTTTGATTTCGCTGATTAAATTTTTTATAACTAACACTAATACCTGGATGAAATGTGTGTGATTTCTGTATAGATTAGAGCCAAAGTAATGATGACACTACACACTGCTACTTTACCTCAACGCTGATTAGTGTTGACATTTTCAGCTGTTTGGGAACAAATTGCTCCTAGCTGGAACCACGTGTTATGTCGTCTATGCGGTTCTATATAGACCACATATCGTGTTTTACTGTGCTCTATGTGCGATTAAAATGATAATAATAATAGATTGTTCTTTTAGCTTCTCACATGGAGGCTCACATGGAAGACTGGGCTTGCCTAGCTATGTTGCCTTTTTAAATAAAGTCGTATTACTGTTATTATTATAATTATTATTATGACATTTTTATGATAGATATTTGTAATGTCCTTGGCGTCCTAAACATTACTATTGGCAACAAACGACGTACAAAAATAATGTATAATTACATTAAGCGGTAGGTAAAAATATTTTTATCGGTTTTCGGACAAATTGTGCTAAACTTATAGCGCTACTATTTACAAACATTTGTAAATGCTATAAACTAAATTAGCGGAGTTCTTAAGCATAGGTACATGAAAACTATTTATAACAGGGTAACTTCGTAGGCAAATAAAAATGTATTTATAACTTTATACACTAATTATACGCTTTGAAATAAACAGGACAATAACATGGTAAATAACTATTGCCTTATTGTAAGATCATACTTATTGGCAAGAGACATACTTTCATGAAATTCGCAGATGAAAAAAGATGATATTAACTTATTAAGTCAGACATTGGGGCAGCACTCGACTTAAACGGCCAAGCACAGAAAACATTCAAAACATACAAGGCTCAATGCCCAACTAAACAAGTAAAAGATCCACCCAAGTCCAAGCTGTTGAAAGTAGAATTAATTAGTTTCAGCAATCAAAAAGCTGAATGCTCTAGCTGAATGACCCAGTGAAAACATGAACTCACTTGACGATTAAATAAGTCTATCCCATACTTATTTATAAGTCGGGGGGGGGGGGCATATCAGCATAACATTGGCGTTGACCATATCTACGAAACGCAAATCATGTGTGTATGTAGTATGACGTTCATGAGGCTATAGTATTGGAATAATAACGTTACATCTACCCATCATCCCTCTCCTTCTACATTTGGTATGACAAAAGCCATACATGTAGTAGGGACACCCATATTTATCATAAGTCTTGCTTTGTTCTGTAATACACTAATTTAAAACCCGCAAAATTTATATTTACCAAAATTCATGAACTTGTATGCTCGTACATAAGAGACTTTTAGAGTAAATATTTTGCTATTACGTAGTTCTAGAAAAAACACAAATTACAGAATTTACCATTCACCTGGAGACACGTATATCTTCACGTAGAGTATGTTTAACGCACATCGTCTCCGTACAGAACAAGTAAGCGATTGTTGGTTTTACCGAAAAAAAATTTGAATGTGAAAACTCTTTTTCTTGTACACTTATCATGACGTTATCTGCCTACTTATCAATAAACTTATCAACTATCGAGAAAATTCCATGCGAAACTGACTTGAAATGAAAGGATATATTGTTCGGGTGATGTCGTGCATTTCACTATGTACCGATTGTCGGAGATTGATAGAATTATCATTATATAACAAAAATCATATCTTTAGGATTCAGACTCGGCAAAACCTCTGATACATACGTAGTGCTGTATTTTATGACGCATAATAATGTCTGGGTGATTTTAATCTGATAACCGAATTTGTAAACAGACATTCAACTTGTTCATAGCACGTAGATGTAGTCTGGTCAAGGACAATTTATCATGTATGAGAATAGTCTACGAGTAGTTTGTGCATAATTAAGTATATAGAAAACGCGTTCACGATCGGGCTTGCGAAAGACCTGTATTTAATAATATTAATAATAACAGCACATATTACGTTTCAATACTAGAAGAAGAATACTACAAGAGCGTGATTGACCAACCTTCATGGAGAGCAATCGGTATTAAAGTACAACTAATTTCAAATTTATATCAATAACTAATTGTGTCTGTTTGGAGAATTAATTCAATATCAAAATTCAAATACAGTAGTGACGTTTAGTATAGACAAGAGACAAACACAAAATCTTGTACAATTTCTGGTTCAACGTGACGCTAGATTTGTTATGTAGGTTTAGTTCGTTTAGTGGGCGGAAAGATGCGGACACGTGAAACGTTCATGATCTTAAAAGCATGATCAGTGTTTTGTAAATACTGTACGGTACATAACAACAAAATAGCCGTTTATTATACTGGCATGTACCACTGCCTGAATGAAGATATTAATTATGTTAACTATCTCTCAAAGTCGTAAACAATCATTCATATTTAAATAATCGCACTCAGTCGAAGTAATGTTCAAAGCGTAAGTTCGTATTACAGTTTTGATTAAAATGTAATTTAGAATACCAGTATGAAAAATTTAGCTGTTAAAATACGATCGATTTTTCTCAACAGTAAATTAAAACTGTATTATACAGGTAGTGAAATATTTATATTGTAATATCATATTAATTTTCTGAGCACTGAAAGTGTTCAATACTTACTAAGGGTGTTTACAATCGTTCTATAATATTGCACGTGTAAGCGTTCTATGTGTATTGCACGTGTAAGCGTTTTATGTGCATTGCACGTATGAGCGTTCTATGTGTATTGTACGTGTAAGCGTTTTATGTGTATTGCATGTGTATTTGTTATAATTATGTACATTGCACCTTTAAGTGATCTTGTGTATTGCATTATGCATGTGTAAATGTTATATGTACATTGTACGCGTAAGTGTTCTATGTATACTGTACGTTTATGTGTTACTAGTATATGTATGTTACACGTGCAAGTGTTCTTTGTACATGCATATTGCATGTGTATATGATATATCTGTTATGTACGTGTAAGTGTTTTATTATATTGGTTGTGAAAGTGTTCTATTTGTATACATTACACGTGCACGTGACACCTTATGTCAAAGTTTCGTAAATAGCTCTACTTAATACATACAGTTATTATCATGTCAGTTCATGAATAAAGTTAATATTTCTACTCAATGCCAATGGTTTAATGTGATTTGAAAATAGATATACAGTACTAGATATACATGTAGAGCGTTAGACAATAGCATTATGTATATGTAAATTATGTCAGAATACTTAGGTATCTAAGCAAGACATTGTAAATACGTCATTTTTATATCAATTGTATGGTATAAAACCCACTCTCGGGTTCTCATAATTGGTTTCCAAACTCAGATATATACCATGATAAAGATCGTTATATCCGTTTGCATCACCCTGGGTGTACCTGCCTTGTTCCGGGTTGCCTGTGAGCTTACATAAACGTATTGTGTTAATTTGTCATATATCATTCAATATCTGTTCAGATCTTTGAAATGGGAGCTTGGATCTAGGACAATCTTATTAAATCGTCGGTGCGTTCCTTACATCTTATGTAATAGCCAAACCGTCTCTCCGGGAAACAAGTTTGCATTTGCCCCACTAGTTACATCAAAGATTTAAAAAAGATCTTTGATAACATGTTTAAATTATCAGTTTTTTCTCCCTTTAGAATTTTGGAACTACTTTCTACCTTGTTTAGAACTATTTTGTCTCCGCGTCCCTGTATCTGTTGTAAATCTAATGGCTGAATTATTGACTGACCCTCGTAGACAGGTACAAATGTAATTACAGTTTCGTAATCTTCATATGCCGTAACTTATTCATTCCGGGGTATTCTGCATTGAAACCACTTGTTGCTTGGAATGGAATAGCGTTTTCCGAATAAATAATGAATTGATTGCATGTTCTTAATTTCTGTTTTTAGGGTAATCTTTAGATTTAGATAATCTGTAAAGTTCTATGTACAGCCATGTGTTTATTAAACTTTATTTTTAATAACTTTATGTTCTTATTGTTATTTTACTACTACTTTTGTTGCTAAATAACTTCTAGTTTCTCAGTGTCCTAAGTAGATTCTATTGTTGTTGTTGTGTTATCAATAAAAAGCTAAATGTTTTTCCGGGCCTTTTTAAACATTAGTTTAGTAATGTGACGTTTAATGTCAAAATTTGTTAGAATACGTTTGTTCTTGTAAATAATTGTAATTAACCATTTGTTTGATGTTTTTTGTCACCAGATGGTGGTAAAAACGGAAGTGCTGGTATAAGTGTTGTATTTACATCTGACGATAGTCCAGTACTTGAACGCCGTCTACTTATAATGGGATCTACTTCCGGTGACGTCACTGATGACAATGATGCTGCTTCGTCACGCAATGATAGCTTAGCGCCTTATCTTTCACATTCCAAAGAACAAATAACACCACAACGACAAAGGAGAGGTATTCCGATTCGTTTATTATGCTAGACTGGTTCCCGTTCAAACATATTGACGTATGAAGTAATCTGTCCGAGGCACCAGTCTATTATTATACAGACAAATTTCTGATAAAATCGTTCTATGTTTATTTCAGTAAATAAAAACTGAATAAATATTTGAATTGTGTAGTTTTTGCTTATCGTCTGATACTCATAAATCTAACCTGATAACGTGCTGTTTGATGCATATTCAAGTATATGCGATTGTAATGTAATATAATCGCTTCCGTATCAAACATCAACATTGATTATTTGAACATTTGTACAAAATTTGTGATACAATCAAATAAAAAGACCAAATTGTTCCGAGTGTGTGTTTGGTTTATTAGACTTCCGGTTTTTACAAAAAGATAAGTTTTAAATTTGAAACGCTTTATTCAGCTCTGGGTTGTTGAATGAAATCAAGTGACAAAAACGCACATTTTTATCCAGAAATAACATTGATGCTTTGTTTTGTGTTTATGGGACAACTTATACATGCGTAGTATTATTACACGATTTACGTGTTTGTTTAATCAAGGATTATTTTACCTTTTTTCAAGGAAAATGTGTACCTATTTTCAATGATCATTTGTACCTACATTTTGTAATACAAATTTTGTAAATTGTTTAAAGTCTTCTTCGAAATAATTTATTGATCTTGAAGATTTCCGTACGTTTTATTTTTATTGATACATTTTAATACATAGTTCATTTAAGACAGTTTGTGATATGTAATAAATATATATAGTATGCATACATTTATTTAAACGCAACAATGCGGCGAATATTTTGAATGAACAAAATGAATTATTCAGGATGATATAACATTGACAAGCCGACATAACTTTAACAGACAATCCAATTATTTACTAATTTATAAAAATGTGTTCACTTGTGTTTTTCTACATAGATCTACATAGATCTACATATAATTATTACAGTATATTATTCAACCACTTGGTTTCGAATTCGTTCCACATCGACATTTCCTGCATTAAACATGCCGATTGAGATTTTATCTAGGGCCTACAAAGAAATAGTGTTTGTTTCCTCGTCCACCAATGCAACACGAAACTATTGATTGAGGAATCAGAATTTTAAAAAAAAGTTAACGGACGAATTTAGCGAAAGTCGTTCGTGCTATATTTAAATCTGAAATAAGTATCTCTCAACAAAAGTTCTTCCCTCCATACCTACTAAACCCTTAACGGCTGGCGTGGCTGGAGGGGAAACGAACACTACTTTAGTTTAAGCATAATGCATGCACAGGTAACTGTTTCATTATCATGGAGTAAACTTTTTTTTAATAAATTATCTTAAGTTAGATAATTATCTGAGATAACATAACTTTTATGTAAAAAAACTTTTACAACACTTTTTTACTCTTTATCAATGATACAGTTGCCGGTTAATGTATGTACAAAAATGTAAATTGAATACAATACATGTTAATGTTTCTATGGATTTGAGTGTTATTCTATTTACAGCCTCGGTTTCAACGCATTGCTCGTTTAATCAGGTCGGTCACTTGTTTACATAACATTGCGTACATAAACATTGCAATTTCTCTTTTAATGTATTATTTTAAAAGATAGCATATGCATTATTATGCATTATTATGTGGCTTAGTGAATAAGGTATTGGTTTTCAATTAAAATGTTTAAAACAATGCAATAACAACGTAATGATATTCCAATGTTTGTATACAAGTGACAGAACTGAACAAACGGACTATATCCGTTGAATTAGCGTGTTGTTCGAGAAACATCAAAATAAATGAAGACAAAACATCAAATTAAGTATATAATATTATGTTTTAATATATTGGCGTTTTTTTAAACCAAAACCAATCGAAAGTATCTACAGAAAGGAAAGTTCCTCAGCATATTTGTAGCAGCTTCGTGTTTAGGTTGTTCTTTATCCGACTGAAAGTTAGTAAATAGTGTTGTCATTAATTATAACAATCAAATTTAAATCAGATATACTACAAACATAGATTATATATGGTGCAAAGATAGATGACGTTCAGTCAACAACGGTTCATGTCCCGGATGTTAATGTCACGCTGATGTACATTTTGTTTACTTGCTGATTTGACCTATCTCTTTAAAATCAGACCCTATTATTTGCTCCATTCATTTACGCTGTTAGAGATCTGACTACACTCTGTAAGGGGCCATGTTCAAATGACCTCGCTGGTGCACAATGACGTCAAGTAGCCTCAGCAGAGTTTCACTGCACTTTCAGGTTTCTGAAAGAAGCGATTTGATTGGATCGACATGACTCCACACGCAATACCGCAAGATCTAATATCAGCGTAAAGTACATTTTTGTAGTAAAGCGTAAAAAGGGTCTAATTTGTATGTGATTGATTATTTGACCAAGCTCTAGTAAAGTAGCCAACTGTCTATATTAGAAACCCCGTGACGCAGCAACATGGAGGGACGTTAAAGAAGTAATCCCCGACACAACAAGCAAGCTACTGCAGAACCAAGAGCAAGTCGTATTTTACGTTGGATACTGGATATCGCTAATAATCTACGAATTAGTTTCGGGTTATGCTGCACGGAAATAGCATTTGCTCTTACATGGTATAACCATAGGCACATGGTTTCAGTATTTGCCAAGTCCTTACACATTGAAGCAAAGAGAAGGTAGTGCAGCGGCCATGTTTAGCCGCAACGGATATGACCTTACGATGGCTGGTACCCAGTTTTTCTACTCTTGTCATCGCAAAAGCGGATACTTGTTCCTGTGACATGATATCCGTTGCGGCTAAACAGGGCTGCTGCACTACCTTCTCTTTATATGGGGTACACTCAGATAATTGAACCAATTGCTGTTATATAACAGACTATCCACTGGTATTACCACGCACTGACAATATTTATACTAGATAATATTTAGAGGTCATAATACAAAATAAAATGAAAATATGTAGTAATTTTGATAGCAACAATTTTACATGTACAGTATAATGATAGTATTTGTCGATTTGAAGTCGTTTAAAGCCACATTAGGCCATTTTCAAAAGCATTGAGCCATTGATTTTGAGCAATTTAGTTGAGTCCCAAAGGTGGAAAACATAAGATGGAAGAAAATGAAATACAACCCCAGTTGGTTTGTTTTACAAAATAATGAATTGTAAACAAACAATGCACAATTTATAATCAAAGGGAAGCAACTCTTGCAAAATTAGTATTTTGACATCCATACATTTTACCAAATGTGATGTTTGGCATATTATTTCGACAGATACATTTACCATTATGTCGGCAATTATTGGTCATTTGTGAAAATTATCCAAGTTCCTTGTAATAAGTCTATTTACTAATTGATCGGAGTAAAGATCTAGGGAGAGATATTGTGGCTTTAACATTCGTATTCCACTAGATAATTTATCTTCTATGAGAAGGAAACACGAACATGTTTTGTATTACAAGAACAACGCGCTTAAACATGTGCACCAACGTATTTTGATAGGCTGCTAAAATTAAGTAGTTTACTAAAAACGTTAATTTCGTTTAATAATGTAATTACATTTTGTGCCTCGGTAGCTCAATGGTTAGAGTGCTTGTCGTCTAATCTGGCGACCCAAGTTCAAATACGGGTGGAGGTACTCATATGTTACCACATTTTAGCAGAAAGCTGACTGGCAAATGAAGGCTTTGCTCGGCATTTTTGTACTATCACTGAAGATAATTATCTTACGGCAGATATATGTCACGACAGCTCCAAACTACAAGTACTTACTACACTTATTAGTGTCACACACACGGCACTTGGTATGACCGTTGCTTCCAGTGATGTAAGTGGGTTTCTTACAGGCTGGGGGAATGTTCTTGTCATTCGGACACTGGATGGCTGGACACGGGTTTGGTAACGCTGTAAAATAGAACATGTCACTTGTGTACATATTTAAGGAGGTACGCGCACCTTTGATCTAACGATCGAATTTTCCTTGAATATCTTAAAATGACAGAAAAATCTTCTATAACAACATTGAAATCATAAATATGATATGTCACCAGGCTCGTTTTCGACATACATGGCTTTTTATTGACCTACCATTGTGTTTTTTTCATTTTATCTATTTCCTGCATTTATGGCACCAGTATGTTCTTTACGATTAAGATTTTTACTATATGAAACCACTTTTAAGCACTGCATGATATTGTATATGTTCAATGTTCATTCCTATTGACATAAGTCACAATTCCGGCTGCCTGGTGAACAAATTCAGTATTTGAACATGATAAATAGTTTCCCCACCCACTTGCAAAAAAGTGTGATTTTCAAATGAACGTCAAAAATATCTAACGATCGAAAATAATTTAGAATTGGCCATAAGTTGAGTATCAAATAGAACACCAGTTTAGTCAAATAAAAAATAGGGGTCACCAGCTTTTTTTGGGAGCTATTCATCAAAACGTACTAATTATGAATAAATAGAGGATATTACATGAGTGTCTTTTCATAGTGCCTCACATTTTATTATTTTATTCAAGTCGTTTAATAAATTGAATGTGGAAAGTCACGAATGTAATGTTCTTTTTTATCACATGTTAGCCATTTTCCGACCGAAACATAAAATAGCTACTTATTTTCACTATAATAAACGCGCGACTTTAACGACGTCGCCAATACTCTGAATGACGTCGCGTGATAGTTTTATTACACTAGTGTATTATCAAAAATAAATAATGGCTTTATAACGCTACCGCGGCGTCAAACATGTGATAAACTTGCATAAAATTAACCTAATTTGCATATTATAATGAAATAAAATTTTATTCAAAATATTTCAAAGTGTGGCTACTTCATATTACTAAACCATGCACTACATATTATGTATAAGCATATGCATTTGAACAATTTTAAGGACTTATTGTGAACCCAGATTATTGTTCCACACCCACTTTTCATACATGCAAAAAATCAAAAAAAAATTGTGCAATAGTATTATGTTTATTGTCATTAATCAACATTCATACCGGTATGTGATCATTGAAACTAAAACTCATGTTTGTTCTTATCTAATACGATTTTGAAATTTCGCGCATGCGCACAAGGTAGTTCGGACCTCCTTAAATGTGATTGGTTGTATGCCAGAAATGGCCAATAATTGGAAAATAATAGTATTATATTCTATTCTGTCAAAACGTTCAATACCACCATCAATAAGGAAATCAAGATGAAAACAAGTAAATAAATAAATGTCAAACAAAAAACATATTAATGTTGTATAATCTAACATTTAAAATACATAATTATGTATTTAGTCTAGTATTAAATTTTTCGGTCATTCAAAAAGGTTACATTATATTTGAAATAATCGTACGAATACAATGTAACACATGTGTTACACCAACAATGAGGAAGAACTTCAATGTTAACACATAAAAAATAAAATTGAAATCTGCATTAAGTCAATAAATACTATGCCTATATTGTACAATAATCTTAATTATTGTAAAACTTGAATACAAATGCATGTGACGAATTCAAAACATAAAACATGAAAAAGAAAAATAAACTTTACGAACCTTGTGCTCCTAGAGCCACGCCCATCACTACCAACATTACAATACATAGGTTTGCCATTGTTTTGTCTTTGCACGAACTATTGAGGACTGCGCTTCCAATCAGTTGAACGACTGTTTATATTGGGTTTACCAAACCTAGATTCTAGAGAGGGGACACTGACCGGTGGTATTTCGCCGCTGGCATGACTTCTATCGATGTAACATGACCTTTCCCTGTGACAATTCATCAAGAACCTAGGCAACGTGTGCTCCTCTGTAGCCTTAGAGAGCGGATACTGACATGTAGTATTTCGCCGCTGGCTTGACCTCTACCCATGTAACATGACCTTTCCCTGTGACAATTCATCAAGAACCTAGGCAACGTGTGCTCCTCTGTAGCCTTAGAGAGCGGATACTGACCTGTAGTATTTTACCGCTGGCATGACCTTTATCTATGTAATATGACCTATGACCCTGTGATATTTCATCAACAGCACAGGCAACGTGTGCTCCGCTATAGCCACAGAGAGGGGACACTGACCTGTCGTATTTCGCCGCTGGCTTGACCTCTAACCATGTAATATGATATCTGTCACTGGCATGGCATCAACAACCAAGGTAGCATGTGCTCCTCTATGGTCCTTACCTACGGTCTGGTTTCATCCTTGCACCATATGGTAACCAATCCGAAACAAATGAAATACGTTCGGCTTTCGTAATTTGAACTATCTTACTTTAGATCAACTAAAAAGCCTCTTGACCAGCGAACAGATACTAACAAATCAGAAAGGAAGTAGCACTTGAAACAGCAGATCACGTAAAGGCGTAAAAAGAACGTACAAAAAAAACCAGAATACAAGCGCAAGTCAATAAACCAAGCACAAAAATGAAACCGAACAGCGTTGATGCTTTCCATTCCGGAGATTGCTTCAACAGATTTTATGTACATTATGTGGTCCGTCGTACCGAGCACAGAATACTGGGGTTCACTTATGTATTAGTTTTGAAAGTTTATCATTAATACAAACAGTCTGGTGTCGATCACACAAACAGGATTTCAACCACTCCAATGGCTTGCTGTTATACCGCAATGATGTTCAAATCAGCATAAAAGAGGGATGTGATCAATGGTGTCAAAATTAATGCCACTGATAAATCAAGCATAACTAGGATAGGAGCTTTATTCTGAAATAGAGAACGAAAACATGTCGTTTTGCACACGATGTAGAGCCGTTTCTGTAGAATGGATTTTTTATATTATTCTGACTGACGTTCTTCACGGAGATTATACAGTGCCACATGCTCCTTTGGTTGACTACCGACAACATTCTCTAGAACTTTGGAAATAAAACGTAAGTTTGATACAGGTGAGGCCCCAATTCCACGAAAAACTAAGTTATTGCTCAGTTGAGACTTTGATTTTGAATTTATTACATGACTACAAGTATAGTCTTGTGATGCAGATAGCTACCAGAAACTGTATATGTATTGCTAAATAATGTGATTTTTGTATGAAATGCTTCATTGAAATCCAACAATAATGATAATTAGCAATAAAGAACTTCGTACTTGAGCTTGTTATAACACACTTAAGTGTTTACTATTTTCTGTAAACTTGGACTTATTATGTATTGCTCTAATAAAGCATCTAACTTTGATGAAATAATTTATATAAGTATACATGAAAGGCATTTAACCAACAAAATATGTTTTTAAAATAGCATTCTCAGCTAATAATAACTTATTTTTTTCGTAGAATTAGGGACTGAACTGTTTAAGTACATTTTGATCAACGCCTGGCTTCTTTATCAGTCACTGTTGTCTTCTTCTTGAGCTTTCAAAACCGGTGAATACATAAGCATGTTTCACCACTTCAACAAACTTACTGCAGCATACCCGTAAATTAAGCTGGGTTTACACTATAAACGTTTGTACCAGCGTTGGCCAGCGTTTAGTCCAAACGTAAGCGAAATTACGTTTGAGAAATTTTTTTTTCGTTCACAATACATGTACAAACATTATGTATCTGGTGCATGTCAAACTTTGCTACTATTTCCTAGCGCTTGGCTGCGTATGATAGCGGTTCTAGCGCTTGGCTGCGTATGACAGCGGGGCTAACGCTTGGCTGCGTATGACAGCGGTTCTAGTGCTTGGCTGCGTATGACAGCGGTTCTAGCGCTTGGCTGCGTATGATAGCGGTTCTAGCGCTTCGCTGCGTATGATAGCGGTTTTAGCGCTTGGCTGCGTATGACAGCGGTTCTAGTGCTTGGCTGCGTATGACAGCGGTTCTAGTGTTTGGCTGCGTATGATAGTGGTTCTAGTGCTTGGCTGCGTATGATAGCGCTTCTAGTGTTTGGCTGCGTATGATAGCGGTTCTAGTGCTTGGCTGCGTATGATAGCGCTTCTAGTGTTTGGCTGCGTATGATAGTGGTTCTAGTGCTTGGCTGCGTATGATAGCGCTTCTAGTGTTTGGCTGCGTATGATAGCGGTTTTAGCGCTTGGCTGCGTATGATAGCGGTTCTAGTGCTTGGCTGCGTATGATAGCGCTTCTAGTGTTTGGCTGCGTATGAAAGCAGTTCTAGTGCTTGGCTGCGTATGATAGCGCTTCTAGTGTTTGGCTGCGTATGATAGCGGTTCTAGTGTTTGGCTGCGTATGATAGCGCTTCTAGTGTTTGGCTGCGTATGATAGCGCTTCTAGTGTTTGGCTGCGTATGATAGCGGCTCTAGTGCTTGGCTGCGCATGATAGCGCTTCTAGTGTTTGGCTGCGTATGATAGCGCTTCTAGTGCTTGGCTGCGTATGAAAGCGCTTCTAGTGCTTGGCTGCGTATGAAAGCAGTTCTAGTGCTTGGCTGCGTATGATAGCGCTTCTAGTGTTTGGCTGCGTATGATAGCGCTTCTAGTGCTTGGCTGCGTATGAAAGCGCTTCTAGTGCTTGGCTGCGTATGAAAGCAGTTCTAGTGCTTGGCTGCGTATGATAGCGCTTCTAGTGTTTGGCTGCGTATGATAGTGGTTCTAGTGCTTGGCTGCGTATGATAGCGCTTCTAGTGTTTGGCTGCGTATGATAGCGGTTTTAGCGCTTGGCTGCGTATGATAGCGCTTCTAGTGTTTGGCTGCGTATGATAGCGGTTTTAGCGCTTGGCTGCGTATGATAGCGCTTCTAGTGTTTGGCTGCGTATGATAGCGGTTCTAGTGCTTGGCTGCGTATGATAGCGCTTCTAGTGTTTGGCTGCGTATGAAAGCAGTTCTAGTGCTTGGCTGCGTATGATAGCGCTTCTAGTGTTTGGCTGCGTATGATAGCGCTTCTAGTGTTTGGCTGCGTATGAAAGCAGTTCTAGTGCTTGGCTGCGTATGATAGCGCTTCTAGTGTTTGGCTGCGTATGATAGCGCTTCTAGTGTTTGGCTGCGTATGATAGCGCTTCTAGTGCTTGGCTGCGTATGATAGCGGTTCTAGTGTTTGGCTGCGTATGATAGCGCTTCTAGTGTTTGGCTGCGTATGATAGCGGTTCTAGTGTTTGGCTGCGTATGATAGCGCTTCTAGTGTTTGGCTGCGTATGATAGCGCTTCTAGTGTTTGGCTGCGTATGATAGCGGTTCTAGTGTTTGGCTGCGTATGATAGCGCTTCTAGTGTTTGGCTGCGTATGATAGCGCTTCTAGTGTTTGGCTGCGTATGAAAGCAGTTCTAGTGCTTGGCTGCGTATGATAGCGCTTCTAGTGTTTGGCTGCGTATGATAGCGGTTCTAGTGTTTGGCTGCGTATGATAGCGCTTCTAGTGCTTGGCTGCGTATGATAGCGCTTCTAGTGTTTGGCTGCGTATGATAGCGGTTCTAGTGCTTGGCTGCGTATGATAGCGCTTCTAGTGTTTGGCTGCGTATGATAGCGCTTCTAGTGTTTGGCTGCGTATGATAGCGCTTCTAGCGCTTGGCTGCGTATGACAGCGGTTCTAGTGCTTGGCTGCGTAGGACAGCGGTTCTAACACTTGGCAACATTTGTCATTATTGTACTAATTTTCTATAAGCGTATGCAAAATTTTGCTAACGCAGATTAGCGAATGTGAACTTAGTTCTGCTTAGAACAAGTGATTATCGTCGGGATCCGTGGATTCACACTTTGAACCAGCGTTGGTCGGCGTTTCCAAAGATGAAAAGATGAGCCCAAACGTCGGTAAAATTACGTTCGTGAGGAGGAATACTATTTTGGTTCACACTACGAGCATTGTGTATCTTACACATATAAACGTTTGCGAACGTTCCCTAGCGCTTGAATGTGTTTGGCAGTGAATACTCGCGCTGAATAACGTTTGCCATCGTTGTTTTCATTTTAAAGTGGAGTATATGAACATTTTGCGGACGCAGCGAATGTGAAATTAGACGAATGAGTTGAGGATGTCGGGATCCGTTGTACAAAGTTAACCTAAGTTCACATGCGTTACTGCGTTTATGCGTCTAATACACATTGGCCTACGTTGGACAAGCGTTCAGTTACCCGTTCACCTCCGTACAGCTGGGTTCACACTATTAAAGTTTGTACCAGCGTTGGTCAGCGTTTCAAACGTCGAAAAAGAGCCCAAACGTCGGTGAAATTACGCTCGTGAGGAGGAATAGTTTGGTTCACACTACGAACGTTGTGTATCTAACGCACGCTAACGTTTTGGGAACGTTTCTCAGCGATTGCCTGCGTTTGACAGCGGTTACTAGCGCTTACCAACGTTTGCCTGCGTTGTAGTTATTTTTATCAGCATATGTGATCTTAAGCCAACGCAGGTTAGCGCATGTGCTGCGGTTCCTAACTTAGTCTGACTTAGACGAACGAGTTGTCTAACGCCAGAATCCGTTGGTCAACGTTAAAGCTGGGTTCACACTATGAACGCTTGTACCAGCGTTGATCAGCGTTTCAAAAGTCAGAAAAATGAGCCCAAACATCGGTGAAATTACGCTCGTGAGGAGGAATAATTGGGTTCACACTGCGAACGTTGTGTATCTAACGCATGCTAACGTTTTGGGAACGTTTCTCAGCGCTCAACAGCGTTTGACAGTGGTTACAAGCGCTTAACAACGTTTGCCTGCGTTGTAGCTTTTTTATCGGCGTAGGTGAACTTTTGACAACGTAGGTTAGCGTATGTGTAGCGGTCTCTATCTTAGTCCGACTTAGACGAACAAGAGGCTAAACGCCAGAATCCGTTTACCTAAGTTACTGAAACGTTATTTAAAGTTCGTCTGCGCGAACCACTTGCGTTGCTACCCGTTGGCCTACGTTGGACAAACGTTATTTTGCGCTGGGGAAAGTTGGCTTACGCCAATTCAATTCATCCACATCACCAGCGTTTCGGCAGACGTTTGGCAACGGAGTTAAACTTCGACAAACTTAAATCAGCGTCCAGGAGCGTTTACAAACGGAAAACAACTTACATCAGCAATTATTTCCATTTTGTCGACTTTTGAAACGTTTACCAACGCTGGGACAAACGCTCATAGTGTGAACCCAACTTAAAAGTAAGCGTTCAGGAACGTTTACAAACGGAAAACAACTTACATCAGCGATTATTTCCAAACGTCGACAAGTTTTTGCATGCGAAAAAACAAATTTGAACGAACGCAACGTTCTAAGCTGGGTACACTCTAGCGTTTGGACTGACGTTCGGGCAAACGTTCAGCTCCGCTAGAAAAAGTTACTAAACTTTTGAAAAGTTGTTGATCGCTGGTAAACGCTCAAGAAGGCTGTGTTCGTTGAGAATTTTGTACATGCAAAAACTTTGTCGACGTTTGGAAATAAACGCTGATGTATTTTGTGCTCTGTAATCGTTCCTGAACGCTGAATTAAGGTGATCAACGTTTGCTTAAGGTAAACTCCGTTGGGAAACGCTGGTGGTGTGGATGAATTTGGTCTAACGTTCATCGAAACGTCAGTGAGATAAACGTTAGAGATAAAGAAACTACAGGTTAAACTCTTAAGTTTTAAAATATTATATTTCTAGCTTGTTCAACAATCTGTTGAAGTTATCATTTGTCGCAAACATCCGTGAACTTGTTGCGGGTTTCCGTGATTTCGTCATAGGTTTCCGTGAGTTCTTCGTCTGTTTCTGTAATTTCGTCATAGGTGTCCGAGAGTTCTTCAGGTGTTTTAGTGAGTGTGTCGTATGTTTCCGTAAATTCGTCGTGTGTTTCCGTGAATAAATTGTTTTGTGTGTCTGTGAATTTCGTCGTATGTTTCTGATGGATGTGTGCGGTCATGATAGTGTTTCATAAAACAGAATCTTCTTAGGAAAGCATTTTTAAAAATCGAAGTAAGGCCATTGAAGAACAAAATGCATTGTTTATTATAAATGTGTTCATGACATTAAAAGAGCATCGCGCATTTATACTGAAAGCATTGTCATTACTTGGGTGGAGCGGCAGCGCCAAAGGGGAAATCCGGAGAACAACGATCTCGGTCACAAGAGCGACATCGGGTGATTCCGTCACTACCAATAACGAACGTCTTCTGGCGACATCTTCTTGGAATGTATTGTTCATTCGGGCATTGTAATTGAGGACACACTTCACTTTTCCTTCCTGAAATTCAACATTAAAATAAATACACTTAAGTGTACTGAAGTACTGAATGTAGATACGATATTTTTTCGTAGATAAATACGCTTAAGAGTACTGAATGAAGATAAATTTTGGATAAACAAATACAAATACAAAGTGTACTGCATGTAGATAAATGTTTTGCAAAATTAAATACGCTGAAGTGTACTGAAGTACTGAATGTAGATATTTTTGTAAATAAATACACTCAAGTGTACTGCATGTAGATAAATTTTGTAAAAATACGCTTAAGTGTACTGCATGTAGATAAATTTGTTATAAATAAATATGCGTAAGTGTGCTGCATGTAGATAAATTTGGTATAAATATATACGCTTAAGTGTACTGCATGTAGATAAATTTGTTATAAATAAATATGCGTAAGTGTACTGCATGTAGATAAATTTGATATAAATATATACGCTTAAGTGTGCTGCATGTAGATAAATTTGGTATAAATAAATATGCTTATGTATACTGCATGACGATTAATTGTGTATAAATAAATAAGTATACTGAAGTACTGAATGTAGATAGTTTTTGTAAATAATACACTTAAGTGTACTGCATATAGATAAATTTTCAAAAATGAATACGCTTAAGTGTATTGCATGTAGATAAATGTTGTATAAATAAATACTCTTAAGTGTAAAGAATGTAGATACATTTTGTATAATGGTTAATTAAGAATATAGAGTCAAACTCTGTCGTAATAATATATGAGCCATTGTCCAAGAAAACCTGACTGAGTGACATTAGATAATATTAGAAAATATATAAATTATTTTTTTAAATGGATTTAGTTGGATCAAGGGTCAACATTAATATAATGAAATGCATTCTATTTACTTATTAAATATACATACGTGAGTTATTCAGCTAAATGATAACCTACCACAAACGCTGGAGTCACATACACGGCACTTTGTTATATCATCACTACCAATGACGAAGTTTGCTTTACGACAATCTTCGTTTATTTTCCAGTCACCCGGACATTGGATTGCCGGACATACCATACTGCGTGGTCCTGTGGAAACAAGCAAGTCAAAATTTACTTTTGCAAATATTGTAAAGTGTCAGTACAACCACAGGTTACTGTATCTTTGATAGTGTAAAAAATAAAAAATAAAGTTTTGTAAACTTTTTCATAACGCTAGTTGTGATCTAGCTAGACATTGGAAATTTACATTATTATGATGGCGATACAGGCCTTATTTCGAATGTCGAGTTGAATATCGATTTCTAGCTAGGCATTGAATGTCGATTGTCGATTGCTTTGCCAACTTCACACACATAGTTATGATTCTATAACTTTTACAAAAAAATGTTCACTCTTAATCAATGATACAGTTATCTGTGAGTACAACGAATAAACTAAATGAGTTTAATTGACCTTTCTGCCGATTTTGATTGACAGGTGGCGTTAGCCAATCAGATTGCAGCATTTTGGCAACGATTTATCGCCGCCATCTTGTTAGACAACCTGGACATTAGACAAGCTAAAATCAATGTAAATTGCGCAATTTTCAATTAAGCCTTATTTCATTAATATTGAACACATTTTTAAAATTCTGGTATGTTTAAAAACTAAAGAACTTCAACTTTAATTTGGTAGCAATGTCATGAAAGTGAATTAATTTATTAAATCCATAAGGCCTCGGAAGTAGTAGCTATATATGTATATTTTGTCTCAAATATAGTCTGATTTAAAAGTTATATCATTGATATTTACATTAATCTAATTTGAAATAATTACATGTTGTGAAACTAGAAAGCTTCGTCTTTAATTTGATATGAATGTTGTTAAAAAATATATACCATAGTCTCGTGAAATTATTTTATTATTTGATATCATGCATGTTAATAGAATAAGGACACACAACCCCCAAATAACGAGAATGTGTGTATTTCCCATCAAAGATGATTGTGAAGTATTTTAATAATATTGAACATTATGTTGTTTTGGTCTATGTAATAGTTAAAGCACTTTTCAGTCGATACCCTTGTGGTGCTAAATGCATTCAGTCTCCAAAGCTTATAAAAAAATTTTTTTAAACATATGTAGGCTACTGTATGGTCCGGACAGCTATTGTAAATCATGATAGATATATACATGTACAAGTTTATTTCAAAGTATCTATAGGTCAGAGACCTGTCGGATATATACACATTACTACAAAACATTTATAGCAATTAACTGACCCCATACTGTTCCCCTGTCCTGGTGGAAACCGCTATGTGTCACATTGATTATTGACAATTAACAAGACACCGCGGTATATCACTGGTCCCCGACTGATGTCCGAGATACGAATCTAAACGAGATCATCAAAGTATATAACACATTGGAATTTTAACTAACTTATAATCTAGGGCTTATATATTTCTTGTATAATGGTGCATATGAAATCTGTGTAGCACTTATTGCACTTGACCGGACAGTTTTAACGTTATGTTAGAAAACGATATGTTTTTACTTAATAACGCGTGATTGTACATTTTTTGTTGATATGCTGACTGTTAATGACAAATCATGTATTACGTAGCGATGTGGGATTTGAAAGATTCACATTCATCTCTGTTAACGTAGCGCTAATTTTTTGCGGAAGTTGCAATCAAATACAGCCTCAGTCGTAAGTAATCAACAAAATGTATGTCCCCGCCATAAGCGGTAGATCACACGGAAGACATCAATAAAAACCCGACGCAGAAAATCTTGCAGAGGTCTTGTAACTTTACTTAAATAATTTTTTACGCACATTTGATTTCGATTATTTATTAAACACACTATCATATGAACGTATACGGAAGATGAAATGCTATAGTGTATGGAAGATTCCATTATACCGTGTATATGTAAATATATGTATTAACCCTTAATGATTTCTTTGTTACAATAAAGGGTGTATCTTTCAAGCCAGGTCATTCCCGATTGGCGCAAAAACTATACATAAATAGCTATTTAGATAAAAAGAAACATTCTGATTGAGCGGCAAAATTACGCTTGTGAGTGTCTGCTTATTCGGACACTGCTTGGCTCTGATTTAGTAACTGTTTACGTAAAATTCTTCGATTTGCAAGTTTTAAGTAAGCACATAATTATTTTTCATAAAATTTTCAAAACATTGACTAAAAGCGAAATATTTAACGGAATTGTATCAAGAGCATCACTCGACATCTCCGTATTAGACGCCATTTTAATGCAAGCTTGTCTTGCATAGCAACAACGAATACCCGTAACTATAGGGGGCGTGGCTACGAAGCGTCTGCAGAAAGGTCAATTAATATTGCCAGTACAAAAAATCTAGTGGAAAGTCAAAAAATCATATTAAAATGTATTTAGTATACATATTTAAGAAATTATTTCCTTCCTCAAAATTGTGTTGTGCATCCATCTTTGAATAAATTTAATAAGTTATGCTAGAATAATCAGGAATACTGCTATTTTTATTTACAAAACATGATGTGGAAGTGCATTTAAGCTGCAATGTTGTATAATGTATAATCAAAGAGAATGTTAAAATCAAAGCACTGAGAGTACTTCTGGGAGGCGATCTGGTTGCTGCTACTAAAGCTTAAACCGACTTTACACGTTTAATGTTCGTTTTCTTACTGCCGATCTTGTCTTGAATGTCAAAATAGGCATATGTGACTATATAGGCATGTTGGGTAACTTAATAATTGTTAAAAGGTGCATATTAATTTATATGTAATACGTGTATTGAATGCGTATATCAAAAGTGGCTTTAAAATAATAATTAACGAACAGTTTCACAATAATTTTTTATCTTAGAATAAACAAATGTTGCTGATTGGCTTAAATCAGTTAAAAAATTTGGAGAAACATATGTAGCAGTATTGGGATTGTTGACAGTTTCTGGAACTACTTGAATGCGGTTTCACATAGCAGCCTAAAGGTGGTTAATTTTGTATTAAGAAATGGGCAATGGTAGTAATGGTAGTAAAAAGTGTTATTATGTCATGTTTCTTAAAAATGGTGATATTAAGTAGGCCCCTATAATCATTTACTAGTGTATGTTTGTAACATGTTAATCTTTAAATTATTGCATTTGTATTTACACTGTTATGTCAATGTGTCATGTGCATTGTATGTGTTTAATGTTTTCTTTGCTCAGTTGGGCATTGTGCTTTGTGTGTTTTTAATGTTTTCTGTGCTCGGCTGGTTAAGTTGAGTGCTGCCTTCCCTGTCTGACTTAATATGATCTTGTTGTAAATATGTATGTTATCATATAATTTGTTTATGGGCCGGAGGTCTTTGTACAATACACGATAAACCATTAATGATTCTAATCAGTTAGTTTTATGTGTACACATGTTTTTGTATACAGTTTGTTGAATTATATTAGCACATTTATAATATGACATGAGAAAATAATACAATTATAAATGATGCATGATGCACACAAAGACGCAAGTCGACTATTACACTCGGCACCGCTGGCAGCGACAGAACATTGCCTTTTGACCCTCTCAGACCTGTACACCTGGGTAAAGAAGAGCATGTGGTTATTCTTCCTCGGAAAAACTAAGCAGTGGTCCAGACGGGGATTGAACCCAGGATCTATCGATCCCGAAGCGCGCACGCTACCTCTGTGAAACCGCTCCCCACCTGGTATGATAGTTCATGTACATGCACTTTCAAATATGCTTGGTTCTTTAGACAGCGTTTACTATACCTAAACTGCAATTTACTCACCACATAGATTACTGTCACACGTACGACATTTAGTCTTATAATCGGAACCAATAACAAACTCCGCTTTCCGACAATCTTTAGGAATTTTGGAATCTCCTGGACACTGTATGGCTGGACACGCGTTCCGCCCTGGACAACAATAGGATAAATATTATGTTTACGTGCATGTACTATCTAGTACGAGACAGAACGAGGGTAAAATATGATCTAAACATGACAATAATTAATTACGTTAAATTAGACAGCTCTGTACACGGACAGGGTGGCAAGAAGTGATAGACGATGAAACATTTGGAATGAAAAATTAAATCAATTAATAAATCTCTGAAAGTTTTTTAATACATTATGCCTACATAAAAACCTGAACCTGTGATCTATACCTTGTACAATAACGTAGTCGCTTGTAATTATGAAATCAATGATCCCTAATTAATTTCTGCATTTGTTTTAAAACGACCATTCATTCATTTTCAACGGCGTAATTTATAATTAACTATAACAGTGGTAATGATTATAAATTAAGATACACCCATTGTTTGATGACAATAATAAAGATAATAAGACACCGATAAATACCATGATTTCCAAGAGCCACACTTATCATCGCAAACAGTACAATCAGGCATAGTTTCTCCATTGTCTTAGCTTGGCGTGCACAGTTAACTAGAATGCTAATTACGTTCAACGACTGTTATATATTTTACTGTACGTACGCGAGGCAGCGATCTGTCGCTACCCTAGTTCGCCTGAACCACCATTTACCCTGTCTCATAGGCACGTAACTTACATCAAGGCAACACATGTTGCCTGGTACCGGGGGCTTCAGGTCAGTTAATCACTCATGTGCGTACACAGCTAGGTCAAACAGGGAACCATACTGAATAATAGTATAATTCTACAGTTTCATGGTCCCTGCCGAATAACTGTACGGTACAATTAAAAGTTTTACTTTACAAAATTTATGGTCGATTGTGAAACAAGTTTTTCCAACTTATACTAATCACTCTCGACACATCATTCCTGGTGTTTTCCATCGCCACGAGGGTTTGAGAAAAGAGAAGCCAGTACCCCCTTAATACTGAGTGTCTAGCAATGACATTTCTTGAACCATTTTTATTTCGTCGTGCCGGATTTGACACGGCCTGGAACTAAATGCTTTTACTAGTATCCGTTCCATCTACGTTTGACTGGCGCTACCCCCCAATATCCGTTCAAGGCTAGGTTTGACTGGCGCTACCACCAGTAAACGTTGTAAGCTAGGTTTGACTGGCGCTACCACCATTATCCTTTGTAGACTAGGTTTGACTGGCGCTACCACCATTATCCGTTCTAGGCTAGGTTTGACTGACGCTACCACCATTATCCGTTCTAGGCTAGGTTTGACTGACGCTACCACCATTATCCGTTCAAGGCTAGATTTGACTGACGATACCACCATAATCCGTTCTAGGCTAGGTTTGACTGGCGCTACCACCATTATCCGTTCAAGGCTAGATTTGACTGACGCTACCACCAGTATACGTTCTAGGCTAGGTTTGACTGGCGCTACCACCATTATCCGTTCCAGGCTAGATTTGACTGACGCTACCATCATTATCCGTTCTAGGCTAGGTTTGACTGACGCTACCACCATTATCCGTTCAAGGCTAGATTTGACTGACGATACCACCATAATCCGTTCTAGGCTAGGTTTGACTGGCGCTACCACCATGATCTGATCTAGGCTAGGTTTGACTGGCGCTACCACCAGTATACGTTCTAGGCTAGGTTTGACTGGCGCTACCACCAGTAAACGTTCTAGGCTAGGTTTGACTAGCACTACCACCAGTAAACGTTCTAGGCTAGGTTTGACTGGCGCTACAACCAGTAAACGTTATAGGCTAGGTTTGACTGGCGCTATCACCAGTAAACGTTCTAGGCTAGGTTTGACTGGCGCTATCACCAGTAAACGTTCTAGGCTAGGTTTGACTGGCGCTACCACCATTATCCGTTCTAGGCTAGGTTTGACTGGCGCTACCACCAGTATACGTTCTAGGCTAGGTTTGACTGGCGCTACCACCATTATCCGTTCTAGGCTAGGTTTGACTGGCGCTACCACCAGTATACGTTCTAGGCTAGGTTTGACTGGCGCTACCACCATTATCCGTTCTAGGCTAGGTTTGACTGGCGCTACCACCAGTATCCGTTCTAGGCTAGGTTTGACTGGCGCTACCACCAGTAAACGTTCTAGGCTAGGTTTGACTGGCGCTACCACCAGTAAACGTTCTAGGCTAGGTTTGACTGGCGCTACCACCAGTATCCGTTCTAAGCTAGGTTTGACTGGCGCTACCATCAGTTTCCGTTATAGGCTAGGTTTGACTGGCGCTACCACCAGTAAACGTTCTAGGCTAGGTTTGACTGGCGCTACCACCAGTATACGTTCTAGGCTAGGTTTGACTGGCGCTACCACCAGTATCCGTTCTAGGCTAGATTTGACTGACGATACCACCAGTAAACGTTCTAGGCTAGGTTTGACTGGCGCTACCACCAGTAAACGTTCTAGGCTAGGTTTGACTGGAGCTACCACCAGTATCCGTTCTAAGCTATGTTTGACTGTCGCTACCACCAGTAAACGTTCTAAGCTAGGTTTGACTGGCACTACTACCAGTATCCGTTCTAAACTAGGTTTGACTGGCGCTACCACCAGTAAACGTTCTTAACTAGGTTTGACTGGCGCTACCACCAGTATACGTTCCAGGCTAGATTTGACTGGCGCTACCACCAGTAAACGTTCCAGGCTAGGTTTGACTGGCGCTACCACCAGTAAACGTTCCAGGCTAGGTTTGACTGGCGCTACCACCAGTATACGTTCTAGGCTAGGTTTGACTGGCGCTACCACCAGTATCATGTTCTAGGCTAGGTTTGACTGGCGCTACCACCAGTAAACGTTCTAGGCTAGGTTTGGCTGGCGCTACCACCAGTAAACGTTCTAGGCTAGGTTTGACTGGCGCTACCACCAGTATACGTTCCAGGCTAGATTTGACTGGCGCTACCACCAGTATACGTTCTATGCTAGGTTTGACTGGCGCTACCACCGGTATACGTTCTAGGCTAGGTTTGACTGGCGCTACCACAAGTATCATGTTCCAGGCTAGGTTTGACTGGCGCTACCACCAGTATCATGTTCTAGGCTATGTTTGACTGTCGCTACCACCAGTATACGTTCCAGGCTAGATTTGTCTGGCGCTACCACCAGTATACGTTCTATGCTAGGTTTGACTGGCGCTACCACCAGTATACGGTCTAGGCTAGGTTTGACTGGCGCTACCACCAGTATCATGTTCTAGGCTATGTTTGACTGTCGCTACCTCCAGTATACGTTCCAGGCTAGGTTTGACTGGCGCTACCACCAGTATCATGTTCTAGGCTAGGTTTGACTGGCGCTACCACCAGTATCATGTTCTAGGCTATGTTTGACTGTCGCTACCACCAGTATACGTTCCAGGCTAGATTTGACTGGCGCTACCACCAGTATACGTTCTAGGCTAGGTTTGACTGGCGCTACCATCAGTATACGTTCTAGGCTAGGTTTGACTGGCGCTACCACCAGTATACGTTCTAGGCTAGATTTGACTGGCGCTACCACCATTATCCGTTCTAGGCTAGGTTTGACTGGCGCTACCACAGTATCATGTTCTAGGCTATGTTTGACTGTCGCTACCACCAGTATACGTTCCAGGCTAGATTTGACTGGCGCTACCACCAGTATACGTTCTAGGCTAGGTTTGACTGGCGCTACCATCAGTATACGTTCTAGGCTAGGTTTGACTGGCGCTACCACCAGTATACGTTCTAGGCTAGATTTGACTGGCGCTACCACCAGTAAACGTTCTAGGCTAGGTTTGACTGACGCTACCACCATAATCCGTTATAGGCTAGGTTTGACTGGCGCTACCACCAGTAAACGTTCTAGGCTAGGTTTGTCTGGCGCTACCACCAGTATACGTTCTAGGCTAGATTTGACTGGCGCTACCACCAGTATACGTTCTAGGCTAGGTTTGACTGGCGCTACCACCAGTATCCGTTCTAGGCTATGTTTGACTGGCGCTACCACCATAATCCGTTATAGGCTAGGTTTGACTGGCGC
Organism: Spisula solida; assembly: GCA_947247005.1. Classification (NCBI taxonomy): domain Eukaryota; kingdom Metazoa; phylum Mollusca; class Bivalvia; order Venerida; family Mactridae; genus Spisula; species Spisula solida. The sequence continues at coordinate 23,644,933 of OX365955.1, forward strand.
TACCACCAGTATCATGTTCTAGGCTAGATTTGACTGGCGCTACCACCAGTATCCGTTCTAGGCTAGGTTTGACTGGCGCTACCACCATAATCCGTTCTATGCTAGGTTTGACTGGCGCTACCACCAGTAAACGTTCTAGGCTAGGTTTGACTGGCGCTACCACCAGTATACGTTCTAGGCTAGATTTGACTGGCGCTACCACCAGTATACGTTCTAGGCTAGGTTTGACTGGCGCTACCAACAGTATACGTTCTAGGCTAGATTTGACTGGCGCTACCACCAGTATACGTTCTAGGCTAGGTGTGACTGGCGCTACCATCAGTATACGTTCTAGGCTAGATTTGACTGGCGCTACCACCAGTATACGTTCTAGGCTCGGTTTGACTGGCGCTACCTCCATAATCCGTTATAGGCTATGTTTGACTGGCGCTACCACCAGTATCATGTTCTATGCTAGATTTGACTGGCGCTACCACCATAATCCGTTCTAGGCTAGGTTTGACTCGCGCTACCACCAGTAAACGTTCTAGGCTAGGTTTGACTGGCGCTACCACCAGTATACGTTCTAGGCTAGATTTGACTGGCGCTACCACCAGTATACGTTCTAGGCTAGGTTTGACTGGCGCTACCACCAGTATACGTTCTAGGCTAGATTGGACTGGCGCTACCACCAGTATACGTTCTAGGCTAGGTTTGACTGGCGCTACCACCAGTATCCGTTCTAAGCTAGGTTTGACTGGCGCTACCACCAGTATCCGTTCTAAGCTAGGTTTGACTGGCAATACCACCATAATCCGTTCTAGGCTAGGTTTGACTGGCACTACCACCAGTATCCGTTCTAGGCTAAGTTTGACTGGCACTACCACCAGTAAACGTTCTAAGCTAGGTTTGACTGGCACTACCACCAGTATCCGTTCTAAGCTAGGTTTGACTGGCACTACCACCATAATCCGTTCCAGGCTAGGTTTGACTGGCGCTACCACCATAATCCGTTCTAGGCTAGGTTTGACTGGCACTACCACCAGTATCCGTTCTAAGCTAGGTTTGACTGGCGCTACCACCAGTATCCGTTCTAAGCTAGGTTTGACTGTCGCTACCACCAGTATCATGTTCTAGGCTAGGTTTGACTGGCACTACCACCAGTATCATGTTCTAGGCTAGGTTTGACTGTCGCTACCACCAGTATCCGTTCTAAGCTAGGTTTGACTGTCGCTACCACCAGTATCATGTTCTAGGCTAGGTTTGACTGTCGCTACCACCAGTATCCGTTCTAAGCTAGGTTTGACTGGCACTACCACCAGTAAACGTTCTAGGCTATGTTTGACTGGCGCTACCACCAGTATCCGTTCTAAGCTAGGTTTGACTGGCGCTACCACCAGTATCCGTTCTAAGCTAGGTTTGACTGTCGCTACCACCAGTATCATGTTCTAGGCTAGGTTTGACTGTCGCTACCACCAGTATACGTTCTAGGCTAGGTTTGACTGGCGCTACCACCAGTATCCGTTCTAGGCTAGGTTTGACTGGCGCTACCACCAGTATCCGTTCTAAGCTAGGTTTGACTGGCGCTACCACCAGTATCCGTTCTAAGCTAGGTTTGACTGTCGCTACCACCAGTATCCGTTCTAGGCTAGGTTTGACTGTCGCTACCACCAGTATCATGTTCTAGGCTAGGTTTGACTGGCGCTGGCAGTTTTATTGAAACAATGACACAATGTTCCACTTTTATACTATTAAAGGCGTGTTAAGGCACATATTGGAATTATATAAGAGATACCATACTCACATTTATTTAAGGATGGCCTAACCAATTATAAATTATGAAAGCTGTTACTGGAGTTTCACTTCAACTTACATAGTTCATTGTCATCCCATGTTTATGGTTGCATAAATCAAACGATTTCGTTCTGTTTTAAACAACAACATAAGCAACACATGTTTACTTTCAATTTATTATAACGAACGTCATCAGTGAGCATATAGAGGCCCTGCAGCCCTGTGGGGATTTTTGTTTGGTTATGCGTAGGTTATTTTCATAAAAATGGTTTATGCCATTTCATGCATGTGAAACAAGTTATAAATGAATACTTAAATAATACAATACATAGCCGAGAGTTGGTGCGCATTAAAATACAATCTATTTCAAGAAGCGCCAATCACTTGTTGGTGATACCGGTTCGTGTCACAAATTTACGTCGGCAATTGGCGTTGGACTTTTAAAACCAGGATCAATTCTAATCATCTTAACACTTTTATACATAATTCCTGGATTATAAAGGACATCTATTTGATCCTGATCCTGAAACTAATCCTTTGTGAACACGGGGCCAGAAATGGTTATCAGGATCAGGCCCAAGCTCCATTTTATTTTATTTCAAATACAGAAAATATGTTGATAGAAAGATTGTTTCTTTTAAGCAGAGGAAACACTATTGGTATTTCCTTTAGTTTCAAGGACAAGTTTTAATGAAAAGTTTTAGAAATATTGTGGTTAATATATTGAAGCTGGGTTTTCGAGCTTGATCCTGAAAGTCTCAGATCAGTTTTGGTCTCAAGTATAATTAATCCCTTTTTTTAAGAAATTAAAAGTTTTCAAGGGTCGTAATATGTTATCTAGAAACTGTTTTGGTATTCTGTTAATGTTAAGGAACATAGAAATGCATAACTGTACATTTTATTTAAAAGAAATAGCAAAAACAGAATGGAGCTTAAGCCAGATCCTGAAAACTGATTCTTTGTGAACACGGGGCCTGGGGATGCATTCCAGTAATACATACGTGCACGTATATACATGTATTTAGAATATAGAAGTAATGTACAGATTTTCCAAAATGATACAAATTTATAATTCATACATTTTGTATTAGCTTAATAGATTTAACGAAGAAAAAAATCAATTTTTATTCTGTTTCAAAAACACGGTTACCTGTGGTACGGGCCTCATATTTAAAATAATTGAACGATTAGTTATACTATAAAAACATACTGGTAAACAAGGTCGCAGATTGAATTATAATACGTTCATAACGAAACAACGCAAAACATACTATAAAATGAAGCGATCGTTTTTATGGTGCATATTGTTACATAGTGTTGGGATAATTAATGGTGACCATAGACAATCACAGCATGGGATGACAGGAGATATCAACGTCAAAGGTAACACGTGGTCACGGGTGTTATACAGCAAGTAACGTATGTTACCTGACCGTTTTGTTTTCAATTTACATGCATCATGTGTATGAAAATATTTTTGTTTACTCACTTAACTTGGTGTATATCAACTCGCTATATATCAAATAATATACCACTGGTATATTTATATCCAACATTGTTTAAAAAATAATGAATATGTACATGTGTTTTATCGTAGAATAAAGCATAGTCACGAGTTCTGATGCTTAGTAATTAAATCACGAATATCATTGCGTAGTACGAGTGATTTAATGTACGCATTCGAACAAGTGACTGTGCTATATTAAAGATAAAAACACAGGTACATAATATTTCAGTATTTCGATTCCAACATAGCCAATAATCCGCATTTGACAACACATCAAGACATTATCCGCTGCAATATTTTTGTTTCCTCTGAAGGCTTGTTTGCACATGGCGAACTTTTTTAACCATCGTGACATAAGGCTCTACATATGCATTTACAGTATTTTTGCATCAACTATCGATAGGCGGTTTATACAATTACTATATGTATTTTTTATTGCTATATATGGCAGCGATCTCAGCAGGGCGCTGATTTTGCGATAAGATAACCACAAGTTATGTACAATAAAGATCGATATGATTATATATAGATGTACATGTATATAGGGAGTCATGAAAATATACATGTACATGCAAAGAGATCTACATTAAAAATATCTTGAACGTTGAACGTCAGCAGCCGGGTGTAGGCAAAAATAATACAATTTCCTCAACTTTAATCATGTTGAACAAATATTGACAAATATTTCAAAAAAATCTATAATAAGCTCCTTTAAATACTACAATGAAACATAAAAAATCAAATTAATGATATAAATGCAAAAAAACGTGTCATTTGATTAGATGACCGAGTTTAAAATAATTTGTGTCTAAAAGACGTTTCCTATAAACACACTTACTTATTACATGGAAAATGAAAGCGTTCAAGTGAACCAGATCGAGTATATTGAATCTGAATCCAATTAGCTTAGGGAACAATCAGAGGTTGTAAAATTTATGACACCTGCTTCCTGTTTATTGCTTCATTACCAATCGATACAATGTACTTCGGTTATTTTAACAGTAATTAGGAGTATGTATTGTGTATACATGTATAGTTTATAAAAAACATTAAGTTTTGTGAAATTGCATGTAAATTGAACTCTATAGCCTGTAAACCTGTACTGGAACCAAATAAACTAAATGCCTAAGAAATGACAGCCTGTTCTATTTTTATATATTCTGAATTAAGAAAATTGTGCAGAAGACCATTTCCCTAAATGTGTACGGATAAATGTTTATAACAATATTAGTAAATAAAAAGATTAAGTACATGATACTTTTACTTTGGTAAGGCGCGTAATATCACGTTTTACATACGTGTACATTGATGAGACATTAAATAAGAAAAATACAAATGTATAATATATAAATGCTCTAACAATTTTTCACGAATGTAAACAGTCCGAAATGTTTAAGCTAAAAGTTAATGCACTTTTGTAAGAATATATAGTTGTATTTTCTACATAGTTAAATAACAATTATAATACAAGAAGAAAAACGTACACAAATATAATGCATAGGTCTCTTTGTAACTTACGTTACTATCAAATGAGATATTAAAAAGGCAGCATCAATCTCATCGCACTAACATCAAAATAATAGCATGTGATTATCACACTTCTGATGGCCATTACAAGGATGGCATTCAAAATATCGCAGATCACGTGGTGTGCTCTCGACCAATCAAAACGTCAAAATTGCTCATGAATAATAATGAGGTATGAGTATATTAATTATGAATAACAAGTTATGTATCTAAAAAAACTAATTAATTCCTGTGCTCTTACTGATACATGTGCTTTATTTTATTATACGAAACAACATTACAAACATTTAAAAAAAATGAAATGCAAGCAAATCTTCTCTGCTGATTATAAATACAGTTTAGTGATTGTCGTTTATTATATGTAATACATGTGCGTTCTAAATGTCTGCCCATCATGCCCATTGTTCATTGATAGTCGAAATATATAAGGTTTTATGGAAATAGCATGTGAATGTCACACTTCTGATGGCCATTACAAGGATAACATTCAAAATATCGCAGATCACGTGGTGTGCTCTCGACCAATCAAAACGTCCAGATTGCTCATGAATAATAATGAGGTACGAGTATATTAATTATGAATAACAAGTTATATATCTAAAAAAAACTAATTATATTTTTAATTTCAGTGAAAGACGTATGTCCACGAGTTCGATGTGGTGGCGGAGGTTTCATACCGAAGGAGTGTCGAAAACCTCGCTTTACTGTTGGTTTCGATGGTCAGACGCGATGTAAAATGTGTGACGAAAGTTTCTGTGGTGAGTGTAATCAATAAACGTGACAATGCCTGTACACATCCATTTTGTATTATGGAAATTTACAGTTATAGGTGCTGCCTCACAAATTAGGCTAAATATTTGGTATATCAAGATTTTCCAACCCAACCAAGAATTGATGTAATAGAAAGCAACTGAATGTTGCTTTATGAAATATTTGGTGCAAATAAGCAATTTTAAGCACTCTCGATATCGCCCACTGAGTTTTTTTTCTTGAAAAAAAGTGCTAAGTTTCCTTCCAACATGCTTTGTGAATTATGTAATTCACATGTGATTGAACTGTAACATCAACAAACTACAGCGTAAACATCAGTGAGGTATTTGGTTCGTTTTTCGATTCGTTTTCATCTAATGGGAACAAATTTCAGGCAATTTAAGTAATAGTAGTGTTCATTCTATAGGGTATTAATACCCTATAGAATTTTTTACGTTAAAATACTAGATAACTACAAAATGCCGAAGTTTCTCAAGTTATTTTAGATGTCAGTGTGGTTGTTTATGGCATATACAGGCAACTATACCAAAATTACGCGAATATTTGACAATTTTATTTTATTTTTGCAATACACCAACATGTGAGGCAGTCCCTTTAAATGAAATAACGGCTTCGTCATATAATAAGTCTGTATACAACAACAACCTTTTTATAAAATTATGCTGCATTATTTAGCAGTACACGTTTGAATCAGTTTGAATCTGTGCGGGCATTTTGTCCAGTTTGCGTTTTTCGACTTCATTGTGAATTTAATTCTTCAATGTGTTTTTCCTTTCCTGCTGTTATGTGCTCCTCTCTCTCTCGGTCCGATTTGTTATTGTCATAGCGTTTATGTATAACAATTTTTATATTCTCCGCAGTCGCAGACAGCTGAGTTTCAAACAATTAAGACACATTCCGTGATATTATATAATCTACATACTCGTTGTTTCAATGTAAGTCAACAACCATGTTTAACCAAGTATATGATCTCGTTGCTAGGTGACCCAGAAGATGTATGTCCGCCAACAGAACAATTATGTCCACAAGAACACTCCATACCAGTCAAATGTCGGATAAAACAGTTCGAAATCGGTAGTGATGGAATTACCATGTGTAAAGTTTGCAGCAAGAATGCCTGTGTGGGACCCATTGACGTCATCAATTACGTGTCCTGATCTATGGACATGTGTCAGCATGGGAAAATGAATAACTACAACTTTCTAATATGTAAATAACAAATGTTATCAGTGTTTTGTCCATTGAGCTTATTAATTAAACATATTTGTTTCCTTCAACATCCTAGTACACACATACAATACAGTTAGGTTGCTTCTCGTTAGAGGTAACATCATTGACAGCCCTCTAACAATGGTAATAAACAAGGATGGCCATAATGGAACGCCATACCACTGACAATGGTAATAAACAAGGATGGCCATAATGGAACGCCATACCATTGACAATGGTAATAAACAAGGATGGCCATAATGGAACGCCATACCACTGACAATGGTAATAAACAAGGATGGCCATAATGGAACGCCATACCATTGACAATGGTAATAAACAAGGATGGCCATAATGGAACGACATTCCATTGACAATGGTAAGAAACAAGGATGGCCATAATGGAACGACATTCCGTTGACAATGGTAATAAACAAGGATGACCATAATGGAACGCCATACCAATGACAATGGTAACAAACGAGGATGGCCATAATGGAACGCCATACCACTGACAATGGTAATAAACAAGGATGGCCATAATGAAACGCCATACCATTGACAATGGTAATAAACAAGGATGGCCATAATGGAACGCCATACCACTGACAATAGAAATAAACAAGGATGGCCATAATGGAACGCCATACCATTGACAATGGTAATAAACAAGGATGGCCATAATGGAACGACATTCCATTGACAATGGTAAGAAACAAGGATGGCCATAATGGAACGACATTTCGTTGACAATGGTAATAAACAAGGATGACCATAATGGAACGCCATACCAATGACAATGGTAACAAACGAGGATGGCCATAATGGAACGCCATATCACTGACAATGGTAATAAACAAGGATGAACATAATGGAACGCAATACCATTGACAATGGTTATAAACAAGAATGGCCATACTGGAACGACATTCCATTGACAATGGTAATAAACAAGGATGGCCATAATGGAACGACATTCCATTGCCAATGGTAATAAACAATGATGGCCATAATGGAACGACATTCCATTGACAATGGTAATAATCAAGGATGGCCACAATGGAACGATATTCCATTGACAATGGTAATAAACAAGGATGGCCATAATGGAACGATATTCCATTGACAATGGTAATAAACAAGGATGGCCATAATGGAACGACATTCCATTGACAATGGTTATAAACAAGGATGGCCATAATGGAACGACATTCCATTGACAATGGTTATAAACAAGGATAGCCATAATGGAACGATATTCCATTGTCAATGGTAAGAAACAAGGATGGCCATAATGGAACGCCATATATACCCTCATACGATGTGGTATTTGTGATTAATTCAATTTGTAATCTTTTAAGGAATTTGCAGTCTCCGCTTATGTGCTGGTTTGCATCTAAGGCCATAAACAATAAAAACATAGATCTATAATATCATTAATTTAATGGTGTAAAAATCAATCTGGAATTGGAGTAATGGTACAAAACCTGTTCAATATAAAATAGGCATAATACAAATTCTATGTTCATAATATTGTTCGCTTGGTACTATTAGCAAAGTTTTTATTTTCACTGGCAGTCAAATTTTTGAACCATATCTAGGATAACAGAACTATTAGATGAATCTGTATCAAACTGTTTCTATTCATACTGTTCGTTTTTTTGTTATATGTATATGTATTATAAGTAAAAAATGAGTTGAAATAAAATAAAAAAAGAGAAAAAATCCCAGCAGACTCGCCGCATTTTGAGATTTGTAATAGAAGCGATTGGATTTGGTGACGTAAAGTTCACATCGACATGATCCCATACGGAGTGTGGTCAGATCCCATATCAGCGTAAAGTAGTGAAGCGTAATAAGAGTCTGATTTTTAATTAGATTGGTTGATTACTCTCGTCTGACAGCGCGTGTCTTATATGGTAACGGTGAGGTAGTTTGTTGCTCGAAGATTGCTTCCATCGTGTGTTTCACGTTCTCATCTTCTCGCATGAATTTAAAGTTTTGAAGTAGATTTGTAAAGACCAGGAACATCTCCATCCTCGCTAGAGTCTCTCCAAGGCAGACCCGTGGTCCTAGAACGAGAAACGTAGAAACAGGGTTTAAAACAAGATAAAATTAAATACATGCTGATAAACCTTCCTGTACATAACCTTTCATGAATGTCGCTAAATACTAAAATATTAAAGTCCTATTATGCCTTAAATGGCTATTTTTTTAAAAGGCAATAACTTGGCAACCTATCTACAAAAGGATGCATTTTGAGCACTCTAGTTGAGTCCCAAAGGCGGAAAACACCATTAGATGGAAGAAAACGAAATAAAGCTTCCGTTTGGTTTGTAAACAAAATAACGAAATGTAAACAATAAATACATAATGTAAAGCCTAAGGGAAGCAACTCTTGCAAAACTAGTAGCAAACATTTTACTAAATGTGCTTTTTTGGCATACTATTTTCGACATTATGTCGTCAATTATAAGTTATTTCTGAAAAACATCATACTTCTTTGTAATTAGTCTATTTACTGGATGATCGGGAAAATGTATTGGGAGAGATGATGTGGCTTTAAGAGATACGTATACAATACGCCCGTCACCTAACCACCCGACCACTCACAACCATCCGCCTCATTCAACATTCTAATTACATCTACCAGTGCTGTTGTAACGAAATTAGATGTGTTTTTTCTCTTAAAAATTAAGTCGCAATTAGATTATGACACACTAGTTGTCGACTGTCATGTTTATTTATTTGTTTACAAATTAATAGCGCACTATACGTTGGGCGAAGCCCAACGGATTAGATCCGGTTTACGGCAACGCCTGTGCACGTGGTTTGGTCAGAGTTTGAATTCACTAATGGATCTAAAAATTTGAGTTAAAATCCCGCACTGAAGCAAAGATACTAGAAAATGGCTGCCAATAGAATAACAAAAAAAATTAAAATGCGATATTCGGCAGCTCATAAATTTTCTTCTATTTTTTAATGATGTTTAAAAATATTCCAAAAACTAGCGTAGGCCCCTGTCTAGAAAAGAAAATAATTATCAGTCTTCCATGGTTGCTGATCTTTTATATGGGGAGGGCTATTTTCTAAATGTTTGGACACAAAAAAGGCAGCCATTTTTTTGCCCGCTTCGGAAGGAAATTTTCAGTGCATAAACGATGCTACAAACTGTTATGAGACACATGATAACTCTGAAATAACGAAGTTAGTCGAGCGGGAATCGTTCATATGCGCGAAATATCAACCAATCTAAAGAAAATCTAATGAAAAAGACACAAGTTTCGGTTATTTCCCATCGCAAAGTTTGCAATACAATTAATTAAAGTCCGTTTGGGGTATTTACGTATCTGGACCGGACGGTGATAATCCACATCGTAGTTGTAGGTTATTGTAAAGAAAGTAAAACAAATGCATTTTCGTAATTCCTCGCCGAGATGTAATTAAAAAATCCCTCCAAAATCGTCAAAAAATATTCGCGGGATAAAGGTCGCGAAAACTAATTACATGTTGTTGTCGTTATTGGATACAATAAAACCCGTAATTTTCCGTCTAAATCTCTTTTATGTTGTGACGATTTGCAGGGCTTATTTAACAAAAAAAGGTGATTAAGATTAAAGATGTTTGATATTTAATCGTAATATGATTAATTGAAATGAAAATAGCCTTTTCTTTTGAACAAAAGTACTATCTGGTATGCTCATGCAACCCATTAAAAAAAAGATAAAATATCAAATAAGGCCTGTTTAAAATCAGTTGTTATCGGTGTTTATATCTAATTATTCATTTGTAAATTAGTTACCCCTGAATTAATTAGACATAGAATTAAACAAATTGAAAAAACGTGTATATCTACAGACAGATATATTTTCATTTTGATCGGGCTGACAAATGTTCATTCGGACTGAGAAACGATAGCAGGGTTGTATCGTCTTTCGTTACTTGGTACCCAATATTTCGTATCAAACCGCTATCGAGCGCTTTCTTGTGCAACGAACCGCTTCGATAGGTTGCATAGACGTAGGAAAGCGCTCGATAGCGCCTTTTGGAAACGGCTTGCTCCAGATTCGTAACTTCGTAACCAAACAATTTTTTGTGAAGTTATGCATCACCAAAAAATCCAGTACTAGATGAGCATGTTACAAATAATGTAGGACAACTGACATAGTCCGCTACATATGCTGTGCATTAGTTCATATTAGCCGCCTTATTAAGCACCTGTTGACAGCTGCAATGTGCACAAAAATAAAACTGTAATACAAATGATTAGAACACGTGCTTGATGCACGAAACTACGCATGCTAAAAAGTTTTATGGTCATGTAATGCAATAATCTTGTTGGTCGTGTTTATATTTAGTGAGCTTTTGACAGAATACTGACATATTATAAGTTTGCTCATTATTCCATATGCTAATTAATGGTTGATGGGGTCAGCTTCGAAGGTATATAAAGGGGCGAATTCGGATGGAAAGTCTTCGAGTCGGGACTGACGTCATCGTTTCTAAAAAATAATATTGACGAGCATAGGCACAGAGGTAATCCATGTGAACGCGGTTATCCAGCTGAGAGAGTAAACAAAAAAGCACGTGTCGAAATCTTAATAAAAACAGGCTAATCTAAGGATAAAACAATACAAAATTAATACAAAAGCTTCAAATTACATTAATACACAAGTAATTTAAATGAAAGCCACATAAATGTACTAAAAAGTATCTTTGTTTACTAATAGTCTATAACATTGGAACTAATTGGCTATTAAGAATAACGCCATCTTGGAACAGTAGTAACCCCAGCCTTGCGCAGGTTAAGTCGAGTTTGGGTCATACGGGTCAAAGGACGTCACAACTCGGGTTGTTCGTCTACCTAGACCGAACTCACCCAAGGAGTCCGTTTAAACCCGATTTCAGAACGGTCATGGGACCGGAAGTCATAGGTCTCACTAATGTTGCACGCTAATTGATATTATGTTGAACACTGTATAAGAATTAAACTTAGGAAAGCAGATTCTGACCGTCTCATTATTTCTATTTGTTACATTGTTCGGACGGAAACTCTGCAGGTTTATTTTTAGAGTCTTTTGAAAACGTAATCTCATTCGTCAAAGACACGTACGTGTCTTTCAAAAAACAAATAAATCAGATCAGTTTGAAGATTGGTGTAACATGACAGACATGGTGGCTATTGGTTACCAAAGATGCAATTACTGATCAACACCAAACATATACGATTTGTTTGGTTTATATGAATGCAGTCTCAAAACCTTCCGGACATCCCTCGTATAAATTGTGTACACATTCATATAAAAGGTCACTTGGAAACATATGTGAATGAATAAAAAGAATGCAAATCAGAAAATTCTGATAGGAAAGAATACGGCTACTAAGTTTGAAAACATACGCGTTTTGTTTCCTTAAGCTGAGGAATTCCACATCGGCGATGTTCTCCCCATTTCTTCTGATACCACCCGATTAATCACAATTCCTTCCGATATCACAAACTATCTCATTATTTCCCCGAAGCTTCCCCTAGACCACGATGTACTTGTTCCCGATGTCCTGATAGCTCATTAATTTCAATCAGGAGTACATCGACGAGGCAAACAATGCTCAGTGGAACTTAGGCTTTAAATGAATCAATGTTTTGTTTCCTTACCTGTTGAGAATGGAATAAATGCAGGGTTTTTCTTCAGTTTGCCATTTTCCAGGAAACGGTCTGGATTAAACAATTCAGGGTTTGTCCAATGCCGAGGATCCATATTAGAGGAGTATAAGTTAGCAAACAGTAGAGTTCGTCTTGGTATTGTATAACCTCTGATAGTTGTCTCTTCTTCATTTGTATGTGGTACTGACGCAGGTGCTGTTAGAGATATACAACAGGAGTGGTATTCAATATAGAACATATTTAATCAGGGTGTGGCATAAATTAAAGTCCCAGCGACAGTATTATACATGAATACAAAGTCACCAGGGTGGTATTCAATATTGATCTTATTTAATTGGAGAATAAAGATAGCCAATCATATCGCCTGTTACTGACCAAGAGTTTATTATGATGTGATATGATTGGTCGTCCTTATCCTTAAGTCAAGTAAGATCAATAGTGAATACCACCCTGAACAATATAATGACTGATAAGCATTAATGCAATGTATTTGCGTGAGATTGGTGATGGAAATGCAGGAGATCTCATTAAAATGAGGGAGTCTTAACTTGCTGAAAATTGAAACTTAAATAATTCAAGTTGAAATGCAGTTTTCACTTATTTTACTTTAAGACAATACCATGCATGCTTCATAAAGCAATTAAAACTAATACTTGAGATCATTTTCATATTTAATGTAATTCTAACACGGTCTGCGGATTAATCCATATACGCATACAGCACACCAGGGCATGTATTATTACCGCAATAATACATACCTTTAAATTGGCTGCTACTATTTACGCCCCGTATCACGTGACATATTTATGAATGAATGAACGTAAACTTTATGGTAAAAACTTTAACCAGTCGCGAACAAGGAAAGTTGCACGAGTATCCAGTGTTGCAGTACGACGCATCAATTTTTAGAAACTCCCATATACTCTCAAAACTAAGTTTCATAAAAAACGTCTGATAATCAATTAATTTATATTTTCATTTCATGAAATTGATACACTATACTCGTGTTATTACAATTGTTTCAATGTTTAAAATACCTTATTTCCTTCAGAAAAATTACGAAGGTCGTTTTCATTAACGAGGGAGGTAAATGTACACGAAATAAAAACTATGTTCTTGTATTTTGTCGGTGAGTAAAACACGGGTTCGGATGCGGAAAAATTAAATCACCTACGCACTCGTGATTTTTATTTTCCGCATCCGAACTCCTGCCCGTGTTTTATTCACCGACAAAATACGCGAACAGATTTTTATTTCTTAGATAAATGATCTGTAATTTAAAAGAAGGTCTGAAAATGGTGTACCTATATTTGCCATTCTTTGAACTTCGAGTAATGTAGCTTCAACGTATGGTAATTTTGCTCTATCTGACCATGATACCCGTCTGCTGCCACAATACTGAAAGTAATATGTTATATTGGTACCATATAGGCCTAGTATTTATACACGATTAACAATGATCCAAAATTCATTGGAAAAATATAGCTTCACTGTCGAGATTTAATTACTACCCGACCGACATCGAGCTTGTATCTTATTACGCATAGTTCTGCAACTTGAGCATTTTTCCTGTACAAGTCCATGGTCAGGCAAAAGGAGAATTTACCATTAAAGCTGTATAAACTTGAAGATGCTGAGTGAATTACTAGTAATAAGGGTCCGATCGTGGGGCTTTATCATTTTTTCGTGAAAATTTTAAACTGAGCGGCCTACCTCTTGTATGGCATCGTAACATTTTTTCTGAACTTCCGGGTGTTCTTGCATGAACAGTATGCACCAGTTGATAGTATTAGACGTAGTTTCTGATCCAGCTATAAACAAATCCATGATCACTCTAAACATATTACCATCTGAAATAGATAATACAGTAAAACTCTCATATAACGAGATAGTGAATTATTTCTGCATGTATTGCATTCATTTTTTACCCTGACCAAACCTTTCAATAACTAAATGTTTGATTCTATCCTTAACCCGGGTTTGGCTATACTTTAAGTGAAATCGTCGTCACATCGCTGGCTTAAAATAAGAAGGTCGTACACCTTATGAGACTCATTGCAATCTGCATGACAGGGCACGTATTATGAACCTATTTGCATGAAAATCAGAGGTGGTCGTGTTGCCCAAACTGAAGTTTAAAAAGCTTGTTTTTTCCATAAGTAAAGAAGTTTTCAGACAGTTTTTCTTGTTTTCTCAAAATATTTATTTTGTACTTATAAATGACCTTCTAATTCTAAGCCAGCGATATATAACTGAAAATGTTACTGAATAATGCTGTTACAGATGCATTCAAAAAGATCGCAAAATCACTCGCCTGGGTAGGCCCAGCTTTGATATATTCGAACAATATACATAGCGCGGTAAAGGACAGCTTTGCAAAGCTCTAGGTCTCACAGTAATGGTCAAGAAGCTTTTCAAAGTTTCCAAGACTTTTTACAATTTTAGCTGTAGTGATATACGTATGAAACAAATCGGAACCATTGCTATAACTGTACAAGAGGACAACCAAAGGCTTACTTCAGGATGAAGTTACGTCAATCCATTTAACGGTTTAGGATCTGATCAGATCAAAGAAAATGCCGACACCCACTGACGACAGACGACATACGGCATACCTATAGTCCAGTCAGGATAACAATCCAGTGACGCAGCGGTCGAGTCCACTATAATGGTGTAAAACCAATTATAACGGCTTATACTGTACAAACAACTATAATATCAATGCTAAACTAATATACTAAACTTCGCTTTACCTGTTTAGACAATGGTTGTGATTTTTTGCGTACACATAAATTGCAACGTCACTGTCACAATATCCTAACTGGACTATACAAGACTAATTGATAAAAGTACTGCATAGATGAGCGTAATAGGAGACAATAAAATATAAATTGAACTTACTGTTATAAATGCCAGCTTCAGATTCCTGTCCTTTGGCTTGAATATATAAGTCAACAAAATCTCGTACATTCTCGTTGTCAAACGTGGCTTCGTGTTTGTCAATCTCTTGGTTAATATGTGACTTTATCCAAATTATTGTTTGGTTTCGCTTGTCTAATTCTTCCTGAGCCTAATTGGGAGAAAATAGTCAAACTACAGAAAGTTTAAACAGAGGAGTAATTAATGTTCGTATTTGTGGATTAGTCTTACTGCAAGGAATACCACCCTTCACCATTGACAAACAACACACATGTTCACATTGTTGCTGATAAAACACCTACATACATTGTATTACAAAACATACGCCTACATTTTGTATTTCTAGTATTTCTTCAACAGTTTGTCATGCTATTTGATATGAACCATTAAATTTACGTGGTCGTTTATATGTTGCGCCCCCTAAGTTCGATACTCAGATACTAGTTTATGATTATCGATTTAAGTAAAATGTTTGCATGTTTTTAAACGAACGTCCGGATCCGAAAATTGGATCCGAACGTTCGGATATCCGGACTCCGGTTGACATCCCTAATTTATTGGCTAAGATTCGCTCACTACATATCAGCACTTACCCACCTCTCCACAGTGGAATAGAATCTCTTCCCACGATATACATATCCCGGTTATAGTTAGAAAACAATCACATTTGTCGATTCTCGTTGTGTCTAATAAAACCCCATTGGACCGTAATGTATCTGCATTTGTCGCTACATCGCTGGCTTAGAATTAGAACGTCACAAGTACTACTTATGACTTTATGAGACTCACGAATGCATATTTGAAATTTGCATCTCATGGCGCTTCTTATGAGCATATTTTCATGAATATCGGAAGTGGTCATGTTCACCAAACTGAAGTTTAAAAGCTTGTTTTCTATAAGTATAGAGTAGTTTTCAGACAGTTTATTCTTGTTTTCTCAAAATATTGATTTTGTACTAACGACCTTCTAATTCTTAGCCAGCGATAGGTACGTGAATTGTATGAGCGTTTCATTAAAACCCACGTGATACTAACACGTGCTCACGTGATAAATAAAATAGTTCCTGTTTCCCTTCTATGTCACCGTACCTTTCTGCTCCTGAACAGTTTACTATTTGCCTGGCCGAAACCCGACGCTGAAGCCATAAACAACATATCCAATTTATGTATAATATTGTGAAATTCTTCATTGTCGAAATCATATCTGAAAGTACAAGGTGTATTACAATCAATACGACTCTGAAACACAAAATATTTTACACAGTCACGTAATGTCTTCATTTTTTGTTATAAAATGTCTTACACAATTACATGTAGTAGAAATAAAGAAATATGTTAAAGGGCGTGACATAAATTAAAGTCCCAGCGACAGTATATTATACATGAATACAAAGTCACCAACTCTGCATCCGGGGTGGTATTCAATATTGATCTTATTAAATTGGAGAAAAAGAACGTCTGGTACTAACTGAGAGTTTAATATGGTGTGATCTGATTGGTTGTCCTTATCCTTAAGTCAAGTAAGATCAATATTGAATACCACACTATATCAAAGAATATGGATGCTGAGTTAACCAGTATTTGAACCTCCAAAGGTCTAAAAATTGTATGCAATATGCTTTTTTACGTGGTTTGAAAAGCATAACAGTTTCAACAGTTATTTCATAACTACGGTGTATCACAGAACAGATGATGACGATGACGATCTAAGAAAATGCCAAATATCTCACCGTTTAGCAAACACAATGCCGTATATAACATTAGTGATGACCATAGATGTGAGAAGTCGTGGATCGGTTGGTTTCCCTTCTGTAGTTGTCAGATAATCAGTAGCAGCATCAATTTCTGCCAATATCTTATCTTCAATGCTTGTTTTTCCCACACCAAAATCTCTGAGAGTCTGTAGGACGAACTTTCGTAGAATTTTCCAATCATGTCCGCTTTGCCATATAACACCTACGATGTATAGAACAGAGTTTTTAAATGTGTTTGTTTTTACTACATGCATCATAGACCTTTAGTTTATTTGCTTTTATTTATCCTCGCCACCGGAAATCCATATGGGCGAGGCCCCCAGAAGAGGCTAGTCACTTTAGTTTTTGGGGGAGAGTGCATGATACAGAAGATGCTCCAGTTCCAGAAGCATCGATATCCTGGCTCTTTTACGAGCCGATGTAAAGCATCATACACGGGACCTCGCTTAACGTCTCGTCCAAAGACTGTTAGTAATTTTAGTTATGTTAGGTGGGAAACACTGAAAAGTATTTCTGTTTTTGACCGTCTGGAGTAGGGACATAGAGTCATAGACCTTACTCTAAGGGTTCATTTATATAGTAAGTGTTCCCAGTACGTCCGGTAAAACTGGCGGGACCTATATCATACAGGGCATCTTAGTTGAAAACATAAATATTTTGACCGAGGTAAATATTTGTGTGGAAGTATATTTGTGCCTATGTTTATGGAAGCGGAGTTGTGTCTATGTTTATGGAAGTATATTTGTGCCTATGTTTATGGAAGCGGGGTTGTGTCTATGTTTATGGAAGTATATTTGTGCCTATGTTTAAGGAAGCGGCTTTGTGTATAAGTTTATGGGGGTATATTAGTGCTTATGTTTACGACAGCGGATTTGTGCCTATATTTATGGGAGCGAGTTTGTGCCTATGTTTTTAGCAGTAGATATGTGTCTATGTTTATCGCAGTAGATAAGTCTCTATGTTTATGACAATTGATTTGTGTCTATATTTATGACAGTAGATTGAATTTGTATCTATGTTTATGACAGTACATAATAATTACTTAATGCCGGGCACAAGAAATTCACTGTCAATATCGAAGATCTCTCGTCTACCAGCGTATTCTTCTGACAGACCAGAATCAATAGTGTGTATATGTGAATTACCATATACTGGTAAGTATATGTGGTGCCAGTCATTAGCATCGTTGTTTGTAAATACGTCCAATTAGGAACATACATATTGTCTCTGGTTAAGTATAATTATTCGATGTAAACTTATGCAGTCTTATTATATCTCATTTTACAAAAATCGTTAAATGTATTGTACAGTTTAATGATGCCAGTACTGTGTAATGATTCCAATACAGTATAGGTAGGTTCAATACAAGTTTTCAGGATTTGTTGCCATGGAAATTGCGTTACATCCAGTTTTATGTACTAGTATATAATAATGATGATAAATTAACAAATTTATATAGCGCCCTTTTCATGCGTCACATGTTCAACATGTATAGAATTGCAGGCACAAGGGCGAAGGTGGATCATCTACTCTGCAAGCTAGTACTGATACGACACTATCTGACCAAGAGAAAGGCACACGGAAGTAGATACAGACATGTCCGATGAAGTAATAGTGCGCCTATTTCGAATAGACATCCTTCTATATTAACATGTAGAAATAAAAAAACATAACTTAAATAGTTAATACCTTTTCCTTCTTTTGTGGCTTCTTTGAGCCTGTTTAGCCAGTGAGGTCGGCTACTTGTGACGTCAGAATGTTTCACAAACACGTCGTGAATAGCATCATAGCCATTCACAAACACAATACTTTGTCCAAACACCTTAATCCCAATAATATCCCCGTACTTCTCCGCTTCTGTCGCCACAGCAGGGAACAATTTCTGTCGTTTGTTTCGTAAACTGGTGAAAAAATACGGTGTACCGATGTACGGCAGGCCCCGTGGTCCCGGTGGAAAATTATCATTTCTCCGTAGCAAGATGTAATAACATAATAGAAACACAGTTATGAACACCAATATAACTGGTATATTTGTCACAATCCAACTTGATATATCCATTTCCCTTTCTTCTTACAACTATAGTATAACGTTCAGTTTAACGTTAAAGTATGTTATGTCTGTCACTGTTTAAGTAGAGCATTTATATACAATTGTTTGTTTACACTCGCATCCTATATGTTAACCCTACTCTGTTCACCATAGAATGTTTATGACGCATAATAGCTTACCTTTACGTCCCAACTTATAAACCAAGCGTGGTGTATTACTGTCTGGCATGAATATCACTGAGTGTATTCAGTGATATTCATGCGTCAATATATGGGACAAACAGATTAAAGGCCATGAATGTGTCTCATATCACTCTTAAGAGATTAGTAACGAATGTGATCAACACATTTGTATTTAGCGATTTATTTCCGTAGCTTTTGATTATTCAATGGATATTCGGAATTATATTAGGCCATATAAGTACCAAATCGTTTTTTCGTTTGGCGAAAAAAAAGTCATACCGACTTCTATCCGCTTCATGATATGGCTAACAAATATTATAGCTAACAAAGATCACCGCGTATAAATTTACGTTAAATCCGTGTTTATTTAAGAAATAAAAATATGTTCGCGTATTTTGTCGGTGAATAAAACATGGGCAGGAGTTCGGATGCGGAAAAATTAAATCACGAGTGCGTAGCACGAGTGATTTAAATTTTCTGTGTTTATTCATCGACAAAATACAAGAACAGATCTAGTTGTAAAATATCCCTAAAAGTACATGTTTTTTTGCGGTAATAATACATGGCTTGGTCTGCTCTATGTTTATATCGATTAATCCGCAGATCGTGTTAGAATTACTGATCAACATAGCTATTTTACAACTAGATTTTATCTACACAAGAACAGAGTTTGTATTTCGATTCTAAATACGATAATATCCCGTACTATTTAACTGCGTGCATTCCATTTTCACCCATTTGACATTTAACATAATTCCACGCTGAAATTGAGTGGCTTATTAGCTGGTACTCCCTCGTTAATGAAAACGACCTTTGTAATTTTCTGAAGGAAATAACTAGGGTTGGGCCGATACATCGAAATATCGATGCATTGCGATCCCGAGTGTCCCGATAGTATGGATCGATAGTAAAAGTCTCGATCCAATAACTATCGATGATAGTAAGCTCAACTATCGATAGTTACGACAGTTTCTATTTAGTGAATAAGGTTGACTATTTATTTAAAACAACTTCCGTTCTCGTTAAAAAACCTAATTTTAAATAATCGTACGCATCAAAACTGCCACAAAGGACCAACATTGCAGCATTTAGTTAAAATTTATTACTCTATTTCTGTCCAATTAATGTTAAATCATTTCCACAAATAGTAGATCAGTATGTTGTACAGCAAAGTTATATCTTACAAAGGTGCAAACTTGCATTTACAAGTTAATCTCTGGTTTTTAAATCTTGACAATAACTATTGCAATAGTATCGCAATAGTTCCCAGCAATACAATAGTATCGCAATAGTACTTTAAGCAATATCAATAGTATTGCAATAGTCAAAAATGGACTCAATAGTCACCCCTAGAAATAACACATTTTAAACATTGAAGCTATTTTAATAACACGAGTATAGTGTATCTATTTCAAGAAATGAAAAATATATAAATGAATTATCAGAAGATTTTATGAATCTTAATTTCGAGAGTATATTGGAGTTTCTAAAAATAAATGCATCATAGCTGTAACACTGGATACTCGTGCAACTCGTAGTCCGTTGAAGTTTTTACTATAAAGTTTACGTTCAGTCATTCATAAGTATGTCACGTGATACGGGGCGTAAATAGTAACAGCCAATTTGATACCATGTTTTATTGCGGTAATAATACATGGTTTGGTCTGCTCTATGTTTATATCGATTAATCCGCAGATCGTGTTAGAATTACTGATCAACATAATTATGATCACCACTATTAAAATCAGTATTAATATTTTTTATGTTTATAAATTGACTAACACTTCGATTTGAATATTATATAATAAATTATGTTTTTTGTGTAATATTTCACTGTATATACGAGGGGCATTCTGAAAGTTCTGATAATTGAGTGATAACTTTACATCGGTTGGTGTGGACATTTTCTGAAAGATCAATCTTTAAGCGAGACATTCATAGCAAATGTATTATTTGATCTCTGAGAATGTATACTTTTTAGGTATTCAAACAATGCATGGTTTGTGGTATTGAGTGAAATATCTCGTGAATACGCGAGGGAATTGCGTTATATTGGCCCCATGCATATTTCAAAGGGCACTGCGGAAGTATCGTTGACGCTTATTGAAATAAATTTGATATAATTTGAAATATACAAAACAGTTCTTTCGAATAAAATTAAGACATTGAAAAAACTTTGAGTTATTAATAAAATAACCGCAATATGTACGACCTAATTAGGAGACCATTTTACCACACATGCCCTTTCTTAATTCTAGACATACAATACGTTTAAGGACCATCAGCTACTCTAAATAAGTCAAATTGTATATATTTGAATGTATATTTTCATTCACTGGCGTAAGAAAAACATGACATTTTTATTTGTAAATGCGGACAGGACTCTTGAGACACTTAAATTATTTAATACTATTTTGCTGTCTATGATATGATAAATAACGATGACTACGGAGGAAACATTTATCTACCTTACATAATATTTATCATTGTTTCGGCCGATTCGGTGCATCTATTATCGACAAGATATCAAGGATTTGAATTAAGCAATCATAAAAAGATTATAAATGCGTCTTATCACATAAATACCGTGGTATTCCATGTGAGAACAAATGACGGAACAATGTTCTCCAACACGACGGATCCTATATTCATTACATCTATTTGACTCCCGCTTGAAAACCCCGCGGTGCCTACTTTATTATCTTTATTGTTATGTTTGATATTTCATTGGTCAATTGACAATCACGTGGTCAACGCTAATGATTCTGAAAATTAAAGATATGATAAGAGAAGACAGTCGTCTTAGTGATAACATTTTCCTAGTGACCATATTTTTATTGACAATATAATATTCTCCGTGATTTCATGTACATGTTTATATTACTGGATTGACTTAGTGAAAGATATTAACTTTATGAATGTTATGTATATTACGTTATTCTGTTGAGACTTTTATTATTGTCAATACATTAAAACAGCCTATAAAACGGAATAGTGAGATTGTCGTTTACACCTCCTACACATCACTTCCGGTCGATCATCATGGTCCAGCGTTATCACGATACTTGGCAGCCAAGCTGCGTAGCCCGTCGGGCCCCTGTAACAACTATACATCTGCTTGCCATTGGTACCGTACATTACCGGTATTTTATTAACTCTATGTAATACGCAGTGGCGAAATCAGAGGGTTTTACGTGCTACCCCCTAGTCCTGGAGCACTGAGATTTATTGCGTCATGGGTGTATGAGCAAGGGAAAGCCCCTCCATGACCGGGACGGGAGCAACTACAAAAATTTGTACTACATATTATAATACCAGAGACTATACAAAGACTCTGCCGATTATACCTAAAAAAGCTATGTTGTTGCAAAGTTCATATTCTTTGGCTGTTGCTTTTTAAAATAAATCATAAAAGGTTAGTCAGAAGGAATCCATTTGCA
Source organism: Spisula solida (assembly GCA_947247005.1). Taxonomy (NCBI): domain Eukaryota; kingdom Metazoa; phylum Mollusca; class Bivalvia; order Venerida; family Mactridae; genus Spisula; species Spisula solida. Next base: position 23,667,727 of record OX365955.1, read on the forward strand.
ATTTTTGCTGTAATTAGATACTATAGAAAGTACGCAGAATAACACACTCAGCATTGTTGTAACATGTCCAAAAATGAGGTGTCGGTGGAAACTGAATTCGCCGTGAATATTGTTCAAGTACAAAATGGTCATGCATGCATATTATTAGATATACACTCTCAGCACAATAATTAACACTCCATTTTCAACTTGTTTTATCAATCACGTGTATTTTTAAACACAATTGAAACATAATACACTAAGTATACATGTTGAGTAGAATTACATCCGTAAAGTGTCAGACTCTAATTTGAGAACTACAGGTAACTCTAAAATTGTCTTTTTCTTTTCAGTCTTTATCAATGATAGAGTTACCTGTAGTTCTCAAATTAGAGTCTGACACTTTACGGATGTAATTCTACTCAATATGTATAGTCATTCTCATACTCTATCAAATATCTAAAAATACATGTTTTATATCCTTGTCTTTATCAATGATACAGATTCCTGTGGTGAGAAAGGGTTGTTCAGACAATCGGTGGTTTAGGGACAAGAAAATATCATAATTTATGATATTATAAAACAGCTTGATTCATATTGTAAGAAATCGTAATTTACCAATTGCATATGACCATAAGGAAAATAACTCGGATAATGCTGTTTTTTGTCCAGATTGTGACTTTTTGCGTTCTCTCCCTTACTACAGTTTTATATCTCATCTTACTGTAATTAACAGCTTTGATCGAAGAATACTTTCTTTCCTTAATCCATTTATAATGATATGAAATAAATATATTTAGGAGTTCATGTTGTCTGAACAATTATTGAATCTATAAATAAAAAGTAACATGAAACTTCAAATATTTTTTATACGTTAGGGAGATGATTTCATCAGATTTGTTTACTGTTTCCAAAGACCTAAATATACAATATGTATGTACATGTATATTTAGGTCTTTGTTGTTTCCCAAAATGATTTTAGTAAATTGAAAGGTTTCATGCCCGGTTCCAAAGGAGGTGCCCCCCCCCCCAGTTGGCCTGGCAGTGACCATTTTATACATCCCAAAAATGTTAAAATCCTTAAAATATTACCAATCGATCTGGCTAGGGATCGATATTTGTGATAACAGCCTCTGTATATTACATATAATGGAAGCGAGTGTAATAAAATGTGCCCCCTGTTGTTTATCCAGGCCCTAACTACTCCCTATCTGTATCATGATTTAGGGGATGACTTTTTTGATTCACTGATCTATGTTACTACATGTATAATGTGTGAACAGATCGATTTGAACGTGTAGCAAATATCCCTGTACTGGAATGGCTTAGGCAATACACTGACAAAGATAGAACTTAAATTACATTTCGAAATTTTCTTGTAGATCTTTTACTGATTATGTAACAATGCAATTCTAATAATTTCATGTTTTTAGAACATAAAAGCTGCAATACAAAATTGACAAAGATCTTCGCAATGGGGGGGGGGGGGCACATTTTTTTTGAGTGCAGGAATTTTCATGATTTTAATTAAAATTTTACCAAAAAATCGAAAATCGATCTGAACCTGTAGAAACTTTCAGTCTAATATTTTTTATTTCATGGGTTATGTATTTTGATTTGTAGACCTACACTTTTAATAATTTAATGTCTTACTCAAAAATTTAAAGTTCTTATTTGAAAAAATCTTCAATGGGGTAAACATTTGTTTAAATAATTGCATAAAAAAATTACGTTGTCTGATTATGTAGCGTGAATTTTAATAATTTGACGCCTGGTTTGTAAATTTTAGGGAATTGACAAAAAAAAAGATTTTTTTTAAAATAATTGCTACTCATCATATTTTCTGTTGATGTAGCAGTACAATTTTAGTACCTTGACATCTGATTTTAAAAGTTTAAAGTGCAGGAAATTGCATGATTTTAAATCGAAATGTGTAAAAATCTTCACCCCTCCCGCACTCACCCCACCATAACATCCCAATAGCTAGCTGTGTGCCCCCCCCCCCCCCTCGAAAAATTCTGGATCCAGGCCTGAGGTTTGAGATAAAAAAAAATACTTCTACTCATGGACTGTTGAACTTGTATAGGCTGTAGCTGTGTTTTCATACTATCACGGATATATACACTTCTCATGTATTCTTTGATACTATCATGTTTTGTAGGAGTATGTACTAGCGCTATCATGTTGTTGAATGTATCTAATTAATTTATAATGCAATGCAGTCATGTTGTTGAATGTATCTAATTAATTTATAATGCAATGCGGTCATGTTGTTAAATGTATCTAATTAATTTATAATGCAATGCGGTCATGGTGTTGAATGTATCTAATTAATTTATAATGCAATGCGGTCCCTCCAGTTTAACTGGAATCTGGATGTATATAATACAGTACCGTACACCAACCAATTTGGATCTTGCAATAAATCCAAAACATACTGCTGAAAACAAGTATAATCATAAGCAAACATCACCAAGTTTTATTGAAATCCGACCATTGGTTACTGATAATAAGCAGATAGATCTATTTGGGAGCCTACTTTTGGTCATCAAAGAGCCTTAACTCTAGCAGTAATCATGATACGTCTAAAATTCCTTAAGATATGCGCAAGTAGCGTGGTAAAAAGTATCTATGTAAAGTTTCATTGAAATTAGACCAATGGTTAAGAACAACTTATTTTTGACCATCAAAGGGACATAAATCCAGCAATAATCGTCCAACATTTTTAAAATTTCTGTCTGTATGTGCAATTAGGCTTGGTATCAAGTTTCATTGATATCTCACCTACGGTAAAGGGAACAAGTGTAGACAAACATATTTTTCACCATCAAAGGGCCACAACTCTGACAATAATCATCCAACCTAATATTCCCAACTTATCATCTTTTCACTGCTTCTTTGTATATAGGCCTACTGTTGATATGTATTGAAATGTGTATTATTGGGTGAGCTTATATAATACAAAATAAACTTGGGACAATATGCCATGTATGCGTTTTATGTTTCCTGTGCTCGGTTGGTTCAGTTGGACATTGTGCTTTGAGTGTTTTTAATGTTTTCTGTGCTCGGCTGGTTAAGTTGAGTGCTGCCTTCCCTGTCTAACTTAATATAATCTTTTTGGACAATATGCCAAACAAGGCTACATGTAAGTGGTACCAAGTATTGATGTGAAGTTTCATTGAAATCCAACTAATGGTTGAAAGAACGAGCATGGACAAACTTTGTGACAGACATCCGGCACAAAAACAGTATGTCTCCCTCATACGTTTATTCTTTTTATTTTTTTACATGCCGAGCATAGCCTTTTTTGCCAGTCAGCTTTCCTCTGAAATATGGCGGGCATATATATACACATGTCTCCACCCGGATTAGAACCTGGTTATCCAATTTGAATTTCATGTGGCAATATATCCTCAAGGGTACATTATTACCAAAGCACTTAAGAAATTTAAAACTTAAGCACTAAACAAATCTAAATCTTACAATCAAATTTAAAGTCTTGATTATACTTTAAAACCTAGATTTACAGGTTTGAAGGAGTTTTTTCACTGAATATATAGAGAAGAATAGGTTACAGCTGTGGATGAAAAATTTTATCTGGCAAGGCAGAGGAATTTATTGTGCGAGCTGAAGGCGAATCAGATAATTTCTGTAGCCGAGCCGGATAAACTTTTACTCCAGGTCAATAACCTATTGTTCTATTTATCCAGTCTCTTAATCTGCTTAGTAAGAGGATCAAAATCGGGAACTCTATTTGCAACGCCACGTTTCTTTCACAACATCATAATAAACAACAATATCTGACATCTTGATAGATGTCAATTATTTGTAGACGCAGGTAAGTCATAGAAAATAACTGATCAACCACCAGTTCATTTAGGGGAGGAAAATCTCACCCTAAGGTACGGAATTTCAACCGACGACACTCATAATAGAAGCAGTCCGTCAGATCATGTGATCAGTTGAAGGTTTATCACAAGTCACATGATCAGGTGACCTAAGTAAGCAAAGGTTATTCAACACCATGTTATTTGGTTGATTTTGCCAAAAGTGACTGAATAAATTATAAACCGGTAATTAATACTTAAAAAACCCTTGACTATAATTTGTAGCTGTTAGAGTTACAATCTGGTTAATATCAGACACTTATTACACTTCACTACTTAAATTTATGCTGATATAGGATCTGACGACACTCCAAACGGGGTCAATGTGAACTTTACGTCATCCAATCAAATTGCTGCTTTCACAAAAAAAAAGCGGTGAAAGACTGCTGAGGCTATGTGACGTCATTGTGCACCAAAGGTCATTTGAACATGACCTCGTATGGAGTGTAGTCAGATCTTTATCAGCGTAAAGGAATGGAGCAAATGTTAGGATCTGATTTTAATGAGATTGTTAGAGTTATAAAGAATTTAACTTTGAACGCAAGTTTAAGATTGCTGTAAGTGCTTTGATAAAACAGTACCCAGAAAGGCAAGGTCAAGGATAAAAATACTACAGATTGACCCAGGTTTTATATCAGGAAATAGAAATACGACACTATAAAAACTAACATGCTAATAGTTTTATATTTTATTCAATACATTTGTTATACCAACTGATCAACAAGTAATAAACAATAACATTTTTTCAATGCAAAAACTTAAACAAATGTATGTTAACAATTTTTTTTTTTAAAAAAAGGATCAACAAATATTCACACCGATATTAAGTGGATGTCCAACAGTTTATGAAGGAATGTCTATTGCACACTCCGGAAACACCAGGATGACATTTTGTAAATATTTCATGTAATTTTATGAATGTAATAAAAAGCTTTTTTATAATTTTATAAATATTGCACATAATAATACACATATATTGCACTTCTGAAACATGATAAACTAATATTGCACAAACTTAATACACATATAGATATTGCACCAAAATGTAAGAAAATTATATGTAACTCACAAAGCAAACCAGAAAAGTAACAAATTATATTCACAAATTAATATAAATATTATCATTTTAAATCAAACATATTATATAAAGACATATTTGCAATATCAGGTATATTTCATAAAAAGTTTTATGAATGTCTTGGTATTTTAAGAAAATGTTTTATGAATGTCTTGGTATTTTAAAAAATGTTTTATCAATGTCTTGGTATTTTAAGAAAATGTTTTATGAATGTCTTGGTATTTTAAGAAAATGTTTTATCAATGTCTTGGTATTTTGTCATGTTTCTTGATTATCTGGATATTATGCTTCACTGTACAGGGGGTTCTCAATGGATGTAGATTGCTAAAAAAATAAACAAAAGAATACATCAACATTTGTCAAATCAAGTTTGAAAGTAAGTTAAAACTAGAACACTAAATTTTTTTAATCAACCCTCGTATCTACAAGAAATGGTTAAACAACTACTAACTACTAACAGTTATAACAACAGGTGTTAGTAACCCACAAATCCTTGCTGAAGTTTAATCAGTCTCAGGACAAATCTGTTCCAACTCTATTATGCTACTCCAGTATGATAACAACACAAAACTGCTTATATTTTGGTAACAGATTATTTGTTTGTTTGTTTGTTTGTTTGCGATCGACTGAGAAGTCATGGTCATTTAATTTTGCCCTGCCTGCTAAAATGGCCAATGACCTCTGACATCAAGGGAGGTTACAGATTAAAATCAGGGACAGTTACAAAGATCCATGAAAACATTTAAACAAACAGCATGACATATAAACGCTGCATTCTCCTGAAACGTAATGATCATTAATTGGAAATTTTCAGGGTTTTGTGTTTGTTTTGGTTTTTAATTTATTGCACTAGAGGTTTACATTGACTACAAGATTTCAAGTAGAGAATAGATGATAAAACATTTTCACTTACCATGCCGAATCTTTTGCTGTCAATGTCTTCCATTGGAAACTGAAAGTAATGATATAACAGTTATATAAAGTGATGTAAAATCTGTCAACTGTAAGAAAACCCAAGTAGCAACAGTGAGTACATCTTGGTTTGACTGTTTTTAAGTGTGTTGTCATTCTGGTTTTATCTGCAAGATAGGCCAATACTGACCAAGAAAGATACAGTAGTATAAGACAAGAAATTCTTGGTTCTTTTACCTGCAGGGAGTTCAAGACCGAGGCATTAAAGACTACCTCTTGGTTGCCAACACGTTTATCTCTTGTTGGGTGGAAAACACTGAAAAGCGTTTCTGAAATGACCAATGGCTCTGACAGAGAATCAATACCAAGGACTTTTCAATTTGTAGTCAAGAGTGTCATGCACTTGACAAGCATTGCCTCTATGTGACAGCATATAAAACAAGGCTGTGTTCAATAAACGCTTATGCCCCTGTGGAAGCCATAAAAACTAGCTAAGTAAATCAGGGGCCATTATTCTGTTGAAATGTTGGATAGTGTTACATGGCTTTAACAATGTATGCCTGTTAATGATGGTAAACAATTATGCCAAGTTTAAAAGCAATGACTTAATGGACTTCAAAAATATTTCAGTTTCAACAACTGGAAAGTTTTAGAAAACATTTTTGGTTGAATGGACGGACGGCCAATCACTACCGTATATGCCTCTGCATCAGTAGATATTACAAATAAAGACTTACATCTGTCTCATCCTCTGCACCGTATCCATCATATACCGGGTTAGATAGACCTCCTTCATTACTACCACCACGTCTAAATATTGGCAAACGAGGTAAACTCACACTGTAAATAAGAGTAAGCAACTTGTTAGTTTATATGACAGAATTGTATAAATAATACTGTAAAACCATTGATTTTCAAGGGAGTTGAATTTTCGTTCTCATGAAATTTTACTGTAATAAACTCAGAATGATGTTTCTGTGGTTTGATGAATGACAATATGTGAAATGAGATTTAGCTCAAATTGAGATCCTTTTGGAGATCAGGCCCCGATCTCCTGAAGCATCTCAAGTAGAAATCTCATCTCAAGTTAGGAGTATAAATTTGAGATCATTCTTAATTTAGTGCTCAAAATATTTTACTGTAATAAACTCAGAACTATGTATCTGTTTTGTGGTGCAAACTTTCAGAGTCTGGCCCCCATGGAAATTATCTCAAAGACACATGACAGAAGTTGAGAATAATCTCGACTCAGATTGAGATGCTTCGGGAGATCGGGGCCAGGATCTGGAAGACAACTGTTGAAATTGTATACTTACTCTGGCTTGTATTTCTTCAAAAGGAGGAAGCCTGCTACAACAAGAACAATCAGACCAACAATACCAAATGTGGCACCAACACCAATCTTCCAGCCAGCTGTAAGCAGATCATAGAAATATAAGGGGTGATTAATATATTTGAGAACTTTCCTTTTAGCTTTTGAAACACTGATCCTAGAACAATAAAATTACCAGGGCATGTAGATCTATCAAGTATCTATCGTTTTAATTAATTATATTCACAGTGACGTCACAATGAACTTAATGACATCACTTATTGTGACCCATGTGCAGCACGCGCCATCGAGCATTTCAGACAATATATACAGAGCAGTGGCTTATCATTTAGATTCACGCCAAACATGGAAAATCCTTGCAGTAATATAAATATACAGTTGGTTGGTTGATTGGATGGTACAGTGAAAACCTTACTCAATCACCACAACAGAATACAGTCTGTGAATTCAGGATTTGGTTCTACTTTCAACTGTTGGACAACAGCTATATACATATCTAATGTTTCTTTGTTTGTACATGTATCCAACCCAAAGGAAAGATTGTATTGTATTTGTGTGAATCACCAAAAGCGAATAGTTTTCTTTTATACTCTTTATAGAACAACCGCAGAGGTTACTTGTCAGAGTCTGTAACTACTGGTCCCGGACAACAGATACGAGGGGTGATCGCGAAGTTCGTGTAATTTGCTTATAAATTATTCATTTTTAGTTAAATATTGATGAAACTTCACTATCAGGATGATCAACATGATTGAAGTTGAAATATAGAACGGAATAAAAATCCACCAACTTATGCGACAATTAACGGTACCCTTGGCAACGCTACTACACGTGGTTGCAGCACACCAAAATTAAGACATTTTTCATCTTTCGTTCTCCTGAAACAATGCCGTTTTTAAAGTCTTATGTGTGACTAAAATTCACGCAAATATAACACATCATACGTCAACGTCATGGGGTCATTTCCATAGAATATAATGTCATTTACTACATTCGCTATCAAATAAGCACTGTTTTTAACTATACTGATAATGAAACGGAAACAACGTCATGACGTCAAAGAGGTGACATTGAATTGAGGCGCTTTACAGAATGTTGCATGGGAATGTGAAACAAACACTGACTGAAACCAATGAAAAGATGAAAATGTTCGACAATTTAAAAGCGTATAGCCCGGCAGTTACCAACATACAACACAGACGATTCAAAATGCACAGAAGGTCAATTGAAGTCAACAATAGAGAAAGGTTGCCATCGACAGTGATTCCGTGTGTACGTGAAAAGTGCGCGGAATCACCCGAAAAGACAGATGAAAAACCATTAGACTGATAGTCAGCGAGCTCAAGAAATCTCCTTTAACTATGTATGGGATCTGTCCGAAAGAGCTAGGTATGCGGAAAATCAGATATTCGTGTCACTTCGTGGGACAAGTGCTCCATACATTGAACCTACATGTCGTTTGACGTTATGTGACGTCGTTTAGTTTTCTAGTGTGCGGCGTCTATGCATAGTGGATGTTTAGAAATCGTCGTAACTATGTAACTGTTTGATATATTTTTCTCATTTTTATAAGAGAGTTTGATAATGCATACAAGATTGTTATGATATCATTTATTATTCCTTATGTGCAAAACAACACGATTCACAACAAAATTACACGAACTTCCCGATCAACCCTCGTAAGTGCCAATTTTGCAGACTGGAATTAGTCTTATAAGTATATTACATGTACATAGTGATTGTATGATTTATTGAGATATCATTGTAAATAAATACTATCTATAGGACTACAATTACCAAAGTAAACATGATAAAGCAAGCATGATTCTTACCAGTGGGTTTAGCTTGTGATGCGCTGGCAACATTTGGAGTAGCAAATTGACATCTAGTACCCTGGTAGGCAGCTGGACAGGAACATATAGGTGGACTATCACCTGGTATACATGAACCACCATTCTGACAGAAGTTAGCTATACATGTTGGTGTACACAAGCTTTCATCAGTACCATCACCGCAATCATCGGCAGCATCACAACGTGTTGTATTTGTCAGACATAGTCTCTGCTTAGCACAGTAGAAGAAATCCACACGACAAGATTCTGAAGAAATAAATTCCAACAAATGTACAATAGATTTGGAAGAGTTCTCATAATTCATGTGGAGAACACTCAAGAAGTTGGAAGTATTTTTAATTTACATATAGAAATGTTTCCTTTCTTAATGATCAGAATAACTGGCATTCAGGTATGACAGATAAAAAGTTAAAACATGAAACATGACCATACTATGAAAGCATGGTGTTAAAAGAAAGGGCCATGATTTTTCTGAAACCTCATGATCAGTTCCTGACATAAACAAAACCCTAGGAACATACATACATGTAACATCCCCAACATTCCTGAAAACTTTCATGATCTTTAACTTTAAAATGTCCACAACCGACATTCAACCAGCTGAATTAGCAGACTCCCTAGCTTGTTCACCCCAGTATCAGGACAATATGTGACTTGGACGTCTCAGAATGACTGAAACACTATTGACGAGTGGGACTTAAACAATATTTATTTTTAGCCAGACCAGGGCTGGCATTCACAAAGCTTAAGTGAAAACTTAAATATTTTGACTTTTAAAAGTTAAAAATTTGTACAGCTCTACGTCCCACAATTTGAAGAAAAATCCATGTTTTCTTAGTGATTATAGTACATTTAGCTGTTTACATAATGCTTCAAAACTATGTACAATATTAGTCATCTTGATTTTCTTGGTTTGCAGATACTAGTATACTAGAAAATTTTATGATTTTAAGAATTTTCTAAGTTTTCTGCTAAGATGCTTTGTGAATAGTCGTACGAGTACTTACTACAATCCGCCCCTTCATCAGTAGAGTCAGCGCAATCCTTGACACCATCACAGTGTAAGATAGACGGTATACACTGTGAGTTACCACACTGGAACTGTCCATGTGGACAATTCTGTATGGGAGATGCTGTGATGACTGTTCGTGTTGTGGAAGGCGTTGTAGATTGTGACGATTTAGTAGATGGTGTCATTGTTGTAGTAGGACTTGGTGGTTTCGATGGCGGTGTATGTGTAGCCGGACAGGAGGCGGGTTCATCTGTTCCGTCAGGACAGTCTGATTCTCCGTCACATTTCCATGTGTTTGGCATACATTTAACACGAGGTGCACAGTAGAATTGAGTAGAATCGCATGTTGGTTTTGTCACATTTGCAGTAGGTACTACAATAATAAAAATTATAAAGATTATGCAATATTCTCTAACAATTTTAACTACTTAATGTGCCTCGCAGGCAGACAAGCCGCTTGGCTTTAATGAATGCCTGACACAGTAGTTGTCCATTCAATATTTAAAAATCGTATGTGAAACCTAACCCGGTGGGTAGGATTCGAACCCACAAACCAATGGGTCACATGATGAATTGGAGGCCTGTCTGCCCACAATTTATTGAACTCTCAAATACATACATGGTTTTACCCGTCCATGTTTGTAAATTTATGACCCCACGAAAATGGATTTTTATCAAAATCCACGGAATACCCACAAAAGTATGTAATTTACAGTATATACAAAAAAAACAAACAAGAAGAGTACTTACATCCTGTCTTGCATTCTGGTGTGAAGGAGACATCATCTATAGCAATATCCGATGTCAACAGATCACCGGCGGTAGCTTCAATGAGTACGTTAAAGTTACTGTTTGCTCCGACAAGTATGTTAGCATACACCCACTTCTGTCCCTTGTTTCCACTGTCTGTCCACATCAGATTCTTCTGTGAGTTGGCATTTACGGTATATACCTGGGCAATAAAACATACACGATGACAATGTATGTACAGGAAAACCTCAATAATAAAATCATCATCAGGACCCTTGAACTATGGTCTTATTATTGAGAGGTGGTCTTATCATTGAGAGGTCTTTATGTTGAGGTTCAATAAAGAGCAGGGCACTGTTTTCTCAAAGCACTTACGTGAATCGTAAACTTACGATCAGATTTTAAATTTCTTATAAATTGTTTACAATTAAAAAAGTGTGGTAAATAGAGGTGCAATACTAATAATGATTCAGTTACTGAACTCCTACAAACCATATCGGTCACCAATTTGAAGCTGTTAAAGAATGATAAAGAATTCAAATTTGATTGTAAGTTTAAGATTTTCGCAAGTGCTTTGATAAAACAGTACCCAGAACAGAAAATGTATACCTGAATATGGTGATCATAATTTTGAGGTGGTCTTTATATATGAGATTTTACTGTACCTGTATATATTTCCATTAATTACATCTAACCTCTGTTTTCTGCATATTCATTTATGAAAGATGGCCTCCATAGCCAACACTTATTCCAAAATTAGCTTGCATTCAAAATTGAAAAAAAAATCTAAAAATAATTATTCTATGTTTTAGAAAAATGCATTTGTGCACTTCTTCTGTTAAAGTTAAGATCCCGCTATAGGACAATGTTGTACTGGGTACATTTACGAGGTTGCTGCTTCTTGCAACTAATTCAGATTTTACGGATAGGACAATGATAATAATAACTGGACAGTGAAGGCAGCGATCATCAGAAACAGCAGAGCATGAAATACAGAACAGCTACAAAAACACGACATCACGCTACCAACTGACTGCTGCATCAGTTACTCAGTTACACCAGTTGCCAAGCCCTGATCTCCCGAAACATCACAATCTGAGCTAAATCTCATCTCAAATATTGCCATGTGTCGTTTTGATAATTTCCATAGGAGGCTAGACTCAAAATTGGCATCACAAAACAGAAAATACTGTTCTTTGTTTATTACAGAAAAATTTAAAGAGCTCACACTTTAGATTTATCTCAAATTCAGACTCTTAATTTGAGCAAAATCTCAATTTGAGTTGAGATTTCTACTTGAGATTCTTCAGGAGATCGGGGCCAGTTGCCAGGTTACTTACCCTCAAAGGACCGATGTTGGTAGATCCATACATATAGTAGAAGAATCGCAGGTAACATAGGCCTTGACTTGCTGCAAATTGTGGCGACTGTAAATCAGCGACATCTCCTGTCTGCATATAAGCTGAATTTATTGTCATGAATTGACCTGCAAAAAACATTCTTAATCCTTTATCATGCATCAAATCCAGTTATTTTTAAACCAAAAAACAAACAGAATAATTCAAATACAATTTGAACCAACAAAACAGCAAAATGTACTTAATATTACTTTAACTAAGAGGCCTGGAAATGACCTGTGAGGTTATATTATGCTGGGCACCAACTCTTTGAAATATTTTAATCAAGCAAAATCAGAGCTCAAATATTGTAAGTTATTTTGTTTTTGTTAATTTTTCAATCTGAATCTGTGCTCTAAATCAGATTAAAATCAAATAAGTGTAGTACTGCAATAGCAGAAGTACAAGGAATCAACCTTTCGGAAAGATAATCTCAAACCAAACTGATTTGAACAAAATATAAAATTGGAGCTGACAGGTTTAAAAAAATGCTCCCCAAGAAATAGGACAGATTCCCAGCCTTACTCTAGGATGGCCATGAAGATGGAAGTTTAGATGTGTACATCATGTTAGTCGTATACATACCATTCATAGTACCCTGGTGGTCGGCATTTGCACCGGTATTTGGAAACCCTCTGACCATACTCTGTACCCAATCAGCATCATCGTCTTGTCTCTGACTCCACCCACATGTTGTTTGCCAATTTTTAGAATCAAAATTACAATCACCAAGATTTGGTTCTAAAACAAAACACCAGAATAAATACAAATCCACCACATTAATTCATTTGACAACCGTGAACAGAGAAAGGAGTGAAAATGTAAATATGTTGGGTGGTCCATTAACCATATTAATAATAGATTATTAAATTTTATTTGCATGATAAAACATAAAATAAGTATGCTGAATAAGGTTAAAGTTACAATTAACAGCCTTGTCACAAAACCAGCATTCTATGCAATGTGACTTAATTACTACTGGTACAGTACAGAGAACTTGACACGACTCTCGACCTTCTATTAGTATAATTTAACAGCTGATATATTGTCTCTATTTATAACCCCGGTTGTATGTTTTCATTAGCAGGAAGTATCACGAAGATGCTCGGGGTGTAATACCAACAAAAATCTAATGGACCGATATAACACGATTTGCTTGGGGAATTTTATATATTCAATGCATGAACCTTGTAATATATTCATGCATAAAGGTCAGGATTAAATCAAATTCTCTGAGCTATATACACAAACAAGACTGCGTTCAATAAACGCTTATGCCCCCTGTGGAAGCCTTGTCCATAAATAAGTCTAAGTCCAAAATTAGGTCAAGGTGAAGGTCAAAATGGGGTCAGGTGATACAGGTGTGTGGAGAGTGTTCATATACAACATCCATGCAAGTTTGGAAGCTTTGTAGCAAGCCATAATGATGCTAGAAGAAACGGTCAATTTGGGTTAACCAGGACGGACGGACGAACGGACGAACAGACGAACAGACGAACGGACGAACGGACGGACAGGTGAATCACTATATGCCTCCCGATCTATCGATACGGGGGCATAAAAACAATGAATGCCACATTACAGTTGAAACTTCTCAATTATAAATTAAAGTAGCTACATACTACAATTATCTTCATCGGAGCTATCGGAACAATCGACACGATGATCACATAGCTGCTTCCTAGGTACACATTGTTGATGATTGGCACATAAGAACTGATTTCCAGTACATGATGCAACTTCGGTCACTGTAACGATAACAATGGTATGTCAGCCAAATTGTTCTAATACAGGCTCGCGAAGGCAAATAATATGACTGTTCCTTTATCCGGCATTACAAACCTATTAGTGGAACGAATGACAGGCGGATGGGGTCAAACAACGGGACAGTCTCTCCTCTACTCTCGCCTCTATTTGGTATCTTCCTGGAGTAAGGGGTCGTTTAGAGAATGAGTGACAAAGGGAATCTGTTTTTGTGGACTTCCCAGCTCGTACATTCAGTATATTTATAATGTAAACTATTCACAATTTTATCAAATTTTACAGGTAATACGTGTATGTAAACAAACAGGATAACCACAAAAATAAAGAGACTTAGAAAACAAATTCCCCTGATTTTCAAGTTTGGTAGTTGATATTTTAACATTCTTTTTCATAAAGCCTATGGCTTTCACATGTACAATTAGCTAATCGTACATGCTCAGCCTCCGGCTTTATTCCAATAATGACCCTCATCCTGCACTAAAGCTTGGATGAGGGAACATTTTGCATAACTATGTATTATAGAATAAAATACCATTAGGAGAACATCAAGTTTTGTAGCATTAGGTACAATCTTCTGTATTAGCATAAGAAACTCAATGATACATCACAAGTGGAGACTATGGCCCCTCATGGAATCTTACAAAAGATGATATAAAAGTATATCAGCATTTCCCTTCAATGGCAGTCAGCATTAAGTAGTGTAACTCTCTTCACTTGTACCCATTATGGTGATACCAATTATGCATGTATAGAGTGATTGATGAAATAAGTCAACAGTTTCATTATCAATCCCACATAAAAGCCACGAAACACAAAGCGAACCTACCTGGAGCACACTTTGAGAAACTGATGTCATCTATGGCAACTATTTGTCCTGGAGCATTTCGGGGAAACGTAACTTCTATAACAAATGCGAAACTATTAAATGCACCAACATTAAGCTGCATGCGTTTCCAAACGGTTGAACTGTCTGTGGTATTCATATTCAGTGGTACAACAGCACCTTGTTTTGTCTTGAGTAATACTTGTACTGAGATACCGGATGATCCGAAACTATTGTACCATAATGTCATCTGACATACAGGACTTGAAGCAAAGTAAAGACTGGACTGTAGTAGTGCCACATCACCTACTGGATTCTGGCTATTCTGTACATAGATGTAGTGACCTGAAATGAAAAACAACCAAAAAATGTGACCCAGTCCATACACTAGAAAATCTGTCACTTTAGAGAGTTTTAAATTTTCTTTGATTTTGGTAAAATGATACTGAAAATTTGAGGATTACAAAGCATGGAAGGGTGAACCCATGTTCTGTATTAGGGAGGTCGATTAGTTGTGGGCATTAGATTTTGTGGTCAAGTTTAACTACGAAATCAACAAAAATTCAACCCCCTTGAAAAATAATGATTTTACAGTTTATATTACTTAAAGTAGTTTTGTGTTACTGTCAGAGAAAGTAACTGCTTACCATTGCTGGTACTGTAGGTATGGTCGGTTTTTGGTCCAGGTGATTGACCGGCGGATACAAGCTGGAAGTTAGAATTGTCTCTGGCTGAGTTAGTCCATCCACACATGTTGCCTTTCTCAAACTCACAGTTGGTTCCTAGAGCAAGGAAACATTTTAAAGT